>CM055852.1:18684469-19884469 GCA_029490765.1 Euthynnus affinis | reverse complement strand
TTGGCTTTGAAGATATTTTATTTAATTTTTTTTAATTCAATGAGTTGTGCATAAGTTTGGACGCCTACTTAAGAATCTTTTTTTATTTATGTAGCTTCAATGATTGTTTTTTTGTTTTGTTTGTCCTGCTCCAGTTTCTTCATCTTTCCCACAGTCTTGGCAATGATTTAAAAAAACAAACAAACAAAAAAACTGTGTAAACAAACGGATAAAAAGAAATATAATCCTCTCACTGTATCTTTTCAGATTCAGACCCACCCAGACCAAGACCAAGAAGACAAAGACGGAGACAAAGCTGGAGTTCTTTGGCTTTGAGGATAAAGAGGACCAGGAAGGCGAGGAGGGTTCAGAAGTTGGCATGGCAGGCAAGAGTAACTATAAGATCAAGTACTTCGGCTTCGATGACCTGAGTGAGAGTGACAGTGACGAGGAGAGCTCTCAGGCTAAAGACAAGAAGGCCAAGAAGGCAGCCGCAGCCTTAGCTGCTCTGAGCTCCAGTGTGGACAGCCCCCATACCAGCGACTCTCAGGACAGCCAGGCCAGCAGCAACACAGGTGAGCGAACCCCGACGCTACTGAGATGGAAACAGATCGGTGATTGAGATTTGTGATCGTATGGTTTACTGCGGAAACCTCTAAAATATTTTAACATTTAGCAGAGATTGGATGACCTGCTGTGGCTAATGTCCAGTCACATTGACATTCTGACGCTTGTTTCTTGCCATCAACAATCTGGTTTCTCCAACAGATGCTTTCGACTTCTCTGATGACTCCAGTCCTGGGGGCACTGAGGGGCAGAGAGGACGCTCAGGGAAGCCAAGTGATAAGTCCACTGGCACTGGACTCAAAAAGATCTTCAGTGGACCCAAAAAGGTGAACTATTCTAGAAATTCACTGTGTGTTTCTCTGCCTCCTTTCACTTCGTTTTGTTCTTTTTTCTTTTGTGTAACTGCCCATTAGACTGCTTGTTTTGAAAATCCACAAACTGTAATACAGGGTAGACAGGAATCTCTTGACCTATTCAAGTCAAACGGTTGATGTGGATTTAACAGAAGTCTGCCATCGATCTGAATGGGTCAGGGTTCACTATCTAACCCGCCTTCATGACCTCCCTCATGACCAGGGTTGAACTCAGGTCTGACACTACTTAGCCTTGAACTTGCATCTCTTTTTAATGTTATTGACGTTTAAATGACACTTGCGTAACAGAATACCCAGCTTGTCTAAAAATAGATAATGAGAGAGGAGAGCATCCGAGGAAAAAGGGAATAAGTGGTCTACGAAGAAGTTAGACTGTCTTTTTTTGTGCTATGTAATTCAGTGATGTATGTTGGAACTACAGTTGCAGTCTCTGAGTGGTGATGCCTTGGCATTAACTTGTGGCAGCAGTATCACATGGATACGTTAAATGTGTGTTGACTAGCAAGTGCCTTAGGCACTCTCCCAGTATGAAAGAGATTTGAACATTACCTGACCCTCTGGTCAGGTTCATATTGTCAGAATCACTCAGCTTCAATTTGTTGTGTTTCATGTAATGTTCACTGTTTATCTGCGTTACGTTTTGCTGTGGCTTTGGGTTATTTGCGGCCTGTCTTCCTAATTCTGTGTGTTTACTGCTTCTACGTCACCAACACAGCTCCGTACATTGTCTTCATATTATATAATTGAGTTGAACAATGTGTCATTTTCAGGAAATGTTTTGCACCGCTTGCGGACTGTTGTTGCTCCACAGTGAGGCTGCTGTTGTCTCAGTCTATCAACATGATAGCAGTATACAATATTTATGTGTTCAGTCTTGCTAATAAACAACAATAGCTTAAGCTTTGTGCTTGAAACGTCTATTGAGATTAACATGGATGTTTAGTGTTCCTGTATAGTCTTTCCGTTTGTTTGTTCTTACTGCTTTGGGTTAATCAAGATCAATTTACAGTTGCACATCTGTAAATGAACACATGTGAAACACTGAAGTCTGATCTGGTTTTATGATCTATCTCTGTTTACTGATTTTTAATTTTTTTTGCTGTATTCTAGTCTCCTGCTAAAGCTGTGTACAATGCTCGCCACTGGAACCAACCTGAGCCTGAAGAGATGCCTGTGCCTCCCCTTTCTCAATCTCAAACTGCTCCGGTAAGATATCGACCTCCTGATGGTTCTGTGTGTGTGTGCGTGCGGCTTTGTTATGTTATTTAGAACAGTAGTCATGGGGAAGCTTGTCAGAAATGGGGACTAAAATGACCGACTATGAATTTATAATGTTTTAAAATTCACATTAAAATATATGCATTCATTTCGCACACAAAGCAGGGCCACAATATTATAATATGAGAGTATAATATGTAAAGCGAATGCTAATAACCAGTACCATTTGTGACAGCATTCCCCATTCACTACTGTCCACAAGCCAGGATATTGTTTATTGCTCTCTTAGTAGTCAACAGGTCTGTTTTAATTGCTCCAATTAGTCTCTTTCTGTTCACATGGAGATGTTTTCCCTGACAAGTGGACCTGCTTTTACTAAATTCTGTGTGTAATTCGCCTCATAGAAATAAACGCTTGCTCACAGACAAGCTAATCAGAGTCTAGCAACTGGGATTTTAAAGCTGTAGTTAACTTTGCACTACCTCATCTGACATCTGTTAACAACACTTATTAAAGACTTGTGTGCTTAGCAGACTATTCAGCTGTGGTAAATCTTGTGGACATGTCATTAAACAGATTTTGTTGCTTTGGTATGAGACCCATTTCACCGCCTCGTTCTTCCTCAGGCCATTTTATCGAGCAGCAGCAGTAAGGATAGCAACTCCCATAAAGATGATGGCCTATTCAAAGCCCCTCCACCGCCGCCCAAAGTCATTAAGTCAGAGACCATCCCCACGCGACCCAACCAGGATATTGTCACGGCTCTCAAATGCAGGAAGGAACACAAGGAGGTGAGTTTGTAGCACACTGAGATGTTGAATTTTCAGACATGCATTAATATCCCTACTGCTGGGCAACGGGGAAAGAGGAGGCACTCCATCTTTTGCAGCTAAAAGCTTATTTATGTTCAGTTCTTTCTGTATTTGTTTTCATGCTGTTTTTTAATAAATCTTTCTTTTTCATATTCAGTCAAGCTGTTTTTACCCATTTAATATAAGTTATACAATAAGGGGATAGCATCCATTTGAATCATGTTGTCAAGCTTACCATTGTTTATTTGAACCCCAGTGCGGGTTGGAGGTAGCAGTGCGGACCGTTGCTGTTAATTTAAACTCCCCTACAGCTGGTGTCATTTACAGATGGGCCCCCTGGCCTCAGATCAGGCTTTCAGCTACAGATCCCCTGAGGTAAATTGGCTTCAGCTAAGCTTACTACACAAACTCAGGTCCTCCTTCCTGTGGCATGCTGAGTGCACACACAGCATGGCTGTTGATACCGGTAAACATACGAGTCAACTGCTGATCAGGCCCTACCTCCACACGCTGAGCTATTATTGATGAGAGGTATTAGCACAGTCAGCTATTGCTGCTAATGGAACCAATATAAGGGGATTCAACAATGAGAGCTTTTCTCTCACTGTGTTTGTATATATACATATGTGTGTGTGTGTGTGTGTGTATGAGTGTTGATTGCGTCTCTGGACAGATGCGCTGCTTCCCAATTAGATGCAATTAACCCCATTCCCTCATCCACCAGCTGTACACGGTGGTGCAGCATGTAAAGCACTTCAATGACGTGGTGGAGTTCGGAGAGAATCAAGAGTTCACAGATGACTTTGAGTACCTGGAGACAGGGCTGAAGAGCAGCCAGCCACTCAACACAAGATGCCTTAGGTAAGTGGAATAAAACACTTAGCACTGCCTTCTTAGCGATGTTCTACAGAGTAGCACTTAGATGCTTTAAGCCTGCTCTCACATGGATTTTTTTCTTTTCTGGTGGCACATTGATGGTACTGATTTGTATGAGTGCCAAGTACCTGACTAAATTGATTTGAATGGTACAAGCACCTGTCACTTAACATTTGTTCATGTCATCTAGTATTAGTCTTATTAACAAAGCAATTCGAGGAACAGCTGTTTCGGTTGAGCAAACCTTTTTTAAAATGTGCAACAATCCTGAATAATATAACAAAGCAATAATAATTATGCTATCAGAAAGCAGCACGAGGTAGTTGTACAAAATTAATGAATTTAAAGAGAGAACAATGAATTTCTGTTTTGTTGTATTGTTGATCCAAAGTTCACTTGTTTTGACTACAACAAAACTGATAAGCCCTTTACAGACACTGTGTACCCATATTTTTCCTTCCTCTCCACTCGCTGTTTATCCGTCTCACTTTTCTTTCTATCATCTTCGGTGGTAATGTGCCGAGATAAAGTGTGTTTTTCTGTAGTCAGATAATGCATGCAGCCATTCTGCTGTGAAAATGGAATCCACTCGGGGAAGGCAACGTTGGCTTCAGTGTTTGATCAGAAGAAACTGTAGGGAATCCAGCCTCCTTTAGGATGTTTTTTCTTCAGTCAAAACAGAGAGGAAAAAGAGCGTGAAAAGAACATGTTTGCTGATGGAAATCACAAATGGTGATGCAGATTTGGAAGTAGTCTGTGCTACATTTATCTTAGTTTTTAGAAGCAGACTGATTGCTATTGGAGCCAACATTTGTGTAATCCGTCATTTTTCTGCTTCCCCCTCTCTCTCTCACTGCTACAGTATAATCAGCCTGGCCACGCGGTGTGCCATGCCCAGTTTCAGGATGCACCTGCGGGCCAGAGGAAAAGTGGCGCAGGTCTTCAAAATGCTCAGTGATGCTCCACAACACCCGGTAAGTAGATCTCTTTCCTGACACCTGCTTCTCCGATCTCGACTTGACTGAAACACAAATGCAGTTATTTTAGAAACTAATCCTCAATATGTTCAAACATGTCAATACATTTTTGTTTTTAATGTAGTGTTTTGTATTAGCTTTACAATTTTACAAAGACGTAAGTCATCTGTTCAAATACACAGAGCAGCTTTATAGACACTCAAACACTACATATAATCTCGAGAGTGATGTTTGCTTTGAATGTCTTGATCAAAGACACCTCTGCAATATTTGCTGATGAAGATGTTTAATTTCTAACCGCCTGCAGTTGTTTAAAAATTAGAATTTATTTTAATTTCCTATATTCCAGTCAAAGCCTTGAGGTCTTAATTACAGTTTTAGTCATCATTTAAGTTCCTGATGTGTAGTATTTCAAGTGAAAACTTTTCTTTGGTTGTGCATTCACATACTGTTTGTTTCTATCATCAAACATATCTTCTATATATCTTCTAACAAATATTAAACTTTTGTTCTGTCAGAACCTTGCTCTGTGCACGGCCGCCCTGATGTACATTCTGAGCCGGGATCGTCTTAACATGGATCTGGACAGAGCCTGTCTGGAGCTCATGATCAAGCTGCTGGAGCTGGACCAGGACTACTCGGGTCACCAGGATCAGCTCACCGCTAAGGAAGTGGCGAAGGTGAAGGAGAAGATCAGGAAGCTGTGTGAGACCGTGCACAACAAGCACCTTGACTTGGAAAACATCACGGTGGGTTGTTCTTCTATAATAAAATACAGAATAAAAAACCTCTGGATGCACTTTACTGCAAATAAGTAACCATATTCTCTGAGTAAGACTTTGGTACTTATCAGTCTAATCTGGATTTACTGCACCACACTCCTTGTTAACTCATGTTTATCTTAAAAAAATGGTTGTTGTTAGGATTAGGAAAACCACAGTTGTGGGTGTGAAGGTTAATGTGAAGTTGACATTGAGAACTGTTCCCATGAAGATTATTCTGTTGAACTGTACTCATCATTTTAGGCATAGATGGACTCAGATTATTGATCCAGGAAAGGAATTTGCTTCTTTGTATGCCCTGATGTTGAAGTGATGTTTCTAACCATATTTGGTGCTTTATAATCTGTATCAGTCATCTGAAATAGAGAAGAGGTCAGTTATACTTGGAGAGAAGATAATATGCAGATTGTATGATATATGCAGGGATCGGGGGCAGTATTATGAAATAGTTATCAAAAATGTGCTCATGTCCTCATTACGCTGTCAGATTTCCCAAAGGGGAAAACGGAATTCGACAGATCCTGTTAGAATATTGCAGAACTTTTATGCTTGTTTATGTTTTGTAGACGGGCCACCTCGCTATGGAGACATTGCTCTCTCTAACCTCCAAGAGAGCCGGGGATTGGTTCAAAGAAGAACTGCGGCTCCTGGGTGGTTTGGACCATATTGTAGACAAAGGTAGGTGTATGGGAAGGTGTTGTGCTCATGTTTAAGTACGAAAGTGGGTGGTTTGTTTTCTGTAGTTGTGTGTGTGTGTGTGTATGTATACACAAAAATATGCTTTCCAAGGTCAGGTGTCACTGCTGTTGACTTTCATGTAGCTGTCAGGGTGTGAAATAGTTTTGCACTTTGTGTCTTGTGTTGCCACAGTTAAAGAGTGTGTGCAGAACCTGAGCCAAGAGGATGACAAGGAGAACCTTGTAGCGTCTTTATGGGGCGCTGAAAGATGTCTAAGAGTGCTTGAAAGTGTAAGTACTTCTCTTGTCAAGTTGCTTTTTCTCTCTTACCAAATTCATGCATGAGTGACCCTCAAAGGCGAGAGTAATTGAGTACAGAGAACTGTTGGATGCTTACTTTTATTGTTATCTTATGAAAGGCTTTTTTCTTTTTTTTTTTCAAAATTGAATGTCACTGATCGACGATCCCTCTTAAAATGTCATTGATCAAAAGTCTGAAGCAAACATAAATGTCTCCCTCATTTTCAGTTTCTTGACTCCTTTTGGAGCCTTTTGCTGTACTTTACCCTTTTTATTGATTTTATTTCTCTTTCATCTTCTGCTAACAGGTGACAGTGCAGAACCCAGAAAACCAGGGTTACTTGATTGCCTACAAAGACTCACAGCTCATCGTCTCCTCTGCCAGGTGAGCACCAGATACACCTTGGAGCTATTATTGACTAGACACTGACACACACTGAGGCACTGACTGTTATAACTTGGGATGCAGTGATTAACCGAATTCACTATTAACTGCACTTTTAAAATGTCACGGTTTTGTAACTGTAAAGGTTCAATAAGTGTATTGTAAGGAAAATCAAGCACAACTAGATAAAAATGGAGTGTAATTTGACATGCATCTGAAGTTTATCATTATCAACATACATTTTATTGCACATCCTGTATTGAGATCATTTTATTTGCAGCCCTACGCTCAAGAGACGGTAATAAACTGAGTAATAACCAAGTTAAAAATAATTACTTTAGTGGCGAGTTACTTAATGAAACATTGAACTAGTAAGGAATTAAATACAAATGTGTCGCTTACAATGAACAGGGTACTAGTGAGTGACTTTCAGTGCAGCATAAACCAACGGCGGAAAAGCAGTGCTGCGTGGTTTATAAGTTAATGCTCGCCAAATGATGTGTAGTCGCCTAAAGGGCTTTAGTGTGACCATTTACATCCTGTTGCTTCCTCCCAGCTGAACACTAGGATCCTGTAGACTTCCAGCACTATACCCTGAGATCTAATGAACTGCATTTCAGTGATTAATAACACCTGCATAAGAGAGATTCTCTTAATTTTTACTAAAACGGCAAAACAAAAAGAAGAGAGGATTTTCTCAAGCCACATGTAAAATAAGATTAATTTCTAAAATAGGTTATAGAAAATGAATTATAAATGGGCCATGGATCAGAATGGAGAATACTAAAACTTCAGTTTATTACCGACATGAGTATTATTTTCCCTCAGAGGATCAATAAAGTTCATCTTAATCTATAATGAGAAACTGTTAAAAACAAAAGCCAACAAAGAAATGCTTTGGGGAGAAAATGCAATAAAACCTTTAGTTAAAAATGGAGAACTGGTACTTAATTGCTATCAGTTCTTGACTGATCAGTACCAAAATATTGATAAGCTCCTGGACAAACGGTGCTGCTATCGATATTTATAACATGAATTCATTCTAACATAGCTTTTCCAGAGTCCTAACCGTCCTCTAATGATGATGAAGCTGCTGGCGTGTTTACATGCATGTTTACATCCATTGCTCTCCAGTAATGGCTGACAGGGCAAAACGTGTGGGCTCACTTCACTAAATTTAATGAAAATGCAGCTGAATGCTATAAATGTGAAAAGGTAGTTGCATGTAAAGGGTGCAACACCAGCGACCTCATGAAACACAAATACAACATTATATACATCTGAAGCAGCGCAGAGTGTTTGACTGATTTAGCAAAGCGGCTGCTGCACCTGCATCCTCAGTGCAGCCTCCTGGCTCCGGTGATGATGGGATTTACTAAATTAAATATGTGACTGCCTTGACCTCGTCAAGTCAAGGTAACACTAGTTATCGTTACAAAAACAAGCCTTTAGTAAAAAATCCCACAGACGTCGTCAGTCAAGCAGCAGCCAAAGCTTTATCCCTCAACTTATTTCTGCAAAAAAAATAATAATGAAATGACTGTTGAATCTTTTCACGTCATGTTTTTATTTTTCAATAAATACATATATCAATAAGTATGACTATTGATAAGCAGTATCACTACATATATCGGTATTGATAAAATCCTAAAAATATCCGTAATCTTGAAACCGTGATTTTTTTTTTTTTTTCTTCTTAGACTATAATTTGACCATCAAATTATAATCGCTGCAACCCTAGTTATAATAGTTCAGCAGTGTCTCATACTTTATGTTGTCACAATCATGTTTAACAATGTCCTCAGGTATATTAGGGATCTTTTATTACATGTATGTTAAAGAAAACGGCTTCACTTTATTAAGGCAGAGGAATAATCACTATAGCACCTAAGCTGATTTAAAAAAAAAAAAAAAAAAAAAAAAAAATTGCAAGCTGCGTTAATAGTAATTTCCAGCAAATTTGACGCTTTTAACTTCTGCCAAAGCTTGAATTTATATCTTATTTATTTGTGGACAAACAGTAGCAGTGAAAACTGTGTCATAAAGTCGAACTTTTTCACTTTTCTTTCTCTCATCCGTATGTTTTTCTGCCTTTTTTTCCAGAGCTTTGCGGTACTGTGAAGATATGATCCAGAGATACAGCAGGGCACTGAACAACAGCTCCCTGTCATTGTCGGGTGCAGCGCTGCCTCACTGTAGCTTCAGTAACGTGGGCAAGGCGGTGGAGGACTGCATGAGGGCTGTCATAGGAGTGCTGCTCAACCTTACTCATGACAACGGTATTATCATGTGCAATTTCTGACGTCCAGCTAAACCTTCTAAGAATACTTATTTTCTTCAAGTTCTCCTGACAGTATGAATGAAATGAGGGCATGGCTCCCACTTCATAGGGCATAGCGATAATAATACTGTCCATATATACTTAGAGATTACAGGGTGAAATGTGTTATTAAGGAGCTTAGCATGGAGCTAAAGTTTAATACTGGTGTCATTTTTGTTTGCAGAGTGGGGAAGCACAAAGACAGGTGAGCAGGAACAGCTAATAGTAACAGCTCTGAACTGCGTCCTTCGGGTCCCACGCTACATCCCCCAGGAGCAGCGCTTTGACGTGCGAGTACTGGTGAGGCGTTCTTAAAACAACACCAAATAATTGTTGGGAAAAGACCAACCAGTGTCCGTCCCTGTGTGTCTTATTTGTGTGTTCTGTTCTGTACACCAGGGTTTGGGTCTACTAATTAACCTTGTGGAGTACAGCTCTAGAAACCGCCACTGTCTGGTGGACATGGAGTACTATGTCGACAACACCTGTCTGGAAGATAGCCTGATGCAGCCTGCTGACCCAACACAATCAGACACGGCAGCACAGTCAGCATCGCCAAGCACAGCTGATACTCAGGGAGATGGGACGGATAAATCCAAGACCTTCGGTGCTTTAGCTGCCCTGGTGAAGGTAGGAGTTGTGCCAGGACTCATTAATAAACATTTTAGCAGTCATTGTGGTTTTTTTTTTTTTTTTCTTTCTCTTGGCTGGAGTTTTTAGTGATTTCTTTTTAAGTAGGGATGTGAGCAGAAACGGTTATGAGCAGTGATGAGGAAAAATGAGTGTGTTGTATAAGCAGATGAACCAGCGTTTCACATGTTGTTTTTTTGGCACATAGCTCAGACATCCTTCTGGCAGATTGATGCATATAAATGACACTATATTACTGTCATTATTTCAAACGTCCCTGTAAGCTGTGTAGGAATAACATTACACTTTGAAATTAATGTTATGCGCTCAAAAATTATAGGGGCACCACCTCCATTGATTAATGAATTCATTAATTATTAACTAATAATTAATGAATTAATTAAGAGGAAACATAATTAAATTAATCCGTCTTTATATCTAAAAGTCAAGTCTGAATAGAATGATCTCCATCTCTGATATAAAGAAACAGACGGATAACTTGGCTACAAATCAAGATATTTGTTTAACTGCTGGGTGATATTGATGATTGGGGGAAAAACTAAGCATATATACATGTGTACAACTAGAATTAATGAATCAGTAAATAAAATTAACAAGTTATTGCCAACAAAATTAGTGAATGAATGAATGTTATCAAATATTAGTCAAAAACACAGTGAGGGGCCAAGACTCGTAACTACAGCCAGTAAATATTGAATTTTTGAAAAGCTCTCGCATCAACTCTGAGACAGAAGCATGGTAGATGGTTTTCATACGATGAAGGCTTGATGATGGGCAAACTCCCGGAAAGCATCAAGCAAGGAGAAGCAGACTTGGTGATCCTTGGGTCGCCAGAGTGACAGCCAGATGAGATCCACTGCAGCAGTTCAGTGAAGCACTTCCTAGTTCCCAGGAGGGTGAATCCAGTCTCAGACTAGCTGAGGCTGTGTAGTGGACTCACACACATACACACACACAACAGAGAGGTGTTTCAGTCTGCAGAGTTGGATGCATGGTGCTCTAAAGTAATCAGTCACTGGAAAAGATGTTTTAACTACACGATTAAAAAAGCAGATTACAAAAATAATAGATTCAGATGACAGCCGGCGTGTGATGGCTGACGGTACAACCAGGCTTTGGCTTATGGCTTAGGTATTTTTTGCAGTCTTTTTTTTTCTTAGCTGAGTCTCTTTCTGGAGCTTTCAGCTCTCAGCCATAGGGGGAAAAAAAAGAACAACAGCCAAATTGCATGGGCAGTTATCACGGCTGATAAGGCCGAGAGAAAACGGAAGAAGCAGCAGCGGTCTGCAAGCCAAAAGGGCAGAAGAAAAACAACAGCCGCCTGATAAAGAGTTGTAAAAGTTCTTCCAGTCTAGGAGGTTTGTTTTTGAAGGAAAGAGGATCTTTGGTGCTCTTTTTTTAGGGACTTCATTGATTCATTTCTCTGTGTGGAGAGAAAATTCTGTCCCTGTAGAATATTTGAAGACTCTACACGCTTGCAAATTGAATACTCACTCATTCTGTCATCAGTGTTGACACATCATGAGAACAAGTGAGAAATGTAATATTGATTAACCAAATACAATACAGAACAAAATCCATAAACTTTAATTTCCTAATCCATGATTAAACCTATTAAGAAAGCGCTATCCTAGCAATCGAACCGTAGCTAAATGACACACTTTTCCCTCCTGTGGCTGGTGTCCAATGTTTCATTGATATCCTTATGCCTTGAGGTCAGAGGTCATTGAGTCTGTGTGTATGTGTGTGTTTGCTCCTGCATCTACACAGACAGTCTGTTACGCCTAAAGGAATCACGTTTTCTTGTATTTCTGGGATCCCCTCCCTGCAGCTGTTACCCTTCAGTCCTTTTTAAGTAAATGCACAAGTCTGGAGATCCATACATTTGACTGTGTGTGCAAACAGTTTGAACACCAAGTAAGCAAGTGTAAATCAATGCAAACTCATTTGTAGATTTGAATTTCAAATTGAAAATGCCATCTTGTTAATGTTCTTCTTTATTATTGATATTATGTAAACAAACTCCATGCCCAACTGACTCATTAGTACAAAGTTTTCAGAAAGCCTGAAATGAACCTTTGAGAATAAATTGGTGATTAACTCAAAAATTGTTTTGCACTGTCAAGACTTAAAGGCTTGTTTTAGAGTGTTTTGCATTACCCAGTTGGACTCTGACTTTGCTATGAAGACGTAGCTTGGCTCTTAAGCTCAACAGCTATTAGTCCATTGCAATTGAAATACTAAAAATCATCTGTTACTTGGCTCTGGTTAAGTTTATGTTTTGGAATTCAAATCTGTTTCTCTTTACATCCAAGCTCTTCCTAGAGAGAGAGCGCGCCGCCATCCTGGCCGAAGCTAAGACAGACGACCTCATCAGTGAGGCGCCCAAGCCGGCACTGGACCAAAGCGGAGAGTGGCAGGAGACGTCGGGAGAAATCCAGTGGGTGGAAGCCGAAACCAACGACAGCCAAACTGAGAAGAACGAGAGTGAGAAGAAAGAGGAGGAGGATGAAGAATTGGACCTAAATAAAGGTAGGCGTTTGTGCGTTTTGATGTTGTGTTTGTGTGCATGTAAGAGGAGCTGCTTTTAGCTTTTTTAACTTACTAGAGTTGGAGCAAGAAAAACTGGTGCATGTGAAGCAGCAGGGTGAGGTTTCTTGTGTCTCTGTAGTAAACAACTGATTTCAAAGCCTTTAAACACAGTATATACCCACTAGAGCTTAAACAATCAGTTGTTTAATCACTTGAAAATTAATCTGCAACTATTTTGATTATCCGTTAATTGTTCATTCAATTTTAAGCAAAATTAACCTGACGTTGGTTAATCCTTGCCTCTCAACTCAACAATTTTCAATGTTTTTTTGACCCTCTTATGATCCAAATAATTAATCAAAAAGGGGGAAAATAATCACTCTAGCATACAACTAGTAAGTGTCATTACCTCAGCTCATGTACTGTAAGGTCAATAATCATAAATTTAAAAGTGCAAAACCTCTTTATACTTTTTTTTTTTTTTTTGCTGTTTTTGCTCTTATGTGGTCACCGGTTTTAGTTTTTGGCACTATTACCCTTGTTTTTATGGTAGTACAGTGTGAGCTGAGCAGTGAATTACAGCTACACACAATGCTGTTCTCATAAGGGTTTTTTTTCCCAGCAGTTCCTACCATGAAAGTTTGAAAAAGCAACAATGTACTTATCTGTAATTGTCAATCTTCGTCTTTCTCCCTTATGTTCACTGTAGCTCTGCAGCATGCAGGCAAGCATATGGAGGACAGCATCGTTGCCTCCTACACCGCTCTGCTGCTGGGCTGCCTCTGCCAGGGCAGCCAGGTGAGAATATAAGACACCCACATTCAGACATATACTGTACATAATATCAGTGGCATTTATGTCATGGTTTCTCTCCCCGTTTCAGATAAATGTGACTACTGTGAGGGAACACCTACCTAAAGGGGATTTCTCCATCATGACAGAAATGCTGAAGAAGTTCTTGAGTTTCATGAACCTCACTGTGAGTATGACTTGGAAAGACACACCTCCAGTCAGCCATGTTGCATGATGAAAGGTGTGGAAAAAAAAAAAATAACACGCTGTATAATTTTCTTGACATCAGAGGTATTTTTAAACCCCCTCAAAATGCTTTGGGCAAATTTTATTAAAGTCGCACAAAAGGCATCTGATTCGAATCCATTGAACAAAAGCACATTTTGGTGCATTGTTATGGCCTGAATCAAATAATCATTGTTTAGGACCAGCGATTCTGTACAACACATTTCAGTTATTAGTTTCAAATGTAATTGTAGCTTTTGCAGTCTTTTTCTTAAACAGCCCTTCCCCTCCTGCACTTCCATTCAGCTCCGTTCTGATAAAACACTAGAATTTGGATGAAAAGGGAAGATTTATTTGTGTTTGTTTCATTCACAAAAAGATTGATAATGTCTGAAATTGCTGTAAAGACCAATATATGAAAAGACTCTTGTCGCTCATCTGAATAGCTTCTCAGCAGCTCTAAAATCAATTGCACCGCCTCAAGGGGCACTTAGCCTCCATATAATACTTTGGCAGTAATGTGCCATTATACATACAAAATGTGATCAATAAATTGTTATCAATTAACTATGATTCTTGTGTATCTCAGCAGCGTAATTCCAGTAGTGATATGAATTTAAAAATGATTTGCGCATGAATATTAAACTGAACAGTCAGTCATGCAACAGATGTGCTTTTTGCAGCAGCTTTGAATGTGACTCATCCCGTCTCAAATGAAAACTGTAACCATCTGTTTCCTAAATCGCCTTTTCAAGTGAACAGAAGCTCAAACATTCTCAAAAAAAAAAAAATCCTCACCGCTACAAGACCTCACAAGTAGAGTAGTACATGCTCACACTTCTCTGTTTTTCTGTTTCCTTACACAGTGTGCAATGGGCACCACAGGACAGAAGTCCATCTCGCGGGTTATCGACTACCTGGAGCACTGTTAACAGTCAGCTAGACCGCAAACTCTCACTCTGACTGCACATTAAAGGGATCCCAGGCTAATCTGGTGCCCCCACCCACCCTCCCCAACCAACAGGAGCCACAAGGGGTCATTGGAGCCTCAGAAGCATTCCCTTGACTTCACCTGATCACCCTGTGCTGTGATCACTCTGGATTTTCACCGATAAAGGAAAACGCACACACATATATATACACACACACACACACACACACATACACACACACACACACACACACACACACACACACACACACACACACAAATATAAAATATTCTCTCCCTCTCTGGAGCACAGCCTGAACCAAAGCCCTGCTAGCTGACAGATTCCTTCAGTTCCACTCTACTAGCGGCGTATTCGGAGTCAGATAAACTCGGGAGGTTCAAGTTTCATCCTCAGGTAACTGGGAATCAGGCAGAGGCCAGGCTAAATCCTCAAGTTTCCAAATAACTCTGTGGAATGTCAAATGTGAAGATGGACTCAACTGCGGACCTCTTCTTGAAACGTTAAATGGTTTAACAGCAGCAGCAGGCCACAAGAAGGTCGGAGTCTCGCGTCCGCTGTCGGGTCTCGATTCCTGGTCGCTTAGCTGGAGTGTGAACCTCTGAGTCAAATTTCATGGATCTTTACATTTAAATCTCTTGCTCGTCCACGTCAAAGCCAAGGGTGAAAAAAAAAAACAACCCATCAATTAGCATGAAAAACAATCACTCTCATGGATGTCAGAATGATGTCTCTATATGTAAACTTGTGTGGAATGATTTTGAATGCATACATCCATTTACCTACGTGTTTGCGGTTGGCTTGAATGTTAAGGGAAAGAGTATTTTTAAGGTTTGATTTTTATGTTCTCATTGTGCCCATTAATTTTGTAAACTGTGCGAGTTAGCAAGTCACGTAGGCGTTCTATCTGATATGTTTTTAGATTTTTCCTTCTTTCCCTTTTGAGGGCATTTTTTTTTCCTCCCTCCAAATTATAAATTACTTTTAAAGACACCAAGACTAAGCGACATGTCAACTTTAATAGGATGTCCTTCATTTGACTGATAATGGCACTTGGAAATGATATGCTGTTATGAAATTTGGATTTCCTTCTCCCCCATTATCAATTTGGACACATTTTAGTATGTAAGGCTTATTTAAATTTTAATTAATTCAACAATATGTAATTACATTATGCATCAAACTCACAGGTATAACAGATGTGATGAATTACTCTTTAAAAAAAAAAAAAAAATTGAGTGCTGTGCTTCCTTTTTGAATTTTTAATCAAATTAATTTTTTAACATATTTAATTTAATGCTTCCTCCTCCTTTGTAAATGCAAAGTCTTTACCTAGTGAGATGATCATGTTTTGTTAAAGTATACCCCATGTGACACAGCTCAGTGGCTGGACATAATACATGTATGTGACAGATTTTGCTGAATTATGGTTTCGGCTTAAACCCGCGCAAAATGTCATTAAAATGTTCTCATTTATTAAAATAGGAAATGTAAGTTTTTATGCTCCATGTTAATCGACGTGGGTGTTTTCCTGATGGTTTCATGTTTGTGTATGTCCAGCCACCTGTAGCGTCATATTTTTACTCATTGTATCATGATGTGTCTACGTTGGACAACATGCATTAAGCTCCCATTTATTTATTCTTTTGTGGTGTCATTTTACCCGTAACGATGCACCTGAACCTTCGAAACCTTCAAAGTCTTGTACTGCTCACATGTACGATCACTGATTGAATGACAGCCATACCTGTATAAGCAGATTAGTTTTATCTGGTTTGTAGGGCTGCGGTGAACATAACTGCAACTGTGTTTACTGTTAATTACTTTGCAAAATTCTGGTCTGAATGAAATTTTAGAATGTAAATACTCCTGTACATACTGGTTAATGGACATTTAAAAATGCTTAGACTACTTTTTTCCCTGAAGCTGATATTTTTATTTTATACAATATTTCTGAGTTGTCATTTGGAAAAACAAAAATCGCAGGAAGAGAAAAAATAATTGTTTGTACCCGTTTCAATGACATTATCTTTGGTTACATGTAAATAGTTGTATCTCAAAAAGGAAAAAAAAAAAAAAGTTGCTACTTTCAGTACATGCCCTATGTGTTTTCTTCCTTGAATTGTTTGAACAACAGGAATGCTGCCTTTCATTTCCAGGCTTTTAAATTGAACATTTTTATGCATTTGGAGCCATGGGAGGTGAATACTTTACTAAACAGAGGTGATGTTTGGTTTCCTTTTGGTATTCATGCATGTAGCAGCCGCTGAATGCATAACTTTGTGTTCTAGCTTGTCTCACTGCCTGAAACCCTACAGGGCTATAAGTGAAAGTGAGATGCCTGTGTGTGTGTGTGTGTGTGTGTGTGTGTGTGTGTGTGTGTATATGGTTGGTGGTTCTCAAACTTTTTCACATCAAGAACCCCTAAACTGACAAAAATTAGACCATGAATCCCCATTTAATACGATTTTTGATTACAGAAAGTGTATGAAACCCATGACCAAAATAGTCAGTAGTATAAATAAATTATTATATTTTGCTTGGGACCCCACTTTGAGAACCACTAGTGTAGTCTATACCCTCTGGTTTCTTTCTCATCCCTGACAAACTGGCTTGGATGGAGTGAGAGTCCAAAGCATGGTCGGTATACTTAACAGCACTCAGCAGTGACAGTTTGTGGACACGGCCCCTCAGCTTGACTGACTGCTGCATAATGGAAACAAAAGATTCTTGTTGCAGTTGCTAGCCGAGAGTCAAACTTACAAATAGCTGTGGGAGCCTGGGGAACGCAGAGAAATGCCATCTGACAAGTCTGATTCCATGCAGGCGACAGCTGTGTCAACTGTGATACAACAAGCTGGGCGACAAATGCAAGCTTCAAATCTGAAACGTCAGGGATTGATAAGGCAGCGTAGGTTTAGTAAACAGTGCACAAATAGCATGTAATTATGTCTTTATGTCTTTCACCCAACATGCAAATATATGATTAAACTCGAGGTGGTAGTGCAGATTTAAATTCCAAAGAGTAGGAACCTTGCATGTAGATGACAGGCACTTCCACCTTTCATCCGCCTCCATACATTATACATGACAGGTCTTCAGTTGTAGGATGTCAAAGGCAGAGAGAGCATTTGCCCTGTGATGATCAGTGGCGAGGAAGTGGATGAGAGTAAAGACGAGCAGGGAAGAAACGTTAACGCGATTGATAGGATGTCCTCCACCGAGTGGGAATGCGAGGGAGGGCAGAGGAAAGAATGAGGGAGAAAGGATGCAGAGGAGATTAATGTTTCCCACCTGTCAGTCAAAAGCCTCTCGGTGAAGCTGCACAGCCTAAAGGGGGGAACTAACTACAACTGAATTTTGCAGCTTCCCAGCATTCATCCTTTCATCTCCTCATGTCTCTGGACACATTTTACCTGGGCTCAACTCATCTGTCTCCTCAGCCTTGCCTCTTTCCACTGTTTCCATGCTGTGGTGTTCGTTGTCTTGTAGTTTCAGCGGTGTTAATTGCGATCTTAACTCCAGCTAAAGTCATAATTTTAACTCCGTTTACCTCCATTTAATGTTTTTATCACGTTTGTTTTGTTGTGAGTGGGAAGATTGAATAGATGTAAAAAAAAAAATGTTTTCTTTTCATCATCCTGCTGCTTTACACTATAGACAGAATAATACAATGTCTTACCCTCTATGGCATGATTTTTTTAGTTATTTAGGGGAAAAATAATTAATCCCATTTTTTGGGAGCTTGGGGCTACCTGATAATGTATCCATCATAAAATTCCCTCCCCCATCAGATGTTGGTTGGTTGCCTCAGGGCAACAACAATATGCTACAAGGGTAAACATCAACCAGATTCAACATCAACGGTTTCAGTCAATCACAATCACATGAGACTTTAATGTCAAAACATCAAACATACGTTAAGTTAGCTATCTGTGTGTAGATATATGTGTGAGTGTGTGTGTGTGTGTTGACATTGTGGGCTGTTCTTAACTGGGATAAGTATGGAACATTATCCTGTCATCATCAATATCTTCATCCATAGACTCATAGTATCAAAAAACACACAAGTTACTCAACTGACTGACCCCTGACCTCCTAACTCAAATCTCTCAAATCTGATTCTTGGAGCCACTTAGGAGACAGTAAAGTAATTAACTATGGTCATAACTATGCATCACAGCACATCTCCATGCATATCGCCTTAACAAGAGTGGTCTAAATGGACAATGTTGCCCTGAGGCAACAACTGTACTACATAAACAAAAGTAAAATATGTCTCAAATATACTTCTTTATAAAGTAGTATAAAGTTATTTCAGTTTAAACATGCTATTTATCATACTAATTGCTGGCACTATATCACATGAAGCTTTCCTTCCTGAAAAGAGTGCTCCCCTCAAAACAAATGATCAAACACAGACATGTCTTGTGATATTTTATAATCAACAAATATATAGGGGCAGTGCGAGGTCCAAAAAGATGGTTTGTTGCCTAAGGGCAACACAATGCCATAGAGGGTTAAAGCCACTAGGTGGTGTGAGCACTCAGCCTCTGACTGCAGTGCCTGAACCGTGCCTGAAAGTGTGTGTGCAGACACCCACACATATTTTTGTGCACTAGTACACACACATGTACACACATAAGTATCTTCTCATCAGTGGTGTTGCCTACTGATTTCCCCTCAAGATAGACGCCCTCGCCTCACTGATGCAGTCCCACATAAGCACATACACTCACGGACTCCCTGCACGAAGGAAACATTTCACAGCCTGTGTACCAACATATGAAACACAGAATGGAATGTGCAGAACCGTACATCTCTTAAATATGTGCAGCTCTGAGTGCTTTTGATGACAGTATGTAGGTGAAGATGAAAAAAAAATCTCCTGCAATCTGGCTTTTTGCTTTCAGAGAGGGCTTTATTCACATTGCAAAATTTCTGATGTGTGTTTATGTAACGGGGGTCAATCATCTCTTGACTATCTATACATAATTTATAACTGCCCCCATTGAATCTCTTTATATCGCTGACAGTGGTGACAGATAACAGTCTCTGAGTTGTGTTTTGATGATGGCGGTGGACTAACTGCTGACAGTTAGCTGACTCCAACGAAGAGACACAGACAGCTCAGATGTCAGTTCAATGATGATTGGTTTATTTCTTACAAATGAAATATAAAATAACAGCAGAAAAATATGAAAATAATATAAATATGTACAACTTACAATTATCAAATAAAGGTAAAATTACTGACAAAATTAAATTCTGTATTACAAGATTTCGCTATTAGACAGAGTAACCATTTAAAGCTCCAATTATGTATTTAGTGTAAAATGCAAGAGGCATATGTTACATCTCATTCTCACCAAATTCAAGCATCACATCAAAATAATATATTTTTAGATTCTTGCATTGCATTAAAATCTTATTAAACAAATGCATAAAACTAGATTTGTTTTGTACGTGAAACCTCAAGGAGTTAGAATTAGAATTGGTAAAAATGTGTAACTCACTCATACAGATGTATTACTTGTCAAGACACTCTTAAACAAATAGAGGTGTAGGAGAAACTTGGCATTGATATAATGTGCCCGTATACACATTTCTACATCCGCACCTTTGATCATATCAAAACACACATCACACATAGTGTAACATATGTTTAAACACTCAAAATATGATTCAAAACCTTTTTTTAAAGCGTTTTTAAAGGATTTTTAGGGATTACCCATTTAGATTAAACTACTTTGCCCAAGGGTTCATATTTGTATGGAAAGTAGGACTGAATGCTCATGTTGAGGCCCAACATAAATCTATCAACTGCCTTTACCATGCAACCAGCTCTGATGTGTAAACCACTTGGCTCAACTAGGGTTTCAGAACCTTGGCTGGGCTCATAATGGCTGATTTATGGTAGGTCGCTTGCGACTTTTGACAAGTGCTCAACAGAAATAAAAGAGTCGCATGTCATTTTCTATTTATGCTTCAGCGAAAGGTTTCTGCTGTCTCCATGGTAACCAGATGCTATCCTGCAGTCTGTTTAGTTACATTATATCATCCTGACCGGGATTAATTAAAAAAGCATGTTACAAGTTATCCAAGGTCAGTAACACTACCTAATCACAGTGCATGGCAAAATAACGGTGTCCTTGACATTATAAAATTCTCCAGGTGTGCGACATGAAAGTATCAAGCAGCACTTTTTTCTGTTGAAAACAGTTCATTTCTGTCAAGCGACCTTCCATAAATCAGCAGTAAGAGTTTGAGTTCTGTGAGTCTCCGCTATCTCTCTTCCCTCTGAATATTCTCATCATCCTCCTCCACTTCAACTCCTCCATCTGGGCTTGCAACTGCTTCTGGTACACCTGTAGATGCCATCCCACCATTTTGCATGATCTATTCCCTTCCGTGAGATTCCACATCTCCTGGTTGCCAAATATTATTTGGAGGTGCTTATTCATCAGAACACATAATGAGGATCTACATCCTCTTGTTCCACATCCACAGGCAGAAAGTTGGCAGGCATGATGAGGTTTCAGTTCCTCATCACTGCCAACCTTCTTTATGTGGTACACAGGGGGTTTCAGATCCTTTCAAGTGACCTCATAAGGGTCAGATTCCCATCAGTCAGCCAATTTCCTTTTCTCTTGTTTTGTCTTATTTGCCAGGAGTATGTGGTTACAGACAAAGAACATCCCCGTTGACCTTTTTTGTCAAACTGCTGTTTTTGCTATCTGGTTGCATGTTGTTGGGCAACTTACATTGACTCCTTCAGGTCATGTTTCATCTTAGTGACATAGGAATCAGTCGACTACTCTCTCATCTCTCAGACTCTCAACTAAACTTAAATGCACTCAAGTGGAGCATTAGTTTGGATGGACTCAAGAGGGGCTCTGATCAATCCGCTAAAGCCAATGACATGCCATTTGAAGGGTGTGACTCTTGCTTTGATGCCCTGCATCATCATGGATGCCCTTGAGCACTACTGGTCTGGTTGCCCTATATACAGAGGACCATTTGCTAACATGAGCTTTTTCCATTGCCTCAGAAGTTTCTGGACCTGAGCTTTCCCGTGGCTTCTGCTGAACATCATACATGGCTCTGAGTATGGTGGTGTCTTCTTCCTGCTTCCATTGGAGTTCTGAGAGTTACTGAGAATGCAGGGAGTAGATATTTTGCCAACTGCCTCTATAGTGGCTACTCAGTCTTGTGAACAGGGCTCACATACACTATGAGCAGAAAGGAAGGATGCAACAGTGTTGGTGGTGACAATACCAGATTCTTCCCTTGGTGTTTCATGAGGTGAATGGTCATGGGAAATATCTCTTGGGAAATATTTGATATCCAAGTCAAAAGGGGCCAATTTGGACACCCACTGCTGCTCGCTAGCATCCAGCTTAGACTTCGTGAGGATGTAGGTGAGTTGGTTATTATCAGTCCACACCATAAAGGACTTTCTTTTCAACCAATGATGAAATTTGTAGTAGACAGCCCACTTCAAATCCAGGAACTCAAGGCAGTGCTCAGAATATCTGGACTGGTCTTCAGGGACTTGCTGGCAAAGGCTATAGGTCTCGCTTTGTACTCACCCTCTGCTGCTTGGCTCAGACATGCATCTAGACCATAGGTGGAAGCATCAACTGAGAAAATGAAGGTAAGTGATTCATCCAAGAGGTTCAGGATCTTGACTGGGACCCAGCCATCACCCCAAAGAGGCTCCACAACTCTGCCAACTATCATGTTTTAGTTAAGGGTTCTTTATGTTGGAGAGTTCACAATAACTGCACTGCCAGTGGAGAGGTTGGGGCACAGAGGGAGTTTTCCCCATAGTATGTAATCTGTGCAAGGCTGCAGTATTACAGACTTCTTAAGCTTCATTGTGTCTATCTTGTCAGAAATATGGAGGCATCTCCGATGTTTTCAGTAAACCTTGTCATTTTTCATGAAGTGCAGGAGGTGTTTTTATTTTTTTATGTGGTATCACAAGCACAGGTACCATCATCTGAACAGTCAAGTCAGTTTTCAAGTGAGTCTGGGAGAGGCACTGATAGTGTGCTGGCATCTGGGGCAGTCTTTGATGCTGTGATCTTTTGAAAAGCATGAAAAGCACAGGTCATGAACACCAAGTGCGTTTTTGTGCTGTGACTTCTGCTGTCACAGACATGACATGTTACAGGGCCTTTAGTACCGGATTTGAGGGTTAAAGGAGGGACTGGGTCTGTTGCTCTGAGCCTGCTAATCGTGAAGGAACTTGGAGAGCATGACTATCAAGTAAGACAGCAATGTGGCACTGAGGTTGCTGGACAGAGACTGGCTGTGAGACAAGAGTCTCAGTGGGTTTGACACATTGAGGGCTAGGACTTGCCTCCACGAGGGACTGAGTATTAGTCATACAGTATACTCCAGCTCTGACATGCAATGCTGTGGGATTGTGTATTTTCTTCTACTTGCAATTTTGAGCTCTCACGGCAGCCTCCATCACCATTTTTCCAAAGGCTTGCTTCTGAAGAATGTGGCTTGGTGCACATCAGGACAATGACAAATCAACTGCATTGACAGTTCAAGTCCAGGTTCATCAACTGAGCAACCCCTCTGTTGGTGACAGTCAACAACATGCTCTATAGTTTCATTAAGCTGGAGTCAATAATCAAATGCACTTTCACTAGTGATTGGCAAAGTGGTGTATACTTGAATAGGGGAGTTGATGAGGAGATAGCTTCACCAAAGTGCTGTTTCAAAACACTGAACACTGACTCTGGTTATACTCAAGGTTGAAGGGGCTTTTTCACTGACACTTTGATTATTTAGCCTTGCCTGCCTGTCTTTCCGTTATTTCCCCAAAACATTACTCTGTTTCGATGTGTCTCCTGCATAGATAGGCCGTCATCCCCTCTATCCACTCATATGCTTTGCATTTGTCAGTGCAATCTCTAAAAGTGGGGGGCTCTTTGATGTGTGCTTTCACTACCAGATTCACGTTGGACAGATCAAGCGCACTGGCACTAGTTGTGCCATTACTGAACCCATGGGAGGGAGTTTGGGGGGCTTTATCATGAGTGGAGTTATTCACTTGCTGAATGAAGCCATTAGCAATCAACTGAGAAGAAATAGATTTGCCACCCTAATTGCAGAATTATCTGAGACAGTTGTTCCCTATGTGCAGTACTCTAACTCACATTATAAGTGTTCTGCCCTATTCTATCATTCTTATTACCAGGGTTTACATTGTAACCACTCTGAGAATATACATTATCATATGCATAACTTTCTCTTGGCCCATTATTTACATCCTTGTCATTTGCTGCTGTAAGCGCTGCTGGCACAATCCCCTCTCTCTCAAGTGTGACGTCACTGCTTGTGGGAAACACAACACTGAGCGCGGCAGGCTCATTTCTCTCCCCTCCTGTTTTGGAATTACATCTTTAGAAGACATGACTCACAGAGACACGCTACCCAAGAATCATGGAAGGTACAAACAATTAGCACAGTTACTCTCGTGTTATTTACAGTGATAGTACAAAAAACATAATAAACATAAATAAATGTATCCCTTTGATGTAATCAACTAAAATAAAGCTAGTTAAAAACATTAACAAGCTATGTAGCTTGCGCTAGTTCACACTTGTTGCATAGCAACCAAAGCTGTTCACCAAGAGAGTAGTGGCTCTCTTGGTGAACAGCTTTGTTAAAAGTTTCCTGGGTTTAAGCACCAAATGTAACAGGGGTCAATCTTCTCTTGTCTATCTATATACAGTTTATAACACCCCCGTTGAATCTCTTTATATCACTGATAGTGGTGACAGTCAACCGTCTCTATGTTGTGTTTTGATGATGGTGGTTCACTAATGGCTGACAGTTAGCTGGTTGACTCCAACAAAGAGACACAGACAGTTCTGATGTCAATTCAGTGATGATTTGTTTTTTGCTTACAAGAACTTTGGGATCTGGGAGGTTCAAGCCCGGTCTCTCAGTAAAACTATAAAAGAAAACTATAATCAAAGAAAACTGTAGCCAAGCTCAATATCCATTAACTGACAAGTTGCAGGGCCAATGGTCTAACCTTGACCAGGATCAAATATTTTCTTTACAAATTACACAAAGGCACTACTGATACAGATGGATCAGTACACATAGGTAATCACTCCGGATGCCAATATAGTTACTGTCTCTCTCAGGTTTTCATTTAACAGTTACACACTCACCTGGGGGAGCCCAGTCTGACTTGTTCCCCCAGTGATTGGCTTTATAGCTGCATCATTATCTTGGATACTATGTAGCTTAGTGTTTACTATGAATAATTTACAGCATAAAATTACAGCATAAATTATGACAACAACACAAATATGTACACTTTACAACTATCAAATAAAGGTAAAATTACTGACAAAATTAGCTTCTATATTACAAGATTTTACTATAAGACATAGTAACCATTTAAAGCACAAATTATGTATTTAATGTAACATGCAAGAGGCATATGTTACATTTAATGATTAAGGATACACACCTACACTCCCTACCTCTATAAGAGGATGACCATATGGAGCATTTAGACATAGAGAAAAAGCATTCAGATTTCTTGCTAAAGTTAAAGTTCCACATTTAAAAATATTCCTTAACAAGTAAAAATCCTGCATTCACAATTTTACTTAAGTTCAGAATTAATGTCAGCAAAATGTGCTTAAAGGATAAGGCTGGCTATATTTTTCATGTTATCAACAAATCCCATAAAAAGACCAAAACCAAGAATATGTTAGTCTGTCTCTCAATATTTAATGACTTATCTGCCTGTTGCTCACAGCCCTTAGCTCATTGGTTCATGCAGACATGAGTCTTTAAAATAGCAAACATATATATATATATATATATATATATATATATATATATATATATATTGCATTAAAAAAAAAGACTCAGTTGTAAAACTAAAACTCGTAAAACAGCTGGCACTGTAGTTTTTAGCAAACGTTACTCAAACAGGAGTAAATTGTGCATTTGTTGGGGAACACTTTCAGCCGCAGATTGTGTGTAATTACTGCAGCAGAATAGTGTGTTGATTCAAAATAAATGACAGTTCCCATGTTCATTGAAATGAGGGAGCAGGTCACCCAGTGCAGCAGTACTGCTCATTGATGCATTTTTAATAGTTTAATAGTGGACAATAATGAACATCTGCAGTACAACGGAAGAAGCTATATCATGCTTTGGCTACTTGTTAGTTGGATCAGTTCATTTTCGGTTTTAGTCTTTTACATGGGATTTGTTGACAAAAAGAAAAAACTGGAATATCACCAGATTTATCCTTTAAGTATCTAAGTAACAGCATTCTTACAGACTTCTTACAGAGTGTTATGTCTTATTCGATTATTATAATTTATGTATTAATATGCAAGCAGTAGTTTAATATCACAGGTGGTCAGGGTCAAACTAATTAAGCAAATAGTTTTCAATAATCATATATATAACTGCTTTTATGAGCTGATCATGTGTCTTAATTTGCAAAGAAACTAGCTGTCAAATACACGTAAAGGAGTAAAAAAGTGCAATATTTACCTAAATTGAAGTATAAAGTAGTGAGATTTGTACTTAAGAACAGTGGGGAATTGTATGCAGTTACTTTCTGCTGTTGCTGTTAAAACTAAAGACCAACTTTATTCCCTCTTCATCATGCTCCTCAATTTGTACGTCAAGACATATTAAGTCAGAGGGTAAACACTCAAGCTGAACTGAGCGTATTATCTTGAAACTGCAGAACCTAGAACCAACCTTGAGCACCACACTGTCAACTGAATAAAGACCTTTGCACTTGACCACACTGCTGGGCAGTGATACAGCCAACACTCACTGACTTGTGTACAAGCCTCGGATTACTTTGCTTTTACTAAAGGATTTATTCAAACAGTTTTTCCACCAGTGCTGCCCTATTCTGCTGCCACAGCACACTTTGCTCTGCAGCCTAAATGGATGCTTTCATTGTTGTCTTGTTTACTCTCTCTCTCTCTCTCTCTCTCTCTCTCTCTCTCTCTCTCTCTCTCTCTCTCACACACACACACACACACACGCGTTTGCAGATATACACACAGGCAATCAGGTGTAGGAAAAAATACACACAGGCCTGCAAACACCTTGCAATAAAAGCAGTCAACAAAGGCACAACAGTAGGTACACGTGCACCGCGTCAAATGTGTTACAACAAAACAAAGCAACAAAGCCGGTACACACATCCCTCTCTACTCATACACATGTAGGTAGCTCCTCTTGTTTAATCTCACCCCTTAAATCATTGAGTGGCAGGGCAGAAGACTCACCAGCCCATCTGTATTCCTGGGTGTACGTGACCTGCACTCTAACAGATGGGCTTTGTCCACAGGCAAGCCAGATGAGGAGCAGAGCAGAGTAGTAGTATTACTACCCCACACTGCATCTGCCTTTTGCTATTCTCCACCTCCAGGCACCAGCCAACCTTCTCTCTGTCTGTAGCAGCAGGGTGGACGCTGAGGAGTGTAGTGTAGGGTCAGCAGGGTAGCTGTTGTGCGCACATGCGTGTGTGTGTGTGTGTGTGTGTGTGAAGGGGACAGGAGATTGTTCATTGGAGATGGACATCATTGCAAGGTTCCTCAGCTGATCTCTAGTTGAAGGTCCTAGATCAGCGGCAAGGAGATTGTCTCATTTAATGCATTGTACAAATCACAGATACTCATCTGTTTCTGCATAAAAACATATACTGCGCGCATACACAAGAAAATTCCCACAGCACACCCAAACAACCTCAGAATACACATTCACAAATCAGCAGCCAGACAATAATTTATCTCTGATTTTATACATGACTGATTCTCGGGCTGGTTTCTGTGAAAGGAGACTAAGAGTGTGGGTTGGGTTGTAAGAATGTTATGTAGAGCTCAGGGACTCTTGCTCATTCACAGCATATCATCCTGAGATCTTAAGATCAAGGGAGAGATAGAGAGAATTTTGTCCAACATAGAGAATGTATTAATAGCAATTAATGAGACCTATAAAGTTTTATCCTGCTTTGTACACCATAACTGTGCCATACCACTAATTTGGAGTCAAAATGTTTCCATTATCAAATCCTTTTGCCCTTATTTTACCTTCATTCAAAGGATTTATGGAGATTGAGGAGAAACATGGAGGAACAGTGGGGAATGAAATGGAACAAAGGCTCCTGGCTGCTCAGATCAGAATCAGGGATATTGCAGTTTCAGGGTATTTTATCTCTGATATCATTATCTTGGAAGTATCTTAGATTGCTGGTCCTTCAAGGTGACCACCTGTACTTATAATTTATCTCGCCATGTTTAACCCCAGCAACACATTTATTTTCACTTTAGATAGTAGATAACAGAATAGTTAAGGCTTTTACTTTTAAAGGGTAGACCAGTAATATAGTATTGAACTTCCATAAATACACAAGAGACAGATTTTAAAAATCAATGTATAAGAGATATCCTGACTTTTAGACCCTAATCGGTCAAGCTCCTAACACTGGATGCGGCGCTTTTACTCAACCTTGCTACCAATTTTTTCTAGTGGCCACTTGCAGTATTGTAGTGAAAAAATCCCCTGTGACCAAAAAATAATTTTCCGCCATTATAAAAGAGATGTCTACAAAATGTTGGCAGGGCACTTCATTACTCTTTGTAGTATGAATTTTTAATCCATGAAGGTTTTATATTAGTAGAACTTGAAATTCATGACATCATCTCAATGATCAGCACAATGCAGAAGTAGACCCTGATGCTAGAAAACTTTTTGGCTCATGCACCAGGTAAACAATTTTGATTTGATTATTTTGATTGATTGAGAATACTCAAGTAATGTCATTAATGATCTCAGACTACATAAATCTCCTCCAGAGCTACAGAAGACATTATACAATAGTCTTTACATGTTGACTGAGTGATACTCCTTTACTAGTAAAGGCCCCTTTATCCCAGAAAGTTGCAAAGTAAAATATATCTGCAAAATATTTTGTTGTAGAGGCTCGGTGACATGACTACTTGCAAGGATAGCTGGTGAACTGCTGTAGCTGGCAAGGTAACCACTAACCCTCTAACCAACTGGCATCGTGCTAGCACTAAATGCCACAAAAGCTTGAGCTTCTTTCTATTTTCTCTGTAACATATGTTTACTCCACCCTGTTCCATATTGTTCTCTGGACTGTACATCATTTCAAGGCAAAATAGCTCTCTGAGCTAACAAGTTTGTTGTCAAGTAGCTAGTTTGTTAGCTTGGTTGGGAAAATAAATTACGGTTTTATATTCAGAAACATATTTATACCATCAACTGGTATGTATACATCATCAAGTGTCTGCAAACCATCACTCTTTTCAAAGCGTCTTTTTTCTCCTAGAAACTACAGGCTACATACTGTAACTTTTGCCTGCAAAAGAAAAGACTGATTGTTTGAGTGCTTCTATTGCACTTTCCAGGGTGTGAGATAGCTCACCTGTGATTGGCAGTTAGAGGGAGTGTGATTGTGTGTTTTTCTGCTAGTTCAGAGAGAAGGAATCATTTTAAGCAAGGGGCTAACTGAGAGCTAACAGGTTTTTGTTTGGCGTTGTCCACAGCAGCCTAAATCCTGTTGTCCTGCTATGGTAATAAATTGTAAACGAAACCAGTCATGACGACAATACTGTACATCTGTACCAATAAGAAGTCAATTTTATGTTGAAAAAAATACTGATTGATTGACTTACAATTAATGGAGAAAAGCTATCAAAACTGTTTGCACTGGCAACATTTACACCATTACTTTCTTTTTCCTTTACCTCTTTTTCTCCACTATTTCTTCCTTTAATCTTTCTCTCTGACTGTCATATTCTTTCCTCTCCCTTATATATTTCTTTCTCACTTGGCCTGGCCGCTTCTGTTGCTGGAGATCTTAGTGATTAACTGAGTGAAGCATTTCAGGGCATGCCAGCCCAACTAGCAGAGACCCCTGTGGCTTCAGAAAAGCAAACCAAAACATCAGCAGCACAAGCCTCTAAACGGAGCTTGAAAACCTCCTTTTTTTCTGATCTAATGGTCCCTGTGATACTTCCCTGGAGGCGGGCGTTCAGCAAGGCAAAACTTTCAATGCAGCACTAAGAGATGACAAGGCGAAAAGGCTTTGGATACTGAAGCTGCATTTGAAGGCAATGTTTTAGTTTTATTATACATTAGACATGGCAGTATCTCCCAGATGTCATTACCCTTACCCCCCCGATATTTCACTAACACAGACAAAAAGCTCACTAAAGGTGCAAATAAGCAGAAAAGAAAGAAATAGCAGTGTCAGACAATGCTGCTTCAGTTGGCAGATTTTTTTGTCGTGTGTGTGTGCGTAGGAAGTCAAACAGACCTGAAAGAGTCAGTATTTGCATTATCTTGCATAATTGAATCTCTGAGTAATTTGGAGGGAATTAATATTAATCCTTTCCTGTGGCAGGGTGCCCTGTAAGGCTGTAGCGCCTGGGGAAGAACAGAGACACACTGGGGAGAACATGCCAAGATCCTCTTCAAGTAAAACATTCAGCTTCATAGGGAAGGTGGCTAAACGGTGCTTTAGAGCCTTTGAGACGTCATTGGGGGGAGATGAGAGGGGATGAAATAAAAAAGAACTTCACAGCACCCTTCAAATCCAGCGCATTGTTAGGTTAATATTTACACACACTGGACTGTGTTACATTGGCTCAGAAAACTGCAGTGGTAAGTGTAAATTATCAAATGACAGGAAATTCATGTATATATATACAGTATATGTGCTGTGAAGTGTAGGCTGCAGATTGCATTGAAGTTACATACAGAGTTAATTTTGTGAACACTGCACTTCCAAGATACTATAGCACTTTGCACCACAGTCAGTAAAGGGAATGAGATTTTCTGGAAGATTTGCTGAATCCTTTGAATGTAAAATGTGTAAAGGAAATGAGAGGGAGCCATTATCGCAGGCCTGGAGGCTCGGACGATAACTTTTTTCTTTCTTATTGTCTATTAATATCAGTCGATAAAGGTTTTTAAAATGTCTGCATGGAAGGATGAAGCTGGTAAATGCAGAATCACAATGAATTAATACAATGAACAGCTGCAAATACGTTGATGTGAAATGTCTTAAACATTGTGAAAAATAGGTAAGCCTCTCCTTTGGAAATATAGATATTCCTTGTTGGTGGGGGAGAGCGATACTCCTGAGACGCATCTTGTCAGCTACAAAGGTGCTAGAACAAAAAAGATGGGAAAAATAAAGAAGAAAGAAAATGTGAAACTTTTTCATAGTTTAAAAATAAAACAGTTAAGCCCCCCAAGGGTGAGGAAAAGTTTGTGGTTGTTCTTTTAACAAAGGAAAGCATCGATCTGTTGTTTTGTCTTGTCTGTCGCCAAGTGGAATAATGTTTTGCATTTTATCTTGCCTGAATTGATTCACAGTTGGACTGCTTAAGATTTTCTCAACACACTAAACTGAACTAACCTGCTAAGAGCTTTTACTCAGAGAAACTTTTTTCTTTCAGCACCCTGTTTTGGATTTTCCTTTAAGCTGATGACACTTGCACGCAAGCAGTTAATTCCCTGTGAGAGTGTTAACAGTTCAGAGTGAGGCAAAATTTCAGGGTTGTATCTCCCAAGTGTGGTTTTTTGCTACTAGCCTTACTGATTACAACTTCTAGCTGCATGACAACCCCAGACTACATTCCAGTGTCTAGTGTCAGTATGTGAGTATGTCTAACCCAAGTCTTTATTTGAAGTCCTGCTACAACTTTTATCTCTTTGTATTCATCATCAAAATCCAAATGTCTTTCGGATATTTAATAATGAATCCAGGGAAAAAGTGTACTGTCTTTTAATTAGCAGAAACTAATTTCTGTGCTTATTGTGCATTGACAAGCATGAAAACTTGTATAAAATAAAAGATTGGTGCGTTCATTAGAGTCTGAATGGAATAAAGAGATAATGAGCACCCTCTAGGCATGTTATACTCCTCAGTTCAGTATTGTTACCTTCTGTATTTTCAGGTAACTCATCTTCCAGTCTTCACCGGTCAGTAATGAGGAAATTTGAAATTCAATATTTGCTGGAAAGAACTCTTCCACCATCAAAATTAAAGCATAGATCCATCATGAATATGAATGAGTCATGTTTATTTATGACCTTGGGCAGCTGTAATTCAAATTTGCTGACTTTTCTCAATGGTTACAAATCAAATATTCAAGATTTTAATCTATGATGTACTGTAATTTACAGGTACCATAGGATGAAATCTTGCCTGATATCAGACAGAATTGTCAACTTGTTGCACTCTATTTCCATCTTCAGTTTGACATTGCCCCCAGTTTAGCTGATTTCTGTGGCGGTTGGGATACGATTCGATCACCACTAAAAGCTCCAGCTGGTGGTGGTGTGGCAGGTGATGTACTGCAAGTTAGGTGGTGCTTGGTTTTGCTTGGTTTTCTGTTTTCAACATAGCAACTGGTTCACAAACAACTTTCAAATATTACAGCTAAACAGTACGCTAAAATATATTTCTGAAAACATTTGAGGTGAGAAATAGGCAATGCAGTAACAAAATCTTGATTCATATTTGATCAGCACTGCCTATTTTCACTTCTCCTTGGTTCTGGCGCACAACTTTACAAAAGCTTACAACAGTGTTAGTCCCGCCTGTGATGCTCACTGGATAGATTGCTTTTTTAACCTCCATGTCATGATGTAATTTCTAAAAAGTAGTAAGTTGTTTTTACTGTAAAATTTCTATGTAAAGAAATTTACTGTGATGTTGCATAAAATGTGTAATTACAGGGAATCATTCCCTTAATGGAATTAAACAAAACATGTGTTTTATGGTTCTGAGTCGATTTTTATTGTGTTGTTACTGGATGTTGAGTGTGAAACATTTCCTTCACAGCTATTATGCTGATTAAAAAAATTGTAGTAATCTAAGGCAACATAATCATCCACTTTTAGAATTAATTAAGCAAGACTTTCTTTTTAGACTTAACATTCAAGAAGCATACAGGAGGAAATCTACCACAGACTGTATGTAATAGATCATAACAGAAGCAGAGATGCAGGTTTCTCCACCAGAAGAACAACTTAAATAGACCATGATGCAACTGAGAAGACATGGCATTTGAGTAAAAGAGTCTCACTTTTTTTTCCTTTTTTTTTGATAGGAAAAAAACCACTGTCACTGTCTAGGTCTCATTATGCCATTGCCATACCTGTCAGTATCACTATTTCTCTCTTCAGAGTTAAATTGAACAATTTCACACGTTTAAGTCTACAACTTGTTGAAAGTCATTCTAGGAAATATAGAAAGTCGCTGTGAAGTAAATGCAGACAAGATTTTTTTTAGGAAAAGTGGAGAAAAGTAAAGTGTATCCTAAAATATATTGAGCATCACAAATTTGTGGTATCCTGTACTACATACTTTCATCTTCTGCAGTTGTGATTGATAATTGAAATAATGTTAAAAAATGGCAGATTTGTAGTGGATGGTCAATGAGTGAAAATACAAACATGGTGTGAAACTTGTTATCAACTTTGACCATGGTAAATGTAAGTTTTTGTGTTGTTTTTAATACTCCACCATGCAGATGAATGTACTGTATTTTAACTAAAAGCGGATACAAGCCATGGGTGTACTTTTCCTCCAAGATTTGTATTGTGTACATATAGTAGATTCACATTCTGCCCAGCCAGCGCCATAAAAACATAAAATGGGACTTTTTTGTCCCAATCAATACTTCAGAAGTAACCTTTATGCTTTTTGGCCTGTGTGCCATCATGAGCTGATGAATGATCATATTAAATAAAGATGGCCTGGTCAACTCAAAGCATTTGAAAGATGAACTGTGCGCACTCACAAAACATACCATGATGTGTTTCTAATGCACAGCAGCAGGCAAAGAAACAAATGTGTTTGGAAAAGGTGACAAATGTCGAGGGCTCAGGCACATTTGTTTTTGGTTGCTGTTGTGCATTCAAAAAGTACAAAATGATAAACGACCAACCAACTAAGCATCTGCAGCAGTGTCATACCCTAGTGAAAAAAAGTAGTCTAAAGTATACTAAATGTTGGAGTTGGTGTTAAAATGGAACAACTATTTTTGAACTTCAGTTGTACAAAATTAGTACAAAAGCTTAACTTTATGTGAGTTTAGTGTACTTGACTATGCTAAAATTAGACTATTGTACCACCAAATACTCACCAACTGAAGAGAGCCAAGTACCAGGATTTGATCGATGAGGCTCTTGTCAAAGGATGGCATTCCCCATTGAAGTCAGCTGCTGTGGCTTCCCAGCAACTGCAGTGCACTATTTTTTACAGAAGATTGGTTTGGAACCCAAACAACTGATAAAAGCTGCTGGGGAGACAGGCAGGACAGCTGAGACCAGCTCAAGATAATATGGTCATTGATGAACCGTGGCCCTGGACCCTAGGCCTTCAATAAGACCACATGTGGCAATAAAAAGTCACATGGCAGTTCAGCTTCACTCAACAGCCATTTCACTGACAATAAAGACACACAGCTCCTGCGGCAAGGTTTCAAAACAATAACTGACAACCCCTTCCTACCAGACAAACTCAATGACTTCTATGCATGTTTTGAGGTAGCCAACAACAACTGGGCACAGGTACTCCCACCACCACCCAGTGACCAGGTACTCCAGCTTTCCAAAGTTGGGGTAAGGAGGGCCTTTGCCAGCATCAACTCATGCAAAGTTAAGTTCTTAAGAGACTGTGCTTTTCTGTCACAACAGCAGAAAGATGTTTTTACAGACATCTTCAACATCTTGCTCAGTCAAGCGTTAGTGCCCACCTGCTTCAAAGGCACCTTCATCATTCACGTGCCCAAAAAGTCAAACTGAGCCTGCATGAATGACTTCTGCCCTGTGGCCCTCACCCCCACAGTAATGAAGTGCTTTGAGCAGCAGAACATGCCGTACATCAAGGCCCTCCTCACTGCAAAACTAGATCCCTTACAGTTTGGATACAGACCCAACAGATCCATGGAAGATGCAAAGTCTACCACACTCCACCTCACTCTGTCATATCTGGGAGGAAGAACACCTATGCCATTATCAATTTCAGCTCAGCATTTAATACCATCATGCCATTACAGCTGGTGGAGAAGCTGAGGTTGCTGGACATGGCACCTGCAACTGGGTCCTTAACTTTCTGATTCTGAGGCTGCTGACAGTCAGGGTTGGTAGCCACACATCAAAATCCATCTCAGTGAGCACAGGGCTGCGTCCTGAGCCCCCTGCTGTTCACCTTGCTAGCAAATGACTGAACTGCCATCAAGTTTGCTGATGATACAAAAGTAGTGGGTCTTGTCAGTAATAATGATGAATCTGCATACAGGTGGAACAGCTAACAGCCAGGTGCAGATCCCATAATCTCTCCCTCAGCATCAACAAAACAAAGGAGATGGTGATTGACTTCAGGAGAGACAGCAGGCAACATCTTGTGTCACTGACCATTGATGGTGCTGATGTGGAGAGGGTCAGTAACATCAAGTTCCTGAGAGTGCACCTGATGGATGACCTGACCTCGACCAATAACATCTTGGCCATTGTTAAAGAAAGCACAACAGCGGCTCCATTTTCTCTGGACACTTAAAAAGGCATTACAGCCCTCATCACCTTCTACGAGGCATCACTGAAAGCATTCTAACCTACAGCCTCACTTCCTGGTTCAATAGTTGAAAGTGAATAACATCATCTGAACAGAATAGTGGAGACAAATAGCAAGCTCATTGGTGCCCCGCTCCCCTTCGTGCTGGAGATTTACCATCAATGTTGTGTTCGCAGAGCCTCCAGCATCATCAGGGATCCCAACAACCCTTCTCATAGTCTGTTTTCCCTCCTGCGGTCTGGGAAGAGGTATAGGGGCATCTGTGCCAAATCCAGCAGAATGCTAAATAGCCTTTACCCACAAGCAGTTAGGATCATTAACAGACTGTGCTCTCCACAGATATACCCCCCCCCCCCCCCCCCCCCAACCTGCCCTTGAACCCCTCATCACTGCTGGTCATTCATTGACATGCACCAGCTGTCAACATCAAACTGAGACATGCACTTCCTCTCCAAATGCACTTTAATGCTTTGTACTGCTAACTGTTTATTTATTTTTGTTTTTTTGCTCTTTGGGATTTATATGTTTTTATTGCTTTTTAAGGGAATATTTCGATATATATTTTTATCCTTTCTGTTGTTGTTGCACTGCTTTGGGCTAGGAGGAACAGCATTTCGTTTTTTTGTGTATGCAAGTACACAAGAAATTGACAGTAAACTAAATCTTGAATCTTGAAAGTTAAAGTTTTTTTGTTTTTTTTTTGCTGAAACTAACTTGCGTCACAACACAAAAGTGATTCCAGAAAGGTTCCAAAGGGTCCAATACCAGAGGGTATTCTGAATGTCTGGAGCATATATCAGTGATCAGCCAGATCATCAAGGAAGCAAAGTGCAACAACAACACGCTGTCAGTTGTATGGCAAGATCTTGCTAAAGTCTACCCAAGCATACCCCAGCTTAATCAAAATACACTGGAGCACTACCAAGTACCATCAGGAGTAGTCAAGCTCGTGATGTCACACATGGATTACCTAAAGGACAGCAGAAACCTCAAAGACACCATGGTTCAACTAAACATCTGGCTCAAGACAATTAACAACCAGCTGCTTGTAAGGTTTAAGGTGTGGTGATTCCAGTACGGCATCACAGAGGATGAGAAAGTCAGACACACTAACAAGACCCTGAAGTGTGGCAGGAAGTGGAAGCCTCAGGAAACAGTGAAGGAAGCCGAAGTGTACTGGAAGGGTCCGAGAGGCAGCAGAAGAAGACTGCCACATGAAAGTGGCAGAGCTTGCATGCCAGGGACAGTGGATGCAGCCGAACCAGGCACTCCAGTAATCGCTGTCCTGGGAGGAACTCTGGGGTACCAACCAGGGCAAGTTGACCTTCTGCCTGTGTGCTGTGGCTGACCTTTGCACCCTGAATTGCATCTTGACTGGATGTCCCAAAGCACTGGGAGAAGGTTGATACAGGTGGATACATGACAAGGTCCTTACAGAAATTGCCAAATGGACAGATTTGCAGAGGGGCAAAGCCAACAAAGACCAGGCATGACCATCTGAAGTTGTTAATTTCCAAAGGAAAGGTGATAAGGCTCCTAGGGAAAGAACAACTGCCAAGAACCTGCTCTCCATCATCAAGCTTCTGACTGGGAAATGCAAGTGAACGTTAGGAAGAGACTTGTCTTTCCAGAAGAGGTGGTAGTAATCTCACCCTGACCAAACATGGTTCTTCTATCCAGGAGCACAAAAACCATCTTAGTAGCTGAACTCACAGTGGTCTGGGAGGGCAAGGCATTTCTAACCAACTGAAGAAAGCCAAGTACCAGGATTTGATTGATGAGGCTCTTGTGAAAGGATTACATGCAGCCTTATTCCCCATTGAAGTCAGCTGCTGCAGCTTCTCAATAACATCAGTGCACTATTTCTTACAGAAGATCAGTTTGAAATACAAACAACTGAAGAAAGCTGCAGTACAATAATAGCAGTACAACTACACTTTGAGGATACACAAAATGTTCTAGTAAGTAACTAATATATTTATATTAGATTAATAACATACTCATAATCCCACTTTAAGTATATGTAAATCAGTAAAAATTGTACACTATGGGGGAAAATTGGAAGAAATACACCTCAATATACTCTGCTACACTTTGAAATATATTAAAAAACACTTACACAATAGATTCTAAAGTGTGTTAAAATATATTCAAATAATGCAATCACTAGTTATGACAAATGACAATTTTCACTGAAAACTGTCTGTCAAAGATTTTAATTGTGAAAGAAATAATGCTGCTCTTTAAACAGTACAAGCTGACTCCACATAAAAGAAAACTGCTTAACCTAAAAAACAAACAAAAGAAAACCATTTGTTATTTGTTTTTAGAACAAAGAATATTCTGAGGGCAATCAAATATATGAAAAATATCACATAAAATAATCAAACAATCAACAGTGAAATCTAAAAAAAAATGGCAACATATCAAGCAAATCAAACTTCCATCTTTTTCTTTGCAAACTGCTCATTGATGCATTTTTGCCTTATTGTAGCCAACACTTCTGGGGCTGATGAGGCTTGTAGTTATGGAAATTCTTCCATAACTGCATCCGTTAAAGAAAACAGATGAGAAATAATTTGGGAACTAGCGCCAAATCTTAATCAAGAAGCTTCATTTGGTTACACTTTTCAAGCATTGGAAATAAAAAAGTGACAATAATTGTAATGCAGTGTACAAATACAAGCTGGACAATGACGAAAACAGGGAGAATTTCCTGTATGAAGAATCCTAAGTGAAATTATTTGATTTTCTACTTATGGCAAATAGAGGAATGTTAGATCTCATAAAAAAAGCAATTTATTTATCTACAATGACCCCATAGTGATGATTTAGTTTTGGATTAGATCAGTACTCTGTATATCTCCATCAAATTTTAAAACTCTGAATCATTATATCAGTAATCAGTAATGTTATTGGAGCATCCTGTACAAAGATATTGGCATCTTATTCTGTGTGTAACTTGCATTGACACTGGTACATAACAGAATTGTGCTTAACCACTATTGATAGTTTTCTTGTTAATGTAAGAGAGGTATCAATTAATTATTTAGCATGTGCAGCCCTAAACGGAGGCTCTTCTTGTTCCTTGTGGCAATTATTTTGGTATTACAAGCCTTTAAACTTAAATGATAAGATAAATAATAAGTAATTATAAGATAAATGGGAAAAGATTATGAAGAGGACAAATATGTATGGTTACATGTTATGTAACCTTTTCCATATTAAGCTGTCTTCTTAGTGGGGCTCCCTTAGAGGATTTTTCAGTGAGGGTGGAATCACTCAAAGCTTCCTTGGTAAAGACCCTGACAGCCAGCTCCTGCATGAAGATGCTCATCCTTCCTCTGTTAGTTGTTGGCAGGCTCTCTTTGGCACCATTACAGTAGTGTCCAAGGGGTGATGTATGAATAGACAAAAAAAGAGACTATCTTGATAAAACAATTGAATTTATGTGGTACAAAAATGAATACCAACACAAAACTTAAACCAGAGAACATGAGATTAGGAAGGTGTGAGCTGAGAAGTGTTTTTGACTGCATCAACAGTATTACCAAAATTGGGAAGATTTGCAACTAATGCTCTTGATTCACTTAATATAAATCAAGTCAGCCAAGAAAATAAGCTATTTATTGAGACTAGGTCATTAATTAAAGAAAGGTTATACTGGACATGCCATTTATTTTTTTGTTAAAAGGTACATTTAGCATCCATGGCCTTATTCCCATTGGCACGATTAATTGAGTAAATGTGAGTTGTAGCATACCATTTTAGTCTGAGTGTCTGCCACAGCTGATGGGCTTCCTCTCTGCAAATTCCCTTAGAGTTGATGCATTCCTTTAAAGACTTGACCAACCCTAGCAGTTCTAGATGAAATTAACAATAGATAAAGCCAGTTCATGAGTTAATGTTGCCATAAGTGGTTTTATTACAGTCATAGATGTCCTCAATCCCATTCTGAACACCTACCACGAAGGGATGCAATTATGCTTTCATCATCAATTTCTACTGTGACTGCTGGCCAATAATTAACGTGGAAGCTTTCATTTTCACTGTCATCATTGATTAGCTGCAATTTAAAAACTATGTAGGCCTATTTTATATCAGATTTGAGTCACATTACATCAAGTTAATGCCTAGACCAACTACCAGTGTCAAAATCAGACTATTCATTAATCACAAAGTTTGCAAAGTTTTGTGACTCTTCCTCTGCTATGTGTGACTAATTGTACAGTTTAGTTTTTCTCATTTGTATTTATTTTCTATTTAAACAATAATGGTATGGTTACTGAAATGTAATTCAACACCACCACAAAGCAACTACATTTAAGGTACCAAAATGGCCAGAAGCAGCCCTGATACACCTATCTACACTAATGGGAGGGCAGTGTATATGCAATATACAGTATATTTTACAGTATATTATTTACATTCTTTCTGTACGGTATACTTTTGAGTAACAGGTACAGGTCTTAATGTTTGATCCCTACAGTGAGGAGATATGGTGGCTTTGTTATGCTGTGGGGGGCGTTTTGCTGGCATAGTTTGGGTCCACTTGTCACCTTAGAGGGAAGGGTCACTGCAAATCAATACAAAGTTGTTGAGTCATCACCTTTATCCTATGATGAAACATTTCTTTCTTTTCATCTTGATGAGAGTCTCTTCCAGGGTGACAATGCCCCCATCTATATGACGGGTCACTGAATGGTTTGATGAGTATGAAAATGATGTGAATCATATGTTATGGCCTTCACAGTCACCAGATCTCAACCCAATTGAACCGACCGAATGGAAGATTTTGAACCGACGTGTTAGACAGCGCTCCACACCACCATCATAAAAACACCAAATGAGGGAATATCTTTTTGAAGAATGGTGTTCATGCCTCCAGAAGAGTTCAGAGACTATAAGAATCAATGCCAGGGTGCACTGAAGCTGTTCAGGTGGTACATGGTGGCCCAACACTGTACTAAGACACTTTATATTGTTTTTTCTTTTAATTTGTCCCCTGTCTGTACATCCAAGGAAACTTCAACACTGGAAGTGACTACCAATTAAGCTCAGTGGAGAGTTTCTATTCATCTTCTAGCAAGAAATGAAAATGAAAAATATTAACTTGCTCTGCTTCACTGTTACATCATTCCATACAGACCAATTGCTCTGGGGATCATGGACCTTTGCATTGAACGTGTTAATTGATATCCTGGCTCTGGTGCTACAAGAATGACAAGTTGGTCCACTTAACATCCCTATCATTTCTCTGGATAAAAATACTCCCCAAAAATGTCGCCTTCAGTGAGTCAGGAGGTCATTAATGTGGAGGGAAACTGGAATATGTAACAGTTCTCATGCATTCCTCTCACTCAATGAATATCAACCAGGAGGAGGTCTTGTTTGAAAATGTACACCTATCCATCTATATATCTTCAGAATGTTTGATTAGTGCATTTATTTATTGTCTAAAGTTTTTACAGACTTTTTATCTGTCTGTCAATGGCATTATGTATAAATTGTAAACTTGGCTACACACAACTCCAACAGAACACTGTGCTTAGGAAATGAACATAGAAAAATTAATGAACTTGGGATTTTCTACCATTGCAATTGCTCAGGCAAAGCATATTTCAGCTTTGGATGCTTCTGGCTGTATGGACCAAAGCACCTCTCTGCAACCCGTTGTTTCCTCTATGGCCCAGGACTTCAATGTCATGCTGCCGTGGTCCGGCTCCATAACCTCCAGGGGAGACCCTCTCCAGGGGAGACCCCATCCCATGGGCCTCTGGTTCTCTCAGATGATCAATGGCCTACCCTTGCCCAGGCCTGCTCCTCTTTGCACACACAGGAGGCATGGGTCAAAGTGAAGAGCAAACACCAGCAGGTAAATATTCTTTGTGCTCACCACTGCACCCAGGTAACCAGTTCACTGCTTTAGAGGAGCTGGGCAAATCAGCTTCTCTGGATAAGCTCAACAACCAGTTTGCTGTGCTGGAGGAGCCGGAGAGACCAGTTTCAGTGCACCAGGAAAGTGATGGTGCTGTGCTCACTGATTGCTTGGCCCCACTGGCTCTGATCAACAGATGGTGTTGGAGATCTGAACAGCCTGGCAATGCTCTCCCTAGATGGTTGCTCTACTCCGTGCATACTGCACTCAATGTCGCACCCTGGGCTTGGCAGCTGAGATTCCTTCCCTGGGCCTTGTCAGTCCTGTGGGGTCACCACCACCACTCTGCCTGCCAGGATGGTTGAGTAGGTTACACCTGGAATCATCTCTCCCTCTCATACAGAAACTCCAGGCTGAGAATCTCCTGCTCCAACAATACGGATCATTGGTGATTCCTTCATCAGGGATGTCTGGGCAAATTTAGCAAAAAACCTTTGCTTTCCTGATGGTGCAAATGACATCAGTTACCAGGAGTCTGAACTACTGAAACATGATTCTAGCCCTCTTTTTAACTATCCTGAAAGGCCACCTCTATGCCAGCACTTCCATAAGCTCCAACATCCCATACAGGAGTGGATTATGTCTTAACTGAGAGATACAGTGTTGCCTTAATTGATTTTAGTAATTCATATCCCAAGAATTTTTATTATTTGAATGAATTTTAGCATTTTAAGCCGGGTGATGTATTCTCTAGTATAAATATAATTGCCACTAGACCGAATGCACACCAGCCTCATATAAAAAAGAGACCTAACAGCACTTTCATGAACAATCTTTTATACATCAAAACACAAGCTCCTGAAATTGCTGATAAAAACATAGTCCATATGCTATCAAAATTAAACATGGCCGTTTTTAATGTAAGGGCATTATCCAACAAATCAATTTTTATAAATGACCTTATTACTGACGATGTCTCAACTGTCTCTTTCTCACTGAAACCTGGTTGGGTGTGGATGCACCAGACACACTTAAAGAAGCCTGTCCCCCAAAATTGTGTGTTCAAACAGCTGCAATACTCCCAGAAAGTCCAAAGGGTAGAGATGTTGAGCATTTTTTATCTTAGGACACACTTTGGACCTTGAAGATAAATGTTTCCTCTGTTGGTGACTTGGCTCTCTCAGACCATCACAATGTATTTTTAATGTCTTTTATTGTACACTGCCAACTTCTATAGAGCACGTTGTAAAAAAAAATGCTGTCCTACTCCTGAAGTGACCTCAATCTTCTTAGCACATATTGCCAGAAATCAGATTACATATACTCCCCCCTCAATTGTCAGTCTCCTTAATGCATTTAACAATAAGTTGTCTACAGCCTGTGATGCTATTACACCACTTAAAATTAGAAAAAAATATTAAAAAGAACAGCATGCTATGGAAGAATTATGAAACCACTACATTAAATAGAGATGGACAGATTGCAGAGTGCAGATGGTGCAAAAAAAAAAGTTCTATGCGCATAAGAGATTTTATTTAAAAAAAACAAAAACAAAACAAAACTAACAAAAAAAAATATATATATATATATATAATAAATAAATTCAGACTGCTGCAATTCTACTTTTCTAACCTGATTCTAACATAACCACCCCCCATAATGCTTTTTAACACCATCAGTCACCCCAATAACCCCATTACAGACCATAGCAAACATATCACTTATGAAATGTGATGAATTTGCAAACTACTTCAAAGAGAAGACAGCCAACATTGGGTCCAGTATCTGTCAACTACACAATGCTATAACAGCTGAAGAAACATCCGGCATACAGCGTGAGGCCCTGCTGGATAGTTTTAGTCTGGCTGACAGTAAAATGCTCAGGGAGTTGGTAACAACACTGAAGTCCTCCACACGCACTCTTGACCCGATCCCAACCTCCTTTTTAAAAAATGTTTTTAATTCAGTGTCTGTGGAGGTCTTTTCAAATTTTTTTATCACTCAATGCAAATTCACCACAGCTTCCCCACAGCATTCAAGACTGCACTTCTGAAGCCTCTTTTAAAAAAAACAGAAGCCTTGATCCTCGATACTCAGCAACCACAGACCAATCTTCAATCTTCCATTTTTTAAGTAAAATTTTAGAAAAACTGGTGTACATTCAATTAAAGAAATTTGGAAATGTTTCAATCTGTTTTTTTGGGCTAATCATAGCTTTAGTAAAATAGTCATTTATATCAGGATACATCTAGATACCAATAAATCTTCAATGTTGGTGCTACTTGATCTGAGTGCTGCTTTTTATACAGTTGATCACAATTTTTTTTTTGTTTTGACTGGTTTTCTCTAGTATGTCTGGAAGGGAGTTCATTGTTGCAATTGATGATAACTTCTCCAAAACATCCAAAAGAACATGTGGAGTTCCCCAAGGATCAATTTTATGTCCTCTTCTTTTTAATCTATACATGTTACCCCTTAGTGATGTCATCAGGAGACACTGCATTTCTTTCCATAGTTTTGATGATGACACATGACTTTCTGTGGCTGTGTCTTCTGATGACACAGGACCAACTGATTCCCTTTTAAAATGTATATTTTAAAGATGTATCACAAAACCTTTTACAGCTCAGCCAGGATAAAACAGAAGTTTTAGTCATAGGTTCTAAAACTCAGAATGAAACTGGTCACAAAATTAAATTTCCTTGGACTTATCCCAAGCCAACAAGCAAGAAACCTTGGTGTGGTCTTTGACTCAGATCTGAACCTTAAGGCTGATATGGCATTTGTCAACATATCTGCTTTTTATCACTTCAAAATATTGCTAAAGTGTGACCATTTCTCTCTTTGAGTGACACAGAGAAAGTAATGCATGCTTTTATATCAAGCAGGCTTGACTACTGTAATGCTCTCCTGTCTTGTCTACCCAAAAAAGTTATAAATCAGCTACAGCTCAGAATTCAGAATTTCACAGCTTGAGGGCGGTCCAGGACCAGAAGGGGAGAACACATTACACCTGTTTTCCTGACATTGGTTGCCTGTCAGTTTCCATATTGATTTTAAAATCTTGCACCAGCATATATGTCTCACATGCCTACAGTGTATGAACCAGTACGGCCCCTCAGGTCCTCTGGCACGAGTCCGTTAGTTGTTCCAAAGTGCAGGAATAAATAAAATCTTTGGTGAGGAAGCTTTTAGCTTTTATGCTCTGAGTCAGTGGAACAGTCTGCCTGAGGATCTGAGAGCAGCTGGAAGTGTTGAAATCTCTACCTTTTCAGCCTGGCTTTTGATTAAGAATGGTTTAAAGATTATTCACTTATGTTATTGTATCTATGTTGTAAAATTTTATATGTTATTTTATTATTGTCAATATTATAATATTATTTTTATCCCTCTTATCAATTTTACTTGTTTTTATTTTGTTTTTTCTTTTTAATCTATTTTATCTAGTTTTTTAGTCTAGCTTTTATTTAATGCTATTATTATTATTATTACTATTATTTTATTATTATTACTATTATTATTATAGATTTTAAATCTATTATATTGGTCTCAATTTTTTTTTGTCTTTTTTTGTTTTGTTTGGTGCTATACAAATAAAGTTTGATTGATTGATTGATTGACATCCACTTTGCCGTACCTTTTTAAGAGTTGACTAGAGTCTGCCAGGCATGAAAACATTTTAAAACGGAGGTTGCGGGTGTTATAGTGACTTTGTTGTTCTTAATCCATGCATGACTAAAATCATTTGCACGGTAAAACCAGAACAACAATGTGTGCTTTCCTTGCTCTCTCTAAGCTCCTGCTTGTGAGCTTGGTAGCCTGGTAGACTTTGCAAAGTTCACTTAGAGTTTCTGCATCTCTAGTTTGATTATCCTCGCTTGTCCAGGCAGAGCTACACTTGAACCACAAAAAAAAAAAAAAATCAGTCCTGAAGGAGAATAAATTATGCACCAGGGGAAGAATACATTTTTAACCTCATAACTCTTTTCTGTCTCTCTACCTCCGCTTTTCTGTATCTGACTGCCTCACCCATTCTTATTCATTCTTGCAATCACACTGTCCGCACTGTGTTTCCAATCTCTGTTCTCATATTCTGCTCTTGCTCATACTCTGACACCACACACACAAAAAAAAGTATTGCCATAGGCTGCTGAATCAAGTATCATATTAGACAGAGAAAATGGCCTTTAAAACAGTAGTTACATACAGTATATGCATTTACACATGCATTACACATGCTTTTGTTGTGTGTTTTCTTTGTTTTCAGTGCTCATAAGTGTGCATGTCTCAGTTTGCATCTCTTTGGTTATTTGTGGTCACCATGGAAGCAGCAACAGTGGAGGGTGTAAGATGAGAACCCCTGTGTGCTCATCGGCTGACCCCTCTTACCTGTTGTTTACATGTATGATTTATGAATGGCTATGCGCATCAGAGTTTACCTGGCCATGAAGCATTGTATGTTAACTCTAATTGGACAAAAAGAACTAACATGTTACATGAGATGAGATCTGGATCATCATTATACCCTTCTGCTCTCCTTTCACTTCACTTTCACTTTCACTTCCTTTCACCCACTCTCACCGCACACACTTTCACACACACACTGTCTCATGCACTATTAATGCTCTTGTCTCCAGTAATTACCCTCTCCATCAGAGCCTCAGCTCAGCAATCAGCCAAGGGACCACGTCCCTCTGGGGATCACCGGCCTGCCCTCCTGCTGGGATGCTGCATCTCATTTCAGGCCTGCCAGGCTGCTTGGTTGTTGGGACGGAGCTATGATGACTGCGTACAGTGCACAGTCACACTGCGGTGAGGGTGTAGTGACAGAGATAATGACAGCAATGCTGTTGACCAATGAATGGTGCTGTGAGCCCTGCAAATCAGATTCTGTCATGGCGTGAAGGGCAAAAACCAATTTGGATTTTAAAAATGGGGTAACACCTGGAGAGGATATGCATGAGTCCTCCGGTTCAGTGCAGTAGTCGATTCATTAGCCTTTTTAATGAGAGAGAAACAGAATGTATATTACACTGCATGAAATCACTAATCAAACAGCTAATTTCATTAAGGTTGTCTCAGGAATGTCATAATAATCCCTGTGAATTAAAAAATAATTATATTAGATTTACTTCACTCAAATTGGAGTACTGTTGGACTGATGTAAAAGTGAATTTACAATTATGAAAGACATTCACAGTGTTCAAAACACTTGGCAGATTTCACTTTCATACAAAACCCATGTGGAGGCCAGCCTTAATCATTCTTAATGCAGCAGAATGCATAAAGATTTACTCTGACTAAAGGTACTTTTTTAGGATGTGAAGTTGAACTGCTTCAAACATAGGTACTGTGAAACAACAGTGAGAAACTGCAAACAGATGGATGGAAGTAGTGCATATTTTTTGCCACAATATACCACTTTAACCTACCTACCTGAGATCACCGCCTGAATTATTTTGTAGTTCACTCCTAGGGTTAAAACCTTCTGGTAGAGGATGTTTGAACTCAAATCAAGTCAATCAGAGTCAGGAACAGAACAGGTAGGTTTAATATGAGGTTTACTTTAAAGCAGAGATTGGCAACAGGCAGGCAACAAAGACAAACAAATCCAAAATGGGAGCAGGCAGGAGGGCAAAAACCAACAACAGGCAGGAATCATTAACTAGCAGGCAGGCAAACAAGATCAAAAACTTAACCGCTACGACTATGGTGACAAAATAGACAATCTGGCGAGGGATTACTGTTAATACGAAGGCACATATACTGGGGTGCTGGTGAGGGAATTGGGAGCAGATGTGTAGGCATGCGGGAATCCGGTGACTGGGGAATTGCAGGAATCAACTGAGGTCTACAGTCCTGGACAGGCATTGGATGGCAGAGTCTGAATGACCAAATGACTGAACAGAAAAATGAGTTATAGTGATGAGGCTGTTGTCATGACAAAAGTGGGGGACAAAATTGAACAATCTGTCCAGCAAAGTCAACCACCTCTTCTGGGGAAAAGGTATCCTCATGGGTTATTCCTCCAGGTGATCTGGTCTCCTCCCACAGTCCAAAGACATGCAGGTTAAATTAATTGCCACCTCTAAAATTGCCTGTAGGTGTGAATATAAGTGTGAATGGTTGTATGTCTATAAATGTCAGCCTGGTGACCTGTCCAGGGTGAAGCCCGCCTCTTATCCAGAGTGATACTCAGAACAACCCTGAACAGAGTAAGAGGTACAGATAATGGATGAACAGATAGATGGATATTGATCATATTAATGCAAGCCTCAGTTGATCTTAAATCTTAATCTTGTGAATATATTGTGAAGTCCAACATTCTCTCTCCTTTTAGCTCTGTTCTGGTTTCCACCAAACTCTATTTACTTGCTATTTATCTGCTAAATGCCACCAGCTAGTGGTATAGCATACTCTCAGTTTATTAGAGGTTTTTCTACTGATAACAGATGCCGGTTACCAAAACAATGAGCTGAAAGACCTGATCTGATAGGCAAGTTTTCTGAAAGCCAGCCGAAGGACAGCAGACATAATACAGTTGTGTTAAGATGCCGCCAATACAAACCCAACATTTCCTACTTTACTGCTTCATATTAAAAGCTTTTACATGACTAAATAACAAGAGGCTTATATTGTGAAGAATTTACAAGGAATAACTAACTCCTAACTACTAAAAACTAACTCCTAATTAACAAACAGCTAACAAGAATGATTCCTGAACAATTTTGAATCCATATAGTCTATAACCAAAGTCTGCATAGTAGATAACAAAAAGATATCTGAGAGCACCCTGCTAGACAGTAGACGCTATGTTAATGAACACGTTTCTAATTCCAAGATCTTCATGAGTCTGCACTTACCACTTTATTAATTAATCATTCCTAATTGGCTCTGATAAGCCGCTAAATGGCACATAGTGAACAATTAATCATTACTTCCTCATTATGCACATATATCTATTTTTGTGCCTCCTCAAATAAAGTAATGCATCATGCTGACTTGTTAAAGAATGCATCATTATGTTATCTCACGATTACTAAACATTTCTGTGTCCCCTCAGTAGTGCATGATCCTACTGACAAATTGCCTCCTCATTTGTCTCTTACTCATGACTGCTCAGGATTTTGTGTATTTAATTCATAAAATGCTACCAAACAGCTCTTGTTTAATACTAACAGACTCACAGTCAAGATGGATTGTTGGATTTGTTATTTTTTAGGCTGTGTGCCTTTTCTTCTCTCTTATTTATAATTTAATTTGAAACCTCTCATTAATTTTCTTTTCATCTCTCTCTCTCTCTCTCTCTCTCTCTCTCTCTATCTTCTCCTGCTTTATTGTTGTGTTGTCAATCTGTATGCTGATCACACCACCACTTGGTGAGCCTGTGTGTGGGCCTCACCTGAAGCCATCCCGGAGTAAGACTCAAATAGTGTTCGACCTCACAGTTTCTTTGAAATATATTGTGCTCACAGAAAAAACAAACAAAAAAAATCCATTGGCCATCAGTAACAGGGAAAAAAAACCCTCAGCTTTCATGTTGATGCTTCAGAAGGAGTGATGATAATTTCCACCCTGCAGTAAACTGGGATTTGATTGAGGAGAGAGCGAGAGAGAGAAAAAAACCCCCACTCTGATAAGTTCATTTTGTTGGAATGTTGGAGTGGAGAATCAGGAGCCATGCAGCGATCAAGAGGTGTTAGGATGTTCAATCAAACACAACGACTAAACTCTGATGAATCTATCATGAAATTGACCTGGATATGTGGGATTCTTTGATCCTTTGATTGCAGTGAATTGCTGTATAGTGAAACACAAGCACCTGCCTCACTGCAATTTGAACCCTTAAGTCTTCTGAACTAATTATATGTTCACCTATTGTGCTATTGTTGAAATAAAATAATACGCAGATGACCAAAGGGAATGAAACTCTGCTAAAAAAGACTTTGAATTTTATGTTATTCCATATAAATCAAATTTCTTCAAACACATTAATAGTATTAAATTGGCACTAAAGGATTAGTATAGATAGTTTTTACAAAAAGCTGAAATGTGATTTTCTTATGTTTTCTACAACTGTGCTATAGATTAGCTAGAGTTTTTTTTTAAGAAACCTTCAAATAACTACTCTTAGTAAGCATGTTTCAGCAATTCATAGATGAGACGGATTTTTGAGAATTTGTATAGGGGTCATATTTTAGTAGGAGCGGAGGTTACAAAGGGTGGCTGTTACTTTAAGAGAGTGTTACATTATGGGTCATTTATAGCCTTAATGTTGCTAGGCTACTGAATTTATGTCTGTCACCTTTGCTGTGTATCTGCTAGTGTTAGTGGTCCAAACAGTGTCAGTGTAAAAAGTGTAAGACCAGTTAAACCCACAGGAGTTATCTGATGCCTCTATCAGGTGTGTTGGAGCCACAGAGGCAATAAACTTCTCCCAGTCTTTACTACATCTTAACTACAGAAATTCAGTGTTAGTGGATGTCAAAATGCAGTCTTAAAATGCATATAATCCAGTTCAATAGTCCAGTCACACCCCACAAATACACCTTCTTGGACAAGCCACACAAAGATGAGATTTATGCTTTATTCAAATTACTTTTCAAACAATATTTTTAACTTTTAAAGACAAGGGGCTTTAACCAGAAAGCGAAGCAAAGCAAAGCTAAACACTGCCCAATGAAAGCTTTAAAAAACAATAAACCATGATCACACGTGAATAGTGATTTCATTAGAGAAGTTGAAATGGAAAAATGTTTAATATTTTATTAATATAGCTGTTTTTTATGTTTACTGATTCAGTTTCATTCAATTGTGTCTATAAATCTAAAGTTCTTGCACACACACAACTGTGTTCATTTATTCTAGCTGATTAGACCTCTGTTCAGTTCAAGTGAAGCTTGGAGTGTAGACAGACCTAAAAATTCTAATGGTTACAGAAGATCTTTTTGTGGTCCGAAGCAGACTTTTTCTCAGTTTACTTGTTTGAGCACTTGACCGACTCCATCTCAAAATGAGGGAATACAAACAAGGTGTAGAGGCCACACAAAGTGGATTTTTATACTTTATTCAAAGTATTATTCAAACAAATTGTTAAACTTTTACAAGATAAAAGGCTTCAAACATGAGGATCAATCAACTGCATCAAAATTTCTAAAGAGTAGTATGAAGCCAATAATGTATTAATTTTATATTTAAAAAAGAAGAATCCACTGGTCAATAGTTGATTCTCCAAGTGGATAAAATGAAGAAAAAAGTTTAAAATGCTATGAATTATGTCACCTTTTATTTAATTTATTACCATTTATTCATTTGTGACAATACATTAAAAGTTCTTGCACACACACAGGTGTTTTCATTTATTCTGCCTAATTAGACCTCTGCTCAGATTAAGTGAAAACACCTGTGTGGTTGTGTGCGTACCAAGGGTGTGTAGACAGACTTAAAGATCCTAACGGTTACACAAAATCTTTCTGTGGTCCCAAAGCAGACCTTTTCCAAGTTGTTTCCAAGTTGTGCAAACCACAAAAAGGTGAGTTTTATGCTATTTTTCTGAACAAATTGATAAGCTTGTACTTGGTTTCATTTATTACTGCATTTTTAATTGACTACATTAAAAGTTCTTGCACACAGGTGTTTTCCTTTAACCTGGCTGATCAGACCTCTTTTGAGGTTATGAAAATATAATAATAACATAATAATAACGGAAATACGTGTGTGATTGTAACATGGGTATGCACCGGCTTTAAAAGATGTTAGATAGATGACGTTATCTTGTTTTCTTCAAAGTGTGTATCATTTTTTAAAAAAGTATTTATGAAGAAACTTTATATTTATCATCAACAATACCTAGCCAAGACTATTGAAATAGAGGCCAGGACTTTGGCTCTTTGTATTTATTCTGGAGGTGCCTCTTTTTAGTATTCAGAGCTCACCTGTTGAACAGCGATCCATGGTGTCAAAATGTTATACATCTTTATCTGTCGCTTGAATGGCACAGCCACTGCAGCGTGTTGTTTTACGGAAGTGTCTCACGAGGCTTGTTCTGCAATGCTTCTCTCAGTGGGGTATATCCTAAAACATTGGTTTTGATTTGGTGAGCTAGGTGGTCTGAAGCTTACCTCCCAACATCCCTGTGAACCCACTTACCAATACTCCCATGCATCATTTGCAAGTATGATGTGGGGAAGGCATACACTGCCTATGTGAATTGCAAATAGGTACAAACAGAGAAATCTAGTTGAAAGACTCTGATTTAAATTTCATATTAAAAATTATTTTTTTTTAGCTTTGGCTGACTGAGGAGGGGATACAGCATGTTGCTCAGATATTGTCTTGTGTTGCTGCTAATGTTGAATACACATCAGGGGCTAGCAAGATGTAGAAGCAGCCAGCTATATCCTCTACTAAAACGTCTGTTTCACTTCTCATTCCAAGGCGCCGTGTCCTCGCCCCTCCACTCACACTCAGATCCCGAGCTCCCAAAGTGAAAGCGGCACAGCAATCTCTGGGCTCATTGACTGTGGGGCCTGAGGGGCTTTGTGGTAAAAGTCTAGGCACGTATTAGCTCTGCAGTGCTGGCTGACCCAGACTGGTCCCTGGCCACATAACCACCGTCTCATGCCTACTGAAAGGGCCTCTGTGTTGGAATGTGTCGGCACGGAGCCCGGCCCCTCTGGAACATCTTCTGTGGGATATGCAGAGCTGGCAGGTTGACAGGCAGGTATGTAAGCACGGGGTGGCTGAAACGTGTCCCTGTTGCCTTCTCCGATCATGTTTAAGAGGCCTGTGTGAGGATTTTTATTCCCCTCCATCATTCCCTCGATCCAGTTTCATTGTTGGTCTTTTTATGTGCAAATTTCTCAATCCAATCTCTTTTTCTGCAATTCTCCATATCCTTCTGTGTGTCTGTCACACTCTACTTCTTGCCGTATCACTGTTGATCCTCCGCATCTTATTCCTATGACCGTCTCTAGTTGCTGTTGCATTATAATTAATTTATAAGTCTCTAGTCTTCCTGTTATCTTCCGCTGTTATTTTTTTCCTTCCGTCTTCTCCATCTTCCCACCTCTCTCCTGTTATTTGCTTCCTCTCTCTTCGTTCGCCAATCAGCCCCCTCCTCCAGTATCCTCTCCCTCATCCCATCTTCCACTCACAGTGTTGTGCTGTTTCCTTACCTAATTAGTAATCCCCTGTGGGTTTTGGTTACAAAGCAGAATATTTACTGTGAGCAGTTCAGCCATGGGTTTCTGGGTCATATAAAGGAAAAGGAAGACTGATTAGCTTGAAGATTGAGGCTTATCATGACTAATTGATTACTAAATGACACATTAATGTGTCTCTCCCTACTAATACAGTGGAGTAATGCATTACAGTTTAATTTTTGGTAATCATGTTAAAGTAGTGTTCTAATGAAAACTTGCTATATATATAATTTCAACAGAGGTATTCTGTAACACCTAATTTAATAGTCTATTCATTGACCATTGAACTTTGTTTGGATAAAGAACTTAATATGCACATGTGGGCGTGAACTGTTACTTAGCAACGACTTCTGTAAGTGAGCAATGATAGATATGTGCTGGCAGGAGAGACGCTGGAGTTAGCAGAGTTAAGAATGGCAAAGGAGATTGAATGCTTCCAAATATGCAGAGATAGTCATTATTTTTAAATGATTTCCCAGAAAGATACAATTTTTATCTTGAAGTTGTACAATGTAAGTTATGTTCAGGTCAGAAAGACATGAAGTCTTGTGGTAGTTCTTAACCACTGCTGTATTAAATGTTTGAAGGTATACTTTTATTTTATTTAAATATCTTGAGATTGCGGCAATTTTAGAAACTAGAAACAGCAAGTTAATTTTGTAGCTGCTTTGGAGCATATCAGAAGATTGAAATTGCACAGTTGTCATGGGATTGTAGATGTGCAAATTTCCATTTTTTTCCCGAAGCACTGTAAGGACTTGTCATCCATGTTGGTTTAAAAGTTTAGTGTCAAAGTATTTCTATAGGTTTTTAGAAAGATCTTCTTTCTTGCTACATATTAGAAATAATTTCTATTAATTTTCTATTAATTCTAATAAGTGTTTTCCCATTGCAAGGCAATTTCTTTATGTAGCATATTTCACACACAGTGGAAGTTCAAAGTGCTTCACAAATTGCATTATAATAAATCATTTTAAAGACAGGATAAAAAACAGCACAAAAATCAACTAGGTTTAAGTCAACTGAGGGCTCAGTGGGTGATGCAGATCTAACCATGAAGTTGCTTTGATGACATGTCTATATTGATTATATTGATGATGTACACATGTACATGTTTTTAAATGACCACAGAAGATAAAACATACAAGCTAACAGCAACGTACTGGTGAGAATACAGAAAATAATTATAAATTATTATTGAAAATTGTTACAGCTGGCCTGTTACACCCAGTGAGAGATCCCCCACCGGCATTCCTCATTACTTGTGTTGTGTAATTAGATGAGTGACAGGTGACAGAGGTTAAGCGCAGCAAATTTGATTGACAGAAATGGAAAGAAACACTTGTTCCCCCAAGAGGATCAGAGTGTGTCATGAATGCCGGATGATGCAATTAAAGAATTCCCAGCGAACGACTTAACTACTGTGCTCGAGGCTCTTCACAGGAACTGCTTCAGGAGCAGGACCTTAAAGGAAATTGAAGATTAAAAGCAATATTTTCATGTCATGGATGTCTTCAAGAATGCCTGTCATACCTGAAAACAAGCCTGGAGATGTTTGAGGTGTCCATGGTGGCTGCATATATGGCAGAGGCATGTTTCTTACACTTAAAACAATCATTGGAAGGCACACGTGTATTAACATGTTAGCTTGAAGCTGTTTGTCTTTTATTTGGTGAAGTACTTGTTAATATTGATGAGTAGAGGGTCAACAGCAGTGGGCAGAAAGATTTAATTTCCAACCTTAAGGGTTGTGTAAGTCTGATTAATGATTCAGTTATTCCAACATAAACAACATAACACAATCTCATGACAATGTGTTGTTGTGGTTTACTGAAAGTCTCTGAAACCTTTCCTTCAGCATGAAAATGTGAAGAAAGCAATTTAAAGAAGTACCTACGTAATTATGTATGTAGAAACAAAAAAAATAAATATCAAGAATTTGGGATCGAGGCTACCTAAAACTTTGAGGAATGACGATGGGCTTACTGGTGGTGGTGAAATTCCTGATTAAATATTCAGATGAATATCTAAAGAACTATGTATTATTAACAGACCATATAATTTTTTTTCAAGCGTCAAATCTTCACATTTGGCATTTTTGCTTGGTGTGGCTGAAATGTCGATCATCAAAATTGTTGACATTTAGCTTCCTGTCCATCCATCAAATCATTCATTGACTGAAGCCGGATTTATAGTCAGCGCAAGGAAGTAATAGTTCCTTCTAAAGATAACTACGTTGGTTTATCTACCTACATACATACCTGTTTAGTGTCAGGTTTCACTCAGTGATAGCCTCCTGCAACACTAGACAGATGAATCATACATGATCAGGTCTTATTATGCTTTAATTATATTTCCCATAGTAACCGTGTTCTTTCATTTACTTTACTTACTGATAGGAGTGACGGCGGGAAGGTCTGTCTTGTTTCATTACGTAACATGCTATGTGTCATAAGAGTTTCTTCGTAATGACCTTTTAAATGAATGGAGACGGGATCCGAAGAATCGAAGTTTAAGTTGAATTATTTTTTCCTGTACAAGAAGGAATGTTTTACAATGCAACACACAAGTGATGTTATAGAGAAAAGGCTCCTCATGGAGAATTGACAGTTAGTTTATGTACCTTACAACTGGGCGTTACAGCTTTCTTCTGATGTTTCCAGACACATTCCACACATAGTGTCACACATCACACCGTTAATCTTAGCTGGTGTTACTATCTATGCAAATTACAGAACAAAACAGAAACCTTCATTCTAACATATCAAAAGAAAAGGGACACACACTCAGTAAAATCCTAATTTTATAACACCATGTAGTTCCTATATTTACATTCTTCTATTTACTGTGACAGTGTAAATAGAGTGTAAATGTAGTGAGTAGAGAGTTTGCAGTAAAAATAACTTTGCTTGATGGGTGTTACTGAAAAGGAGACAATAACTGAGCCTTTTTTTCAACTGGTTCATGTTGTCTTCACTCTCAACAATCTTTATTGGCAGTAGAAACACAAGCTGACCAATCACAGTTCTTTTAGTCCCAACATGATATCTTGGTTGCTGCTGTAGTCCCAATGTGTAGTTAAATTTTTGAAGAGATGTGTGTCAGCTAAGGTGTAACTATAGAACCTACGCAAGTAGTTGTCATGGGTACATTAAGGATAGCTTCACAATTTTTCAAGTCTTAAAACAATAATCAGATGTCCATATGAACAGTGACATGGGATTTCAGTGTCAGTGAAGGGAGACAAAATCCAGTCCTCATTTTATGCAAAAATTCATTTAAAAGTTTATCTGACGCTAATATGAAGCTCCAGCTGTCTGAGTTAGATAAATCAAGAGGATATCTTCCAAAGCTAGTCTTTTTTTTTTTTTTTTTTTTTAGAACAAATACTATATATACAAACATACATAAAACATGGACTATATATTTGGTCATGTGGAATGATTAGAGGCAGAACCTGTTCCAATGTTCACATCAAACTGTGACCCTATTCTTTAAAACAAAAGTAAGTAATGTAAAGGCAAAAGTATAACTTGTCCCAAGTGACCACATTTCAAGGTGGAGTGAACAGCTGAGAGCTTGGAAAAGTTCAAATCCTGTATAGGTGCTCAGTCTCTATATGACATAATTGCACTTAGTTTGAAGCATATGACTCCTTAACAGTTTCTGCACAAATCTTACTTTGGAATATAATATCTGTCACAAGATATGAAAATATCTGTGCTGACCTTGTATTGTTGTATTGCTGATGCAGCATGTTCGTCTTTCTAGGTATGTGATTTATTCCAGATAGGATAAACACCCCTTCTTTAACATTTCTATTCAGAACACCATCATTGTGTTTGGTGTATAGTAGTATATAGGTCTTTTCAGTTTGTCCCCTGTCAATACACACTACCAGTCTTTCACAAACCAACTGCTTAGATGATCAATTTGTCATTTTAATATAAAATGCCATGCTGGCTTAAAGGAAAAAAAAATCTATGCATTCCTTAGTCTATTTGATTAAACACAGCATGCATAAGGGCTTTCATCTCTCAACACAATGGGTTGTGATGTGCCATACACTGACAATAACAAGTATTTTGTTGATTTCAATCAAGTACATAGCTCCTAGTCTCAGAAATGAAGCCAATGCGGAGGTCCTTTAAACCTGCATTCTTTCGGGGCCATCAGGGGGTGACCACACTGGCTCAAGTTTTTTTTTGCCAGAGAAAATTAGCATTAGCATTATCACAGTTAACCATAGACTGTAAATGTACCATGCTAAACAAGCTAGCAGCGAGTGTTAGGGTCAGCAGTCCGCTATGTCCATACTTTTTTTTTTTTTTTTTTAACAATCTATTATTTCAATGTGTCTGTGTTAGTACAAGACTTGCTTTCACACATGAATTTCTGACTATAACAGTGTTTGAAAGAATAAAGCATGTTTTTTTTTTGTTTTTTTTTATAAAAAGGGCAGTTGGAGCTGAGGGATAGGTGTAGGTGTGTCATGTCAGATCTATACCTAGTCTGTCAGGGATGGGAGGTTATTTTTTATGCTGTTCACCAAAACCCACAGCAGACTATCTCATGAATTATGCAGTGCCTTAGGTGGAAATACAGCCTTGGGCATTTTTTAACCCTTGCAGATTGATTATCCAGGGAATCTGTTATTTTTATGTTGATTGTCAGTAATGTTACAAAGTGGAATACATGAATGTGCTTGGTTGGGTGTTGCCTAATTGCATTCATAGCTTTTTATATCACACAAATTATTTTTACAATACAGAACTGAACAATGGCAATGTGAGACAAGCTGAAACATAGCTCAGTCCTGTAAAAGGCATCGGCCCTGCCCTAAAATGGTTCAATCAGAGGTCTCACAATGAGAGACTGGATTCATATCAAAGGACCTTTAAGCCCTCTCATATTTTGTGTACTGGCCAGCTGCATCTGAAAAAAATACTTTTTTCTCTCTTCTTCTGATGCAGTGAAGAACATGCCTTCAGCGCTTCCTCAGAATTCAGAAGAGATTTCCGCTGAGTAGCTCGACCTCACAGCCTAATCACCAGATCTAAAACTCCAGCAGAGCTCCATGCTGCAGTGAGAGGGATAAAACCCCCTCCTGCTGTTGCTTCCTCCGGCCCCACATGCCAGGACACAATTAATTCATACTGCTGGCAGCCTTGGACTGTCCCAATAGTACAACTCTCATCCCTTACGCTCATTTTCTGTTCGTATTTGCATAATATGAATTTGGTTTGTAATAGTCTATTGGGGAACACAGTCTGCAAGTTTGCATTAATAAGAGAAAAATTGAATATGCCTAATTCAAGTGATGTTTATGGTCAAAGCACAAAGCTAGAACTTCTGCTCTTACAGTGGAAGTGGTGGGGGAATATATGATTAAACAGGCAAAGCGAATACTTTCACTGAACTTGGTGTAAAGGAATTGAGTGTGTGTGTGTGTGAGACGCTATTTATAACATAGGGAGAGACCTCTGATGGCAACTTGCTGAGGATAATCGTGTGTGTGTGTGTGTGTGTGTGTGTGCGCGCGTATGGAAGAAGGGGACAGTGTTGATGAATTTAATCACAGATAGGCAAACTGGCCGTGGGCTGAGTGAGTGAGTAAGTGGAAAAAGCTCCCTGCCTTTCCCTGGATGAATAATCATACAGTCCTGCCACACGTCTCCTTTGCTAGCTGTTTCTGAGGAATGCATACAAAAAAGAGAGGTAGTCAGAGTCAGAGAAACAGAGGGATAGACGGACAGGAAGACAGAGATGAAGTGAAATAGAGCGAGAATGATGAGATGAGGAGAAACAGTGCAACAGTACAGAGGAGAAGATGAGGTGAGGGCCAAACTAAATCTAGAAAGCATTCCCCAGGCAGACACTTACAGTGGAGCCAGAATCTGTATTATCAAAGCTTGTAGGGATGAGTAATGATAGGATCATAGTACATCGCATGACTAAATATAAACCACCCGCAGCTCTCCTCAAATGTAATTTATACCAATAGGAGACAGACAAGAGAGAGTGACAAAAGGAGATATGTTTGATTCTCTCTATTTTTCTTCCCCTTTTTAAAGCCAGATCTCGGCCATCTGTGCGCCAAGTCAAGTGAGCGGAGATGTGGATGGTGCGCGTGGATCGTGATGAAACTGATGCCCCTGGGACTCTCCCTGCAGGCAGAATAATAAAACGAGCAGTGTGTGACTGATGTGTGTGTGTGTGTGTGTGTGTGTGTATGCAGAGAGCATTTAGAGACATTACACTGGGACAGGGCGTGTGTTTCTGCAATTGTGTGTCGACGCCCAGAGGGAGAATCCTCGCTTCACTTGTCCCTCCTCCATGTGGAGGTCAGGGATCGAGACCGGCTTTAGAAGATCATCTCTACAACTGAGGAATTCATTGCCTTACTCACACTCTAGCAGCTTGATTTGCAGCCTTTTTTTTTTTTTTAGATTTCTCCAGTCACTACGTTACCTTATTTGTTTGTAGGGGTGTCAATAAAAATATTGTTGCAGTTATTGACCTTAAAGTTCAGTGTGTGTTTACAGCTATTCTATTGAGCTTCTATTTCTTTTGAGGATAAGCTTCTGTGGCGCATAGGAATGTTTTGCTTTTATTTTGAATGTTAACAGACCCTCTCTCCCCTATTTAATTTCACATACTGGCAGTTAGAATGAAAAAGGCACGAGACCACCTGGGGGTATATAAGGCTTGAGCGGTTGCATTCTTCAGTTGGCAGTTAACTTGTAACCGGTAAAACCACTGAAGGAATCAGTGATTCACAATGTTCAATTGTTGTTTCAGGTGGGTAAATGTTATGTGGGCGTGTGTTCACTTTTTCGGTTTTTCTATTTAATGTACTGTTTTTGTCGTTTTTATTGTTGTTGTACTGCTTTGTGTATTTTGGCATGTAGTTTGTATGTTATTAGCAAACATGCGCTAGCTAGGTGGGGCAAGTTGGCACTAGCTTGCCAGTTAGGATGATAGTTGTCTTTGAATTTAACATATTATAGCGTTCGCCAGGACGTGTTCAAATAACAGGCAACTGATCGGCACCGTACCGTTTATTTAGCTTGACAGGATGGGTTACTGTGGCCGTAACCACGCCAAAAAAACAACAATAATAAGTCACATGAACTCCCAGAACTGTAGCTGCTGCCACTCGTGTCTCTCTCTCTCTCGCACGCGCGCGTGCCCCTCCCCTACTCATGCACTCTTAACATGTGGCTACCTATCTTTATACAGTCTATGGTGGCTACCAACAAAACACTTGACAGTACAGGAACATTAGCAGGGTTGCTACAATATGTAAAGTTTGCCTGACTGTACTGACGTGTATTTATGTGTAGGATTTGACGAATTAGTGTTTTGTGGTTTGTGTTTTCTTTGTTTTGTTCGTTTTCTTTTAACAGTTTATAACGTTTATTTTCAGTTTGTGTCTAACGGTTAGTGGCGTTTATTTTCAGTATGTTTATGGCAGTTGTAGAACGTGAACAGTTAGAGGGGAGCCCGAACAGCTGACTAGCAGCGCTGTGTTTACCGTTGCCAAGGCAACCAATCAGTTTACGGTTGTATACGTCAGACATATACAGAGAGGATGCATAAATGAGATAATATTGTAATGTAAATGTTGCGTGACTGAATTTATGAGGGAATCAGATGGTCGTTTTATACTGAGAATGATAAGAATTGTAAATAATTGTAAATTATAGAATTGATCAATTTAATAGCCTATTTTATATGTGTATTTTTTGTGATTCCGTTAGTCTATTGGTTGGGATGGAAATCGCTGATTTGTGCATGATTACTGTATTTTAAAATATTGAGTTATGTATTATATTGTTGTTGTTGTTGTTTGCATTGTTGTATTGTTCCAACTGATTCGAGCAGTTGGCAATTAATTTGTAACCAGAAAAGCCACTGAAGGATCAGCCGACTCACAGTGTTCACTTGTTGTGTCAGTGTGATTTGTGCCTGTAACACTTCCTCACATCCACCTTGTACATTTGACAGTGGCCTCCAATATCCCAAGTAAAACACTTGTAGGAGCTTAATAATGCAGTTACAGAAGGATCAGATGAAGCCTTGCTTGCATATTCTAATTTAACTTAAGTAAGAATAGTGTGATGGTGAATTTTAATATGAGAATTTGCCTTTGCTCATTGAATTACCCAAGTGTCTAAATCAGAAATGCATAATGGCTATATGAATTCAAAAGATTAATAAACCGTTAAATTCAAAGACTTATTATTTGTTAAAATATTTTATTTGTTAAAAAAAAAACAACCAACAGTGTAATTTTAAATATGCACAAATCATAACCTCTTTAAATATAACCTAACCATGACCTCCTGCTTGTATATCTACTTTGTGAAATCTTTTGAAATGTCAAATCAAAAACAAAAACAGAGTTGTGCAGGAGAACAGAGGGTAGAAACTTATAACAGGCATCTCACCTTGATTACAAGTGAAAATAGGAAGGAATGAAGCTCATCACAACTGTGGCAGACTAACATGTCCATGAAAGGAAAGTGCAGAAGACTTTAAAGCTTATAAAACTCCACATATTTGACAAATAATGTTTCTGTATATGTGTGCATTTTTAATAAGCACAAACAATTACATACTGATACATTGAAAAATATCCTGAATGTGGTTTTTGAAACAGATGTGATGCATTACTCTGTCCGTACTGACACTTTGTACTAACAGTCATGATTTCCAGATGATGTATCCTACTAACTTTTCTGATCCTCTGACTTCTCCTCTACAGCCACCATGAGGTTGACATTTGTGGTTTTAAGTGTAATTTCAAGTGTAAATTCAACAACTAACAATTGGATGGACTGACATAAACATTCATGTCAGGTGAATTAAGTTCATCTGCCATCATCAGGTCAAAAATTTTCAATGAGCAAATGAACTGTAACATACTAAACTAAGGTGGTGAGCATGGTAAAAAAAATTATACTGTAGATGCTAAACATCAGCATGTTAGCATGCTAACATTGGCATTTAGCTCAAAGTACTGCTTTGAACTCTCTCTGACTCTCTTTTTGTCATTATCTACACAAATTTGCGTTCTTTTTGATGTGTACAAAAGAGTGTAATGCTGTGAACGCCGTCCAAGAGAGACTGTGTGGTTTTGGAACAGCTACAGTACGGACACTTTTTGCCTGTGGTCAGGCTACAGGTAGCATAACACAGCCCTCATCAGTCTATGGACTCTTAGTCTTGATTAAACACATTCGAATAGTCATGAATTCAATGATATGGAGAAAATCATTAATGAAATATCTATTTTATGTTGGTTTATTACACATGTTGTTGTCACTACAAAATTTGAGTTAAAAAAACAAGCAGTCCTCCGAAACTTTCAGCATCCGACAGGGACCATGTGTAAACACAGTGGTCGCTTTCATTTGACACTACCTGGTCCCACACTACTCTGTGATGCACTTTGATTTCCCACACCACTCTGCTGCACCTCCGAGACCAGTTACAAACGGCAGGACTCTACACTGCAAGGAAACAACACAACCACTGCAACACGGGTAACTGTGACACACTCATCCAGAGTTGCCTCCAGAGTCACTGTATTTCAAACTGCACAGTCTGGAAGTGAGCAACACAGTCAGACACAGATTCCCTACAAACACACACACACACACACACACAAGTCCTTGCCGTTTTATTCAGCACAGATCTTTGTCCCGTGGCACCTCTTTTGTCAGATCTTGTTGTTGTGCTCTTGCTTTTGAAGATCTTATTTCTGACCAGGAGAGACGATGATGTTAATAATAACCCTGTGTAGTGTTATCATAACCCTGAATGGAATACTTGAGGCCACAGCCTCCCTCCCCTTCTGTCCTATTTCTTTGGTGTTTTTAAACAATTCCTATTGGGACTCGGCAAGGCAGCACACTAGAGAAGACAGGCGACAAAATGGGCGTAATGACTGGCCTTAGGGGGGGGAGACAGCAAAACTGTTAGACAGTTTTAACCTCATCGAAAGTGTGGACACATCTGAGGGTGACGAGGTGACTTGCAGACTGATTAAAAGAAAAACGTTACCAAACAACTTCAGTTCCATGTGGCGCTGGACTGTGGAGACGAAACGGAAAGAAAATATGCCTTAACTGAGATAAAAGGAGTATGTTGATGCAGAAGAGAAGTGATTGCCAGTCACCTCTCTCCTAATTTGATTATAGCTTGAAATACAGCAGCTATCAAATACACACCCACGCCCTCTGGTGTTTTTAAAAAAATAAACTGCCAATTGTGTTTTATTCCTTCGACATAAAGAAGCACTTCATACACAATTCACTATATGAGTCCTTGACATACTGTGTTAAGCATAAACTCAACACAAACGCCATATAAATACATTGAGTCTGACACGTGTATCGGAACATATGGATTGAACATCAAAACATATCTACCCACTCAGCATCCCACATCCACTGCATTAACACTTTTTCCTATTTTTGTGGGGACCAATCTTTTATATTTTACATGAAAATCCTATTTTCCTAACCACAGACATTAAAACCAGCCTTATTTTTTAAGCCTCTGAATAACCAAAATCCATAAAGCCGAAACTTGAGACTAACTTTAATGCCAAATCTTACACTTAACTCTAACCACTAACCAAATTTTAACCGTAGCCCTAAATCTAACCAAAAACCAACTTAGTCCAAACATGGAGGCTTTTCCTCGTCTACTCATTGTTGTGAAGACATCTGGTCCTCATAAAGATAGAAGTACGCGAACACACACATGCACCCACAGATGCACATTTATACAAGGACACCTACTATATAAGTCAAGGTAAATCTGTTTTATTGTGCTGTTAATCTGCTTTTGCTTTTGCACTTTCCAGCCCATTTGGGAAATCTAAATGACATATACATATAATGAAATCCTTATGGCATTTACATGCTTTAGCAAGCGGGGCTTTACATGCTGGATATGCAGATAAAACATGATGTATATGCATCTTCTTTCAAGTAATATGTTGCTGTAGGAAATGATCTGCTGTACAAACATAAAGGGAGGCAATTACTACAATTTCTCTCTATTATCATACTCAAGCTCCAAATGAAGCTAAAGGTATAATAGGTGAAGTGACTGAATGGCTTATTACGTTTTACTTTGGCCTGTAAGTACATTTTCAATCTACACACCAGTACAAATGGGTATACACAGTAGATGAACAGTAGTACATGCAAGAAAAAACTTACTTGATGTACTCACATGTTTATGCATGAATAAATACAAATAAATAAATGTGTGAGTACAGTCAGGTGGATGCATCTGTTATCCGCATGTAGATTCAGACACATGCACACATTATGTATTATGCATATTCACTCTCTAATGCATGCACACTACACATAGTGCCCTATGTGCGCACACACACACACACACATGCACGCGCACATGTGCTTGTTCAAACACAAACACATCTTGAAGTGCAGATAAGCTGTGACAGTATGGCTCTGGATTCAAAGCATCAGCTTAAAAGGCCAAAGGCAGCAGTGTGCGGTGAGTGATGACAGGGAGGAACAGGACAGTCTAGTCACACATTTTTTCTTCGCACAATTCCATCTACCTGCACTTTCAGATTCACTCGCTTGTTTAACCCATAAATAACCAGCAGCCAAATAGGGTTAGTTTCACTATGTCTATTTTAAGGGTGATATGGAGGATATGGAGAGACGTGTGAAATAATTTGTAGAACAAAACTAAGCGTTTCTAGCCGTGCTTGCAGCTCCCTGAGCCGTATTATCAATTACACACCAGAAAATGATTGTTTGAAGGATGGAAGATGGAGAGACAACTCTGCTATTGTATTGAATCCTTATCACCTGTAGGGCAAAATGTGAAGTTTGGCCTAAAGGTATGTTTTGTAATATTGTATGCTAGTAACCATTGTAATAAATGTATTGAAATTTAAAGGAGACATATTATGCTGGTCTGGTTCCAGGTCTACATTTATATTCTGGGGCTCTATTGGAATATCTCTTACAGTTCAAACAAATCCTTATTTATCTTATACTGACCAGTGTACACATGAAACAGTAGCAGAGTTGAAAAGCTGAGTCTGCCATATTGCTGATTAGTTTCTGTGAGGGGAAAAACACAACAGCTCCTCATCTCCTGATGAACGCTCAGTCTCAGTCGCATCAGATCCATTTTGTTATTCAGTGAGTGAACGTTGACCAGAAAGAGAGACTGAATAGGTCACATTAGCTTCAGCTTTTGGGACTTGATCCTTATATGCTAAATGTTAGCATGTTAACATGTGAAGCTTTTTTTTTTTTTAAACCAAAACAAGGAGTTGTTGAGTTAAACACAGGGGCTTTAAACAATTTAAAGAAACATCCCCCAGCACTATAAGCCACACTTAATAAGCCTCCACACTCCAATAAGCTATTTGCCCTGAAAGAGTAATAGATACTGAGTTGTTGGCAATTTATATTGCTCCAAGGCTGCTGTACACAATAATTTGACCAAATTAACTAACTGGTGATTGAACGATGTGGTACATTCCTGCAAAATACTGTAAGCACCGTACAAAGGGGAATAGCTAATGGGGCCTCTTTGTTGGACAGAGGGGGAAAATGAAAGTTATTGGCTCTGGCTCCTTTCTTTAGTTATAGTAGTAATAAATATCACCTAAGCAGATATATTACAAGAACAGGAGTAGCTCAATAACTCAATAGTCTCTGGGGAGGCATTGTCTCAGCCAGGTCTTGCTTTAGGCTTTATATCTAGCATAAAAAAGGGGAACATATGCATAATCTGGCACCCATCATTAGACTCCTCTATACTCTTTTCCCTGTGGCACTGCTCATCTGGCAGAGTTGGATAGTCGTCTCTGGAATATACAATATTAGTGCTCAGATAAGGGATCAATTATTCCAATAAATACTGCTTTCTCATCAAAACATTCAATTTGGCAATATGCTAACCTTGTTAGCCGTCAGCGTTCAACCTTTTTTTTTTCTTGACCAGTGTATATTTAACACCTGGGAATCCTCCTAAAATGGATTTTAAATTCACAATTAGATGAATACCGATACTGTTGAGAACTTTTGTTTATATACTCAATTATGTTCTGAAGGAAACCTGGAGCCCATCTCGCCAAAGTTGCAACATGCAAGATGCAATTTGCAGCAAGAGATAATTTTCTCTCCCATCGATTTTGACATGTTTAACTAATCAAATAGAGCCTTATACTCACTGCAATTCATGAAGATGTGAGAGGACCGTAGGACTCAGAAATTATCTACAATTTGCAAGTGACAATCATCTGTGAAACCTAACTTTGCCACCTTTTGCTAGCTGTGTGTATACAGTGCTTACACATTATTGTCATGAAACAGGCCCCTGGATTATGTTCAGTGGCTAAGTGTTTTGTAGAAAGAGGGAAGCGCTATGCTTTGTACAGCATGCTGGTCATGGGTGGCTCGGTTGGATGGTGAGCGTACAAACTGCAGGACTTTGCACATCTGTCACGTTTGTGGTGAGGTTTAAGAAACAAAAGCACTTTGGTTGTGGTTTCAGTTAAATAGGATTTACTCATTACATTGATAAAATCATAATGAGGACAGGATTATGTTTCTCTCAGAATGTATTTTCTGTTGGAAATTATTGGTGTAAATACTTCTTTTTTAGGACAGGCTAGAATGGAAATAGTTTCTAAATGATCTCAAACACACACTTTGGCATATTTGTACTGCAATTGCTTGTTATCAAAATCCCTTGTTACCTATACCTATACATACTGTCCACCGATACAGTAAATCTGCGTAAACTCTAAGTTGTTAAGAAAAACATTTCAGTGTTCACAGAGTGCCTTTCAATATGAATACCAGTAGATTATTGTTGTCATCTATCACTTCATATCATATTAGACATAAAAGAGAAGAATTTTTTTCCCTGATCCATAAAGACAGATGTGCTGAATGATTAACAGCTAGACAAAAGTTTCTCATTCAAACACACAGTCTCACTACATTCAGCTTTTCGAGCTACAGCAGTTTGCTACACAAAAAGCAGGAACAAGTGATGCAACTACTACATTTTGCTTGGCATTGTAGACAAGATGTATTAATAGATGAGTCTGATCTATTAATAGTACTGTGTCAGTCAGTTGTTGGCTCAGCTATTTTTAAACTTATTTTGAAACAGAAAAGTGGAGCACAGATGACACTGGGTCTATTTACTTAGATGAGTGTACGTTAAAACTTAAAATAGATCTGAATAAAAGAATATTTCTTTTCTCACACACATGCATGCTCACGGGTGCTACCTAACTGCTTACATCCTCATCCAGTACTTACATTTTGTGATATGGCACTTGGTAAGTGTGTGTGAACATTTTCAAAAGACAGATGTGTGATTGTAAAGTCAATAAATTTGATACTTGATCTGTTCACTAGCACTAAGGAACCATAGTTTTCTATTTAGTTTGTTTTATATTTAAAAAATGCTATGTCAATAATATATTGGCCCTTGTATTACATACTGCACAAGAACTCACTGTCTCAATGAAAATTATTTTTATTGGAGGCTACATTTCAAGCCTGACATAAAATCAATAGGATATTAGTCTTTATGTGGTACAGCTGGGTTATAATCTAAAATATTTAACTGTGCATGCTGTGACAGTGTTTTAAATGCAGACCACATCATGAATCCTGAAAGCAGTATAATTTTTTACTCGACTTGACTTGAATGCTGACCTGTTGCTGAGCTCACAACGGGCCATTTAATGAGCTTGTGGGATCTGGACCTCTACTGGCTTTTCTTATTCTTCCCAATCATATGTCCTCAGGTTCAGGTTAGCAAGAACAGATATACACTGTAAAACACGTAGTGTCCGTCTGGTCTGAATATGAATTTGGTCCATCAAGTAACAGTATTTGTGGCTATAATTAATTCCAATGTTCTCAGATGATACTAGCCCTCTTTGAACATGTGACAGTAATTTGATGCACTCTCTTTTCTAAATCACTGTGGAAGTTGTTGTGGAGACTGGCTGCGACGGTTCAACCATCCAATGGACCCCCATTAGAAAGAGAAAATTGAAGGTTACAACAGCCTAGGCTGGGTGTACCTGCACATGGCAGAAATGTGTTTTCATAAACTGAGAAACTTAATTCAGATACACTTTGTTCATGTTTTACTAATCAGCCAAAACAGCAGCTTCTTTGCCTCAGCCATGTCATAATGTGCAGGACAAAAACACAACCTTCTGGTGGGAATTGAGTAAATATCCGTACAATTTTCCATCATAATAGCAGGCTGAAAGGCCTGATGTACTGTAATATAGTGGTATGGTGAAATAGTCCATGAATTAGGTTGATCAAATAACATGGGTGACTTGTGGGTGGTGTGTTTTCACCTAGCGGTTGCCGGCCTTCTGTTTGCTCCAGCAATAGTCAGATATAATGTCAGTGTAGCCGGACAACAGGGAGATAAGTTTATGTGGAAAGGATTCATATTTATGTTTTGAACCTGCGTTATAAGCTTTATTTAAGTGAGACTAATGACTGGACTGTTATTTCATAGCATTCACTTTCAGGCAAAATGTTTGTTATTGCCAACAAATACCACGAAAAGACCAAAACCAACATATTTTTCTCATTTTTTTTTAACTTCCTTAACCTGTCCGTGGCACTCGGCCCCAAGCTCATTCATTCATACTGTAGACATAAATCTTTGAAAACAAGGAACTAAAAATACATTAATTAAAACAAACAAACAAAAAACAGGCAATGTAATTTCTAAAAACAGGTTGGTGTAGTTTTTTAGCAAGTGTGAATATTGTACTCACAGATTTGGTGTGTTTGAGAGCATTTACTGCACCAGGATGTATGTGGGATTGACTCATCATAATGTGTATGTCAGCCAGCGCAATGGACTTGCTCATTAAACAGAATGTATCGCGCATATTTCCAGGTTTATATTTCAATTCTGGGGCTCTGCTGGAATATGTTTGCATGATTCAATTTTTAAGAAAACTAATTTATCTTATACTAGCTCTTTATGAAGCCCATCAGTTCAGCCTCTGTATGAAAAGCTAGTGCTGGATGAGGGGGTGTGGGGTATGCATCACACGAAAGAGGAGCATGGCATAAATGTAGGGTGTGTGGATAGTGGTGAGGTCTTGGGTGGAGAGTGGAAATGACGTGGGGTCCTAATGTTAACTCTGCTAACAAACATGTTAAACTATTATGCATTCATTTCTTTCTGATCTTTCCTATCCTTACACTGTTCTGCTGCATTTTATTTCCATTTCTCTCCTACTCAGTATTCTCTAGTGGTTTGCCTCTTTTCAGCAACTATTTTTTGTATTTCAATTTCTTCCTAACCCTGAAAAGTATGCTTTTTATACAGACATTGCTTGAAAAACAGTGAATGATTTTTGTGAGAATGGTAGTGGCCTTTGATGTCCTTTATGTGTGCTGCAGCTGGCTCATGTCCATCAAGGTACCTGCAGAGCCTCCATGCACTTCAGACCATGTCCACAATGGAAGAGAAAGAAAATTCTATTCACATTTCAAAACTGGCCTTTTCATACTGCTGTTTCAGAATTATTTCTAAAGCTTTGCCAACTATATTGAAACTGTAAAATAACAACAAGAACAACAACAAAAAAAACCCTTAAAGCTTCATTAATCAATAATTTTAATGTTAAAGAATCGCATGCTATGAAAATTTGAAAGAATATGGCGTTCCACCAAACTGGAAGAATCTCACTTAGTCTGGCAAGATAGCCTTAAAACATATAGGAAGTGCCCTCTGTAATGTCATTAATAGAGGAGAATAAAAACAGCCCTTTTTGGCACTTTGGCCAGGCTGACAGAATCATAACTCTATTGATCCATGTATTCCTATATCTCTCAGTAGTAACAACTTTATGAGCTTCTTTAATGATAAAATTCTAACTATTAGAAACAAAATCCATCACCCCCTGCCCTCAACAGGCATCAATTTATCCCCAAACACAGGAACCTTAGAAACAGCTGTAAAACCTGATATATATTTCAACTGTTCTTCTCTGATCAACCTTCTTGAAATAACTTCAGTGATTTCTTCATCTAAACCATCAACCTGTCTCTTAGACTCTGTCTCAACTTGACTGCTTAGGGAAGTCTTAAACCTCTTTCTAAAAAGCCTACTCTTGATTCAGGTGTTTTAGCCAACTATGGACCTACATCTAATTACACCTTTCTCTCTAAGATCCTTGAGAGAGCAGTTGCCAATCAATCCTAATTGCATCGGACAAAGGACCGCTGTACTTATACTCTCTACTTGTCTTGTTAGATCTTAGTGCTGCATTTGACGCTATTGACCATCACATCCTGTTACACAGACTGGGACATTTAATTGGCATTGTGGAATTACATTAAGCCAGTTTAAATCCTATTTATCAGATCAATTTCAGTTTGTATACATTAATGAAGAATAATGATGATTGATGAAAGTTAGACATGGAGTTCTGCATGGCTCTGTGCTTGGACTAATACTATTCAACTTATATATGCTGGAAACACTCCATAAATTTGTGATGCAGATGATACCCAATTATATTTATCAATGCCAGATGAAGCCAATCAGACAAAGAAACTCCAAGAATGCCTTAAGGACATAAAGACCTGGATGTGCTTGGCCCTAAACACCTTAGAGACACATTATCCAATGATATAGCTAGTCTGGATGACATTACCCTGGCCTCCAGTTCCCACGTAAGGAATTTGGTAGTTATCTTTGATCAAGATGTCCTTTACCTCCCACATAAAACAAATTTCAAACACTGTCTTTTTTCACCTATGTAAAAATGTAAAAATCAGACACATCCTGTCCCAAAAATATACAGAAAAACTAGTCTATGTGTTTGTTACTTCTAGGCTGGATTATTGCAATTCCTTATTATCAGGCTGCCCAAACAAGTCCAGCTGGTCCAGAATATTGCTGCATGTGTAGAAAAACTAGGAAAATAGATCATATTTCTCCCATTTTTAACTTTGCTGCACTGGCTGTTCCTGTGAAATCCAGAATAGAATTTAAAATCCTTGTTCTCACTCAGTTAACCCTTAATGGTCAGGCACCATCATATCTTAAAGAGCTCATAGTACCCTATTACCCCACTAGATCACTGCACTCCCAGAATGCAGGTTTACTTGTGGTTCCTAGAGTCTCCAACAGTAGAACGGGAGGCAGAATCTCCGTATGGACCTGCTATTATTATTATTAATTATACTTCTATTATTATTATTATTATTATTATTATTATTATTATTATTATTATTATTATCATCGTCGTTATTGCTATTATTGTTGTTATTGTGCTTTTCTGTGTCTCTCTTTCCTCTCTCCATCTCCTCCCTCCCTCTTTCTCACTCAACCCAACCATTTGAGGCAGATGGCTACCCACCTGGAGCCTGGTTCTGCACAAGGTCTCTTCCCGTTAAAGGGGAGTTTTTCCTTCCCGCTGTTGCCAAGTGCTTGCTCATGGGGGAATGTTGGGTCTCTGTAAAATAAAGAGTATGGTCTAGACTCACTGTGTGTGAAAAAATGACATGACTGAGATAACTTCTGATGTGAATTGATGCTATATAAATAAAACTGAATTGAATTGAATTGAATTGAATAATTACAAACCCACATAAAAATATTATTGAACTCTGCCGTTTCCCACAGCTCTGAAGAGTATTTTAGTCTATTTTGGGTCATTATTTTGGTTTTCTGTATCTCTCTTCCCCTCAACCTCATTTTCAGATGCAGCAGGTAGCTGTTTGGTGTAGGGCACACATGAATGTTAAATTTAAACAGCTTAATATCATTTCTGCAAGGTGACTCTTTGTTTTACATGTCAAGTTTGAAGAACAGAGGGTACCAGCATGTCAAGATTCTGAAAAATGATTCCTGTACAAATAGATCAGTTACAATGCAAGACTGATGTTGCAAATTTTATAGAGCATTTTGTTAAAAAGATTTTGTTTCAGTACTCACTGTGAGCTTAATATGAATGGAAAGACAAAAAAATAAGTCTTGTTAACAAGTATTTGTTACATCTCTGTTGCCGATTTATCTCTCAGTGGGAGGGATAAGGTGTTTCATTATGAGAGCAGTGTCAAGTGTCCTGCATGATCCTCCTGTGTTTTATGTGTAAATACTGTAAGTAGCTACATGTGTGAAAAACTGAGAATGTCTTCACAAAAATAGCTTATTATCTTTTGTGGGAGTGTCGGATGCACGACTTCTCAGACTGACAAAGACGAAGACCTTCATATTTGATCTGAGGATAGCCTTTGTAGCATTAAAAGCCTCAGGCAACACTTTTAAGATGAACAGTTCTCTCTCTCACGTGCACGCACATGTGTGTGCGTGTGTGTGTGTGTGTATATATATATATATATATATATATATATATATATATATATATATATATATATATATATATATATATATATATATATATATATATATATATATATATATATATATATATATATGATTCTCCCATGAAGGACCTTCCTTCAAAGGTTCAAAGTTTATTGCAGACAGTGTTTGATCACATTTTGATCCGCCTCATGAAAATAGGATGAAGGAACACATAATTTTCACTTCATTTGCTTTGACTGCAGAACTTTAAAACATCAACCAGTCAACTGGAGACAAAAATAAGTTTACTTCATATTTCTGCTATAGAGTTTTTCTTTTTACACAGCCTATATTTTTATTGGGGTTCAGAGTTGCAAAATGTAATTAGACTAGTCACTTGTTCATATATTAAATGTCAGTCGACATTATCAGTGAATCCCAGAATGTTTGAATGGTGAGCAAATGCAGTGCTAAAATGACATGTGAAACCTGTAATCTGGTGAATGACCCATCAATCCTTTTAACAGGTTATTTGTTCCTCCAGCAGTAATGACCTCTCATCTAGAAAGTGTATTTTTATGAACACAATTACGTGTGTCAGTCTGATAGCTTTGGCATGATTGCCAGGGTGATGCAAAGCTAACAAACACCTCATGCTTCTGTGTATAATTAAGTGTTGTGATTTACCAAGAAGAATGTCTTTAAACAGCAGTGGCTGAATGGCAGCCAATAATTACCGGATAAACTGGAGAGAGGTGTGAGATTTTTTGATTGTGGGTGGGAGCGAGTATTTTCACACTTACATGGACATTATAAATTAATGCACTTGTTGATAATTCATGTGCAGTCATATACGAGTTTATGCAAATATTAAAATTAGATAACTACTACAAGCCCATAGGGTACAGTAACTCATATGCATTCACCAACAGTACTGTAAATGCTTCAGAAGCCTCCTTCAAGATGATGAATAAATGATCGAGGACCTTTACCCACATGTACAAAGATACATGTGGATACATACACAGTATACTGCACATGTAGCAATCATAGCTGTAAACATAAAAGGAGCACTTAATGATTTTACCATTGATTTTTCATTGAATGTTGTTCTTTAACCTTTAAAACAGCTAATATAACCCTTGGATTTACATTTGTTGTTGTAATGTTTAATGAAATGAAACAGCAATATGGCCCTCTACCTGTCCAGGTTGTACCCAGTAACCTAATCTAAGCAGGTACAGATAATGGATGGATGAACTGAGTTTCAGGCAGTGCAGAGATTCTATAAACTGCAGCCAATTTAGCCAATGAGTATGAGGCTCATCTTCTACTACTGCAAGTAACGTGGGTGTGGACATGCTGGCCTTCATGACAATGTGACTCATATTGTGTTGAACAAAATAGAGCTCATTTGTAACCTTTTCCTCAGCATTTCCAATGTTGATCCACAGTCTAGTAGGCCAAGAGTTGTTGCATTTAGTCACTGTATATTATTAAATGTCAGATTTTCATACATCTCTTCTTTGACACATACACAAATCGCATACACAAGTATGCCCACACATTCACACACTTCTGTGCACACATGCACAGCCACTAGAGCCAAGAGGACTTCTCTCTGTTGGTGGCATCCAGGCGGGCGGCAGTGCAAGTCTATCAACTCAGCCGGAGCCCAGGATGCAGGGCTGCACAGCAGAGATAGCAGGGCTCAAACATGCACACGCACGCGCACACACACACACACACACACACACACGCCACACACACACACTCATAAATGCATACATACAGATGCCCCAGCATGATTGACCTCAGTTGAGTCTCTGGCTGAACTTGAATGAGGTTGAAACACGGAAGAGAAGGGGAGGCATATTTAATAGACTTTTGATCAGAATATCAAAACCATATTTTGACTGGACTGAGATTACTCAGGGTTTCTTTTTCTTTCCCCAGGTGGTGCTACAAGTTAAGATGTCTCAGTCTATATTTGTGAACATGGCAGAGAAATAAATTGAAAACAGACTAAACTCACTAAACCGGGATCTGGCAACAAATAGTGAGGGGACTTTTAGCAGCTGCTTCAGCTGTCGTTAAACTTTTTCTGTCATAGTGCCCTCTGTCTTCTTGGGAAGAAGAAAAAAAAGTGCTGCCACCATCTCCCACCATAAGCCAATTTACCATAATGTTTTATGAACCATTAACAATATATAGGATTTTTTGCCTTAAAAATTAGTCAAATTTTCATCATGATGCAAGATAAACTTTTCCTGAACTGCTAGAATTTTAAAATGTAAAAAGACAGGACTCTCTCCTATATCGAAAGATAGATTCATCATATTTTCTTGACATCTGTTTTGAATTTTAGATTGCCTTGCTGGTCTCAAAGCTCAAGCTTGTTTGTTTATTATTACCACATAATGTAGATTCATTCAAATTCAAGTTCGGCTCCACATTTTTCACCCTGATCACATGTGCCTCCTCAGCAGTGCCTCTATGCTCCCATGAGGGCCCACTCCACAGTCTGAGAAACACTGATTTATATACATTAGCTTCACCTAGGAATCTTACTGTGATAATAGTTTCCAAACTCTGGCTGTTTGAACAGAACCGCTCGCTGTCCACCGTTCCTGCTCATTACCACTGCTACCTGTGCCCTCCACTGCATAGCAGCTGATCATTCAGAAGCTGGATTCACTCACTTGTTCAATAAAACACTGTTACACTATTTAAGTTAATCTTGAGAGGAGAAGATAAAACGAAATGGAATAGTGATATTCCTTTAGCAAACATCTAGATGTTGAACATGGGCCTACTTACTCCTTCAACAGGAAAGATAGCTGACTGAAGATAACATTAACATGTACACAGCACTTGATAATATTACATTACTTTACTTTTTTCTTTTCTTTTTTTTTAATAAATGTTGGTGTGCTGCCTCTATGTTTTCAAAGTTTGTCCCAGCTGTTTTGTTGACACTTCTTGTCTCATTCTTAGTGAGATTGTAAATTAATTTAGTCCATAAATCTGTTTCTTCCAAGAACCAGTGATATCAGATTACATTACTGACAGAGAGACATAACGTCACTAAATGCAAGATGCTTCTTATTAACCGTAATGCAATGGGTCAAGTGTCTAAATCAATTTCTGAACATCAGATATTTATGGGCTTCAGAGGATTTACGAATCAGGAGCTACAGTGTGTGATTCCACAGATGGATGCGGGTTGTTGAATAGGACTTTGAAATAAAACTGTTGTTGGTTCATCTGTCCATTCATCTTTAGTTTTTACTTTTTGACAAAAAAATAATACATTTCATCATAGTCCTCATTTTTAATAGGTATTTTTTTATTTATTTATTTTTTGAATGCAGTTTTAATTTAGTTTTATTTGGTCTAATTTTTGTCCTAAAAATGTTGTCAATTAATATTTTCTTCATAGTTTTCATTGGCAGTAAGAAAAAAAGTATGTTAAATCTTGGATCTACACTTAAACACCAAATGAACATAAGATAGCACATGATACTACTGAAACCACTGAAGAATGGTTAAATAATGGTTAAAGACTGTAGGCTGTGTTGTACACTATTGATCCCTGCTGGGAAATGTACTTTTTGCTTTAGCTCTCCTGGCAGGTCAGAGCTCAGCATTAGCTACTATACAGAACAGCAGCTGCATGAATAGATTCACTGCTTTGCTCAAGGACAACAGAGCACAGTGGATGTAACTTAGTGATTGAATGTTTAAGAATAGATCAACCACATGACTCCACAATACAAGCTGCTACACTACACATATCGTTGGCAGTGCTGCTTCAGTGGCCTGCAAAGATTTCATCCATTCACTTACTTCTGGGATCCATTTTTAGCTTTATTGCTTTTATATATCAAGGTTATATTTTTACATATTTGTAGTGATCTCAGAGGAAAAGAAAGTGAGCTAAAGCTTAGCACGGCTGTGAGAATGTCCCCCCAGTGAAAGTCTGATCTTATCTCCCCTCTGATGCTGTGACAGGTTTCCTGATGCACTTGGCTCATCATCTTTAATCTCTATTCCCAAGTCACATATCAAGCCACAGATGGTGAAATCGAAAAGGAGACACTACACATTTCATCTACTGACTATTTTGCTACAAGTCTGTTATTCAAGCAAACATGTCATGTACTGCAGGATCAGTTGAATCTCTGCTCACTGCAGAGACATTTTGGAAACATGGAGGCTCTGAGGGGACTAGTCTGTCAGCCAGTGAAACCGTTGTTCCTTCTGTTTTCCCTGTGTGAAGCTCATACACCATGTCCACCATGTTCAAAGGTTGCTTTCCGCCACTTAAGCAAGTAGACACAGGTTTTGTTCATGTGTTACTAGAATACAGAGCAAGCTGTGTAAGTCCTAAGGAGATGTTTTCCTCTCAACCTCTTACCATAAATGACAACTGACATCTTTACTTTTGCATGACCAGAGCCGGCCCTGACCAATTTGATGCTCTAGGCAAGATTTTAGCTGGTGCCCCTTGTGTTGCAGCCAATTCCACCACCAATACACTCACATAGAAACTGAATAGCTTTATGTCTTTAGCTTTATGTAGATTTTCTTTATTTTTGAAACAAACCCCCAGGTGGCCCAGGTTTTGCAGGGGTGGGAAAAAAATATTTCAGAAGTGCATTTGAATAGAGAAGTATATATGACCATTTGGCGTCACATTATATTAATAACAAGCTGCTGATGGTGAAATCCAACCAGTAGTAGCACCTAATCCAATAACGTTCTAAACACAAACAGCAAAAGTAGACCGGGGACAATTATAACATCTCAAATTGCACCAATCAGACACGAGACAGAACCATGAAACTCATTATGCACATCGTCTGTGATGATCCTTCTCTGCCTGCCAGAGGACAAACTGTTGTTTCTGACTATATCTAAATGTTAATGAAGGGAAATCCTGTTTTTTTGTGTGATACTGTTTCTGTTGCTTATTCATTAGAAATTGTTTTTATATTTGTATGATTGTAATTAATTATACAGTTTTAGTTTAGCTGAAATTAATTACTCAATAGATATTAAAGTGTTTTAACTATATCTATAATAAAGGGAGTGTATTGTTGTTTTTGGTGTTTATATGAGGGTATTATGTGTGTTGTTACAATTGCAGACTGCACCCCGGGGGCAGATGTAACATTTGACTTGTAGTGTTTCAATCAATATTGTGACTCTAACATTGCTTGTAAAAACATTTGATGACTGTCAAGAAGTAAAAAGACAAGTTACAAGTTTATGTTTTTTTAGTAATGATGTTAAAATTAAAAATAGTTAGAACTGCCCCTGGTTTCTACTACACTTAGCATTCATGTACAAAATATATATTCAATGAGCACTTGATGCGTGCTGTTTGTGATACATGTAAGACTAATCAATAATGGAAATGCAAAGGCTTACAACTATTAATTGCAAAAGGGGATGGAAAAAGAAAAACAGACTTAACGTTGGCTAACTAGACTAAGATCTCAATAAAAATGTATGCCTGGTTTGTTGAGGTAGACAGTGGATAGTTTGTGCAGCAGCAGCACACTTAAAGTAAAAAATGTACTTTATTTCTCAAAATTATGTTGTCGGTTATTCCCCAAACCCCTGAATAGTCTTTCCAACTTTCCCTAATGAATTACAGGTGGGAGTAACTGAAGTCATCGCACATTAACTGTGTCTTTTCCCTGTTTTTCCTCCTTCCTCTTTCTCTTCTTTTTTCTTTTTCTTCCCTGAGCACTGGAGGGCTTTGTTTTTTTTGACATGACATATTTGATTTAGGCTACTGATGTTAATAGTATCATGTTTCAGTCAGTGTCACTCACTATTTCAGATAACTCGCCCGGAAGATAGGGTCTGTTTACATCATAGGCTATGCTATGCAGTTATGTTGTTGTCGGCTTTTTTGTAATATTTCAAAATAATAGTATTAGTAAAAAAAAAATAGCAAAAGTTTCAAATTTTGTATTTTTCTTCCTTCTCTCATTTGGGGCACCCCTGCAGATAGATGGCGCCTCTAGCATTTGCCTGTACCACCTATGCCACAGGCCAGGTCTGTGCATCACCTCTCCTCTCTGCTTCTGTAGAATCCACTGACCTTGCGTTTCTTGTTTCTTCTGTCCTGTTGCCTACCAGAGTCGTGCCACCGGTCAAAATGTGAGTGAGCGATTGATGCGTAGTAGGGGTGTAAAGATAATCCGTTTTGGATCGGTTATCGGTCTGTGACCTATGCGATCCGAGTGCACCGGTCCATGGAGCCCCAAACGGTTCAAATGCGCTATGAACGGTTCGATGGCCCGGATTTACGGCCGCAAATCGGTTTCCGGCTCCACTGGTTCACATCATAGACTGTTTAAAGATATGTAATTTCAGCCGCTAGGGGTCTCTCGATCAAAACAATAACAACAGACAGAGTGTGATGACGGTGTGAAGTAGCAAGGGACCATGGGAGTTGTTGTCTTCGTTGTTAAATTATCAGCTTCACCGGAATGCGATCACTCCGGTGTTCATGGTTCAGGATGTTTTTACCGGGAGCCGAATTATCCGCAGGGGTCTCCTCCTCTCCCGAACAAACGGACCCGGTGATTACAGGTAAAAACACTGAATGAAGCAGTTTCACCTAAAAGATCAGTGTTTGTCCGACGATGTACGGCGACCCACGGACGTCAGATAAGGGCTGTTAGCTGAGCCGCTGGTTTATAACTTTACATTCAGACGTTCGTCCGGTTTCTTCCGGGACCCGAATTATCCAGAGGGGTCTCCTCTTCTCCAAAAACAAGCTTACACGCAGACTAAACTCGTTAAAATATTAATTAAAGCTGTTTTACCTTAAAAACCAGTGTTTCTCCAACGATGTTTGATGACCAACAGATGGCTGTTTGCCGAGCTACTGCTAACACTTGTTCAGCTTATTTCTAATATAATAAACATTTCATCTATTTTGAAATTTCATTTCTTTTTTTTCTCTTTCTTCTCAGTAATAAAGCTTGGGAAATAAGTTGTCAATTTGTATCGAATCGAACTGAACCGGGCTGGATTGAATCGAATCGTACTGAATCGTTTAGTATTTTTTATTAATCGTCCCTAAATCGGATCATAGGCTGTGAATTGAGATCGAATCGGACCGTTTCGTGAGTAAAAGGTTCACACCCCTAATGCGTAGCTATTGACTTGAAGGTTAATGCCCAGCCTGCCTTTGTCTCACCTCAGCATGTCATGTTGCTTTGACCTTGATACTGTTGTGTACAGTTATTATATAGATTTTTAATTCCCCAACCTCATGTTTATTTTAAGGCCCTCAGCGATTCATCAGTGTATTACAAGTATGGTGAACACAAGGTGAAGCTGATGCTCATTCAGGTTGATATTTGAAGTGTATTTTGAGGACTCTCCCTGCTCTCACTTCCTTAATTTAATGGTTGTAACCTTTAGGATTTTAGTCTTGGTTGATGTGGACACCCATGGTTACTGTGGTAACAAAAAGTGCAGTTTAAAGGACCAGTGTGTAAGATTTACGGGGCTCTATTGGCAGAGAAAAAAAATCCATCAAATACCAGCATGAGTTCCTCTCTACTTGCTACACAGTGTGCTGTCTCTGTGTTACAGGTGTATAAATACGTAGAGGTCTTTCTGCAACGAGGCCATGAGTGTAGCTCAGTAGTCAGCGCAGTTGTCTGTGATCTGGGAGATTCCAGTTTGAGACCCAGTGTGGGGACCTCCTTCGTAAGGTAATTTATTCACAAACAACTGATGAAATATTTGATGAACAATCACGGCTAGGGCCAACCCCTGGGACATAGTTTCTTGTGACTGTTTCGTTATAATAGCCATGCCATGTTTCACCAGTTGAATGCAATTAATGTACAGCAGAAGGATGTTCCTCTTGCAGATGCACTAAGGACCCTGCCATTCCCGGTAAAAACTATTAAATGGTGAGGTAATTACTCAATGTGAACACACTGAGTGGCTGTTGCAGAAAAAATGTAGACTATAGTATCAAAAATGGGGTTTAATTTCTATGTGTTACAGTATTCACCACTGCAGTGGTAATGACATATTTTCTCTACCACCTGGCGTTACTTCATCGCTTTTTAATAATACAGCTGTGTCTGATAAGCAGATCTGGTTTAAAGAGATTCAAAGCAAACATTAACACATTTCTCTTTCCAATCACTGTCTTGATAATTATGTTTTTTTCATACATATTTATATGCAGATAATGTGTTACAAGATCAAAGGAGGTACAAATAGGAAATCAGCATTGTGCTTTTTAAATGCCTGCTGACATTTGATTGTTACATATGTGACATTTCTTATGTACATCAAAGCATTTTAGACATACAAATAAATTTATTGATGATTAAAATTCATTACATCATCATTTGCTTTCAACATGAAAATGAAAGCATAACAGAGCAAAATAAGTAATAATATTAATAATAATAATATTCCCTGAGTCAACTGGTAATTTTACATGATGACATTTTCTTACTAATCGCTGTCTTCTCATAGAGGATTTATTTTAAGAATGTCAAGATTGTATTAAAATTTAATGGCAAAATTAAATAATATATATTAGAAATGACAGATTAGTAGGGTTGTTAGTTGAGGAGCTACATAAAAAACATTTTAATATTTCCCACATGTGTAATATCTCCTCTTGTGAGATAAACCTGCAGTACATTTAGTGGTGAGCAGTGATATAAAATAGACTGTGTGTATCGGTTGTTTTGCTTAAACTCATACCTACATTAAAAGCTATAGCTGTTGGATGACCAGAGGCGCACACAGCAGACAGTTTTCTCTATTAGACACATCATGAAGCAGTAGTTCTTGAAAGAACAAGAGCAAGTTATTTAAGGCTTTAAAACTGGAGGATGAAAAGGTTAACTACATAAACATCAAATTACTCTGTGAAGATCATATCTTTGAACTTGTGGCAGATGGTGGAGATGGTGTGTTGTGTGTGTGTGTGTATGTGGATGGCTGTGTACAGTATATACAATATATATGTGGGTGGCTGTGCATAATATACACAGTATATTTGCATTAAATTCTAAAATGTATGAAAAGTAAATTTTAAAACAAACTTTGGGTTAATAATTAGATATCAAAAGGTTATTCATATTTTTAGCCATGCTAGCGAGGTGGCTCTATTGGGGTGATCCACTGGTCCACCACTATGATCCGAACTGAAATCTCTCAACAACTATTGAATGGGTTGCATATATTTCTAAGTAACAGCTATAAAATAAATGTCTTGAGTGTATTTAAATCAAATCCCAGATGTTATTGGACAGCTACAAAGTGGGTGCGAAATGAAACCTCTCCCCATGATATTGTTCTACTAGCTACTGTGATGCGCAAGTAATGGATGCAGTTAGCTGGTCGTCCAACATTACATTTAATTGGGTACATTTTTGTATATGACTCATCAAACATACTGAAACATTTTCCTGGAAATATATATATATATATATATGTATATATGTATGTATATATATATATATGTATATATGTATATATATATATATATATATATATATATATATATACATATATACATATATATATATATATATATATACATATATACATATATATATATATATATATATATATATATATATATATATATATATATATATATATATATATTCAAAAAATATTTTTGACATATACTTGGCATAAGAAGAAACACACAGAAACAGGATTAAAACTGAGAAAATTACTTTTTATTTCACTGTGTCTTTAATGTTGTTTTATGAAGTGTTTTTGGTTCCGTAAGGAACTATAAGTGCAGTTACACAAGGATTAACAGCGGGTAATGTTGTGGAAATGATGCACTAGTAGTAGTTTTCCTCGCTTATGCATAAATGTGTGTGTGTTTGTGTGTGTTTGTTTGTGTTTGTGTGAGTGCAGAAGGGCAAGTTAATGAGGATTTGAAATTTCCATGTGGCTTTGTGTGTATTCATGATTTTTTGTATGAGTGGGTGCATGTGCATGATGGGTTGACACTACCAGAACAATTATTAGCCCTCTGTGGAAACCCTAAAGCCATGAAATCCTATTTTATGACCACATATCAGGGGCTGTGGGGGGTTGGTGGTAGTGGTGGTGGTGGGGGTCGGTTTTTGGCCTGGAGACTTCTAGGGAAAGACAGTGTACAGTCGCTGTCTCCTCTCTGGATGGAGACAGCAATAGGTTGTACAGAATATGCATGAGTTCATTCATAATCTGTCGTGTCCTTTGGCAGGAAGGCAAGGCTGTGCTTATCTCCTCCATGTTCTGTCTGCTGCCCACAAGACACCTGGTATCCAATTTGTTACTGCCAGGATGGCCTTGACAAGGGAAGTTGGATTTTAAATGGATATAGCGTTAATCATATGCCCTGACAGTACTTTATGTTGAAGTCATTCTATAGGGCCTTTTTTTTTCTAATTAGCCACACAGAGAAAAATCTCCCTATGGGAAATTACAAATTCAACATATCTGCAGTGATTGGGCATAACTCAATGTGGTATATGTCTGCTAAATGCTGAAAGCATGGATTTTAGATATCTGTAAAACTTTACAGAGTGGTATAATCTGCTTAGTGAGTTCTCTCACTTCATGACTCGATATAAAGCTTCAAGTCAGAATTATCTCAGGGTTAATGTCTCAAGCAGTCGCATGACCTCTCTGACACTGTAATTTCTTAAGGTTTATGAAGTATGGAATATTGCATGTAATGATTTAATGTATCTAAATAAATAGAGATCATAAAATGCATCTTGTAAATGGTTATTGGCCAGCAATGGGGATGTTGTAAAAGAGGCATCTGTCATGGGCAATGTGTTGCAACATGGTATCTTGATGTTGTCACAAAGTAGTGATGCTTGTAATTAATAAGGATGGCTGTACTTAAAAAAAAAAAGAGAAACATTTTTTAAGACCACCTATAATGGCAGTTTTTCTTACACATGCTGGAGGAAATATTCTGAGTATAATTGACTTTTCAGTTAAGGTCTGGTCTGTTAGACACCTGCCCACAGGGTCTTTCTTCTATTGTCCCTGTCATTCAGGAGCTCTAAAAACACCAAACACGCTCGGCTGCACTGAATGATCACTTCTAAAAGAAAAATCAATAAGCTTTGTCTCGTTTGTCACTTCTTCTCTCTCCTCCTCACCCTCACCGCTTCCTCCCCCCTTCCCTCCCCATTTACCTCTCTCTCAACTAATGGAGTGATGATTTGGAAAGTATTATGAGGCTCAAAATCGGCTCAGCAAGCTGCACAGGACTGCGTGGCCAGCTCTTTGATGGATATCCCTGTTCTGATTGCCTGAGCTCAGTGCCGTATAAGGAATTTCTTGGCTGTGCCCCTTAAGAATCTGAGAGAGACTGATGCTGAGATCAGGCTATCTGGCTACTGTAAGGGATCAGCAACTGGATAATGAAACTCTCTTGCAGACAAGCACACTGACGGGCATGCCCACAAGAAAGTACAGGCTGCCAGAAAGATGCACACACACTCAGACAACTGTTCCATGACTGATCAGCTTTTCTCTCTCAATTGCCAGGTCTGGAGGTGGCGATGGTAGTTGTGCTGTGCTGGAGGGGGAGAGAGGAATAGGAGAGAGTGAGAAAGAGTAATTTCACTGCTGGTTTATCAAACACCTCCACAGTCAATCTCTGGCTCTCCAGCCTCATCACTGCATGGAGGAACACCTTTCTATCAGTTTACCCATCGTCTTCTTTCTAATGGGCTGCTGGATTTCTTGTGTCGTGGCCGTTAGGTTACAGAACATCTGTTACACAGAGGGATCATCTTGATAGTGTTATACTTTGCTATAAATGAATCCTTAGGAAACACATTTTTTTGCCTGTTTTTTTATATTCTCTGTATGTGCTCAGAAAGAAGTATCAAGGCAGAGGTTTCTTGGGATTTTAACTGTAAAGGAATAATATTAAGTGGGATCTTTTACACTAGATGTTATATTATTCATGTGCTTCAAACTGATCTCATCTCACACGAATTTAAAATCTAGATGAAAAGTGAGATTTTGTCCGATTTGTTTTTGGCTTACTTCACACCGCAGCATTAAAGCTAGATAATGTTGCACAGTTCTTTTAATTAAATACCCTTCACACTTTCATGCGAGTTCAAATATGCAGAATGTCAGAGGGTAGTGGACATGCTAATTGCTTTAGCGCTCATGTCGCCCACCTCACAGGAGCACAGCAGAGTGGCTGTTAGCTGTCTGTACGCAGAACATGATGCCTTTTGAAAAGTCAGTTCATTTGCATTATATCCCAGAGGGGGATTACAACAAATGAAATGGAAGCAGAGTATATCTTTAATAAAGAGCACTGGTTGGGAGCAAACACATTCCCACCCACACATATACAAATACATACCACATCCTGCCACACCTCCATCCACAGCAAATTGAACAATCGAAGAAAATAAACTTGCTGTCTTGTTACAGTAGTTATCTGCACTTTTAGACCTCCTCAAACTAGTGTTTTTTCCTGCAAGACTTAACAACTCTGCTCACAGCAGGGTGATGACTGACAGGAATTGGTCCTTTTTCTTTGCCGTTGTGTTGGCCCAGGTGGTGTTTATCTTTGTCTTCAAAATTCAGACAATGAATCACAGTCAGACTTGGATCCATCTGTAAATCATTCAGTACACTGATGCACACCAGCTGTTAGAAGAATCAATCCAGGGTATGAATTGACTTCAGATGTTTTTTTAAGCTTAGATTATTTATACATTTGTTTTAAAATTTTTTTACTTGAGCTTCTTTATTTCTTTATTCATGCTTTTATTACAGACAGTAGAGAGATGACAGGAAATTAGGGAGAAAGACATGCAACAAAGCTTCCCGACTGGACTCTAATGAGGGACATAGTGGTTCATGGTTGGCATCTTAATCCTTAAACTCCAAGAGCATAGATTCAGAGTTTTAAGTGGCATATTTGTTCATAGTCAGTTAATGAGATACTTTGTTCCATCTCTGCAGTTAAAGGATCATTCTGGTTTGCAACAACTTGGGTCTTATTTTTGTATCTTGGTTTAGAAACACAGAGACATCTCTAAACACAAACTGGGTGGGGAACATGAGCATCCAGATGATCAAACAGATTTACATAAACCAACAATTTAGCCAGATTGTATAAACCGTTTGATTCTAAATCTGAGTAATGATCCCTCATTGCACAGGAAAATTGTGTGTGTACTCTGCAAATACAGTAGATCAAAAATGAAGCAAGAACTTTGTCTACAAACTGGATGCGTACAACAGACGGTTTAGGTAATAATTTTACAGTTCGCCTTAATTTTCTCTACCAAATAATTTTGGGGTTTATTTAAAACCTGTATGATCTTCTGACTGCTAGAGCTATCATTACCTATGATAACTAAACCTACAAAAATAATAAAGTTGTTTAGAGCTGCAGCGATTAGTCAATTAATCGATTAGTCAGTTGTGAGGAAATTCACTGACAACTACTTTGGTAATCAAATAATTATTTCAGTCATATTTTGAGTATAAATGCAAAACAATTTGCCAGTTTCAGTTTCTCAAATATGAAGATTTAATGCTTTTCTTTGTCATACATTAGAGCAAAGTGAATATGCTTGGGTTTTAGACTGTTGGTCAGAGGAAAAAAAATCTGAAGAAAAATCTTCTTGGCAGTCTATTTTCTGACCTTTTATAGACAAACGTTTACGATTAATTGATGAAAATAATCGTAGGTTATAGCAATGAAGTTGTTGTTTTGTCCTTTAGTACAAAAAGTGGATACAATGTTTTCTGCCCCGTACATTCACTGACTTTACCCTGTTTATACACAGATTACAGGTGTATGTGTGGAAAAACCTTGAGTGTAAATGTGAAATTATCAGGAAGAAAGATAAACAACTATGCAGCTTTAATAACACCCATTACGGGGTTTATTTAGTGAGGTTTGAAAGACTTTTGTTCATTTCATGTGCTGCTCAGTTTTCATCATTTAATACCGTAGCCCATTGAGGAGCTATTGGTTATTTTCTTTCAAACTGAAACATGAAAAAATACTGAAATTGGAGTCAGACAGATTTCTCATGCAACAGTAATAAGCAACGTCTATACATGCATATGTCATAAAACCACCTTTATTCCTCTGTGTGCCAATTAAAATGAACAAGGCGTATATCTGTATGTTCAAGATTCTTCCAGCAATTCATCTGTTTGTAATACTGGCCTCAGCAGACCATAGTTGTGATTCAGCTGCTGAGAGACGATCACTGTCTTGCGAGTGTGTGTGTGTGTGTGTGCTGTGTGAAACTGTAATGGTTCAGACCAGTGCCTTCTCTCTCTACACATGCACACACACACACACACACACATCATCTATTACCATCCTCACACAGCAAAGAGTAAAGGTTAAAACTCGGCGAGGTGTTGGGAAAGGTAGACCCTTTGGATCATTTCTCTTGCTGCTTAGCAACATCCACACTTGTTACTTCAAACTACTAAATAATGAAATAATGCTGCCTCGCTGAAATATTTTGCACACAAATACTAGCTGTGAAGAGATATTCTAGCTTTTCCTTATTTATCTACATTTCATAGAAGCTTGAATCTATAGAGTAAACAATACAATGTCTAGGTTACATTGAAGTATCAAGAATAAACATTTCTTTCAAGCCGTTCATTCTAAGAACCTTCAGTTAGTTTTACACTAATCTGGTCATTTTAAAGCAAATTGAAAACACATTTATGTTATTGATTATATGCCACAATGTGGATTAAACTGAACACTCTTACTAAAGTATTTCTTCAGAATAGTGAATGATCAAAGAGTTGTCACAGAACTCCAGTTAAAACGTGCTTTTATACAAATTTAATCGATAACACAGAAGCCTTTTAGAAATAAATATTCCCTTGGGCAAAAGTATAAATGAAAAGTGTGTGAACACACCTGACCATACACACACCTGTCACAGTCATTATGAATAAATGCCGTTATCGTCTGTCAGCAAGAGGCAAGTTGCCTGCAGCTAAGATAGACAAGGAGACAAAATCAAATATTATCCACCCACAGAAAGCCTTGGGCAGGCTAAAAACACAAGACACCCATGGTCCACTCAATGTTTAAAGCTGTTTTATTATCAGCAATGCATTTACAATCATTCCCATATTGATGCTGTCCTGAATACAAAGTGCTGTCTTACAAGAAATGTCTCATAACAAAATAATCAAGAGACAGGATAAACATTTTATCTGCCAAGATTTATAATATATTATATAAGGTTTTATATATGTATTATAATGTAATGTATTTTTTACATGCTGTATGTTTTGTTTCTGCTGAAAAGTTAACCTGAGGCAAACATTAAATGGGCACTCCAGAGATTTTGCATATCAAGATCAGTTTACAAGTCATTGGGAATACTACTCAGCTCATGAAAATAGTTGTGTTCTGTGGATCTTGAGGAGCTTTGTCAAGTCTGAGACAATAACCCTAATTATGTGATATTGATACATTACATTACAAGTAGAAGAAAGACACATTGTGCTTAAACCAAAGACAAAGATGAGAGTTGGAGTGCTTGTAACCAAATAGGAAAAAAATGCACAGGTGGCTTACTGAACGGGGTTACCAGGCCCAGGGGTCTTTGCATTAACTTTGTATTTCCTGTCGCATAGTCAAAGTGCTTAGTCATTCATATCAATAACAGAGCCCCAAAATTCCTACTGAAAAACTGAAGGAATAGTCTAAACATTCACTTTGAAGATGCCACAAGAAAGAAACCATCATGATACCTTTTAAGTGCGCAGTAAATCCTGTTGAGGTACAGGTGAATTTAGTTATTGTGCTGTTGGCTGCAAGTCAGTGTACCTGCCCTGGCGGGGGAAGAGGGAGGGGGGTGGCGGGGGGAAGGTTATGCGTGCCCAGGGGCCCATTGTCTCATAATCCGCCTATGAATGTTAGTACTCAACCATGAAACTCAAGGACTATTGCACAGTGAAGAAGGCACCGCTGAAACGTCTGTACATTTGTTCCCCTGTGCTAAATTTTGACATTGAAAACTGAATAAAAAGAGCAAACTAATTGATTTGGGTGTGTGAATCCTTTTTGTACTTTTTGGACAATACATTACATTCATTTGGCAGACACTTTTGTGCAAAGTGACTTACAATAAGGCCATTTAAAACTCAAAATAGGAACAAGACCACCATGTCAAAGAATTTAATCTCATTGCTCTTAACAAACAACAACAAAAAGGGCTTCAGATTCAGTTGTTTCGTTGTGTACACAACTTGTCATTCACATGAATGAGAAATTATGTATTAACTTTTGACTGGTACTGTAGAAGTGAGATGTAAGTAAATGGGAAGTCAAAGGTTTAGTCCAAAAATCTGTGACAGAATATTGGCAGTGACTCTTCTGTTCTGACTTCAGTGGGGAGTTTCATTCCTCCACCAGAGCAGAGAAGAGTCTTAACTGAGATGAGCGACCCCAAGATCCTGACTTCAGTCACCCAGGGGCAGTGGAGTGCAATGTTTGGGTCAAAGTTGCCTGTTTGACCATGACTTGAAGGTAGAGAGGAGTTCCCCTCACTGCCCTGTGGGCTAGCACCAGAGTCTTGAACTTCATGCAAGTTGCAACAGGAGGCCAGTGTAGTGAATGGAGAAGAAGAGTGGTGTTGGGTTGAAAGACATTTACCTGTTTGACTCATACTAAGGGCTTATATTGCGCATACTAAGTTTGTATTCCTTTGTGGGGAAACTCTCTCTCATAGATATTACATTTATATAGTACTGATTTGTGAATGAAGTGCTACATTTAAGGTTTTGGAAAGATTGTGGTTTTAAATTAAATGACTATAAAGACATCATGTCTTGTGCATCAAGTCACTGAGGACCCTTCTCTGTATCAAAAGACCATGATCCTTGCCCAACCTTAACAAAGAGATGCCTAAACATAACAATACTTAAAAAAAAAAAAAAAGACCAGATATTGTACTGCAAGATCTGATATTTTGGTGGTATGTTGTCAGGGAACATTTTACCAATCCGTTCACATTTTGCCTGATATGCTAATTAGGACCATTTCTTCATTGTGTTAATAGAAAACATAATCTGGGTGGTATTAAATTTTCATTTGTTGTTGCAAATTTGTAGCTGATAAATGTAATTTCTAGTAGAAATTACAGGGTTGTTAGAGGATATATGTTAAGATGTTAAGCTTGCTCTCCACTGTTTCGATTTTGACTATTCTTTTCTAATAAATGTTTGGTTCTTGTTTGATCATTTGCAACTCCCCTAACTCTATGAATGCTGGAATACCCCTTTAAATCTGTGGTGGACAACATTGCTCTACCTGCCAGTACTCGGGCTCGTTCTCTGATGCTCATGTTCAGAAAAGATAGAAGATAATTGCATGCAAATGAAAGAAATGAGTGCTCCTGTACTTCACCTCTTTCCTCTGAGTGAAAGGTAGCCCCTATCTGCAGGGGAACCGTTTTTATTCTGAATGACAGCTGCATCAAGTAATATACATTTATCGGACTATTCATGACTTTGTCATTACTGTAAAGTCTTAGCAGCATGTATTTAAAATGATCTAAGGCCTTTCTCAGTGGGATAATATCCTATCCAATCATGTTTGTGTCACTGGATGGATCGCTTGGCACCTTGTCATCAAATACAGTGTGACAGTTAACGTAATAGGCCTGCAACACTAGACTATATCATCTGCCAATTAATTAATCCAATAGAGCCTAGCTAGGCCTATTAAATCCCATTCTAATTAATAAGATGCCACCAGGATACTCTGTCACTTACCCCAAATTTGAAGGATAATTACCCAAATGGAAGCCAGTAATATAACTACAGAGATTTCTTTTAATAATATCTGCTTTTAAATAAGGAAATGAGGCACATTCTTGAATATTTTCAGCACAGTGACAGATTTACTAGAGTGTTAATAAATATTGGTTGCGAGTGGTAACTAGCTGCAGGGAGACATTTCAAGATTCAAGATTCAAGAAGTTTATTATTATATGCACAGTAAACACGGATGGTTTCACCGTAAAATGAAATTCTTACTTTGCTAGTCCACCCTTCCACGCAAAAAAATTGAATTAAATCAAAATTTTAAAATTAAAATCACTAAGTCTATAAGTTACAGTACAGCCTTGCACAGCACAGCATTGTCCAAAAAAGCAGCAATCCTGACATGACCGAGCAGTAGGTCATAAAATGCACTATGCATTATTGCAAATATTGCAAATAAAAGTCTGGACACTGGTCATAAAAATGCACTACGCGTTATTGGAAATATGGTTAGATGACAGGGAAGTGATAGCAGCAGTCAAAATGTATCCCTGTGGGTAGTGTTCAAAGTTTAACCAGTCAGAGTGTCTGCATATGGAGCCTCGCAAGTTGTGGAGAGGAAAGCATACAGTGCAAGGATATCCAATTTGGTTTCATATCAGTAACACTTATTGTGTGATTTTGTCATTAGGCCCAAGGCTTTAACTTCTGAAAAGTTGGCTAGGGGGTCAAAAGAAAGGGAGGAACCCCATAGTGTTAAAAGAAGACCAGAAACTGAGTTGAATACTAAGACTCTTGTCATCTCTACCTCTTATGCACAGTATGAGAGAGAGAGAGTGTGTGTGTGTGTGTGAGAGAGAGAGAGAGAGAGAGATCTTTAAAGCATATCTGTGAAGGTGGAGGTGAGAGGACAAGAAATGAAAAGAGTAAGATTTGGACAGCATCAGAGAGACAGAGAGACAGAGATAACGAAAAAGGAAGAGAAATGGCAGAGAGCAAGGTAGACACTTTGTTAATTCACTACACGGGGCCATCTTTCCAGGGTGCTGAAACCCAACCTTGACTTCATAATAGATAGATTAAAAACTGAGAGCTTGTTGGGAGCTGTGCTCTCTTTCTCTTGGTTTTTTTTCCCTCCAACTGCACTGTAGCATTGTGCTTTGTACACAGTTATAATGATATCTAGGATACCTGTGGGGCTTAATCTTATAAATATAACCACTACCCTACGTGGAGATAACTGCAGTTTAGTAAATGGTGGCGTTTGCATGAAAATATTTGATATATATGACTGCTAGATCACAGCCTGGTGCTGATGAAGCAGTTTGTATGGTGTCTTTAGATTCTTTTGTTTTGCATAATAGCCACAGAAATGGAGAGCTTTCATAAGCATTTGTCTTTAATCATAATTTTGAGTTTTTTTGTGGTCTTGAGCTACAAAATGTAGATAATTGGAATAATTGATGTTTTTCAGGCAGTAGAGGAGCTTTTTAAATTTCAGACAGGGCCTCTCTGTGTCTAACCACTGTATGTGTTCTCAGGGTTACCTTCAGTAGTTTTCCTTTAATACTAAATTTAATAACGAACCAGATTGACCTGTTCTTTAAAACTAAAATACTCAAAGGGTTTTGTTTTTGAGCACACCTCTTTGCAGGTAGATTTCTGAGTGTGTTTCTGCTAATTGTCTCCCCTTTAAACAACCTCATCCACTAATGACTGTCTTGCAGGCACAGCTGGAATGAAATGTAGCTGACACAGGCAGTGGGTTCAATAACGCTGCTCAGGGCACCCAAAACAAATGGCTGAACAGTCGCTATTAGGCGGATAAATTGTAAATATCTCTGCAGGGGAAATTAGTGCTTTGCAGATTCTGCCAATGCTGGATAATAAGGAGTCTGTGCTGTCTGAAAGAACAAGTTCTTATTTCATTATGAATTCATGGGCAGATTATCCAGATGAATAACATTATTTAAATAAACAGGAACTTTTTGATTCTTGGAACTGCAGGTGGTTTTGTTTTTTAATTGGGTGCAGTATTTCTTGAGATGGCCAAATAGATAAATAGACAGACAGGCAGACAAATGTAGTCCATTTACTGTACCTGGTGACCCCAAAGACCAGTGTAAACAACAAATTGTGAACAGCAACATAGGAAACACTGACTACATCTGGTATGTTTACTCTTCTTTTATTTTTTTAATAAGAGTAACCACAATTCACTCCCAGTTGGACATTAGCATGATGATGAGGCACATAGTTAGGGAACTGGAAAAAAATGAAAAACAAAAACAAAAAACAGTGAGAGGAGCAGTTTTGTCTTCTCACCTGTCATGGGCAGCTCATAAAGAAATACGGCTAGAACAACCTGTTTTGATCATACAACCAATATACTCTGTAAGCTACGTCCCTCATTTGTTTTGTTTTCTAAACTCTTTTTTTAATGGAGACATGAGTAGAAAATCGCACATACTGTATGATCTGAGTTGAGGTTTGGACCCGATCTCTAAAGGCATGTGTGGTCCTAAAAAAAAAGGAGTCTTAACTATAAGTCAAATTTAAAACAGGTCTCTACTTTGTATGAATCTACTTCATTACAGAAGCAGCTTCATATCATTATAAGCCTGCAATCCATGTGCAAGACCATGTTTGAAGGTTGCATATCGTACTAAATCCAGAGTTACTGTATGTCCTGAGCTGGAAAATTTACATAACTTTTGCGCTGGCAGCTGCCAAAGTTCTTGGCTCCAGTGTGACAGATAGACCTGCATTTCCTGCTGTTTCAGAGCTTCTGTTCAACTGGTATATTTTTCCATATATATAATCATTTATACATTTAGTACCTGGTGCATATTTCACTCAAGTTCAGTATGGCATAATGTTGAAATATTTAATGATGCGGGTAGTCAACAATTCACTCATTGAAATTCAGAGTCTGTGATGGAGGTTGTGCTTATTCTCCCATAACATGATTAATCTATAATGTTACCTCAGGCTGTGTATTTGGAAGACAGAGTCTTGCTTATTCACCTCTAGTGCTGCAGACACTTATTGCTATTCCCTGCACATGTCTGCTTGACATGAATGGATTTTCAGCTTGTCTGAGATTTAACCCTCCTCCAAATTGGCACAGGGGCTTCATATAACTAATCCAGGACCACAATGAAATGGGCAGGGCCAACAGCACAGTGACAGATTCTTCAGACAACTCACAATATTAGTGTCATCTCTTCCTGTTTTACCATTAATGTAGCAAACCAACTTCTTTATATATATGCTATCCACTTATATCAAAGAGGAGTACTGTTTATGCTCTAAGTGCATTCCTCACTCGCAATGTTAAGCAACACTAACATACTGTATGTGTGCCAGACAACTACTGGTCTAATTATTTTGACAGTGCATTTGACTTCATGTTGCTGGCTCTGTATTTGTTTCCAAAGACCGTGGTTGTGTTAAGCTGAGGCTAAAGGCTAATGAAGTGATTACACTCAGCCTTATTGTACAGCACATCATCAAATCATGGCTCCATATGCAAGCAATAGAGCAAACACACTAGACGCAATACCCATTACTATGTAAGAATTACTATTTATTAATAGAACCTAATTAAAAAAAGATTTCTCCTCTTTGATTCAATAGCAGATGTAGTGCATATACAATAACATTAACAGTGCTACTAATCAATGAAGACACAGTTACACAGGAGGCAGGCATGTGCTTTAAACTGTAAATAGCATTCACTTCACAGGCAGCAGTGTGCACTGCCCCAAGACATGCATAAGAAAATAATTTAAGATTAAACTGAGAGACTGGACTCATCAGAAGGAACTGAGGGCCCAGAATGAAAAGACAGTATTCTATAGAAACAATTAATCATGCCAAGACATGCGCCTAAAGCTTTTGATTAGAAAAGCGTATTATTTGGGATGAAGGAAAAATGAGTTTATCAAAGAAGAATAGGCTATTAGTAGGTCACTATGTAACAGTGGTACTTACTCATTCATGATTAACAGCAGGCTTTTTTCTTGGCTTTGATACTTCCACATGTGACAACTTCTCTTCATCTGAATTCACTTTTTAGTCTTGTTCCAAAAAGGAGGAGAAAAACTCTGTCTCTCTTTTTCACTTCGTTGCTCATAGCCATAAACATTAATGACTCAGGTTTGTGTGACAATGAAATTCCACCTTCATCGCTGAAAGCAGGCATGACCTACCCGCCAATGTCTCGGTGACTGTTTGCAGCACTTTTGAGACTAACTTGTGTTGACACCCATGGAGGTGCATGAGGTGCGCTGCAAAAGTGGAGCTGAAGGAACAAAACTCTGACAATGGCGCCAATGTTTTTTTCATTATTTTTTCTTCTAAATTTGGCAATAATCATTAGTGGACGTTTCTGGACTAAAAAAAAGAGCAGATATGAATCACTGCATCAGGCGCATAGCCAGTAATGGGCACTGGCCCTCCCACATTACTCACTGGCCCACCCAGCCAAGTTTGATCAAAATATACTTTGTAACAATAAATATAGAACATGTGTATACGGAAATAGATACGTATAAACTCTATATTGATCCATTGATGACTTGATGTGTGTGTTGACTTTGTCCTCTAAAACATAACTGTTGAAATAAACTGAGGAAGTCTCCAGTATGTAGTTGATTGTTCTGGTTCTGACACGCAGACCCTTCTGAACTGCCAACTAGCTGCTTTTCAGGCGATGTAACGTTAACCCCACAACAATGGCTACACAAGTTTTTGCTGTGTTATTTAAAAAAAAAAAGTTTAGGAAGAAGAAACTTCACCGCCTTTATCGACTGAATCCACCAAACTCATCAGCCCACTACAAGGTCAGCCCGGGAGCGCTTTCCTCCGATCAGCCTGATGCGGGTTCACCCATAGCCGCGGGAAATAGTGGTGCTGGGGGAGCTGCAGGATCCGGGCCTGGTTGACACATGCCGGTTAGAATTGTCCCTGGCAGCCCGATTACTAAAAACTATAGTTATCAACTTGACAGGACAGAGGAAACTCTCCAGAAGGAACAGAATTAAACTTTTAGCTTATAATTTTTTCAGACAGCTGTGATGGAGCTCAGGATTTATCTACCAGGACAACTGCTTTACGCCAGTTTCACTGTATGAACTTGGAGTGTGTGTGTGTGTGTGTGTGTGTGTGTGTGACCTTTCGGATGTGTAGAAGAACACAGAACATCAGACCCTGACTGATCCTGTCGGCGTGTCGGGAAATTTAAATAAATGAAGTTACGCTACTGTGTCTGGTGTAAATGCGCACAGCGTCTCTCTCAATGGGGAGACGCACTTATCGTTTCTGCTGCAGTGGGATCGCTGCAAGTACTTAATAAACTCAAACATTTTTGGGGGAGGGCGTGTTTAATAGTCAGCACCCCTTAACTGAAATCATGTTCTCACGGCAGTGACTTCACCCACTGATTTATGTGCCAATTATGAACCACATTCACAGATAAATTTGTATGTATTTATGCACATTCAAGAATGGAAGTGGTACGGACAATTTTCTGACTGCGAGAGTAATGACACAGTTTTCTGTAATATGTGAAGATTTGCTTTTTCGTGAGCTAACCGATACTGAAACACCAATGGCTGTAAAATATTGGCCCACCCAAAATACAATTCCTGCCTACGCCACTGAACCGTATAATAAATAATAAGCCCCCCAAAATATGTATCTATCCATTGGATTGTACACTTTCCATGGAAAGGTATTGCTTCTATCATATTAGATCTACTTACTAATGCATAGAACTATACTCATGGCACAAAACACACAGTGATATTCATTCAAATACCTCATAAATACCTTTCTATATGCAGAGAATAAATATTAGAGGAGATACATCATTTTCAACATGGCTGTCTCATGTATGGTAATGGCTAACATTGGATAAAATAGCAAGACTTACCACTTATACTTACATATCATCACTATATGAAGCACCTTCTTTTTCCATCACAGCTCACCTGTGAACCAAAAGCAAAACTGTCACTTGATACAATATGTATGTCTCACACTGTACGATGCAGCTAAAACCTTTTTATTACTGGCACGTATAGTATATTCTTTGTTTTGTTATAGTTGTCTATCCTTGTTATTTTTTTTTTAATTATTTAACGTGTAAGTGCATTTAATTGTGTATACGAATACATGTTATTGGACGGCTTCATTGCAGCTTTTGTGTGTAGTAGCCAGATGGAGCAGATTTTATTATTTTCATGCTTTTATACAACATGCATTACATGTATTACTACCCCCAACCGAGGAGGAGGAGGAGGAGGTGGAGAGAGAGAAAGAGAGAGGGAGAGAGAGAGGGAGAGAGAGAATACTTGCATTTGAGATTTGCATCAAATAGTCATAATACACGCATGAAAACACAAAGAATGACACCTATAGATCTATGTGAAATGCCAGTCACCAGTTAAAAACGAATAATTTATTGATGAAATCTCAAAAATATATTGCTTCATAGATCAATTAAATTAAGAGATTCATTCCTCTGCTAGTAATAAATGTTTTATGGCATTTTGGATGGCTGTCAGCTTAAAAACCAAATCTCAAGGTTAATTTTTCTGTTTTGATCCCCTTGGAATGAATATTGATTGATCTACGGGAGCTGTAATTGGGATCAAAGGGTAATAATTCAGTACTCTTACAGTATTTTCCTTTCCTTGGTTGTCAAAGCTATTGCGCTTTTAACTCTGATAAGTGGCGCTGATATGTGGGGTTAGCATTTACCAAATACTCAGACATAAAAATCTACCATTTTATTCCACCATTTAGATATCAGTCTCATGGGAACATTTTTTCCCAAAATCAGTGTACTGTAAATAGTCTTTTTAAACTTCCCATTTAGTCTATTTTTTATGTAAATGACACGTAAGTAATGTGTTGATTTGGGCTCACAACCACACATGAAACACGACATGAATCGGTATGAAAAATTTGAGATGTTTTACGTCGCCACAGCTGCAGTATCCACGGGTGGCCAGTAGGGGTGGTGTGTGATTTTACAACAACTTTGGAGGCACGGATGTTTGTTTCTCCGCTGCGATGAAAACCCAGATGATTACCATGATGCAGCACATGTGATATGAAAGTGAGGTGGATTTATTTAGTTTTGCCTCTGGAAGAAAAAAAAAACGTGGGCTGCAGTGTGGGTTGGGTAAATCATTATTTTTGTCAGTTTTAGTTTTGCAACCACGATTTTAAAACGTCAAAGGCAATAAATAAACAAACAGACAGACAAACAGAGGTAGATGTTTAGTAGAAAGTGAGATGGTTGACTGTTTGCTCTACAGGTGCCTGTTTGTCTTGGCAGTTTGGTGAAGGCGCTGTCCACTGCCGGTGGTGCTGAAAGTTTGTGCTCTGCGCCTCTGACAGACTTAACCAAACAATTAAGAGATATTTCCGTTTTTTATCGCAGTCACGAGAAATATCCTTTAATTGTAAGATTATGCCTATCTAGAAACTCCGTCTTTCCCATGACTTCTTCTTCTTCACAGCTCTAAACACGCCGAGAAATCTACCAGGCATTGCGAGGCGTGTAGCCGGCACCGTACAAGAGATATATATTTTTAAAGCCTGTCTTCATAATTAGCCACAACAACCATACTACCATAATCCCACGACGAAAAACAAAGAGGGCGTCAATTATGTTGAAGTAACAATCAATTAATCGAACATGCAGCTGTAACAAAACACTGAGATGTTTTTTCTGTTTGTTCCTCTGCAAAATGCTCCCCGTTAACTCCTTCCAGCTGTTCACCGGCTCGGTCAGGCGTTGTGGTTTCTGTCACGTCTGTCCCTCATCCATCAGCCCTCGCCGAGGAACATGGTGTGTAAATCCTTTTCTCTGCCACATCAGCTGCGCTCCGTCGCCACTGAGGGAAAAATCAGCCTCTCTCTCTCTCTCTTTCTCTCCCTCTCTCTCTTTCTGCCCTCGCACATCTTCCCTTGAAACGCCAACTTCTCCAAAAAGTGAACTGTTTACACCTCCGTCGACTTTTCATCCCCTCGAGCCAATCAGTATGTTGGATTTTGCGTGTGAGCTTTTGTCCCACACTTGTCTTTCTTTTTGGTTTCTCATATAGACGGCTGGAGTTTTTGCTTAGTCTTTTGTAACCTCCAGTCATGTGTTTAGTGATCGGCTGTCCATGCGTCTTTCTCCGGCTAGTCCAAATCATTTCTACCCAGCTTGTCGGGACAGCAGCCGAGTCGTGAAGTCTCTGCAGTCACGTGATCGAGACAGGACTGAAGAGTGGGTTTTTTTTGTGTGTATGTGAGAGTCTCTCCGTGTGTAGTTAGAGGGGTGTCCCTCCTCCGCATTTTTTGCTGCTTGCCATGCTTTAGACGCCGGAGCGCAGGGAGAGAGGCGAGAGTGAGAGAGGTAACACCGGTCTCTCTCACCGGGCTACCTGTCTTTTCAGTCTTACCTCGGGTCCCCGTTGGTTTCACCTCGTCCTTTTTGAGCCCACCTTCCTGCGGTCGGCTTTTTGTTGGTTAAAAAAAGGAAAAGAAAACTGTGATCATTTCTGTCGGGTTTCTTACGGGTCTGTGCTGGCTTAAGGAGGACCGCGGTTCTGTTTTGCAGTGGGTTTTGATCATCTTCTTTTTTTTTTCCTTTTTTTTTTCTTTGGGTGCTCCATTTGGACAGTATAGGACAGCCGAGCAGAGCTTGGATGAGCCGCCTTGCTGAAATCCCGAGATGGAGTTGCTGCTGATCTGCCTTTCCCTGTGGATATTGCAATGCAATTCGGCCAGAGCGGACTCCATCATACATATCGGTAAGCGTCCGATAAGACAACATGCAGTTTGGGTTAGGCAGGTGTAAAAGGCAAAGCGCAGCCAGCTCATACTGCGCTGATCACAGGATTTTAGTCAGAGGGCGGGATAAATAGTCTATTCAGCTTGCATTCTGTGTTTAAGCAACACTTTGACTCTCAAGCGAGTTGAAAAGTTGGTGTTTTGTAAATGGGCATGCCTCTGACCTTTACTGCCATAGCCGTGTTGTCATTATTTATCATTATTATTTCATTTTGAGCAGACATTTGTTACACTTTTCGACGACAGATCACTGCATTCATGTTGGCATCTGATCTAAACCTCGACACTGTCGGCCTGTAAATTGCAAATCTGTATTGAAAACACGGATTACAGTAAGCAGAAAGGCCTGTTCCGATGAAGCTTTGACGAAATGAATGTCCAACAGCCAAGTGACTGAGGCTTTTTTAGACCAAGCTACCGCTTGTCTTTACCCGAGAAGCCTCAACTTTCACCGGAACGTGACTGCAATGTCAATAACAAGACAGAGGGAATGTCAGTGGAGTTTCGTTTTAGAGATGCAAAACGCATAGAGCCTCTTTGTACTCAAACTTCAAACCAGGGCTGAGATGGGGGATCCTCTAAACTCATCGTGGCAGATAATTCAGACCTGATATGTGTCCATAAATATCGGATTACATCTCATTTTATAGTTTTGAAATAGACTGATGTTAACCCCCTTCCTCCCCCCTCCCCTCCACGCTGAATAATAACCTTGCTTTGTGCCCCCTTTCATGCACACAGTCACGTAGCAGATCCTAATGACTGGCGTTGTAATCTCAGATAAAAATGTCAATGTCACTGTGAGCAAATTTCGTCTCGGTGCTCCTCCGCTGCTGCTGCTGCTGCTGCTGCTCACAGTTTACTGCAACAGTCTGGCAAGCAGCAGGTGCTCAGTCACTGGCTTAATACAGCGGTGGGACTCAATCCAGATAATATTGGCTGATGCCCTGCATAACGTTAGGGTACCCCAATCGTACTTCTCGTTTGCTGAAACCTTTTTAAATGATATATATGCGTCTCAATAACAACTGATGCCATTTTGATAAACAGAAAGACGAGAGGAAAGGGGAGAGGGAGACAGTTAAGCTTCAGCACGCCTCCCACACAAGGCCTATAATGCTTATTAGGTAGGGTGCCATTGATCTAGTAGACGTAAAAGATATTTATTTCATAAGTTTGGCTACTTTATGAGTCAAATAATACAATGTGGGTTGACCATGTCGCTCTCCATCGTGCTGAAATCTTGTCAGGGTGCACAGGAGACACGCATGTTCCACAACTTCAAGTCCAAATTTACCGCACAGAAATAAAAGTACATTTTACATGTCATTATTCAATTAAGCATAACTTTGGCAGATTATGGATAGTAAAATGAAAATACTCCAGCATGCTGTACCATATAACATCGACTGTCGATCAATGAAGGTGCAGCTCATTCACCACTTCCTTCATCTCTAACTCAATAGTCAAACCACAGTTCACACCGTTTTTCTTATTCCACAAATAAGCTTTTTAAGAGTTTTTTTTTCACTCAACAGGTGCCATATTCGAGGAAAATGCTGTGAGAGATGACGAGATTTTCCAACTTGCCATCTCAGACCTGAGTCTGAATGATGACATTCTGCAAAGCGAGAAAATCACCCATTCTGTGAAACTTATTGAGCCTAACAACCCCTTCCAGGCTGTGCAGGAAGGTAAGCGTGATTCTCCACTGGATCATTTATTTTTTCGCCCCTGCTATTTTGTTTGATTACTTTGGGCTGCCGGGTTAGGAAGGTGGTCTTTTTCGCTCAGTTACTGTATAAAACTCCTGATTGCTGATCTTGGACATATTTTGGGCTATGAGGCATTGTTGATCAGTTAGTGTGATGGTTAGAGGAGCAGGCAGTGATGATGATACATATCTCTGTGAATAAGGGAAATGGCTGTTTGAGTGTGTGTCTGTGTGTGTGTTGCCACCTGCAAAGCGCTGTGCCACTGTACCTAAGCAAGGTGTCTTCTATGGTTGAAAAGCTAGGTGGAAGCATTGAGTTAGATCACAGCAGCTTAAGATAATTTGTTATGCTAAATAAAATCATTCAAAGATGATCAAATGTAATTCCAGCACCAATAATGAACTTATGTAATCGCAGCAGAGGAAAATATTCCTGGCTTTTATGTCTCATTGAAGGATGAGCACTGCAATCTTGTTCATGCACATTGCTCATCAGCTTTCAGCTTTTTTTCTCTTGTAATGTTTTGTCTGCTTCATTTGGATTGTCATCAGTGCCCAGAATGTACACCTCTCCACACAACAGACAAGAAATTAGCAATAAAAATTATTTTAGTCAAGGTTATGTGTCACATTCACTGAAAGGTGGTCCCATATGGGGAAGAGTGGGTGAAGATGAGCCAGTTTTTTACATATGTTGTCCTCTAGGTAAGGGAAATTGAGACAGCAGTAGAATGAAAACATCTACCTTTAGTTCAATATGCCTATCACATTGTAAGAGTGCATCTTTGATGAAGGGACCTGAAAGTATGATTTCCCAAGAATAAAAGTGTTTCTGTGGCTCAACTTGCCCTAGGTTAGGAGTAAGTTGATCTGAGTGAATTACTAAGTTGAGTCATCTGGGGGTAAACTGACCATCTGACTTTTTATGACCACTGAACACTCAAAAATAACAATTCAACATTCCATTCATCAAGGTTGCAGAGAAATATGAATGGTTGCTCCCTTCTTGCAATTCCTCCAGTCTTTAAAGGTTGAGGTAGCTTTTTAAACTTATCACTCAGTGGGAAAGCTGAAGCCCTTCCCAAAGATGTTGCTTCAGGCATACAACAGGAGAGACGGTGGTGTGCCATAAAATTTTTGAACCAACCTCAACCCGAAAAATAGGCTATAATTCATTCTATCGTGGTGCTGTATTAAACTACACAAGATAATTTAGTCTATGCTGACCTAATCAGAGTTTTCCATACGTGCCGGCTGTCGGCCAGATGGCCGGACATTAAAACATTTCCAGTACTTTCTTACTTTCAGTGTTTTTCACTGCTTGTTTTGGTGAGGAGGGGACCTCTGCGGATAATTCAGCTCCTGGTAAAAACCTTGAAAAAGATGAACACTGAAGGAATCCTAACTTAAAAACAAGCTGAGCTAATGTTAACGGCAGCTCGGCTCGCAGCCCCTCAGCTTGCAGCTCCTCCTGACGTCCCGTGTCCACCGAGGAGTGTCAGAGAAACACTGACACTGAAACTGCTTAATTCAGTGGTTTTTTTTGTTTTGTTTTTACCAGTTTTAATTGTATAAAGATGACTAAAGGCTGAAGAAAATTGAAAGGAAAAAGGACAGATGCTCTTTTGAAAAATGCTTCATCTTCCATTTTATTGCATCTTTATGTATAATACGCCCTTAAAATGTGTGATAGACAAGTTTACTTAACGCTGTTGAGCAGCAGCAGCAGCAGCACTATTTTCACCCAGCTGGACATTATATGCACTAGTAGAAAACCCCAGCCTAATGAGTCATATAATTTCCAGCACACCCTACCTGTTAAACCCTTCTCCTTCCAGTTCCTGGGGAAAGTAATGTTGTTTCTTTCTGCCAATTCAATGTCAGTTCACAGAATTTCTTTGGAGTAAAGCCATGGAACTGGTCAGCCAGCTCCTTGATATGGTCTGCAAGCTCCTTCTCAAAATCCTCTGAGGACCCTCTTTGCTTCTGCTGTCCCACTGCACCCTTGTGTTTTCACTTCCTTTTTATGTCATCTTTTGCCACTTATCTGGTGGATTTTCCTTTCTTGACATCACTGGCTGCTCTCTCCATCTCGTCAAGGTTTGTTGAGCCCCAGTTAGTTTTTCTCATGTAGGTTCTTGGCATGATAGCTTTTCTACAATGCTTAAGTTTAAGTTGAACCACTATCTTAATTTACCCCATAGCATTTGGCTCACTTTGCCCCTTAGCCACCATTTTGGAAAAAATGGCCTAGTGATTCTCATGTATAATACATATCTTTTGACTTGGATAAATTTCCTTTGACATAACACTCATTATACCTGATATGAAGAAAATTTACTTTGACCAGCAAAAAACTGTTTTCTATAAAATAAAATACTTACTATTCCCCTCATGTGCTTCTCTTCGTCACGGCGAGATAGACAGTTGTCTAGATACAGTGGGTGGGTCAACTTACCCAATGGCTCATCTTACCCCACCCTCCCCTACTGTTGGCTTCAAAAGTAATTAAAAATTCTTCTGCTAAAATGAATTATGAAGACTTTAATAGGATCCAAGGGACCTTCAAAGGCTGTTTATGTCCCCTGCACTTAGTTACCTGCCTGTACTTTTGTCCCCAGTTGCACAAAGGCCTTAATGATTCATTGCTATTCATAGTGCCCCTGACAGGCACAGAAAGATGAAAATATGTCCTACCTTTTGCTATAATTATCCAGTGTCATTTAGCTGTGGTCTTTAACAATATCACTGATATCTATTCTACTTTACAGTGCTTTTGTAGACTCTGGCATTCAAGTTATTTAAATAAATCTGAAGTATATATAGGAGATATTCCATCTTGCTGCTGCAGAGATAAAATAAAACATTTATTACACACATGTGTGACTTTCTTGATTTATCAGTCATTGTCGCTTGAGATACAAGAGTGTTGTAATTATACAGCCAATAAATTTGGTGGGGAATACACCTATAGTAATCCCACATACCTCTGCTTCTGAACTCATACTCATACTAATTGTCTTGTCGTTGTCGTTTAGTTATTTTAATTTCACAATCTTCTTGATGATAACACAATGTCATATCTGTGCAAAAGCTAAAAGACAAGCAATAGCTATAGATATTGTTTTATAATAAAATACAGAAATTAAAAAAGCAAAGTTGTAATGAGAGTACAGAGCTTGTTATTTCTCATTGAAAATGATTCAGAGCTTATTTCCTCTGATTGAACTGCCTTGCATAAGTCTTGATTGGGTATAATTTAACATGCTTAATTACTGTTTACAGTTAGGCTCCTGGCAATCAAATATTCGCAGAAGTGGGTGATTAGGGAGTATTGGGTTTCTGGAATAATGCACAGTCAATGACGCGAGGATCAATGGGTGGCCCCGGATTCTTGCACAAGGGACAAGGCAGGGTGGTGAGTGTTGAGTGACAACCAGGATAAGCTGACCTTTTGCTTTGCTCTTTTGTTCACTGCCATCCCACTGTGAGTGGCAGTCGGGACCTTGCCTCCACATGGCAAAGAGGAAGGGGGGGTGATCATAAACAGGGATAGGAGGGGGTGGAGGTGAGTGAGGGGAGTGTGGTTGAGATAATAGAGGAAGAGAGTATACAGTAAGTAGCAGCAGAAAAGAGGAAGGGAGGGAAATGAGGGGTGAGAAGAGCAATGAGGATAAGAATAACCATGAGTACCAGCAATGGTGGGGGAAAAATGGAAAAAAGAGAGAAGGGAATTGAGATCAAGACTTGAATAAACATGAGTGGACATAAGAAAAGCAGGAGCAGTTACAAGTGAGGTGATGAGGAAAATTTGCCATCCCTGTGAGAGGTGTAGCTGCAGCGTCATGTTTGTCCTTACTTAGCTGCCTTTGTCCTTGGCACCAGTGGAACATATATTAACGAGGATGTCACATAGACAGCATGCGCACAGAAATGCTCAACTACTCAGTCTTCCCACGCTCTTATCGTTTAAATATGACAGCTCGCTGTCAAACTGACTGGATACACCACCTGACCACACAACAGACAGATACTGTCCTATTTATAAGCCAGAGCAACTTGGAGAGAATGAATAGACAGATTTCAACATTGGGAGAGATAACTATCTAAAAATATCTATCTCTCATGTACAGATGCCTGTCATCATGGTTTTTAGATGCTGACATAAGAACACAACACAAACAAAACATGGTCAATGCAACAACCCCACCATACCCGACACATCTCCCCTTTAGTTCTTTATGGAAAATTTTGTGCTTTATGGAAATCAAGATAAATGGTGCAAAAGCAGGTTGTTTTTATAAATTATACTGAATTTTCTCAGAGGGAAGTAGAGGGGGCAGGCTGCCACCCGGTTGTGCGATTATATGAATCTGAACCTATAAATATTATTAAATCTGAAGTAATACATGTTATTGCCCCTTTTATCAAGTGGGGTCATAATGTTACTATATTTAAGTCAGTAATGATCCCAGAAAGTTGAAGTATGACCACAGCAGATGTGCTAACAGTTCATAATTTGCATATTATAATACAATACAATGGGAAATAATATTTGTTCTACTCAAGAGTATTATATCAGATGAATGACAATTGAGTCAGGCTGTGACATTGTTGCATTTTAACTGGTTTCTCATACATCTTGAGATTTCTTCCCACCTTAATTTAAAAGTAGAAGTTTTATCCTCTAGGGCACATGAGTATGCATACGAAACAAAGCTTTTATATCCTTTTCTGTCTTGTACTAGTTTATTCAAAGGATGTGGCAGAGTAGAGAGGGGAGGCTGCCACCTTGTTGTGTGATTATGTAAATCTGAACCCATACACATTTCTTCTATCTTCAAGAAAAGTTTAGCTGCCTGTAAGGAAGAATTGTGATGGGATAGAGTTGAATCATATCATGTGTGTGCAACATTTGTGATATTAGGACATAAACAAAGAGAATATAATGCTAAATTTACTTAATCACAGTGATAAGGAGTCTGGCACTCAGCACTTTGATGTGCAAGTTTTCAAAGCAACATAAGACAACTAACAGAAAACCCAAAAAGTCAAATCCCTGTTGTAACACCTGCAGGTGCAGGTGTCAAAATACAGCAAGTTTTAACAAGACTGAGAGTTGACAGGCACTCTAGCAACTCTGTGAGGGTGTACTTAGACACAGCTGTGCATTTGCTAATTAAACATTTACTAATTAGCACTAAACACAAAGGCTGAAGGGAATGAAGAAAAAGGTATTGGAAAAATGTAAAATTTTGACCTGATAATGGTGCTGGAGGACAAATCACCTCATATATTCCTCAACTTGGAACAATCTATCTTCTGAGCACCATGAATATCTGTACCAACTTTAATGACAATCCATCCAGTTGTTGAGACATTTAACTCAGTTTTGCAATTTCTGCAGAATGGCATTCAATCTAGTGCAGCAGTAGTTGAAACATTTTTCCTTTTTTATGAGGTGTTCACATTATTTTGTCAACGCCTTGCAGTTTACAATTGCAAAGCAAAGCAAATAGAAAACTCAGCCATCTGGCCACAGTTAGTGGAGGTAGTTTCCTGCTCCTCTAATGTGCAGTAATTTGTTGAGTGTTCTGTCTCACTGAGTCCTCCTCACACACCACACCACTGGTGACCCTCCATTTTCATCTAACCCCTGCCAAGGTAACGTCAAGGAGGATTTAATTCTTTGCCCTTTCTTTTCCTGGAAGCCAAAAGACTCCGTTGAACTTGAATTACAATTTTTTTCTTCTTTTTTTTTTATCTATGCACAATCTGTAATGACAAAAATTGAAATAATGGTTAATTTGAAAGTGTTGACATGGGTAATGAAATATCCTCCATGTGATTCTCTGCTTATGACAACTCATTACTTGCCATGCTCTAAACATGATGGAATGCTGCCCTTTCACTATTATTGTCCCGGTGAATTTAATAATGCTGCATAAATCTTGGTAATGGATTTGTTTGTGTTTTTATGTCTTTTTACCAGCTCTACACAGAGGGGGGATGATAAGGCCATTTTACTGGCCCCTGTTAATTACCCAACGGTTATTTTAATCCATCATAAGCTCCTCAATGGGCTGTATAAAGGCCTGCTGGTACCTTAATCAGCTAAGTGATGTTGCTGCAGAGGTATACCTTTCACCATTTAATCTCTTCACAATGTGAGGCCCACTACTCAGCATTTAGGGTTAACCTTTAGTTGGATGCTTGTGTTTGCACAGGGGAGCAAAAAAAACCTACACAAGTGGAGCAAAATTTAAAGGAACAGTATATAAGGTTTAGTGGCATCTAGCGGTGAGGTTACAGATTGCAACAAACTGAACACCCCTCCCCTTCCAAGTGTGTAGGAGAACCTGTGGTGGCTGCAAAACTGGCAAAAAAAACGTGTACTGTAACATTGCACAAAAACATTAAACATTGTACTATAAAAACATGGAGGTGCAACATGGTGGGCTCCATGGAAGAGGACCCGCTCCCTATGTAGATATATAAAGGGCTCATTCTAAGGTAATAAAACAATTCTTAGTTTCAGGTGATTCTTCTGTAGTAGCCAGGTGATGTATGGAAAGATTGTGATTAAAAAAAAATAGAAATTGAGTTTTAGTAAAAACAAAAAAAACAAAGACATTAAATTACAGTATGTTTAGTGTGACCAGCTATTATAGGCCAACTTCACAGGACACACTTCCTACTAACCTGAGTCAGTTGTTACTGACAAGTGTATGAAAACTTTCCAAAAGTATTGGAAAAATGGCTGAAAAGTTAAGCTTTTGCCTTTCCAAGTGGTTGTAACGTGGTAAAAGAAAAATAGCAGAAACAAGCCTAGACTAAATGTTGTAAATTGACAATTCCAGGATCACTATGTCTCGTATGAAAAATGATAATAACAATATCAATCTTTATATAATCAGTAATGTCAAATAACATCCAGTTTGATATCAGGTCAATTTAAGATATGGCTGGTAGATAAAAAGGTACTTGAGCTCATCCGGTGGGCCTGTGGTGATATGTCAGACAATGAAAGGTCAGGAACCACTTACATATAAATAAAGAATAATAGTAAGTACGCACCATTCCACCATCCAAACGGTACATACACACTGAGCCATTCCCCTTTGGCATTGCTATTGCATTGCCCTACAAAGCTTATCTGCCATATCTAAAATACAGAAGATAAACTTTTTTTCTTTTTTCACATTTCAGATAGGGTGAATGACTGCCTGAGACACATGAACACAAAAAGGCACACACTCTATATCACAAACACACACCTGAAATGGATGTCCTGCCTCCTGATAACCTGACACGTTGTATTTTGAATTGGTGCCATCCTGCTTGGCTTGAGCTTCTGATAACACAGTGAGAGATGCCTATGTTGCCGCTGGGGCTTGTGTGGACTTTGCATAATTGAGGACAGTTTATGCATTTGTTGTGCAACACTGAAATGAAGTATGTGTGATTCTCAGTATATCAGAGAGCGTAGATGTGTTGATACTTGCCTTGTTATTTCGTGCTGCAGTATGTTAAGTGCTGCAATGGTTTAGGTCCCTGTGGACTGCTTATAGTCCACTGCTGCTATATTCATTCTTTCTTCCATGTGCATCCGTTATACGACTCATGTTACCGTCTGAAAGAGGTTTCAAAGGCAAAATACTATTTTTTCTGTTAAAGAGGTCATATTTGAGTGACATTACATCTGTTATGTAACTGACTGTGCAGTTCGGTGGTTTATACAAACCTCTACTTGTCCTTCTCTACCCATGCCATTCAAACCACACAGTGCGGATGGCAAAGGGGAGGCCCTATGGGACCTGTAGTCTACTGTGGGTTGACAGACACACCAAAGAATATGTATTCCTCTAGCTTTTCTTTAGAATAGCCAGAGTCAGCAATGTCTGGCAACTGCTGAGCAGCTCCTGCCACAGAGGGAACAGCGAGAGAGCGAGAGAGAAAGAGAGAAGGGAAGGATATGAGGGAGACAGAGAGGTCAAGGCTGTTAAATGTTGGATCTGCTTAGTAAGGCTACAGGTTTTGTCCTCTGTGCCGTACAGAAGCAGCACAGCCAGTCCGAATTCCTCTCCTGCAGTGGGATAACTCTGTGTCCCATAGTCTCTACATTTGTACCAGATGTCTCTTCTGGCAGTTCTCAGAGTCCTCTCCAAAAGGAGCACAGAGACATTTTTAAATATCCAATTATTGAAGAAAAAAAGATGTGAAGACTTTGAAAGTGATTTTGGCTTTGGAGTCAGAAGGCTTGGCCTGTCGATTAACTTCAAGAAAAACATCAATACACTTAAATGCCACGTCTGATCTGTATTCAAAGGAATCATCAGCAGCGTACTGATTGTCACCATGAGATGGGATTTTAGTAATCATTTAATTTGGGTACACAGGGCCTGCCTTGTTGGGAAGCGAGGAACAGTACAGAGAGTTCTGAAAATAAATAAATAAATGAAGAGAGTGCAACGCGCTGCTTTGCTTGCTATAATCTTTCAACAGATTTTCACAGGTTTTTCAGGAATTGGGGAAATTCTGTTTGGTCTGTGATGTAAACAGAATTACCGTATTGCACTAATTAGAGAGAGTGGCAGTCATGTTGGGTCTTTGTGCGTTTATGTATTCATCGCACTCCTCTTGCTGTCTCACTGGCAGACGGCTGACGGCCGATTTCAAAGTATTCGCTTTTTACACTGCCTTGTTTGATTGAGGATAGTTGCTGATTATTGTTTTCTGGGTGTTATGATGGCTGTCTGTTTGTGAAGAAAAGCAGATACATTTTAAATGGGCAGAGTACATAAAAATCTTGATTGTTATTTGATGTTCTGTTTGTTTCTGTTTGTTTGTTCTGTCCAGGGTGAATTTTAGCAATTTAGCGCTGTCACATATCAAACGTGTTATGGCCATCTATCCTGTGGTCTGAAAGACATTTAACACCTGTATTGATTTTCCAATATGATAGTGGCATCTGATGTATGACAAATGGCTAAAAGTGCATGAAATGCATATCTCAGAACACCTACGTGTGTCAAATATAACAAGTTGCTTGTTACGCATACACATGAACACACAACATATGTTTTCTCTATCACAGGTCTCTCAGCCCCATGTCTTATTCATGTTCCTGTCTTCTCTGGTGTGACAGATTTATAATGAGCTGCAGAGAACACTGTGACAGATGTTAGTGCTTTTCCACGACCCCAAACAGCCCCCAACCACCGCTGGGGATTGGCCATCAATACTAATCTACCTGTTAGAGTGAGAGAGACTGTGTGTGACTGAGACATGGTGAAAGAGAGAGGTGGCCCAAAGGATATGTCCTGTCCAGTCAGATTGATGCTGATGAGGCCCTCGACCTCCGTCCGTTGTAATACATCGCAGTCCCACATGTTACTAGCATCATTCCTCTTTGTGTACACTGTTATGCTTCGACTTTATTGAGCTGCCTAAAGTGTGCTGAGAGATGACAGAGATGGGGAGGGTGATGGAGGCAGAGTGGGTGTTTGAATGGTAGGATTTGTTTGTTTGTGCATCCTGTTATGAATATGTGCCTTTATGAGTGTGGTTATATGCTGTAAATGTTGTGGTGGTTTTACAGATGGAGGTTTGTGTTTTGTGGAGATTTTGAAAACACGGTGCTGTGGTGTGGTGAGAGGTGGTGTTGGTGTTGACAATAGACTGGGGATGGGAGGTTGTATCCCCCCCCTTCCACTCACCTCTGATGCTGACTAGCTCTGAGGGAAGTGTGTATAATTTACTACCCACCACCTGCACCACTGGAAGCAGGAGGACTTCATTCCAGGACAGAAGACAAGGAGCAGAAAATCAGCTCCCAAGTAAATCCTATTAGAGGCTAAACAGGAGTCAGCCTGAGCAATGCTGCTCAGCTATCTCCGACTTCTTACTGCTTTCAGACAGAGGGAGGAGAGATGGTGGGGGTGAAGGGTGGAAAGGGGGGGTGGGGGTGGAATAGGAGTCTAGTGAGAGTAAAAGGGTGAAACAGAATGAACTGTTGAGCAAGCATGACGACGAGAGAGAAAGCAGGGTGATGGAGATGGCGGAAGGCAGAAGGAAAGATAATGCAGGGAGAGAAAAAAGGAGCAGCCGCTGTGAAATCTCAGGCCGTATGGAAGACAAGAGGGGCGAAGTCATTTGAAACTGCAGACTCGGCTCACTAGCCTCATTGATGAAGAGATGCCAAAATGTATTTGGGACCCATTATTTGCATTACTGCCCACAGGTCACGGATACCATCTGTCACAAGAATCCCTCCTCAGTCTTCCTCACTGGGTCTCCGACTCTCTGTCTCTCTCTCTCTCTCTCTGCCATGGGTCCTCTACCATGCCCAGGAAACATGGATTTTATCCAAAGATGAGGCTAAGCTAGTGTGTAAGCTCTCTCTGAGTGAAATCAAAACCCAGCTTAAACCTCATGAGTGAAAGCCTAAAAGAGTATAGACGGCAAAACATGCGGCGTCACTGAAAATTGGGTCAAAGATGCATCCTAATATAAATGTACAGTACATCAATCTGCCTTTTACTTTATTCTGCAGTGAAAATTATCCCAAGCTCTTGCATGATTACTCTGCTTATTTGAACTCATTATGATTTATTCTTTGTCTCACTCGTTTCTGTGCTCATTCATCGACGGTTTTCCCTTTTAACAATTCTTGATCTAAGACATTGCTGTTGAGAGCAAGCTGTTACTCTTTTTTTACATGGGACAATTAACTTATTAATGCCTGTAAATGGATTGATGCACTTCTGTAGCTAATTGGTATGATGAGAAGACACACATGAGAGTGCCGGAGATCTGTCTGTCTTTCTCACAGATTGTCTCAGCTCAAGATAAAGAGATAAGTCTCAGATAAATAGTTGATTTGTTTTTTCTTTGTTTTCTTTCTAAAATTAGTCAAGTATGTGTTTCAGTGTTAAGTAGGGCAGCATTTGTTAAGTTATCTAACCAACAAACCAAAACAAGACAAATCATTCTAAGGTCACTGCAGGGATGTGTGGGCCTTATTTCTATTATACCAACCCATTACAAGTACATGACTTGTCCACAGGTCATATCAAAACAAGTTGTCATTGTTGGTTTAATCACTACTAGAACAAGCTTTTGAAATCGTGCCACAGAATTCATCACTTCTCTTTGTTCTCTGTATTATCTCAATGTGAAGAGCATCTAATTAGCAGAAACACTCAATACCACACCAAGCAACATGACCGACTCAACATATGCAAATCCAAAACCAGGCACAAGAAGCACAGTTTCTTGTTAACGTGTAAATCCCTCTCGCTGGAACATCTTTGTCCCAAAATATTAATGTCCCATCTTACTCTGCAGCAATGGCACCCAAAGTATAAAAACCATGGCAACCTGTCATAGTAATTTTCACACATAGGCTTAACATTAAATTTAGAATCCCACCACAAATCTGTGAATATTACACATGACTTTGGTCTGTGGTATATTGTGATGGCCTTCCCTGTCGACAGTGCTGTCTAGAGCAACTAAAAACCAGTGAGGCACCCCACAGTGCATTGACATTTTAGAACTGAGCTGGGAGTCCAACACAGACTCTCATTTTATTTGACAGTGTCATTTGTCAGTGTCACTGTGAGGTAACATTAGACATACTTAACTGTGATTATCGTTTGTTAAAAGTGAGACTTGATAGGTTTTTATTTCATGGCAATCTATACACTATTTGTTGAGACGTTTCACTAAAAACCATAAATGTCAACCTGATGGTGGCACTACTAGAGGAAATGTCAGTGGATAACTAAAGTAATTAGGATTCATCCTTTAAGTATCATGAATAAAAAATGAAAGTTTCATGGCCATGCATCAAATATTTGTTTAGATATTTCAGTCAGGACCAAAGTTGTGGACTGGTTGACATTACCTAAATAGCGACACTCTTATATCAAGTTATATACAATATTTAATCCTAAAGTAATGTGCACCTTAATGTAAATGTTTATTTAATCTCTCTAAAGCATCAACATTAGACCTTTATCACACAGAGCCATCTTTATGCAGAGTTATTGTATGTCCATGGAATATGCATCCTGTTATAGAAATTGTCTGTACACTGGTTGCATTCACATTTACAGGGTAAACCGTGTTTGAAAATAATATAGGATACAAAATCCTCCATTTTGTCAGTTTTTGGGTTTGTTTTGTGGCTTGAACCAGATCTTTGATCTGTAGTTGTGTGTACTCTGTGGAATTGAAAATGTGCCTCACAAAGACAACACTATTTTAAGATGTGATTTTTTTCTAAGTTTGAACCATGATCACAGCATAGGAAAAGAGGTTTTCATCCTCTACAGAGGATTCTGACCAGGCCATTGAGTTTTGTTTTATTTCACGTGCATGAAGGTTGTACAGGTTAAGGAGGATCACATCACTCAGAGAGAGAGGTGATAAAGAGAGCACCATTAATGTGCTGTTTACATCTTTAAGCCTTTTCAAACCCAAGGCAACGTGAATGATTCATTCTTTCACTTGAACGAGGCACAGCAGGTTAATCATCTCGCATTATCATGTCACTCTGAGACACATAGTCATTTTGTTTGCCTCAGACACATGCTTAAAAAGCATTTTTCAGCTTGAGTTTTTTCCGCTGTCACTTCAATCACTGCATGTTTACTTTTCTCACAAAGGAATAAAAAGCATACTAGTGCTGTGTAAATAATTGCAGTGTTCATTTCATAGCATTTAAGGTGCATGTAATTGATTGTGTGTTTGAGTGTCTTCTGCCTGTCATACAGGTTTGGTACATCCCTGTATGCCTTGCCTTGAGAGTCGGGGGGGAAAGAAGCATTGAATTTGATTGGTCCTTTCGAATTGTTTAGGAAATTTCTAACTTTGTTAAAGGTGATAATTCTGCTTTATTTTTATTACTGCGGTCTTAGTGGGTGGTGGTGGTGGTGTACTAGGGTGCTTTATATTGAATGGTGTTACTAAAATTAACATACATGAGGGGGGCAAAATATTAGGAACATTTTCTAATATAATGAATTATCACCTGAAAATGTATAAGCTTTGTAAAAGTAGAATTTATGGCAGAGCTGTTGTATTGGATTGTATTAGATTGCACAAGTAATGAAGTGGCTGGTGAGTGTAAACATAGACCTGGAAATGTGTGTGATATCTCCCCTTTAACCATTTCATGGCTGTATTTAAGCTAAAATGGATCACCATCATCCTCAGGACTGATCCCGGTAGACCTTTAAGTAACTGACTTCATGCTGGCCTAAAATAACTTGATACATACCATGCAGGGAGAGCTAATAGCCCTCTGGATGGTATACGTGTTCGCAGGAGGGGGTCAGTCATCAGAAGCAGGTAATTTCCTGTGATCAGCTGGTCAGGGTTAGTCATGTCTTCCATGACTGGAAAGGGAATTTTAAAAATGATAAGCAAATGGCTAGACTTCCACATAGGACATTTCATTTCTCCTTCATTATATTTGTTCCATGTATATATGGGAGCCTTTACAGTGCCGTGATCTTCTGTATGGTTCTTGAAAAAAGGTAATATATTGAGCATCATGTCTCAGGATCATCTTCTGCGTTTCAATAAGAGAATTACAGGAAAACTAAAAAAAAAAAAACTGCCGGTCTAGTATCTAAATCCATGAGAAGGAAATCATATTTAAAATCAGCCTTTATAAAACCAGATTGGATCATATCTTCAGCTCAAAGAACGGGATTTTTTCATTGCAGAAATGCGAAGACAGATTGCAGATGGATAACAGGAGGGAGCATTTCTTAAACATTTTCACACTGGAATAGCAACACCCCCTCACTAACTTCCAAATGATGATGTGGTTGGCCCTCAGGTATGCTTGGTAACAAGGTTTCTCAATCTCCATCCAGGTAGAAAGTGAACAAAAGCACACACACCCTCAAACGCACAGCAAAACAAACAACCAACCCACCATCTGGGAAAAATAAGATTGGCTGGAGTGATTTTCAGTCATTTAGAGCCTTAGTCTTCACTGCCATAACACTGGCACAGCAGCAAACACTGTGACCTGTGCTACAACAGAAAATAATTTTGTTGTTCAGAAGAGCTACATTTTCATGAGGTCAAACACAGGGAACAAAAACGTATCTCTCCTATATAAGAACGCCATCACAATCAGAAAAAGATGCTTTAAAAACACTTCAAAAATATACAAAGGACATAAGTAGGAAGAGAAAAGAAGTAGATTGCTTCGGGGAGAGAAAGGGAGGAAGAGTGGTGGAGTAGGAGGTGGCAGCGTTTCAGATCATCTCTCTATCACTCCCTTTTCCCATGGACAGCAGGAGAATGTCTATCAAGGCGATGTCATCATTTCTGGCCGTGCCAGCTTCCTCCTAGCAACGCCCTGGCAGGCCATGCAAACAGGAAGAGAGGGTAGAAAAATGAGGCATCTCCCCATTGAATAGTTGTCCCTCACTGACTCACTGCATGCCCACTCACTGCCATAACAAAGCCTCCTGTTAACAGCGCAAAATGGAAACCCTTGGACACAGTCACATTCCTTCCAGCACAAACAGTCTGTGTGCTTTTGTCAGATGCGTGTGTGTGTGTGTGTGTGTGTGTGTGTGTGCGCGTGCGCATGCGTATACAGGATGTGTGTGTGCATGTACAACAAACTAGCTTTGCTTTCCATGGTTGTCATTCCTTCACAGCAATGTTTTTTTGTTTTGTTTTTGTTTTTTTAAGATATGTTTTTGGACATTTTTGTTATTCAACAGTTGACAGTAAATAAGCAGGTAGGAAACAATGGGGGGAGAGAGAGGGGCATGATATGCAACAGGAGTCCCAGGCAGATTCAAACCAGTGCTTTAACCATTCGGCAACTACAGTGCTCTTTAATGTAATGTGATATTAACAAATTGCAATTCAAAAACCCCTATGACAAGATATCAAGATACCACTATGCCATTAATTCATGATGTGCTGTACTTTCATCTTGTAGAACCATCTATCTTATTTCAGATTGCTCTTGGACTGAGTAATCTAATGCCTTGATCCAATGCATTGGTTGATATGGCAACAGCTCTCTACTCTGCAAGTTTTCCCAGTCCACCTGTTGACGAGGGAGAAACAGAGCGAGAGACATAAGAATGGAAATTGGTTACGTTTGCTGGTGGGATAAAAACCAAGGCACATGCAGGAACTGGAGGCAGGCATTATCATTTAAAACGTCTGTCATAGCCGAAATGATTTTCTCCTTCTTGATAACTCAATAACCGCATGATAAAATCAGTCTCTTGAGGGGGGATGTTTGGAGCATTTTTTTCTTTAAATGCCAATGCAGACTCAATTCATAGTGTTTATCAAAGTGTCTGTGTACTAAACAGTGAGCTCTTTTCCATCAAATTAATGATTTTTACTTCATGAATTCTTGATATAATGTGATCATGTGTTGTGTATGAAACAGAAATGGTGCCTGAGTTTAGCAGCAGGAATATTCAGCTTCATTCTGTCATGAAAATGAAAGAGAGCGAGCAGCAATGACCACGCACGCTTCATTCCCCTCTGAGCCCAGAGGAGAGAAAATACATCAGCCTGAAAGTCAAAGTTGCTGCATCGTTGTGGCTGCTGGGATTTCCTTTGCTTTCGTTGGTTCTCCCGGGATGAATGGCAATGAAATCTTTGCAGTGCATGTGTGCCGTCTCTCTGTTTCAATATTTCAAGAGCTGGATGCTATTGCTTTTGTTTTTCATCTATTTCTACAGAATGTACAAGCAAAACACACTTGAGACCACACATCTGTTTTAGTTTTCTGGTTAGTTAATTAGAATTAAATGCTTAAGCTAATTTTGTTTTTTGTGCTTGTAGGCATTACTGAATTTTATATGAACTATATTAATGTGATTTCACGAGGATCAGAGTTGTCTTTTAAAGTCAACCTTAAATCCAGTAGCCAATAATCTTTCCTCTCTGAACCCGCTTTCCAAATTCAACACATTATCCATGTTTAATAGTTCCTGAGGCAGATTGCGATAGTTTATTGTTTGGCTTTGTTTGCTTTACCTTCAGAGAGCATTGAGACAAGCTGCTCTTGCGGGTTTAAGAACATTTGGATGGGATTTTGCTTTTTTTAGGTTAGAAATCCCCGCCTGGCACCACATCCAATTGTTAAGTGGCTAATAGCAGCTTTTGTTAAGAGCCAGATCAAGATCGTGCTGCTGTTTGTGTTCATTAATGTGTTTGCAAATATTAATATATGTATCTGGCTGTGTGCGTTGATGTATGCATGTATGTTTTGCAGAGACTAAATGTCATCCCCCTCAGTGAGGAGCAGACACACAGCTTTTAGGCCCCCTAGCAGGATTTTGCCTTAAACAGTGTAAATCTCTGATTATGTGTTCCTCTATCAGAGCATGAGGTCTCAATAGAAAAGGCTCTTGGAATGTGTCATTAATAATCTCGGTAGTCCTGTAATGCCTTTCAATCCTCAATTTTCTGTGCTGTTAATGCTATTTTAGCTTTTGCTATCCTTTTAAACTAACCCACACCATAGCTGTTTCTACCCTTTCTAATCCAACATAACCTATCTCAGCTTCTTTTATTGCTTCTTTATGTCACCCTTTTGCAGTATTTCTGACTGTATATGCCGCATGAATAGAGTTTATCCCGCTGCTGTATCACTGAAGAGGAAAAGGCTTTAAAAACTTTGCAGCTGCTGCTCTCAGCAGAAATGGATTTACACCTGGCAATGGTTTCGGTTAGGATCACTGTTGGGTTTGATGTAGGGAGAAAGAAACTTCAGTTCCAGGGGTATTTTTTTTCTGTGATACTCTCTGACCCTGGACAAGCTCTGTGGTGTTGATTATTGATCATTACTTGCCCACGAATCTCTAATTAAAGAGGGATGTGTATTAGGTCCTTAAATATAAAGTGGCCTCAATAAATGTTGTGCTGGGAGCAGAATAGCTCAATAAATAATGAAGAAAGCATAATGTTTGCTTTGGATGCATGCCAGAATTTTACATAAACATCTATATCATGGTCTTTTCCTTTTCAATTTGGGAGTATATTCATTTCCATTAGGGGTGGGCAATAATTCAATATTATCATTTATTTATTCAGTAGAATAATAAAGATATGACAAGTTCATCATGTTATCATTCTACATATTTTGACTCATAATGAGCTATAATTAAAAACTAATAAAGCATTTTGTTAAAGTTTTTTGTTTTACAAATATGAAGAATTACATGTCATGTAATGCACAACAATTAGACACAAATCATTGTTCATCAGTTTGATTATTGCATATTGCCGTACAAATATGTACTGTAATATGTTAAATAGATTAAATGAGAAATACATTGTTTGTAACTGATCTCCAGAACAGCATTTTCTCATGCCCCTGTTGACTTGTTAACATTGCAAAAGATTTTTTTGTTTTTTTACCTCTGTTGTTAAAGGGGACGTATCATGCACATTCCCAGGTCTATAGTTTTATTCTGGGGTTCTACTGGAATATCTTTGCATGATTTTAAATTCCCTATTTATCTTATACTGGCCCTTTACACAGCCCCTCAGTTCAGCCTCTATCTGAAACAGGCTGTTTGAGCTCCTGTCTCTTTAATGAGCCCGCCCAATGAGCCCACTCTGTTTTAATTGGCCAGCCCGTGGAAACTGCTCATTGGCAGATTTCTGGTAGCTCAGGAGACTATGTAAACAAACAGTAGTAGTTGGATTTCACTCATTTTTCTCCTTTACTCAAAATGGAAACTTCAAATCAAATCAAATCCCCCAGTACATGTTCAAACTTAAATTTGATCTGAAATATGTGAGTGGATAATGTGATCAACAAATGGAACAACCAAGGCTATTGAACAGACAGGCATGTTGTGGGCATGCACAAACAATCTGTTGTTTGATTTGCAGGGAGCATTTTAACATACATTCACGTCAAGTTTTGGAACTTTGACCATGTTTAACATTAGATATCCTACATCACAACAGTATAAAAATAACAGAAAATGACAACAAGCACATGTCCCATTTTGAGGTTTGGTTTGGCTTTAGGCTCAAAAACAATTAGGTTAATGGAACAATCATGGTCATGGTTAAAAGAAACTAATGTTGACTGTGAACCATCCAACCACCCAACCACTCCAACCTCCTCCCTCCGCAGACTTTGTAACGTCACAGTAGTTCTTCCTTTCACTCATAGTTATTACAGGTACTAGAGGTCTTAGTGTTGTGTTTGATCAAAATCTGAACTCAGAAGTGTCACCAGAATTAGTTCAGCACTGCCTAAGAACATTGTAGAGCAAGAACAAACACTAAACAAAGAGAACATATTACCCCCATTCTGGCCCACTTACAGTGGCTTCCTGTACACTGTAGAATTCAGTTCAAGATCCTCCTGGTCGCATTCAAAGCCCTCCATGGCATGACACCCTCTTATATTTATGACCTTATAACCCAATACTCTGCACCAAGATTACTCAGATCTTTTGATCAGCTGCTCTTAAGCATCCCTCAGTCCAGGCTCAAAACAAAGGGGGGCATGCTTTCACCATTTTAGCTCCAACATTATGGAATCACCTCCCACTCACTGTCAGGTCAGATGAATCTGTACCACATTTTAAAACCTTTTAAAAACCCAGTTTATGCTTGCATTTTTATACATTTGTTGCTTTCACATTCCTATTGGTTTTATTTGTCCATTCATTTTCTTTTGTTTGTTTATATTGCTTTTATGTTTTAGTGTCTGTTTCCCCTTGATAAATTGTATATTTACTTGTTTTTTTCATGCTGTGTATTATTATTTATTTTTATTATCAACTGTGAAACACTTTGCAACTTGTTGTTTAGAAAAGTGCTATATAAATAAAGTTTATTTACTTACTTAATTACTTTGTAATTGGAATGTGAACACATGTCGTTTGGTGGGATTTGCTGAAACGTTACTTGAGATTTCTGGCTTACAGAATGTACACTTTTCCAGACCTTAATGCTAAAAGTCATAACAGCAGCCATTTTTGAGGGAAACAGATCTAGTTTCATTTGCTTTCTCTGCCTCAGGATTTCATCACATGAGCTCACTTCTTGAACCTTGAGGCAACCACTGACTCTCTAATGATGTGTGCGTTTGCTCTTTGTAGACAGAGTAGGTTAAGGCACAGGCCTTAGTGCGGGCCAACTGAGCATGTAGAAGAGTTTGTGCCTAAAGGAATAAAGTTCTATTCATCTTTACACAATGATGTCTCCAGTCTTATCATCAAGATGTGGTTTCAATTCACAGCTCATTCCTGGACTCATCACAGGCTCACACTCTAATGATCCTGTGATTAAGTCTGATCAGCATTGTTTGAGCAACAGGGTTTGACCACGCTGTCTGAATTGATGACTCCCTTGTTTAGTTCCCAGTAGGGATACAGCTTCTAAATGACCTCTTCTCCCTCCCCTAATATCTGGAAGGATCAAAGGAAAGGATATCTTTCTATCCACTCAGCAGAAATCAGTAGAGTCCAGAGTTCAGGCCAAACAATTAATAAAAACCCTTTGAAGTTCCTTTTTATTATACTGTATGTAGGATATTTTCTATGAATATGAATTTACATGCCAGATACCGTAACACAAACACACATACATAATTTTGGATGCAACAAAGTGCTTTTTGGGGAAGTGACAATGAAGTTGTTAAGTATATTTCTTCTTAGAAAACTAAATACAGTAGGACGTGTTGATTCTGGTCATTTTATAGTCTGATAAATGATAAACTGGTATTTTTATAGTCTGATCACAGATACTGTTGGCATATGTGCACAAGCTATTGTAGTATATACATGTTTTACATGTTGTATTTCTGATCTGAAATTTTCTTATATATAATATTTTAGTTGTATACATATATAGTATATTAAATCTATAGAGTTAATCTCAACTTAAGTTTGCTGCTTTACAGCCATTTAAAAACACCAGTGCTGCCATGGCATTGACTGCTTATATAAAAGGCAAACTCAAGATAGCACAATAAAGCTCAGAGGCTTATTTCCATTGTGTACATGTCCTTGTTCATAAAAAAAATGCATATATCTAAAAATATAGATCCCTGATATCATTGTCAGATTTTATTTACTCTCAAATATTAATATATATGTATATCCAGTATTTGCAGGCTCTATTGGAAATAAGTGTTTAAAGGCCCCGCACTGTTTTTGTGCAAATGTAATTTATGGTCTATAATTTTAATTGTGTGACTTTGGTCTTGCAGTTAAAACTGATTTCAGTATATGTATTCTTTAACTGTATAGATGTATTTATTATGTAAAGTTGTCAACAGATGCATGTGAACCAACTCTGTATATCTTATAATTTATTACAATATTGATTCCATCATGTGTTGCTCCACTTTGCACTCTTGTACCATTTGTAGAACAAACCATACCGCAATCTAGTATTTATAGTGTAAATCCCCATTAACTACTAAATCAACAACAGTAGCTCCTCTTTCTGGGCTCCACATAAATGTCTTTATAGTACTTTAATTAAAATAACACATCTGACACCCAAAAGATATTACATTGGCATTGTGGTTGTTCCACACAAACTGTTATAAATTAACTTTTATTCAGTTTTCAGCCACATTTTTGTGATAAATTAAGGTCATTTTTAACTGTATCTTTTAGCTGGAAGAAGGATTTTAGTCATTGGACATCTGGATCTTAAGTTATCAGAGAAAAACTGAGCAAATGTTAGCAACAGCTCGGCTAACAGCCCCCTCAGGAAGTCCAGTGCTCACCAAACATCAGTGGAGAAATATTGATTTTTTTTTTAGGTGAAACAGCTTTAAGTAGTATTTTAAACAATTTTAATCTGTGTATATGTTTGTTTTTGGAGAAGAGGAGACCTCTACGGATGATTCGGCTCACAGGGGAAACCTGCCTAACGTCTGGAACTAAAGTTATAAGAGAAATAAATTAAACAAGTGTTAGCAGCAGCTTGGCCAACAGCTCGTATCTGACGTCCTTGGGTCGCTGTACATTGTCAGAGAAACACTGATCTTTTAGGTGAAACAGCTTTATTCAGTGTTTTTACTTGTAATCACCAGGTCCGTTGTTCTGGAGAGGAGAAGACCTCTGCAGGTAATTTGGCTCCCAGTAAAAATATCCTGAACGATGAACACCGGAGTAATCGCATCCCGGTGAAGCTGGTTATTTAACAACAAAGACAACAACTCCCATGATCCCATGCTGCTTCACACCATCATCACACTCCATCTTTTGTTATTGTTTTGATTGAGAGAAATTACATATTGTGCGTTTAAAAAAAAAAAAAAAAAAATCTTTGAGTTCATTAAAGTTTATTAAATACCTACAGCAATCCCACCATAGCAGAAATGATAGGTGCATCTCCCCATTAAGACAGATACTGTGTGCATTTACGCATGAGGCACAGCAGCATAATGTCATTGATTATTTAGATCTCCAGACACATTAATTAATGTTCTGTGTTTTTCTACACATCCAAAAGGTCAGCTGTTACATACTCACAGTCCAGGTTCAAACATTGAAATGGTTTAAAGTAAAGCAGCCACCCTCATCTTGAATGCCATCAGAGCTATCTAAAAAAATATTTCATAAGCTAAAAGTTTAATTGTGTTTCCCCTGGAGAGTTTCCTCTGTTCTGTCATTTAGATAACAATAGTTTTTAGTTTTGCTGCTTAAATGTCCCACGATATTTGCCACAGTGACATTACAGTGTGCATGGAAACAAGTACAATTACTGAAAGCAGCCTATATAATCATAAAAGTCTCTAATCTTAAAGTAAATTGTTCAAGAAAACACTCATACATCAATACAACACACAATAAAGAAATCACCTGGAAATCTTGTGCGGCAAGAGATAATTTAAAAAGCAATATAGCCTACAAGGACCGGTAGAGGTGGAGTGTAATGCCCGCACGGCTCTGTCAGGCATACCCGGTTCTTTTCCCCACTCCACTATCTTTACACACAGGGTCTACTTTTTTTTTATTTTTTATAAATGGGCCTATAGATTGCAAGCCACCTGGAGGTGGTTGTGCTAGACCTTGGGCTAGGGGTGCTGCTATTAAGAGCTAAAACCAGAGACAGATTTAATTTATATGCCAAAACACCTCGTTAAAAAAAAGTTTTTGATGTAGAAATATGTTTCCCCCACCCACAGTATTTACACAGTGAATCCTCTTTAGTATTTACCTCACATGCTTCCTTACAACGATAACCTGATGAGTGTGACCTTTCCATCACATGTGGTAATTGTACCAAAAAAAGAGAGAATGACTCTTCCTTTCATCAACACGAAAGTGAATTAGTTGCCTGGCAGCATCTTTTGCTTTTCACATGTGCAGCAACAAATTTACAAAAGAGCAGCCCGCAGGCTCCAACTTATTTGTAGCTCTCTGTCTTCAGTGCTGAACACTGTTGACCCTCCTTGCCAAACAGAGAAAAAGTGATCTTATTGTTGATGTTTTCATGTTTATTTTTGCATTTGTTTAGTGTTTTAATGTTTAATGTTTAATGTTTAGTCTCAAGAGACAATATCATTATAAATTAAATGTTAAGATCCAGTTCCACTTGTTTTTTCATTCCTTTATTTATATCTCTGTCTCTTGCTGTTGCTCTGTTTTTTCTCTCTGATGATGTGCTCTGTTTCTGCATTTCCTCTCATCATGTATTGTACCCCTCTACTCATATAGATTAGTTCTGGGGTCGATTTCCCTGAGGGTTGTGGGTAATGCTAAAGCCTGTCAGAGGTCTTACTGGGGTGCCAGCTCTGCTCGTATCTCATACATCACAAACTGAGTTGATGCTAATTAATTTTACTGGGTTTTACTCTGTGCGTGAACTGCCTCCATTTCAGGGGATGCTGCCAATTTTCCTTCTGTCTGGTGCGGATATACAGCCTGTGTAAATACCTAAAACCCTATCTGCTTACTAGGGAGAATAAAGTACTGGTGTTGTGCCATAAGCTTTTCTGATGTGATTAGGCCTTCATTAAGTGATATATACACCCAGAATTGCAGTTTAAATCCAACAAATCTGTTCACTTTACCACTCCCAGCTTCTGATTGTGTTGGGCACACAGACAAGCGCATATATGTGTATTGACCTAAATACACATGGTTTTACATACTTTTAAATGCTTTCAAAGTACTGTACACATGGCATAGAGTTTCATAACGCAATTTTACAATGTTCCACCCTCCGACTCAGCCCCTCTTATGTAGTCATTATTGTGTTGTTTGAAGCTGAGCTAATATTTGGCCACGGTTATTAACCTCATTGTAACATTCATGAGGTCTCAACCTTGCTGTGTATGCTCCAGTTTGCAGCCCTTTAGCTGATTTTGCTTATAATCACAGAATAAAAGAATGCATTTGCACAGAAAACAGAATTAGAATATTTAATACTTTGTGAAATTTATTGTATTGTGTTTTTTTTAATTTTTTACGGTAGTGAAATAATCAAATCTAGGTCACATAGGGGTTAAAAAATCTGATTGTTCTTGTAGAAATCCAGCCAAAGGGTAAACCATGTCCTTTAGGGTGGGAAATGGGTTGTGATTTATGTACAGATCATACAGCCATTTGGTATGGGCTATTATCCTGCATATGATTATCATTATTCTCTTTTGCCTGTTAATCATGGCAATCTCCCAGGGTATGTTGGCAAGGTGATCACATTTAATCCGGCTGTGTAAAGACCACTCCACAGAGGTTGTTTTATCACTTAGGAGAGGAGGTTTGCATTATCCAAATGAAAAACAAGCTGAAGAAGAGGTTGATTTGTCACAGGCTGATTAGGCCTCTCTCTGGCACTCCTCTTTGCTCCTACAGGAGCTCTTCAAGGGCATGTTGAGACACAGAGGGACAGTGGGAAGCACAACACAATACGTTTATTTCCACATTTGAATGGACAAAGCTGAAAATCTCCCACCCACTGATGACTTTATTTCTACAATTGTTACACGTTCACCATAAAAAAACCAAACAAACACAGCATGCAAATCTCTGTTATATGCTTTTTTCTAAATAAACAAAATAGTGTTTTGCCAATATTATTTTGTGACCATTATCTAAGGATTTCACTTTGAGATGAATAATATATTTTATAGATACTCTTGAATGAAGAGCTTGGAGGCAGCCGACAGAAAGTTATACAATGAAGAGCACAGTGGGTGTCAGGCATCAGAATTCAAAACAATAGGCGCAGTACAAATGATGAACAAGAGCGTAAGGAAACATCCATTCTTATTCACTTATTTATGAATTGTACAGAGCTGTCAACACAGCCATATTGTTCATCCTGTTTCTTCTTGGAAGGCGTATTGTAAAAGAATCAAACCATTGTTGTGACACAGACTTTTTTGTAAGTTATATAGAAACATGACCCCAAAGATTCCCTTTGTTTTATAATGGATGTGGGGGAATGTGACAGTGTATGACTCACTGCTCATATGTATGTTTGTGTATCTGCTTCTTCAGATTAGCTCACCTCGAAGGATGCGGGCATGATTGCATAGTAAAACAGAACAAATTACCAGGTCTCATACTGCACAATTTTTTCCCCCAGGGTCAGACGCTTGTATAATCCATTGAATGTAACATGTTGGAAGGGGTCCTTTACGTCTTCTCCCTGGAGCAATTACAAGATCAGCCTCACTAATTACTCCTCGAATCCTCTACCATCATTGACCAACAGGTAGAGGAAGTTGCTTCTGACCACATGCTTCAGACTGTCCTCTACAAAGTATTGAGGGCTGAGAGGTGGGATAGCGAGTGAGGAAATCACTCTTTGTCTAGAGGTCCCTGGTTCATGCTCTCATGTTAGCAAATATTTGCACCTCTTCTGCTGAAGTATCCTTGAACAAGAGACCCAAATTTCTCCAACTTCTAGGAGAGTGAGACTGTAGAGAAAAATCCTCTCCACATAACAAGTTGCTCATTTGGCTTTTGAGATCTTCAAAAGTCAGACAAAACAAGCACTTTGAAGAGGCTTTTGAGTCAGTGGAAATTATGATAGATTTTCACAATTTCTGACATTTAATAGTTGTTATTTGCAGCCCTAGTATAAAATTGATATTTGGCATCTAGGTTGTGACCTTGTCACCCCCATAACCCTCATGCATCGACCTCCGCAGAGAATGGAGAGTGATGATAATAACTTCCCCCCAGGGAGGCTAGGACTTGCAGGATATGTGTCAATGCTGCAGTTGATATGGGGCTTATGAAATTCTTAATTCAGCAGATCAGGTGAGCAGTGCAGCAGACATTACCAAGGTGAACAATGAGTTTAAATACTATTGCAAAGGGTGTGTTAGATATTCAGTATTTTACAATGAATAGAGCACAAGTGTAGAATTAGACTCAAACTGTCTGCCTGACCTGCCCCTAGGCTTTGCACCATTTATGTTAACTAGAAATGCATGAATAATGTGTTAAATGGCAACTTAAAGAGCATGAGAAAGGGACTGAAGAACAATGCATGTAATGAAAATCAGCGATCGGTTGTTGTGAAGTAGCATCATTTGATTAAAAAGTTAGTGTTTAATGTTTGCTCATTTATCCTTCAAACAGCACTGCCATACAGATGAGGAACGTGTAGTACATAAAAGAATAGAAAGCAACATTTGAGCAGTTGATAAATGCAGAGGTGAGGGTATGATCGCATGAAGGCATGACTGCAGGGTAAAACAGAAATAAATGGTGAGTGGAGTGAACAGCAGAGAGATCAAGAAACATAATTCTCACCATGTTTCAAGCAGTGAGGAAGACAGCCAGGGCCATGGCTGTGATCCCTGTTGTGATGGGCACTCGGGTGAGCTTTAGTACAATATGTGGAGGGCTCGTGGTAGGTGGTAAGAGGGGGACCTGAGGGTCCTTGTGGTAGAAAAGCTGTTTCGCTCATTTGCTATGGCCTGATTCCTCCTCACCGCTTTCACCCCACTCCCCACGTCATGCTGTGTTTCTGCAGTTTGTCTCCATTCCAATCCTTCCCCAGTGGGTGTTCTTTCCAGAGTTAATTTTGCTATTCAGCTCCCTCTACCTATCCCTAGAAGCTCACTTCTTCCTATAGATGTGGTCCAGGTTTTGTTGGTTAGATAACCGCTAACCATTTCCATTCACACATTTCATAGTAAATGTACTCTCTATACAGAAATTGACACAGTTCATTTCCTCACAGAGTAGTGCTTGAACTCCCGTAGAGCCTCTATAGACTCTGACTTTTTGGCAGCAATGGGCTGCTGCTGGACAGTGGACATATACCTGAGGTCATATCCATAAGATATCTTAAGGCTGAAAGTAGCTCGTAACTGGCTGAGATAAGAGAAACTCCAAAATATAAGGGCTGTGTCAGGCCTAATTTTAAGTTTTTGGTTTAGTTTGTGGTTTAGGAGTAATTCGCAAAGCCTTTTGGTACTAAAACTAGTTCATAAGTCTGAGAGAAGTCTTACCTGCACACACTCAACTTCTGCCAGTCATGCACTTCGTTGTGGCAGCACTTAGGAAAAATGCAACTATAATAAATTTTTAAAAGCATATTTAAAAGTTTATTATATAGTAGCTTCTACCAGTCATGCACCTCATGGTGGCAGCATTTTGGAAATATGCCACTGTAATAAACAATGAACTAATTAGCATCCAGTCTGCATCAACAAATCTAAATAATCCAAACGCAGCAGAGAGCTCTTCACTAATGGGACTCTGGAAAAACGCCATTCTTAAAATATCTCAACTATCAGAATCATTCATCAAACCAAAATATGCTCCTCAGTCTCCACTTAACTTGACAGTTTATTAAGTGTACATTAAATAATCAACAATGTAGAATAATTAAATAAATAAACAAATAGGTTATATGAAGCTGATGGCCATCGCTGGGTTTTTGTGATCAAGTGGAAAAAATATCAGCGCTGAGATGGTGTTTGATGCCAGATACAAGTCAATATCTGACTTTATTACATGTATAAAATCTATCGCACATTTTATAAAATAACTAAAATATCTTAAATCAATCTATCAGTCTGTTTCTAATTGATCAGATCTGGTCATTATTAATTTAATTCAGTTTAAACCCTCTACTCCTGTATATTGATGAATATTTTTTTCCACATTCACTGACTGACTCAAAGACTAGCCACCAACCAGTCATTGTAGAGACAGTAGACAAGGTTAATTTATATAACATGACCCCATTCTTGTATCTTACTATACTGTCTCAGTAAAAGTTGCTGTCAACAGCTTTATAAAAAAATATTTAGAGAAAACTCTTAGATAGGAACTTTTGCATATTGAATTAAGTTTGTCTAAGAGGAAGTGGATTGTGTTTAAATCCCCAGAGATTACCATGAAGGCACCAGAATCAGTATAGCTATTAAGTATTAGGGGTGTGCCCGAATACAGTTACATCATTCGGCAAAGCACAAATAGTGTGGTTTTTTTTTTTAGAAACATTTATCATTTATTTCATACAAATATTTTAATTTTTTTTTCAGGAAGACACACAGGTCGGTTACATCGCTATCTCAGTCTCTCTCCTGTGCTCTGCAGGTCTTAACAAGGGGAGTCACATCCACCTGCTGCATGATGCTCATTTCCTAATTTGGACATCACTCCTAGAGTTGGGGGTTTTCGCCAAAGATAAAGCTGAGCTACTGAAACACTCAAAGTGCCCCCAAATAACTCTATATAACCTGTTGTTCCCCTTCTCCTTTCCACAAAGTTAGGTTGTAAAAAACAGGCAGTAAATGAAAAGTGCAAAGCAAGAATCACCTTTGAAGTTCTTCCCTACATGTTACACACTGTGCTGTGTTATGGGTGTATAAATAGGTAGAAGTCTGTCTGCAATGACGTGATGAATAAAGTTTTAGCTCAGTAGTCAGCACAGTTGTCTATGATCTGGGAAAGTAGAGTTTCCTAAAATTAAAAGTGCAATAAAAACAAAAACTTGATTTTTACACATATTTCCACTTTTATTCGAATACAAACAGAAATATAAATGATTTTGCTGCTTCAACAAATATAGCTACAAATACAAAAACCGGACTCTCTGCAAATCACTGGTAAGTATACCGTACACTGTAAGCTGTGGTTTAACAAATGCTAAAGAGGTTTATGCATAGGTGGCTGGTGGCTTAGAGGTCCTTAAGACAGCTGGTTGCACAGGAACAACAGTGAGGTGGCTATGAGTATCAAAATCATTAGTCATTTTATCGCCTCTGCTCTCTTGTGATTAACCCAGTAGCTCTTCAGCCATCTCTTCTGTAGACCTTCAAAAACACTTATAGCCTTGTGCTTGGCTCATGTCTCTGTCTTTCTCTCTGTTCTTCTCTGAGAGTGAGAGTCTAAGAGCAAGACTTGCAGAAGGTTGCTGTTTAGAGTGGGAGTTGTTTGGCACTATTTGGTCTGAAAAAGTTGCTCAAGAGGACTTTTTAAACTTAAATAGGATGTGAAGACATGTTGGTAGATGTAGGCTGGAGGTGATCTGACTCTATTGATGCTGTGGTTGAAACTATTGATGCTGGCTGGAGAGTGATGGCCTGAGTGGGGTGCAGTCTCTGTCTCTCATGGGTCTGCTTGAACGGATTCGTTTTTGGCTGAACAAGCTGGAAGAGAAGTTTGTTGAGGCTCTCCAACTGTGTCTTTTGACGTTAATAAATGTAGAGACTGAAACCAGGGCAAATGGTTGACAATTGCTATCTCTCTCTCTCTCTCTCTTTCTGTTTTTATACAGTATAGCCTAGCAACAGAGGTCATGCACTCAGTGGCAGAGATCTCCTTATTGTATTTATTGTTATAATTATTATTATATTTGTGTTATCTTACATGCTAACAGAATTGAATAGCATCTCAGATACACATGATCAAATATAAAAAAGAAAATACAGCGGAAAAGAATGTATTTTTCACCAGAGTAACAGTATGTGTAAAAGAAAACAGTATGTGTAAACATCTGTGCCAATATCCATGCTTCGGAGTTCCTCCTGAACAAATAAGACAGTGAGTGATTGTAAACATTTGTGTGCATGCCAAAGATTCTCTTAAATTCTCTCCTTGTTTGTGTGTCTGTGATGCACATCTGATTCAGTCCACTCTATAACCAGATGTGTTTGTTTGCGTCTGTGTTGTGAGTGTTTTCTGTTCTTGAATGAGGGACTGTCCACTTTAAAGCTTGTGGCAGTGAATGGACAATTGTTTCTCCCCTGACACAATGATGGGGCAGGCTGTTTGCTCTTGAGAAATTAAAAACCGCTGCAGTCCCTCTTGCCCATTTCTCCCTGAGCTCCTCCCTATTCACTGGAGTCCACTTTGGCATAGCTGAAACCAGCTGAGATCTGAAGAGCTGCTCATGGCGCATCCCCTTCTCTATCTCTTCTATTGATCACTTTGCTGCATGATACCCCTAATCATTTAGATGGCTGGATTTATTTGGATTAACCTGTTGATAGCCAATGGCAAAGTTACACTGGCAGGAATGTGGATGTTCACACACACAGATGCATGTACCTATAAACATGGTGAGATACACAAACTGTAGGTATGCAAGTACAGCAGTACAGAGGACTGATGAAGATTTTGTATTTTGGGGCTTTTTCATGTATGTATCCAAATAAAGTTAAACCTCTATTAACAGATTTTTTGACCACTTGGGGGCAGCGGAAACAAATTGTTCTCGATTCACTCTCTTTTAGCTCGGTTTTTGGTCACTACCAACTCCTGAGGGAAATATTTGGCTCTTTTGCTTCTAAATGGTGTGCTATGTTCATTAGCTAGTGGCTAACTGTGACTGTTTGCCATTTGGTGTTGAAAAGGTGTACAGTGGTTTTTTAGAGCTTTTTCTCTGAAAACAATTGCTTGCTGTGGCCAAAAACGTTGCTATGGCAGTGAACCAAAACAGTAAAGTTGCAGCCAGACAGCTAAACAATGAGCTGAAACTCACTATCTATTGATCATAGCTGCTTTAGGCTTCAGTTTCATTTAAGTTTCTCCCCTACTTTCTTTATCCTAATACCATAAAGTTACATAGATTTTGTTTAAACGTCAATAACATCAAATGAAATTCCCTTATCAACACATTGCAGGAAATCTTGTTTATAGTTTCATCCTGTAAACTGATGTATAATGATAGCACTTCTTCCCTAAAGTCTGATGTTCCAACATTTGCTTTGTATCTATTTTTATGGGAACAAAATGAATAACATATCAGAGAAATGGATTGGAATGGGTGGAACATTACCTCAGACTGAATCTGTTTGTATTTAAAGGCTTTTGATAAGGCTTGAGTTCATTTCTCAGAAGAAGTATAGAAGTGGTATTCATAAAAAGCTCCTGTGCAAAGTGAAACAAATACATGCTCTCTGTCTCTCTCTCTCTCTGTCTCTCTCTCTCTCTCTCACTCGCTCTCTCTCTCTCTCTCTTCACCAAATGTCAGAAGGTTGATGTTGATGATGATGATGTTCATTGTCCTGTTTGTGTCTATCGTCTATATTGCTTTTATCTATTTTCTGTTCACCAGATTATATTTGTGGCTTGAGTTGTTGTTGAATATCATAGCTTTAAGGTTATGATCCAGCATATATTCCTACTGTCATAAACCATGATGAGCTCCACAATTTTACTGCATATTGTTTAGTTGTATACATGTTTATTGTTTTTTATTGCATTGCTCATGCCTATTGCTTTCTATTACTCAGGTGCACTTTTGTCCAAATACAATGCCATCCAGGGACAAATAAAGCTGAAACAGACAAACAATGCATCCCTTATAGGTCCAGTTTGTAGAATTTAGTGGCATCTAGTGGAACAGACTTGGCAGAAATGGAATATAATGTTCATAAGTAGGTTTTAATTAGTGTGTAATCAACCTCACCACTAGATGTTACTAAATCCTACACACTGCACCTTTAATAGGTACTCCAGCATAAATGTAATGGACTATTATTGGCCACTCCAGTGGAAGAATGATCTGTCAAATGAATCCTTGTTCACTTTTAATGTTTGTTACCACAAAACTGTTGGTGGGAAAAAATGTGTCATGAGACTGCATACAGCTCCCTGCAGGCAAGAATAAACATCAGAATCACTTGTTTCAGCAAGTGCGCCAACATTTAATACATTTATGTGACAAAGCCATCTAGTAATTATGACAGGTGCATTGGAGGAAATGAGGTGCATGAAAGTTAGCAACTAGCCGGTGAACATACCACAAGCATTTATCAGCTAAAAAGCCAGATATTTCCCTCAAGAGATCAAAAACAGAGCTAAAAGAGAGTGGATATTAGGTTTACATTCACCAGTTGGACTGAAATACAACTCCAAATGACTGATAATGTTTCTTACTTACATAAGCAACTGTTAGCTAAAAAATTCGCTTTAACGATTAGGATATCATGGTGGTGTGTCCCAACTTGTTTCCACTGCCCCCAAGTGGCGGCTAAAACATCAGTTATTGCACGTTTAACCATATGATTATTATCATAACCCTGACGACGACCTTAACAAATTAGTTATTTTAACCCAAACCATGATCTTCCTCTAAACCTCTAAATCTATATATTGCTCATTCAATCCCTACCTCTTGTTCTCATTTTCTCCCTTTGTTTTGCTCTCTCTCTGTGTCCTGTCTTTTCTCTGTCTTCTTTCTTCCCATCTCCTCCTTCAACCAACTTCTCTTGAGCCATCTCCTTATTCCTGGCAAAGAGTCAAGCCTTTAGGTGCTGCATCACCCACTGTCAGTGTGGGTGGGGGGCTGAGATCAATCTCTCTGCATCTAATGCAATGCTTTAGCATACAGAGAGTGCTTTGATGTTGATACGGCCCATAGGGAAATCATGTGATGCACTATTTATACTGTTGGTACCTGTACGTAGCTTGCATTCTCAGCTGTTGCTTAATGCAACCTATCTCTTCTGATTTCTTGCATAGCAGATATACTAGTTACTATTTATTTATTTTATAGCAGACATTATGCACTTAACCCAGCCAGAGAAATAAAAGTGAGTCCTTTGAATGTCTCCATTATTATCTGTCAGTGGCCAATGGTTCTGAAGTAGTGGGAGGGGGGGTTGAAAACCTAACACTCCATAAGTCAATACCTGTCTTGTGATTATTTCTGAAGTCTTGGCAACTGCTCTGGATTCAACGGAGATGACATTTATCTTAGTTCTGACCTTTCCCAAGATGGCCGGTGAATCAGATCATTACATCTCAAATCTCTAGCTCCTCCACGCTGATAAATTACTTCCCCAAAATGAAATTGTCATCCTCCTCACCACCCCTGTGTTTCCTATGTATGAAACCGTCAAAGAAAGTGAATGGGACATGCCATATACTGCCCCTCAGGGAATTCCACCCTAAGAGTAATAAGACAGTCTAACCAGGAGAAATGAATGCCGCTCTCTTGCAGAAGAAGCCCATTCTTGCCTTTTACACTGTTTTCACACATGATCGAAGTGCAAGATTTAGTATGTCTGGTTTTCACATCTTAAGTCCGCCAAGTCCACAATACCTATATGCCTCTCTGGCAGGATGAACTTCTAACCTGCCAATTATACAGAGGGTTGGATAGAAGCCTGTCTATTCTCTATAGATTTCCTGCTTGTGTGTGGACCTTGGATTGATCACATCCAGCGGTTACTTGGAATCGGAGGCAGGAACAAGGATGCTGACAGGCAGATAGCATTTAACAAACAAACACGCACAAATAATATACAAATACCCCTGCATGCATTCACACACAATGTTTCTCAATTAAGTGTACACTCTCTACTTATATTTACTTGGATTTGAAAGGTTATGGTCTATATATAGGGAACTGTGTAGATTGTGAATCGATGTCCACTTCAGTTCATATAGCTGAAGGCATACTAATAAGGAAGGTGCAGTTTTATGCCCCACCCTGTTTAATGACCAACATTTATTCCTGCTGCCTCAAACAGCAGCCCCAACCATGGCATGCTCTGCAAGCTTGTGTTCAGACAAGATATGTCTTTAAGTATCTAACATATGTGCACTGGTCCATTAACTGTACGCATGTACGAGCTGCATTTGAGCAGATAATTCTAACTGTCCTGCAGTTATATGGATGTGCAAAGGGTGAAAAGCAGGGCATGTGGATCATTTGTAACCCATTGTATCAAGTCATTAAGTTTGCGTTTTCATGTTTGAAATTTACATTCTTCCCCAAATTGCTTAAACACATTCTCTGAAACAGAACTATACTGTCTATACTGTGCAGCACAACACTTGATTTGTCCTGAAAAAAAAGAAATAATTTTATCATTGAGTCAAGACATTCAAATATCTGAGGAATGCATTGAAGTCCACCTACATTTATTTCAAGCTTCACCATTGTCTACATTCACAGTTTTGTCACTGTCAGTCTGCATCTGTTACCTGTATTTCAAATGAAGCCCCTTATAGTCACAGTAATGAACTACAAACATGAAAGCTCATATACATTGTACTGTGTCAACCCCCCCAAAAATCATTCAGATTAGGAATTATTGCAGAAATGCTCCAGTCTGGCCACAACATTTTATCTGCCACACAGCCCATATTTGCTCTTGCAATGTAGAAACATGCATGACGCAACTCTCTTCCTCATGTCTCTGCTGCGACTTGCTTACAGACAGCATGCAGGCTCTGTCCACCTCTTTCACTCCCACTCAGAAAACCAACACATCTTCCCATCTGCATACTACAAGCAGGCTGTTGCCACTTTCTGCTCCACATCCAAATCTGGTTTCACCCTCTGTGGTGTGACTGTGTTTGAGAAAATAAAGGGACCTGTAAATTTGAGTCATCACTGGTTTATTTGAAGATATTTTGTACTTACCTACAATATTTTACTTTAGTGAGAAAATTAACTAAAGATTTTAAGAATTCACTCAGTGTTTTGAGAATCACGATTTTCATTTAACAATTTTTACAAAAGCAACTGTGAAAAACTGTAGAGAAAGCCAGGGATATGGATGGTCACAATGAATGATTCATGGCTGTATAGAGAGACGTCGGTAGAATAAACTTAATTAGACCTCTTAATCCTAAGGTAAAAATCAACAAAGCAAAAATCAGTATCTCCATCAATAAACCATGAGAGCATAACATGATCTTCATCGGGAGAACATCTAGTACACCTTAATTTTCCTCATTTAATGAAAGCTCAATTTAGCATTGGTGACATTTAGTAAAGGTTGAAAATTCATCACAGAATCATCAGCATGTTTACTGTGGTGTATGTGTGCACTTCCAGATTTGACACATTCAAGTTTGTTCACCAACTTCAGGCTCAGCTACATACACATCCTGCCTGAAGCTGGGTTTGCATACAAAATGGTTACCACCTAGTTTGGCAGCATGTTAGAAGTTTGAATGTTTGAAGTCAGCTGGATGCTGAGTTTTTCCCCTTTTTAGACCAACATGGCTTCTGTCCATATCAGCCTGCATCTGATGAAAAGGCTTCCCTGTAGCTACAGCTGGACCCAGCTGGGCTCCCTCAGAGAGAAACAGAGAGAGGAGACAGAGGGAGATGTTTAATCACTATTTCAAACATCACTTTCAGTCCAGTGCGACTGATGTGGGAGGCAAGTGGGCAGATGTGCTGAGTCACATCTACATTAGGAGGATGGACGTAACAAACAAAAATAGATTTGTTTTAAATGTACTGAAATGAAAAAACACAAAGTGACCGAACAACTTGGATAAATCACAAATACAAAGACAGCCTAATTAAAATAGAGGCAATTTGTTACTAGAATTCAAATTTTAATTATACACTAATTAGGCATTTTACACTGTTGCTTGTGAAAAAGTTAGCTAATGGTGAATGCATAAATTAATACATAAATTAACAAAAATATGCAAATAAGGATTTGGTTTAAATGTTAATGAAAGAAAAACAAGCATGTAATTCTTAATAAGATGCATCTGATTTGGCTCCATGAAAGCAGTCATTTCTGCATTTCTGTTCTAGTAATTTGATACTTTGACTTCAAGATCAATAAAGCCAATCAGCAAAGGAGAAAGGTTTTAATGACATCGGCCAACTAATCAGTAACAGACTCTTTTCACAGTTAGACAGGCTCTCACTTATTAAGCCCTCGGGTGCATATTAACAGATAAAGCTATTGAAAACTAAATAATACAGTTTTGATGATGGACAGATGGACTTCCTGCTGGTTCTATTTAATGAAAAAAGAATAAAATGCAAGAATATTACCTCCCTGGTGGTGAGATCCTGCTGCAAAAGGACCCTGCTGGAGACAGGTACTGTACTGATAAATATCAGATAGGTTGTAAACATGCTGTTCTGACAAACAATATTAGGTGAAAGCTACTCCTCGAGATATTCTGCAGACGAATGAAGAGGAAAGAGTCATTCTGGGAGTTCTACACACTACAGTGCAGTCAGATTGAATTTTATAGTGTTTTGATGAGGTGCCTTGTAGCTGATTGAAGAGGTGAAAGCTGCAACGTTCAACAAAACGGTTGATTTTTTTTTGTTGTTGTTGATAAAAAATAAAAAATAAAAAATAAATTAAAACAAATTGAAGGATGTGTAGCACCACATACCCAAATCTGCTTGTTTGGCTTTCATGTGAGCAAAAATAACATTCAAATAGAATAAATAACATCTCTGATAGTACAAAATGTTCATATTTTGGGGAGTAGATGGATGAGAAATTCTATATAAGAAGAGCTCATTGCAGTGCTGGTGTTATTGTGTTGTAAGGGTGCTTTTGTAATTGCTTTTAGGGTTCAGTTGTCGGAGACTATAATGGCTTTGTGTGTGTGCATTGTAGAGCAACACACTAGAAGTAGAGAAAACTAAATGACAAATTTTTCATCATAATCATTAATTTTTATGGTGAAAAAAGGAAAACAAGTGCCAGATTGAAACCCTAATTCATCCTTTTAGACACCTCCTCTGGCGTACTAGAACCTTAAGTTTTATTTTGATTTTTACTTGTTACAATATCACAAGTTGCATTGTGATGCACATTTTCAGAGTGTTCATATACTGTCGCTCTAGTCTTGTTCCTCCATACAGCTGGGCTCAAGGTGGTCTCCAGTTCTGTTGGCTGGGTCAGCACTGAAGTGCCGAGCAGTGGGAATTGGCCGTATAGCAGCTGCCTGTGTGTTTCATTGACCGATGCCTGTAATTACAGTGTGAAAATATCAGCTGTCCTCTCACGTAAATGTCGTTCCGGAGTGAGCAAAGTTTAATCGAAGCAGAAGCCCTTGCTTGATCTGACACAGAGGTTATGAATGCTGATGGCAATGATGGGCTGGGCGGGGAATTTATCCACATCTTTTTATCCACCCACCCAAAAAAACAGAACTATATGTGCATTACAACACTATTAAGACCAACTGTAAGTCCATATCATGCCATACCATATCATATTCCTTACATTTACAGCTAGTGTTAAACCAACAGTTTATTTACCAAGATGTCACCCCACAGAAATTTCAGAAGCTTCTGTACATGTTTGTGAAACTTAAGCTGTGGAATGCGTTGACAGCTTAAATAAAAGGCCTCCATGCTGCTACATGTGGCAAAGCTTTCAAATTGAGATGTGGAACATGAATTGCTCACCAAAATTGCATTGCAAAGCTCAATGTAATGCATCAAACAAGATGTCATGTCTAAATTTACATTTAGAGAGATTTTCAGTATGTAGATGTGTCTCACGTTAAGATATTTTTCATTGACAACCTCAGAGAAATTAAAATGCAGAGGATGTTGAGTACATTCTGTATACCTGTAGAGGCTTTTGCTATTGCGCATGGAGCATGATTATTCTCTGATGTTTGATCCCAATCAGGGTAGTCATCCAAATAACAACACATAAAGGTCTCGGTGTCTTGACATTTGACAAGCCACAAATCAGCACAGAGCCAACAATCCCTCACTTGTGAAAGACACTCATTTAACATAGAGCAGAGGTTTAGCCAGTGCTCTTCTTTACTGTATGTGTTGAGTATACAAATATCTTCCAGTCATGTTCCTGCTGCTGTAAATAAAGATAAGGGTAACTATTTGTGTGTGCCTGGAAACATTTTTACCATCAATGTGATCTGCAGTATAACTCACAAATTTTTCATCAACATTAGCTTCCAGGAAAAAGGCCAGAAGAATACAATATGTTTTGTACTTTATTGGTTTGATCAACATTTTGTATAAAGATATTATCAAAAACTGCAGAGAGAGAAACAGTGAAATAAATGTATTTGGTGTGTGTGTAAGCTTTTCTTTGCTTAAAGTGCAACGCTGGCATGTATTTCACTTCTCTCTTTTTTCTTTGTTTTTTTAAGGCTGGTCACTCATTTTTTGTAGAGATTCTCATGCATATCAATGATATCACCATTTGAAATGGTGGATAGATAGATTATCTGTCATTGTTTGAATATGCCAAAACAAATGTCACCTATCTTAGTGTGCATCCCTGCGCAAAGAGCATAGGGCTTAGTTATGAAATAGTTGGAGCTCCAAATGTTCTCTGGTCTTTTTTTGTGTGTGACTGCGTAAGTGAGTCCTCACTTATCCTCGTTGTGAGCTAACATGGTAGGTTGTAGGAATCAAAGCACAGTAAATCTCCCCAACAAGGAAATGGAGCTGCTCTTTCTGAAAAACACCCTTCATCCCTTGATGCTTCAGTGAATAGGTTGAAATGCGTCTTCTAATATAACTACAGAACATGTGATGCACTCAGGGAACAAGGTGCTGAATGTAAAATGAGAAAAATATCAGCTATTGTGCAAGAGCCATCATAGGAACTGATTAACTTAAATACAGAAGCATTAGTTACAGCTGCAGCTATGCTCAGTGTGTGATGGAAATCTTCATCCCTTTGAGAGCAGTATGCTTATTGATAATGTACCATCATGCCTCAGTGCCCCCCACAGAAACATCCAATGAATTCCTCAAACCAGCTCCATGGGATCTCCAACATTACATCTCCTCCAATATATTATAACTTTGTGTAACTGCTTTAAGTTATGCTGATGTGATTACATTTCAGCAAGAAATGCTGGTCAGCTATACTGTGCTTGGATGTTGCTAATATTAACTATGTATTCTTTGTGAAGAAATGCATAGCAGAGAAGGAAAAAAAATATATATATATATATAAAATATAAAATATATATATATATATATATATATCAGGGCCTCTGACTTCATATTTTATATCTCTACATCCAAACCTCACTTCCATTATCATTCTTCCATCTCTCTGTCTCTCTTCCTCCATCACCCCCTTATCAGTCATTCCCTCCCTCTTTCCTTCCAGGGAAGCATGGCCTCACCTGGGGGCTATGATAACACAAGGCAGAGTCATAAACAGCTGCAGAGTGAGGAGGGAAATCAGTAATGGTCAAGCGGTTTGCTAGAGAAAATGCAGCGGTGTGTGTCGACTGCCGCAGGGGCCAGTGGAGGTCTTATTGGCTGATTTCACTCAAGCTTGACCTTTCTCATGAGGGAGCAGGGACAACACAGTGTCTGCTAACCAACTAACATAGCTAAACCCCTGAGATCCACTAACACCACCATGAGAAGGACAGACTCAGTCACATAAAAACTGATTCATGCTGGGCAGTCTCAGGAAGATCTGTATGTTCTCCCCGATAATGTATCTTTTGCTCATATCATCACTGTGCAATAGATATTAAAGACATCTAGATACATTTGTGGCCATTTTAGCACAAGTCAGTGGTGGACGGGAACTTAAAGGTATGTGAACATTGGTCTTCGTTGTTGTAACAATTCCTACTCTCCATACTGGCTATGAAGCTGTTCACCAGAGCCATCACATGTTATTCCAAAGGAAGATATATGTTACAGAGTGAAACACATAGTATGTATTTATTTACACTTACCTCCTCATTAGCTGTTGTCAGGTAAGCTGGTGATGTCGTGACCGTGTTGTTCATACATTTTCCTCACAGCCCTTCTTCTAATGAGCCCCGTAAATGGTGTGTTTATGTCCATTTTGACAGTGTTAGCCACAACTCAGTCCCTCTTCTTGTTGTTGTTTCTTATTGAACACAGAAGATAAAATCAAACACAAACTAAAATATACAGTATATTCCATGTCTTATTGGGTGCAGAAGCAGGAGTAAAGCAAGGTGGTTTGGAAGACAGCTGGGGATCGGCTCTGAGATGTTACACGTGTACCAAAACACTCAAAACAGTCAGAGCGGGTTATTACCAAAATATCAACTGACTGCAAAAATACTCTAGCTATCAAATCTGAAAAGAAATACACCTGACTACCAGAATGTATCCTTCCACCGCAGCTCAGCCAGGAACTTCATTCAGAAGAAAACAGGGGTGATACACACACATACATGCACACACATACTACTACAAGAGAATTCTTCATCAGTAGTGCATACAGACTGACACATACACAGTCTGTTCTGTACATTCACACACACTATTATTTGCATCACACATCTGCATAACAGAATAAAAGTGTGCAAATGCACACAAACACAATGTTGCATGTATATTGTATAAAGTCTAAGCGGCACCACTACAAGTGAGACATGAACAATATTAGTAGTAGAGGAAAAAGCTCAGTGATGATATGTAAAATGAGATGATGAGAGCTAGATGGAGAGAAAAAGAGAGGAGAGAATCAGTGAGACATGCGAAATGTGGGATTCAATTCCCCTCCCATAACAACACGACTCAGCCTCTGTTTAATGCAATTCGCTGAACCACCTCTCTCCTCTGAACTGTCTGTAAGAAGAGGCTGGAGGTGTTGATTGTGCATCATCTGGCTTTAGATGAAATTATGACAATGGAGATATTTTCACTGTATATGTGGAGATGCATCAGTGTGGCCGCTGATGCATCTTCTCTTCTCTTCTCTTCTCTTCTCTTCTCTTCTCTTCTCTTCTCTTCTCTTCTCTTCTCTTCTCTTCTCTTCTCTTCTCTTCTCTTCTCTTCTCTTCTCTCCTCTCCTCTCCTCTCCTCTCCTCTCCTCTCCTCTCCTCTCCTCTCCTCTCCTCTCCTCTCCTCTCTTCTCCTTGCCTCTCTCTGTTTTCTGTCACAGCCTTGGCTCCTGCTGAAGACAGATAACGGGAACCGGAGGTTTATATTTGCTTTATTGAGCGTTAGATTCACAAGTGTGTATTCAGTGCTGATGGATGTTCCTTATGAGCCGTGCCCAATGTGAGTGTCTGTGTGCAAATATGTCTATAAAGGAGTTTGTGTGTGGTAATGTGTGTAGGTTGTTTAAAGTGATCTGCATGGATGGTAGAAAGCTGAGGGTGAAAGAAAATAAAGGCAACTGGGAATATATTAGTGTTTCCTATACATAGGCAAATGGGTTCACACAGGCGGCAGACAAATATACGACAGAAAACTGGCTTGACTGCAAGGGTTGTATAACATGTAGATAACCATGACAACATATAACAAAATTCAAATTACTCATTTATCCAATTTCACTCTTTTTAGTAAAGTGTTCCCTTGCTTGTCATTTTCATCTCATATCAGCACAGCTTTCTGAGGTTTGATAATAGATAATCTTCCATCTCATTTCTCCTTAAAGCATGATATTAGTGCATGGTGCTACCAGATATTTCACCTCTCATTTCTGATTTCACTCTCCCCTTCCAGGAGCGGCAGCTTTGTCGAGGAATTGTTATTGAATAGGGAGGAAACCTTTTACTGATCCAGTGTTTTTTCTCTTTGACCTTTTTTTGTGTAAGAAGCAAATGTCTTCCAATATTTTGACAATGCCATTTCTCTCCATCACCGAAATGAGGCCTTAATTAAACCATCTATTCCACTCCGAGCTTAATTTGAAAATTTCTCTTACCACCGTAGCTGTTCTGACATTGAAAGTCGAGCGCACTCGGGCCTTACCACACATCATGACTGCCATCTGCTTAGACATGCCTGCTTGTTATAGTTTGTCTCTGGGGAGAGTGTCCGCGCTCTGTTTGGCACTGGTCCTTAGTGGTGGTGTGTGATGGCCTATATGGTAATAAAATATGCAGCGTGTTTTAGATAACATAACAAATAAAGCCCATGGGGGAGTCTGTTCAGGGCTACACACCATTTGCACACTTGATATATCTCTGAGAGAACAGCTAAAGAGAGAAATACCATTCATTTGATAAATTCAGTGACCTATAGAGTATACAAGAAAATTTGACTACAACTTCATATGGGCTAAGATAAGTACATAGTGGCCAACAGAAGCTTGCTTGTTCTTATTGGCATTGTTGTAAAATGTTCTGAGCCATAAGTATGATAAGTTACCACCAGCCATGTTTAATTAGTAGTCCTTTTTCTGCTTTAGGGCCTTTGTTCGATGTGTGAGGCATTAAACTCCAAGAGCGCTGCTCACTCCCAGTCAGTTTGGATGAGTCTGTGCAGCCATGACGAGATAGAGATAAATACTGCACAGAAGGAAACATAACAAAAGAGAAAAGCACACAAATACTTCTTGATTGGAGCTGACATGCACATTGTGTCACTCCTGTACTCTGTGTCACTACGAATTGTATATATCCATTTGTTCACCTAACAGTGTTTTGTGTGTGTGACTGCATGTGTGTATTCATATTTTCTTTGTGTGTGTGTGTGTGTGTGTGTGTGTGTGTGTGTGTGAGTAGATGTTTAGTAATGTTGGCAAGAAGAGAGAGAAGCACAGAGACAAAGTATCAAAAGATGTAGAGGCCGCTATAATCCAACTTTGTGGATCTGTTTCCTATCTCTGGTGATTTTCTCAGGGCTAATCTGTTAATAATTACTGTGACGCAGATGCTAAGATCTCAAAGGACCACACTCGCATTTTCTCTCCACCCCGCCACCCCCTTCATCTCTCATTTCTCTCTTGCTAACATGCGTGCATAGACTCATACTGTATATTAACATATGCACAAATACACACAAAAAAACATAAACATTAAACCCCCAGTGTGTTACAGCCTCTTGCTTTCAACTTTTAAATCCCTTTCATTTCCTCCTCATCTCAGCTGCTTTCTAAGAATGATGATCATACTGCACTGATTCTATAGAAAGGTCAAAGGTCACCTGCTGCTGGTAACACTGCTACACTATCCATCAAAGATATAGCATTATTGAGCAGCGTGGAGAGATTCTTTGGCAATAGTAATGCAGTACCAAACACTTATTACTTTCCTAAAATCATAGTGACATTATTTTGCTCAAGGAGAATAATTACTTACTTACTGAATACATTAATAATGTACTTTTTAAGTCAAGTCACACCAACTCTTACCCGTCATTGGTATAATTCTATGATAGGCATGGTCGGCATTTCCTCTGATGTAATTCTGCTCAAACTGATGCTATTTTCAAACTGATGCTATTTGTCACCATTCCAAAATTGACTGCAAGGCAACTCTTTGGGATGAGGGATTGTGACATGTTCACTGCTTTGGCCAGTTTCCAATCTACTGTTCTCCTTAGATAATGAATTGTTAGAGCCCAGTTCAATTGCTAGGAGGGTTAACCATATCTTCAATGTTTGTTTTCCTCAGACCTGGGGCTAAAGTCATCATCTTAGTAATACAATGAAATTGATAATTCATTAGCTCCTTTTTTTTGTTTGTTTTCTTTTTTGTTTTGTTTTTTGTCTCAGTGGAGACAGCGTTTTTTAATAAGCATCATAGCTTTTATTGTTTTACACTGCATTCTCCAGTAATAATTTTTTTGGGGGAAATCACTGGACTAACTTCTAATTAAATAAGTACTGCATGTTGTGCTAAGACTATGAAACTGACAGCAAATTAAAGAACAGCGAGTAACCTTGGCTACAGAGATGGTGATAGGTCAGTACATTACACGGATACAACAAACAGTTTGTTATAACAATGCAATAATTGCTTAGTTTCATTATTACTTGAAGCAAAAACTCAAATGAAAAGAAACTTGAAGTTAAAACATAACAACTTCTTTGACTGAAGTAGTGCCAAACTGTATAGGCACTGGCCCAAAACACTGGTAAAGATACTCAGCTAACAAAGAACAGAAAGCGAACAAGTTGAAAAGAACTAACCAGAGAGAAAAGAGCAGCACATCTGCATCACTCCTCAGGCTTTTCTTGTCTTTAAGTGCTTTTCATCTTGGAAAGTCAATGCCAATGTTCATGCTATGTTTGGCTCAGAAACAACTGCTTTTCATTCTAAGCACACCGGCCTTGAATTTTAGGCTGTTGGTGTTAAAATTTCAGATTCTTTTTCTCTGTTTTTCTCTCTATGTTTTCATGATATTTCTTATTCTGCTAATTGGCGATGATAAAACTACCAATGTCTTTTATTTACTCCAAACTAATCACTGTGGTCTCACTGAATATAAAACAAATTAAACATTAACAGTCATTTCTATTGCATGCTGTGCTAACCTATCCACTTAAGCTTAAATATTTTTTAACATATTATCACATTTTAAAGTTGTTTCAAGGTAATTCCAGGTGAATCTTGCCGCATGTGCTGTGAAAACACTGTACACACAGACTGGTCATTTGGTTTTAAAATGTGGCTTAATAAGTTAAATTCCAGATCATTTTCACAACATATTTATACAATATGGTACACATAAAGAATGAAGAGTGAGAAAAAGAGAGTTCAAACAGCTAAAAGGGTGTCAGCAAGAAATCACGAAGGCCAGTGCCAGAATCTGAAAAACTTCAGTACAACAAAACCATATAACCTCAGATGTTGCTATACAGTAGTTACACAGCAGGGAAGTGCCACCCACTGACACTGTCTAAATGTTTTCCTGGCTTAAATGCCATCTTTCGTGTCCCGATTCTTATCCTTAAAGAATAAATAAAAGCACAGTGTAGTGGTTGTCTGTTTATACTACATTTTTGAGCTGCTTGTATCATCAGAGATTGGCTCTGTGACAAAGTGTCATTTGGCCGTGGCAGGGCCCTTTTCTCACTTTCCATGGGATAGGCTCTCCAGATTACACAAACCACTTCATGTCCAACCAAGCCGGATTTAAGTGGGTACAGGTGGAGTGTGTCATTGTAATACATGCAGACGTTGGCACACATGCCGATCTCACCTGATAATGGATCTAAGAGGTCACAATAATCCCCTTTTCTTGGGGAAATTTAACTTGACAATTTGTTTAATCATTCATTAGACCCAAATAATATTATTTTTAAATCTCACATTTTGTGTATCTTCACTAAATGTTAACGCTGGCCAGTATTAGAGAGAAGATGTTTTTGCTTTCAAAGAAAATCCTCTTTATCTCTTCAAAACATGTCCTTAATTTTGTTGTTGGACAGTTAGAAGTCATTATTATTTCAAGAACCACTTGAACATCAGAGGTTAATTAACTGTATTTCTTCTCTGCCTCTTTCTATAAAATATAAATATGAAATGAACTGCACTTTTCTCAAGTGATTCAGTGGTTAACAAGAGACTCAACATAGATATTATGCTTACTAAATTCATAATTTATTTGATGTGACCATTATACACAATTATTGTACCGCAAACACAATCATACAATTTTATTTCTAAAGCTTGGTTCCCTATCCGCTTTGTGAGTCAAGAGTTTTTGCTGTTTGCTGTCTCTTTCAGAAAAAAAACCCAAAAAACTGTAAAAGCCCTGGCTTCAACTCAGAAGACTCAGATGACTAAACCTCATCTTCTTTTTGCTGTCTGCATCTGACGTGTGTAGGCAAACCTATGACGCTTGCAGGGAATTTATTTTTGTCCCCATGGACAGGAATCCACTATTAACGTACTGATTGCAGTAGCACCTTTTGTGGCTCATTTCTCATGCATTTAAAAGTGCACTGCACTTCTCTTTATTGTATATGCATTTGATAGAGAGATATGGAAAGCGTGACTGATTGCACATTCCATTGGTTTGCTTCACACAATTAGCAAAGGCCAGATTTGGCTTGCAAATACAGCACAAGTGTCTAAAAGAATAGAGATGCGTAACCTTTATTTTACAGAGGAAGGCAGAGTGAATGCGCTAGATAAATATGTAGACATCTGCACTAATTTAGTGATTAAAACTAAATAAATGAATACATATAAATAAATATATATATATATATATATATATATATATTCTATATACATATATATATACATATACATACACACACACACACACACACACACATATATATATATATATATATATATATATATATATATATATATATATATATATATATATATATATATATATATATATATATATATATATATATATATATATATATATATATATGTGTGTGTGTGTGTGTGTATGTATATGTATATATATGTATATAGAATTATATAAAATTGTTGAATGTGTGAACGCACTTTTAGAGAGACATCAGCCATACACAGTATAAACACCAACTTCATCTGCTTCATGTACCTCTCATCTCTTTCTCTCTCAAACCCAAAAATAAAAGAGAAACATATTTTTCCAAGCTGACAATAATTGTTGATAAATTTTCCACCAGCATAATATTTACCCAAAACACACAACCAGTTGACAATAATATAGTTCCCAGGCTACTAATGGTGAGTGAAATTATATTTTTAATGTAATCCTTCTCTAAAATGGGATGCATCCCCTGCTACCTTTAGTGTACAGTATATACACAGATATAATGATAAACACATTTTCCACTTTAATTACTTGCTACGCATGTGGAAATGGAATCACTAAAAGGGTAAAAGAGCCAATATAAAGATACAGGAGATTTGCTGCCTAATTATTTGACCCAACTCCTTCACTGTCCAGGACATGTATGCTCAGGAACATCAAATCATATTTCATATTTAATTATGTGTTTCAATGACCATTTACGCCACAAATGACATTTAACATTTAAGCCATAGTGGCCTGAATGTGAAGTGTTTTTTGTTTTTTGTTTTTTTTCTGGAAAGATTTAGCAACTTGTCTTCCAAAGTTTAGTGGAATTAAAACTTCAAAAACCTTGTGGATGATGAAGGGGACAGGGGTGGATGAAGGAGGATGTCTGTGTATCCTTCAGGAGTGTCACCAGCAGTCATGGGAGGATGCAGAGGAGACAAACACCTCTTTTGGCACTGAAACGAATGAACAGACTGTTGCGGGGTTGTGGCTGTCCCCTGTGTGATTTGCCCCATAACCACAGGTTTCCTGCATCTGATACTGCAGCAAAGCTCTGCCATTCACTCTTAGAGTATTTGTTTGTTACCCCTCCAGAGGTGCAACTAGTGTCGGATTTTAGCGCTTTCATTACCCCAAACCGTATGAGCGTATCTGATTGATGTGTGTGAGCGTGAATGTTTGGTGTGATTGGCATTAAGCTTCCTTCGCCACAGTAACTCTCCTGTGGTCCATTTGGGTCTGACTGGTGCTGATTGGGTTCAAGTGCTCCTCGACTGCAGATGCCATTTGAAGATTGCTTTCATCCCCCCTTGAAACACAAGGACAGATAAGAAACAGACTTTTTTTTCTCTGGGGATTCAAAAAAAGCTCCCTCTCACATACACACAAATTCACATGTACACTGCAACTTTTTTTTTCTGTGTACCTCTTCTCCTTCTTTCTTGTGCCTTCTGTCAGGCGGGTATACATGCACACACACTCACACACACGCAAAAAGAAAATACTGCAAATTGTATTTACTTGCTCCAAGGCAATTCCCTTCAAAAGAGAAAAAGATGTTGAGAACGATTGGTCTGGAAAACCTTTTTAACTCCCCAGTCTTCTAGCACTCCTCCATGCCATCTTATCTTCCCCATACAGCATGCTAATCAAAAGCGGTCGCGCCCTGCTATCTCTCGGTGTGATCAGAAGCTTTGTCTAAGCCCTTGCCATGAATGTCTTAAAAGCTTTTAAATTAGCACAGGTGTTGTGTTGGCTTTGAGTCCCATGTAATGCACATCAAAAGATCAACAAAACTGTCAACAAAGTCATGATGGCGATGTAGCAGGTCCTTTTTCAAGATGTTGAATGACCATTATGGTGAACAGGCTGCTTCCTCTCCACCTTTCATCGAAATTACCAACAACTGATGAGGGTGTTAAGTAAGCTAAAAATGTGACACTGTGTTGTAGCAGAAATCACATTTTCTAAGCTTCTTCTACATGAGGATTTTCATAAAGAAGGATCAGAAAAACAGGGCTTAATGTGAAAGGCCTGTCTTGAGCAAGTCTAAAGAACTGAACCAGGAGATGTTACATAAAGCCAACTCAGAGCTAATATGATCAGACTAAGTCAGGTTTAAGAACTGCCCATTCATTGCTTTAAAACACAGATTTAAGACATCAAAACCAGATCACATTGATTTACAATAAAGAATGGAGACATTAAGAAAAAAACATGCCATGTTCATGACAACTGAGAAGCACATATTAAACACGTGATGTGATTCTTCTCTGTATAAAAAGTGCCAAAAATTACCATACATGTGTAAAATGCAACATGACATTAAACAGAAATATCAAATAGGAGCCCAGCCCAACGTATCTTACATCAAGATAATAAGTTAATTACCATTTTCTAGAGACTACAGTTCTCTATCACTTGGATTGTAAAATGCTACTTTGTCTATTACGTAACATAACAGCCTCCATGGTGGAAATATCATCAAATTAGGTTTATTTATAAAGCACATTTTAAAAAGAGTTGACCAAAGTGCTGTACAATAAAACATCAGAAACAAATTAAAACGTGACAAGGTAACATCAAAACAAATACAAAACAAATATAATAGTAAAACACGGGGCTTTAAGGACACTCAAAGGCCTGAGAGAACATGTGAGTCTTGAGTTTGGCCTTAAAAGTGTCTACAGAAGGGGAACACTTAATTCCAAATGGGAAACTGTCTCGATCGAGGGACAGCAAGGAGTGATTGGTCTGAGGAGCTGAGAGATCTGGTGTTCTGAAGGGGGCAGAGGAGCTCCGAGATGTACTGGGGGCCAGGCCGTGTAGAGCCTTAAAAACAAATAAAAGGACCTTAAACTCAGTCCTATACTTGACTGGTAACCAACGCAGGGAGGCCAGTACAGGTGTGATGCTGTCTCTCTTGTACTAGTTATTAGCCCAGCAGCAGCATTCTGCACTGTTCAAAAATCATATTGCCTGTCTTGTATTTTCAATAGAGGGACTTTTGGTTGTTTTTTTCTTTAAAGAATAATATTTTAAAACAGAGCAAGTGTTAAAATATATAAGAATCTTTGTGTTTTTGTTACTTTAGAATGAGCCTTTTATATCTACATAGGGAGCTGGTTCTCTTCCATGGAGCCCGCCATTTTGCATCGCTATGTTTCTAACACTGGCTCTAGAGAGGGCCATTTGCATTTTTTGCAGCCACCACAGGTTCTCCTATATGCTTGAAAGGGGAGGGTGAGGGGAGGTATATTCATTAGGTTGCAATGTGCAACTTTATTGCTAGATGCCACTAAATTGTACACATTGGTCCTTTAAGTACTCAAGTAGCCTAAATCTAAAGAGATTTTTCCACAGGCCATAAATGCAGCCCATGTTATACTTGACTTCTTTTCACAGTAAATCAGTACAGAGACACTATTGGAAAAGACCTTTTAGAGAAAGCACCATTCACTCTGGTAGATTGTGATACTGGTTAGGCCTGAGGTCAAGCTAAGACTGAAAACAAATCTGACCAGTCTTGTTTGGTGGATTAAGCTACCATTTTTTTTAAACCTGCTTCACAAGAAAATGAGCTGATTTACAGACCTGCTTCCTCTGGTGATGTTGCTGGATGAAGCACCTGTCTGGTCTGACTCAGTCTGAGTTAATAAAACAAAGGTTTATTTTCACCTTTTGGAGAAACCCAAAGTAACATACTGCAGCTACTGCCTGCAATCACGCTGCACAACCACATGAATGTTGTTCCACTTGAAATCAGTTTCCATCTCTCTGCCGACATCTTTTGACATCATGCCTGGCATGCTACAGTGCTGTCTTTTGATGAAGCTCTACTTCCCTTCCTCTTTGAGAAGTCTGTAATAGAAAACTTTACACCCACTACAACTTTGAAATCCTGCAAAGGCGAGTAGAGGTTCGTCAAAGAGAAGCAGACTACTCATGGTACTCCTGCGATTTGTGGTTTGCTGGAGCCCAGTGTGCATCACACTATAGTAATATTACAGTAATAAAATCTGAAGTGCTTTTCAGGCAACTCTCACCATTTCCCTACACTGAAGACTCAAAGCAATAAAAATGTCCACAGGTGGGTGTGCTGTGATGGAGGGTAACACACCAGTTTGGTGAAAAAATGACATCTAAAGACTGAGAGACTTGAATTTACCACTGATTGAAGAGACTTGCAAGTAGCCCACATCTGCACTGTCCTAGCAGCTTGTCATGTTGTGTGAGTTTGTGATAATGCAAGCTTTTTGTGGGTTTACAGAGACAGAAGCCAGATAACGGGAGAGATGTAAGGAGCGAAGAGTGGAGGGATGTGCTGACTGGGTTTTAGAACATCTGTCGTGTTAGGAGTCAACATATTCATGATGAATACATTTCATATCACCCCCCCATATTTTCTCCTCACTTCCTCTCTTATCTGTGCTTCTCTGGCTCCCATTGTAAGCATTAATATGAACATGTTGAACATCCTTTGTCTCATTGTCTTATTCTGTTTTCTTAGTCCATCACTTTCTATGTCTTGTGTTTTTCCACCACACTCTAGCTCTCATCTGTGTGTCTCTGTGTGTCTCTGTTTCTCTTGCTGCCATCAAAACCAGTTATTTATACCTCTTACTTTTTCACTCCATTATCCCATCATTCCTCTTTACAGGTCCATCTCTCCCTTTCCCGCCTCTTTTATCTTCTCTTTCTCTTTTTAATAGCCCCCTGGATGTCAACTGCCTCTTATGGCTATCGTTCTCCATTTCTCTCTACAGCTTTCTTTTCTTTTTTTTCCCCCCTGCTCCCCGCCCATGCCCCTATCCCTCCATCTATAAGGATTTATACTACTGCTGGGAACAGGCGGGAGGAGGGCAAAGGAGATACCTGCGAGGGGCAGAAACGAAGAGGGAAAGAAGAGAAAGGGGAGATCATAGTGACCATCAGATGATGAGCAAGAATACAAGGATGAATAGTAAACAAGAAAAAGAGCTCCTAAGGCTAGACTAATTGAATTCCACTTGCGCCTCTGAGTCGGTTTAGTAGCCGCAGTCATAAGGAAATTCAGACTGATAGGGAGAAAAAGAGGCAGAGGGAGGAAAAAGAGAGGAAAACAGGGAGGATAGCATTAGAGCAAGTTAGAGAAGTGCCAAGAAATTGGATAACAAACAAAGGGGAGAGAAAGAGCAACAGAGAGAAAGATAGCTCGGGCCAGACTAATTGAATTCCGATTTTCCCTCTGAGATTGGTTAGCAGCAGCAGTCAGGCAGACAGGCTGCCCCCAGCATGGATCAGCTCTATCCAACCAATCACACTAATACAGTGTTTATGTCCAATCCAGTGCAGCCCGGTCAATAGCTTCTTCTCCAGTGCAAGGCCAAGAGGGGGTTTACTGGAGCCAGAACCGACTTAAAAAATGATACATAATTGAAAAGCTACATTTCGGCTAGATCCACAGTCCAACTTTACAAATCAACTCCTTGGAAAACAGGGTGTGGAGGGAATTGCAAGGTTATGCATTTATGTCTGAGAATACCTACAGAAAATATCAAGCAGAGGTGAAATGTGTTTACCAAGGTCAGTATTGGTACTGCTTTGTCACAGGTGGCAGTGGCCAATAGGAATTCAATATCTGGAGAACCCACACTAAACCAATTTACTTTGCCTTTAAAGGATAAGGATGGCAATATTGTATGTTTGTGTAATTGTCAATAAATCCTATGAAATTAGAAAAACTGAAAATGAATTCATTGCAATAACAGTTATCACCATGGTTGCCAAAAACTGATATAGCTTTGCTCTGTGCCATAGAGCTCCATTTAGAAACCATGTAAAAAAAAAAAAAAAAACACATCAGTGAGCCGCACAGTTGGACTGGGTGACATGTTCCTTCATCACCATGAACATGAGCACTGTAGTATATTTTTAGTCAATCTCAAATACTCTGTCCTATTGCCTAGCACTAAATATGTATTACTCCGCCTCTGAAAATAGCTCCTGACAAATCCACTTTTACTCCTACTTGAGTAAAGTTTGAAATAACTTTTTAAAGTCATTTTTGAAACTATACATTTTTAAAACAAATATTTACATCCTCAATACAACCCAATGATACCGTGAGTGCTACAGAAAGTGTAGGAAAGTCTGAAAGTATTATACACATTCATGTTTTTGATCTTTCATGGAATTCAATGAAAATAAGTTAAATACAGAAAGCCAGCATTTAACAACAAAACTTACAGGTGTTCTCATTTCTCTAAAATGTTGGAATGTCTTTTTTATAAACGGATTAGTTTCTACTTCTAAGAGGAAGTTTTCCTGCAGAGTATGTGCAAGTTTGCATCCACATGTGTTTACTTCTCCATAATTGCACATTTATATTTGTGAGTTTGTGTCTGTGCCTCGACTGCCTGTGCGCCTCCAGCTGTGTCGTAAAGCATGAGGGTGTCTCTCCCTACGCTCATTATTCGCCTCTCTCCTCAGTCTCCTCTATATCCCTTGCTGCTCTACGTCACTACCCATCACCACGCAGCCTTTATGAATATTTAACCAGTCCTCAAGCTTCTCTGCTCTCTTTTCACACTCTTCCCTTTATTCTCTCTCTTTTCCTCTTATCCACTGTCATACCTTTTTGTCACTGCTGAACACATTTGTCTGTGTCTGTCTCCCCCTCTTGTATTCCTTCATCTCTTTCCCTCTCTCCCCTTCTGTGTGTCGGTCTCTCTCTATCTCTGGTGCAGCACATTGTTTGCTCTTCCCTACAGTGGGGGAGGAAGCTACTGCTACACACCCTTCCCCTTAACGCCCAATCATTGTTTCTTATTTAATCTGTTCCGCTTTATTGAATTTAATTATTTCTAAATGATTAACTTAGAGTTCAGGGGGAGAGAGGGGGGCAGAAGGACATATGTTGTGAGATGGGGTGGAAGGGCCACTGGAAGAAAGATAGAAGGGATAGTAGATTTTGTTTTGGAGCCAGCCAGAGTAAATAGCCTGGTATGCACACTCATCAGTCTTTGATTCCATTACTGCAGCATGGCTGCAAATGCATGCCCCGCTCCCACCCGCCGGCTCTCCTCACCGTCAAATGCACCACACGACATCACAATATATATGTTTGGGTGTATGTGATCATGAAAAAGAGAAAAAGAAAATTTGCATTTTCTTGAAAACCATACAGGTGCCTGAATAGCTACAGGTGCCAAATCAGTCTATTTTTCAGTGTGTGTGTGTGTGTGTGTGTGTGTGTGTGTGTGTGTGTGTGTGTGTGTGTGTGTGTGTGTGTGTGTGTGTGTGTGTGTGTGTATGATCGGTGTGTGTTTCTTTGTGGCAAGCATAAAGGAGCACCAGGTACTGTTTACCTTCACATAGCCGTGCCTCAAAAGGAGGAATTCATTACAATGCCAGAAGGCCCTGAAAACATGGCTATAATGATGTCCAATAGGCTCTAATAGCCAATCAGCTCTTTATATGAACATGTGACTGGTGGAGATAAGAAAAACTAGAATGATGTGCTTTTACGATGCTGCAGTACCCCTCCAATCTCAGTGGAAATAATACTAGACTTGCATCAAGCATACACAAAAGATAGAAATGTTGCACAAAAACACACACACACACTTATATACACTCATTCAGGCATAGCAAGACACACAGAATGAGCTTTTCAGCAACTTTTCTCTGCAATGACAGTGTTTAAGATTTCAGCTATTGTATTAATCACTGGTGCAACACTGTCTTGTGCCTATTAAAACTGCACCCTTCCTCAAAGAGGATACAAGTTTTTTTGGAGATGGGTTATCGGTTTATCTTTTCATTCAGTTCTGCAAAAGCATGTATCTGACTGATTGATAGATAACCAGCACTATTCTGGTAACACATGGTAAGACACAAAACATATCGGTAGAAGGGCAGCAACTAACCTGTTTTTTTTATATCAGTTAACTGATGATTATTGCCTGATTGGTTGCTTTTTCATTTGGTCTTTAAAGTGTCAAATAATCAGAATTTCAACAATGTGATCATAAAATTGCTGATTTTGTCCAACCACTATTTCAAAAACTAAAGATATGTAGTTTACTATCACATATACAGAAAAACAGCAGCAACTTGGATATGTTTGGCATTTTTTGCTTGAAAGTTACAATTTATCAATTATCAAAATTCTTGAAAATTGCCTTTCCGTTGATTGACTAATAGATTAACTGACTCAGGAGCTACGGTAACTGCTAATTAACAGCTGAGTTACTCATAATCAAGAAATTATTCATAGTATTAATAGTAATTTTAGAATTATAGGACTTCTAAGTTATATAATGTATATATAATATAAAATAGGTTACTCGAGAATAAACTAATAACATAGTAACAATATCAATGAACTAGTGTGTAGTGATTTGTGCGCTGGCATTCTGTGAAAAAAGGTAAATGGCAGAAAGCTGATACAATTTTTCTACCAGACTGTATGTTACTTTTATTGCACCATGACAGTTAAGACAGATTGCATATACCTGATTTATCACTGATTTAATGCACTGGCTCAAATCCAACATTCTCACATGAGCGCGTCCCACAGGTGTTTGTGAGAACGTTCTAGAAAGGAGAGAGTATGGGCCTTTTCCAAAACTGACCCTCCCCACTCCCACTACACCTTAATGAAGGGAACTCCTTTAAGGTGTAGGGTATAAATGCATCAGCAAGCTTTGAGATGAACTTCAGTCTCGCTAGTGGAAACTGGTAACTTTTCGTCACCATGGTTTCCAATCAGTATCTGTCAGGAGAATAAACTATATATACATATTTATATACTTATAATAAATCTTTCAATAAAGTCAATGGTTGGGAGCAGTAACAGTTGCCATCATCTGCCAGCTGTTGCAAGATGAGAGAAGGAACCCTTCCACAAGGCATAGTGAGTGTAGACCACATCTGTACACTACTTGTATAGTGATCCTTTTGTACAAGTGGAGATGAACTGTTTTTCAGACATGTCATTGAAAAGATCCGTTTTTAAAGACCACTTGTTATGATGCATTTATAAAAAGTTTTCTTCTAGCTTCACTATTCACATCAAACATCCTGATTGTCATTCGTTAAATTTCACATGTAAATGGCAATACAATGACACCCTAACACTGCAAATATTACTGAAAGCCTGTTGTGCATTAATAGAATTTATCTATGGTAGTTACATTTGTGTACAAACATTAATTAATGTTTCCCCCCTGAAACAATAAATGTGTTTACCTTTTCCTTTTATTTGTGGTCAGAAGTATAGTCAGCTCATGCCACTAATTGGGATATAACAACCCGAGGTTGTGAACATCCTAGTCTCTGGAGATATGAAGCATACACAGAGGGACTGTCAAATTTTTATGTAAATAAAATATTCACAACAAAAGCAACTCACATCTTCTCCACCATTTTTTAAGGACAGAAATTTCTCGGTAAAACAAGTAAAACACGATCTGACGGAGTTTGGGGTTCATTGAGGCTGGAATGAAAAATTCCTGAGGGACCTGGGTGTATAGTGGGGCTTGACATGCATGAGGCAATAAGTACAGGAAGACTTACAGATGGCTTACACCCCATTGCCTCATGCATGTTAAGATAAAATGGCCATGTGGAAGGGGTTTCCTCCCCCTGGTCTGTTCCAGACCCAGTAGGAGGCCTTCTTAGTTTTTGTTCAAACAGTGGCATGTTAGACATGTCACTGTAGCATTTCAGACAGTAGTGTGTTCATTCTGTAACAAAAAAATTGCCTTTCTTTTAGGTTCTACAATTTTTCCGTGGTTTATTTGGCTGATACAACACCCTCAAGGTCTAATTCCTTGATAAATGAACCTGTTAATCAATATGTCAGAGAGTATAAATGAAGAAAATATATATAAACAGTACTAATAACAGCCTACATAACAGTGTGGGAAGTGACATGGCAGACTCATTACATTTACTCCACAGTAGGCCTAAGCTCATGGAGAAAAATATATACTAATATTATAATACTAAAATTACTTCCAAGCCGCTTTCTTTTCTCTGTAAACATCATCTTATTTTGTACTCTTATGTTTATTAGCTGCCTGTAAATATACAAATGTATAATCAAATTAACATGTCTACTATTTTCTAGACTAGAGAATGGTTTGATCCTAAATACAATGTAACCTCTACTTTGAAATATCTGCGTGGCAACATTAAATGTTAGTTTGAGCAGTTTACAACTAAATGTTTAGATAGGTAGTCACATGGAACTTAACATTTGTACAGAGCTTATTCCATAACGACCACAATAGGCATTGCACATGTTCAGGAAATGAAAAATAGCAAGCTATTATATAACTGTAAAAAACTCAAGTGTATTGGGTGAGGTGTTGTTGGAAAAAATGCTACAGGTGTACAAGTAGGAGGGAGCTGGCTGTACAAGTAGGAGGGAGCTGGCTCTTTTATTGTGAATTTAAAAGAGAGAAGTTATGAATGATCAGGAGCCAACAGGTGTGGCATAAATGATTTAATGAATGAATGAATGAATGAATGAATGAATGAATGGAGGATATATTATATATTATGGGAGTCAACTTCCTCATTGAACTTTCAGTTCAGTAAAACTGTATTTTTTCAGCAATATAGATGTGTTTCTTTGCTGATGACAGACAGTAGACAAATAGTGTAACTTTTAGAGTTAAATGGTTATTCGATTAATAGATTAGTTGATGGATAGAAGAGCAATCAGCAACTATTCTGATAATTGATTAAAATTCATCCTTGGATTTGCCACTTTTCTGTTATATATCATTGTAAACCAAATATCTTGAGAATATGAACAAAACAAGACATTTGAAGATGTCATCCTTGACCTAAGGCAATTTTGATAAGCAATTTTACCATTTTCTGACATTTTGTAGACTGAGTACGACAATTAAAATAATTGTTAGTTGCAGTAAGTGTCATTAAAATGGTAGCCAAATGTATAAAGTATACAAACAAATTGGTTTAAGTGAGTCTGTTGAGTCTTTATACTGCTGGTTTAAAAAAGTTCAGATCTATTGCCTTTAGCACTGCTCAAGAGAACCAACTGGAGGTTTGAGCATGACTCATCTGGAGATAGACACTGCAAACAGCACCTTCACCTAATTATGGCAGAACAATTACCGAGTCAACTTGCAACATTGAACTCTATTTGTAATCTTAAATTAATTGTCAAGAAAAGCTTAGTAGCACATACATTTGATGGTTGTCGTTGTTTCCACTGGATTATAGAAAAAGTTTGTCTTTAATGATCAAGGTAGCTCTCGTTTAGAATATGTTTCACATTACCTTATATTTTAAGCTACATTTGATGCACATCACAAGATTAAATATCACAATATGTAAGTTTTTTTCTGCCCGGGTAAATATAAGGTAATTCTCTGTAGGCTGCACAGGCTTCACTACCTTTCTCAAGGACCTTTTTGAAGGTTTGTTTACAACAGTCTGGAGCATTTACTCTGTTCACATTTGAATTGTCTGGACATTTGAAACATAGTAAACCCAGGTCACACCAGATATTTGCCCTTGAATTTCCCAAAATGCTTGTCTTATTTGTCTTCCAGAGTCTAGGAAATTACTTCAAAATGCATTTGATCACAATGGTGTAAACAGGAGGATGTTGACATCTGAAAGCCAGTAGTCACTCATACTTGTAACTCAGCTGGGAGAACCCAAACAAACCAAAAATACAAAATGCAAGAATTTTTCTGACTATACCTGGGCAATGTGACTGCCACACCACTCTGCCACAGCCCATAAGAGTCAAAATACAAAAAGAAAAACATTGCGTCTCTCTATGTCCTCTATGCATGTAACTTTCAGCAAGGCTATTTGACACAAGTCTTCATAGAGTAGACTAAAGTAACAATTTATATGAAGGCTCCAATATAGTACAATGCATAAATTCAATTTCAGAGCGGAATGCACGTACAAAAGACATGAATTATAGCAGACACATCTGTGACAGCAAACCGACAGGAAGGCAGGTTAGTGCGACACAAATCAAGTTTTGACACATACACAGTGCAGTACAGCTTTATTGACCAGTGTTAACATTTCTGTGCTGCATTAGCTGAGAGAACCTTGGCTGGTTTTGTATGAATTGAAAGCACAAATATTTCCAACCATCTTGTTGTGTTTCACTGATGCCAAACCTTAGTGTACCTATCTGTCACTGTGTTTTTGCACACATTCTAAAATAGATCCAATGAACAGATTATACATGGAGATGGATAACTTGGTTGCATTCTGTTTACTTTGTCAGCAAACACTGATTTATCTTCATCTGTAGTTGTGACACAAGGTAGATATTGTAAATAATATGAGGCCTTGTAAGAACCAGAAAAAAAATCCTCCTTAGGATGATAACCCAATGTTAGGACTCCATGTCTCCACAAAACCCTATTCATTATAGACTATTATTGAGCTGAAGATCATTTTTCACCTGGGATCACACAGCAGGGATTTCTTGAAATGTCAACAGCTCAGTGTGATTGCTTAGTGTTACACGGCTATCTCATTTCATAGAATACCTAGATTTACAGTGTAGGTAGAGCTGAGGTATCCAAATGAATCTAGTTAAAAGTCTCTATAAGACAGGAGAGCTCAGGGTAATTTTGAATCATTCGCAATTGTGTTTAATCAGACGGGGACACTTTAGAAGTTTTGCATTCTTTGCAGTAAGATGCATTCTCCTGTGGCTTCTGTTTGCAGATATATCCACCTTGCAAATCTGTAGTGAACTTAGAGACCCTTTGGCACTACTTTAATGCAGTTTCTTCTCTTCCCACTGCTGCTTTTAATCTCCATACTTGATCACAAATAAAATTCAGGAACATGTAGTTAATCATCACGGAGGGTCCAATGTGCACTCCTCTGACCAAGTCTGCTTATTGACTCAGCCAGCACCAACAATCAGCCTACTAAGCTTTTACAGTAATCTAAAACACAATTACCACCTATGCCTGAATGGTTCCTGGCAATAATGTTGGGGGAACGGCTGCTATAGCCCCAATTTGCACACTCTATTGGCCAGTTAGGCCAATAAACTGAAAAGCAGGACAATACAGTATGTATTTGCAATTCTTTATATGTGCATGTATACATACCACTCCTTTATAAGTAGCACTGTAATGATTATGCACCAAATCGTCATCACAATCATGAATAGATAATAAACATAGTGCAATCCATTGCCAGTGAAGTGAATGCAATACAATGAATCTGTACAGTAGTTCACCACAGAATGTTTTGTTGTCATTAATAATGACAATGATCTTGAATCATCAGTAGTTACCAAAAAATGGTGATGCTTGTTTCTAATTGATTTGAATTGATGGATATGCATTGGGCTAGCAACACAACAAAATATCTTGATTAAAAAAAACAAAAACACAACGGCTATAACAGTTTGAATCATAATTTCACAGTATTTTTATCTCTAACTCCAGTGGGGGTTGTTCTTGCTACTGTAATGACAAGGGTGTGTGCTGAGGTCCCCAGTCTTGTTGTTATCTGTGCAAGGTTGCAGGGCAGATGGGAAGTTAGATAGTCCCACAGGTAACTTCTGCCTGCTTCCTGCTTCCCCCTCATTCCACCTCCCATGCATTTTAATTTTCTTATATTTCTGGAAACTGGCCGCTTCCAAACCTCTCTCTCCAGCTTTGTATTCATATTGAGACCTCATCATACAGTATAGTAAGCTATTCAGACATTTGCACTGGGGACAAACAGAGAAAAGCAACATTGCTGGCAAGCGTCAACCCTATTAATCTGCTGGACCCTCTAGACACAGAAACCTATCAGAGAGCTTGTCATTTTAAATGCGTGAATGGGTTTGCATGTATGTGTGTGTCATATCTGCACTGAATACACATGCCAAGAGTACAGATGAATACATTAAAACTTGCATCACAAAAAACATTTCTACAGTGAGTGAACTGACTGTTTTAGCAACATCATAATGGAAATTTGAGAAGGTCCTGACCTTTTTACATTTACTAACTTGCTCATGTGAAAAAGGTTAATGAGGTTTCTAATATGTTTTAGCACATTTATGCAGACTACAATTATACAGTTCCTTTCCTCGTTATTTAAACAGCCATTTTATGTTTCACATTACACTGTTTATGGTGAAAAACCTCAGTATTGATATCTCTTTGCTTAATATGAATGACATATAAATAAACCTTTCACACCTGATTGAAAAATATAATTTCATGTCTTTTATGATCATTAATATCTCTCCAACATGATTTGATAAACCCTTGTTGGTGTCTACATGATGTCAGTAGCACTTGTAAAGAACAGTGGAGTACAGATGTGAGGGAGGTGCTCAGTGGAGGAACAGTTAGGTATTAGATCTCATAATTATCAAGAGCGATCTTAGCTCCCTCTTAGCTCACTTTCTCATTCTCATTATCATGCTTTCAAAAACTAACATCTGGTTTCCACTGTGGTTATATTCAGTACTGTACAAGTAACACCATAGACAATAGCCTTTAGTCAAAGCAGCATGCATGTCATTTTTTTTACTTTTGCAGAAGCGTGCAATGTGTTTCTTTTGACATGAGAAGCCGTTCACAAACATGCAATGTTCAGTATAATATGAATGAATTCATCCAATAAAAAACAACCCATGGCAGGAGGATGCAGGGGCCAGAATTTAGTAATCGATTGATGAATTGAGATAATTGGAGCTGGGCAATATATTGAATTCATTCAATTTTTTGGTTTTGAATGATATGTCAATAGTCTACACATGAGTTACGAGAACATGTATAAAAAGGGTACTTTTGGACAAAAATAAATAGATTTTATATGATGGCCACATTAGAGGCTAAAAGTCACAACAATCCTGTAAAGTGTGATGTGAACAGTTACACCATATGTGGACCTGCCACAGTTTACTGGACTGTCATGAGTGCATGGAGGATATTTGCTAAAGATTAATAAATAATTGTCAACCAGCAGAAATGTGAAAAATGCAGCATTTTGAAGCTATAGCAGAGTAATGGTCAAGCTGAACTATGTAATCACACATGAGCCTGACAGTTTTTATTAGTAATTATTTCAGTCTGAGTCTACAGACTGAAGCAGGGTCATCCATAACTGGATGAACAACCTTGATTGTTCCCTAAATGTAGCATTTCACGTAGTTGTTCGTGAGCTGTTTATAAAAAAAACAGTTTGTCTTTTAATGATTATATTGTTTGACCTGGCTGCATGAAGACAATATGAGTTGAAATAAATATTTTTTCATTAAAAAGGTCCCTGAGAATCATGGGAGAAAAAAAGTACAGGATAGAATCGTGCAGCCCTAATCTCTTTGTGTTTATTTATGAGGCATTACCTAGTGAGGAGAGGTGAAGACATGGGAGTTGACTGAACAGTGTTCGGATTCTACTTAGTTTAGTCTGCCCCTGCCTGCTGGTTAAATAACACTAGCTAGCCAGCTGTCTGCAGATATCCAGCTGATGTCAAAAAACACAATCGGCAGGAGCAAATAAATTAGTTTTCAGACATTTCTGCTCTATCTGTGCTGAAACTGAATACTCTACCTAGTTAAAGCATCAGGTATTGACAGTCCATAGCTGTAACTTTTTAAAAAAATGGATACTGATTACAGCCATGCTGTTATCTTATTATTCTTGCTATTGCTATGATGTTTCAGTCATGTTTTAGTCATGGTGTGCGACCCATAAGCAATTAAAATCATGAATCATATCCAAGCTTTTATTTTTTGACCATACTGCCCAGCACTAGACATACAGTAGTTATTGGTGGATCAACATCAAAATAACTGTTAGTGTAGCGCCACTCAGCAACACAGGACTGGGGCTTTAAAACCAAATACATAATACAGCACTGTGATCCAATAAAATGTAATCTTTAGAAGTAGATCATGAAAAATGTGTTAAAATTAAAGTTTAATTGAAGCCAATTAGAGTTATTAAAAGTCACAACCTCAGTTAACTTAAGTAGACGTGAGCAGGTTATACAAGAGGAATTTTAAATGACGATCTTTTCTAACCACGGGGCATCTGTGGTTCTCAACGGTCTGTTGAAGCAGGAGTAACAGTTTCCGTCAAAGCAAACTATTGTACCACATGTTTCCAAATGGCACAATGTGACACTGTGGAATCACATAATTAAGTAATTAAATAAGCACTATGCCATCTTACTAGGTTCACTAAGGTTGTTGTGGAGTGTAGAGCTGTGTTATGATTCAACAGGAGAAAAGTTACTTTTGACAGTCTGGAAAGCATGAATAGGAGCATAGCTCAAACCCAACTTCCGATAGATACAGCAAGACATGATTTGTATAGATCTTACTGGTTTACAACCTCAATTGCCTACAATAAAACATCCACCTGTTTCTACAAGGAAGCCGACATGAATGTAGAGGTGCGACTCTAGTAAAGGTTCAAACTACATTTGAAGACTTTTACTATAAGTGTGGTTTAAGGTTGCACATTTTTTATGATGGATCTAGAAAAATAATTTTAGAATAGAATAGAATAGAGTATAGAATAATAGAATATTTAAATAATATTAGAAAAGTGGATTCTCAAGTGAAAAATTCAGAACATGTTTGAATATACTGCATCATGAACATGTTCTAGTGTAAACTCTCAAAAGAGTGTCTGCTGTCTCCCACAGTCAGGAGAAGACATTGGTGGAAATAAGCATTAAAAAAATTGTGTTTATACAGCAGAAAACAGGCAGATGAGAAACATGAAATTGCACAGGAATATACCTGTAGAGATTAAAGGAAAACATAATTTGTTTACAATACTCTGATGTGCAATCATAAACATTATTACTCTATCATATTGGTAGATACATATTTTTTCTCCTTTGTAGCAAATAAAAAACTATGATACAATAATAATAACAATACAAATAGATTAGCTGACCTTGCAGTTAGTCTGCAAAATCACTATTGATATTCACCAGCTGCCTGAATTCATCAAAGATTGTGGAGCTTCCTTTTGCTGACTTGCGTTTCATTAATGAATCTTGTATCTTGGATAGAAAGAGGCAGCATGCAGTAGGTGTACTATGTATGTCATAATGGTACGTCATTTGACTTTTTTGAATAGGTAAAGGCAGTGTTAAGAATATATTACAATCATTCATACTCCATGCCAAAAAAATGACTTCTGACACTGTCCCAACATAACATTGAGCTTCACAAATATATAAAATTGAACTTAACAAATATACTATTCTTTCTAATGATAATAAACAGAATGTATAATGTTGCAAAGTGGTTTGTGCAATTTGTAAAAAAAAACATTTAATGTTCTTTTAATTTGGCTTTTAAAGGGTAGTTGTGAAAAATGGATACTTCTACTAAGACTATTACAGAAATGTACTATTACTCAACATTAATCACCAACAGCCCTCATTCTCCAAATATAATCCCTTTTGCCTTCTGCCAATATTGACATCTCTCCTAAATGTGGAAAACACTGTCTATTAGCAGATAAATCTGTCAAGACTTACTTGAAGGCTTTGTTTTGAGACTACACATTACAACGGATGTTCATAAGGTAATTTAGGCCATTTTGGGCCGAAGCCTTTTTGCCCATGATGTGTCAGTGAGTCACAGCTTAGCCCCGGAGGGCTGTTGCTTTGAGCCCTGTTGAAGAGCAGTATGTCACTGGCCATATGGCAGGATACATGGTGTTAGTTCAGCCACTCAGTGCCAGCTGAGACATGTTAAGATGGCAACTCTGCGTGTGTATGTGTGTGTGTGTGTGTGTGTGTATGCACTTTCATCCATGTGTACCATGTTTGCACGCATTCACTAATGATTGTGCTAAGGTGCCTGCATGTGTACTGTATGTGTACAGTCTAAATGTGCCCATGAGTGTGTATTTGTGGGTGGCAGAGGGTTGCCAATAAGACTGGCTTGAGAAAGCTAACAGACGGCCTGGTTTATCATCAGTGTGAGTCAGTGGCCAAAAGTAAGGCCTGAGAGGACCTGCTGGGTAGACAGACTGTCAGCCACATCAACTAGACAAATGGGACTGCCCAGGGCCTAGGGGCATTCAGCAAGGTCAAGGGTCACTAGCAGCACATAGGTGCATGTGACAGCGGTCAGTGGCACTAACACAGAAGCAGCCCTCGTCAATTTATAAAATCTTTGCTTGTTCTTACTATTAGACTGTTGGGATTTGTACATGCTGCCGGGAAGAGATATTTGAGGCCTGGATGTTTTATGAGTGCAAGTTATTTGATCAAATTTAATAAATAAAAAATATAGAAAAATATATACAAAACAAGCAGAGGAAGTTATCTTCATTCCTTTAAGAATACACTTGAGGTAATCCATATCCTAGAGTGGCTCCATTATTTCATGCAAAGTCATCAGTGTAAAATAAAAAAGTAAGATAATAAAATAGAAAGAGGAGCTGTCTGTTTATTATAAATTCAAGTGATGCAAATTATACTTTAGCCTTTGTGTCATAATCCAGGCATTGCCTGGATGTATAAAGGACATAACAAAGACTGTAATGCCCTGAAAGACATTAACAGTAATGACCTTATTCATTTGACACTATTATAATTACCCAGCCCAGAGGCTCAGCGGTTCTCGTCTCTCTCTCTCTTTTCTGTGTGTCTCTGTCTCTCTCCCTCTCACCCTGTCTCTCTGTCTCTCTGCCATTTTCTCTCCAATGCTTTAATTCAGCTCACAGTTTGATTCACAGTCGCTTATCATGCATACATCATCCTGGCATGACGTGTCTTCATCAGGCGGAACACACTGACATGCATAAACACACACAAATGGACAACAATAGTGAAGATACATTTATCTTTAAAGACCTTTTGAGATTTGAAAGTGGGTGCGAAGTAGGCTACTGCAGTAAATTAGTACAAAACTGGGTGGAACTAATTAGCCACTGTTTTGCTGAGGAAGGTTGGAAGGGAGAGAGCATGAGAGATGTGTTTAACAGATGATCTATACGCAGGGTGCTTCACAGTGATAACCCCCACAGAGAGAAATTATTGCTGTAAACAGAAGCTTGCATCTCATAAATGCATCTGCATTCATTTGACTTGACGGCAGGCCTCACGGTGCCATCTTTGGCAGTAGGCGATATCTCTCTCAGCAAGCATGGCATTGACTGCCATCCATGGTAAAACTGAGAAAAATGAGTGAAGCAAAGTGAAGAAAGAGGTGAGACAGGGATTGCCATCTGGTGTGAAGGCAGAAAGCAGCAGTACCTCGATGACCTCAGTGTCTGAACCTGCTTATTTATCCAAAATGCTGCATCACCTACATTATAGAAGCAGAAAAGAAACGACCATAACTTTCACACCAATGATTATGGTCTGTCCTGTGAGAGTAATTCCTCCATAATGTTCAAGCTGCAGCATAAGGTAGCTAACGATATGGTGTCCAAGGTCTAAAGATGGTTTCCTAACAGGTGCCTCTCTGTTATCCTTCCTTAAACTTAATCTTCTGAATATATAGTTGATGAATGTATCCATCTTCTGTTATGGCACATTGGTCTTGAGGGTACAATAGATGATAGGTCACTGCATGCAACCGAAATAAGGAGGTAATTTTGGATGTGGTTATTTGTGTGTTTAACATATCTCTCTTACAAATGAATGTAGAACAAATTATGGCAGCCCCATTGCACAGTGTCCTGTTTCGATACAATTTATAGAGTAAGATATGATTATAATTCAAATATTCACCATCCAGCTCCCTAGAGCAATGTAATTAAGGCCCAAGTGGTCCTTGATAACACTGATTACATATAGTAACCACCAATAATTATGGTAACCACCAATAATTATCTGGTAACCATGATTGACAACAGTCTTACATTTGATATAAAAACACTGACATGCAATGTAAGAATAGCCACTAATGTCCTTTCTGGGTTACAGAAACTCCACAAAAACTCTACTGCTTCACCTCTTTAAAGCTTTAATTGAATCCATTACCATGTTTCTTTTAGATTGTTTGCAGGCATAGCAACCTGGATTTTAGGGGGAAGAACGATCTTACAAATTTGTGAAGGTGGTCTGTAAAATAGTAGGAGCACAGATTTGTAGTCCCAGGGGATTAAGAAAGCAAACACCAGTATGTGCTTGGATCAAGATTCTACTTATTGGTTGCTGGTTTAGTCCCATCAGCCATGATGAACAGATGAAGATCTCCTTCACATCATTTAACTTATACATAAGGACATGTTGGAATGTTTACTCATGTCAGTGATGCTACTGATAATGTTTATCAAATAGTTGTATCTTTATAAGATTGTCTAAAATGTTGATGTACTGGGCAGGTTGTCTGATGTTGATTTACATTTTCCTGTACAGCCTATATGAAACATAAGAAACAGTCTTCAGAGGACTGTCTTAAACCTCAATGTAAGACATCTTAATGTATCAGAAGTTTGAACATTTTAGCAGCAAAACAGCTAAATAACCAAACAGCCCAGATGACAATTTAAGCCAATGTTCCTTCATTATTTAGTTTATATGTTTGGCTGAACTACATAAATTTACATTAGTAAAATATGTATCCAGTTACTGACATAAAATGTACTTGATTCATTTGGGTTGGCATATTTTTTGCATATGTTTATGCATGATTTAAATTGGATTAGCTGGCTCAGGAAAACACTTACATTTCTTTTGAAAACTATTTATTCTGTCTTTACTCTACAAACCATCAAAGCTGTCTGCACAAATGCATTCCTGTGCCCACTGATATGGTTTCTGAATGGTGTAAAGAACAACAGAAATAACACAAATTGCTGACAATGCCATATTTGCCATTTTCAACCAATCATATTTTGTAAGCTAACTCTCAGTGAGTGCTAATGAGGAGATCAGACTCCTATTTGAATGATCACAGAGAGATTCTCTGGAAGCATAATACATGTTAACATTTATTTATATTTTCTACACAAAAAAAGGAGGAGTGCATAGACTCAAGCACATTTTTCTATGGCAGAGAAATGAGCTGTGGTTGGACATGTTTACATTTATATCACAGAATTATAACTTAGTCTATAACCTGAAATTCTCTTCTCATAAAAGGGTTGGTGCAGTTTTAGTTCCCATATTCTCTAATTTACACCTAGCTTTCATAACTGAAGAATTCGTTATATCTCATGTTTACACAATTGTAGCTAAGTACAAAATAAATGTCAGAGTAATAGAAGACTGGAAAGTTTGTAGCCCTGATCTATAATTTTATAACAAATGTTGACTCTCTTATTTTTCTAATTTGATGTAAAGCTTCTATCCTTTATCACAAATTGAAAAAGAAATGCACATGTATCCCACAGCAGACACATTTAAGCAACCTCTAACAGTGAAACTTCAAAAAGCTTAATTGTGAACTAACTACTATGTAGAGTACTTTGCCAGTCAGCGAGATTGTTAAAAATTGACACCCTTTTCTGAGCACAAACAGATGTGTGGGAAACCAACCGTTCCACAGAGATTCATTTCAGCTCTTTCCTCTGAACATAAACATATGCACAAGGAACAAAGGTCCTCCCAAGTATCTACAAACAGCTGTCCAGTAGCAGTAGAACTTAGAGGCCAGAAACAACTAATAGATCTAATTTTCATAAACTAAACATGTTGAACTGCAAGAAGTTCAAATTGTTCAAAAACTTTTTAAGAATAGTTGCACTTAAAGCTAGATTCTGCTGAAATTCAGCAAAGCAAAGCAGTACTAGCATGGCAGTTACTCATAATTTCCAGTTTAAACAAGGATAATGGCTCATTTAGCCATAAATTCAGTAGTATCACAATAATTATAGACTGCAGCAGAAACTTAAATCTGTGTAATTCTATTTATTTTCTATCACTATTAATGCCTTTAATTCTGAACCCACTGATATATTTGCCACAAGCAAAAAATCCATCATAAACAGTTTGCAGAGGCATATTGCTGCCTTGACTAATACATTACATTGTGATTATAGTATTTTTCCCTGCCTAGCTTGCAGTTATATCAAAGCTATGTCCGCTATGCTTGAACTGAATATAAGTTCATTGTTTCCATGTAGATATTGCTGACCACTCCATCTTAAGTCTGGTTTCACCCTGTGCCTTCGTAATTTTCACAGTGGTAATTACAAAATCAGATCAAAAGCAATAATCATAGTTGCCAACTTTATTTATGATATTGTTGAATTGTATTCTTAAATAATAGGTGATTTGGTCTGAAAAGTGGATTGTTCAAATATAAATATTGTTCTTTGCTATAACTTCCTTTTTTTATTCAGCATTCACTGTGTAAATTCAGTGCATACAATGGACAATCGACTGGGCAAAATGTTATCGTCTTTTTTAACTGGCTAATACGAAAGGGACCATACAGCGTAGTCTGGGTGTGAAACAAAGTACTCAGTTTGGATGTTGTGTGTGTTTATGCATATTTTCTGTGTATGTGTGCATCTGTACTTGTGTGTTTGTATTTGTGGATATGTGATTATGTTCATATGCATTTTTATGGATCTGTGCAGGTGGCTCCATGTGCCTGCTTGAGATTAATCCGATGGTGGGAAATTCAATCAGACCCTGCTGTTGAATCCACCCCGCGTAGATCCATCAGCAGAGCAGGGGACATTTACAGCAGCAGTGAGCGGACACTCTTTACAGCACAGACAAAGGGGAGGAGGAACATGCCGGCACTCTGGACTCATTTCAGAAGCTCCCATTTGTGCAGGCGTGGCGCTGCGAGTGAAGAGAGCAGAAAAATGACAAAGTTAACAAAAACAGTGAAAGTCAAAGCAGATCCATGTGAAATAATGCATGTCATTTATTCATAGTGTTCCCCAGCTTTGGTCATGCTTTGGTCCTGGCAAATTAAATAGGCCTCCCTTGTGCTGTCATGTGGCATTTTCTCCCTTTATCTCTGGTGCTTTCTTTTGCTGTATCTTTTGCTCTCCCATCTGTTGGAGATGGATAGTCCAGTAAAGACAAAGAAATGAAGAAAGAAAGAAAGAAAGAGGTTAAAGTAGAAGCAGTCATGAGAGCAGTAGTGGTATCACTCTTCACAAAGCTCAGTTGATGATCTTATTTTATGGAACTGAGTGTGATTGAATAAACCTTCATATTCTCTCAAATACTCACTGCCATTGATTAAGTTTGCTTGGCATAATAGAACTCACTCAACCAACAGAACCCTCTCTACGCATGATATCCAATCCTTGAGAATGACTTAAATTTGAAAATATATATATGTCACTAATGAGAGAAAGGCATTGAGAAACTGAAGAATTGGTTTGCCATAATTTCAGTTAAGTTTTCATTTCAGGTTTGTGTGCACAGTTCAGAGCCACGGTCCACATTTAAACATCACATCATGTCTTTCAAAGTTTATAATATATTTCTTTTGTTGGCTAGATGATACTGTAAAGACACTTAATTCCTCAGGTGTGATTGTATACCACTGCAGTGTGCTTAAAGATTAAAGCACTTACTCTAAAGCCACATTATTGCTGAAGAACCAGCACATGTGTCTATGCATATAGATTTCATACTCCACAAGAAAAATCCTCTCAAAAAGGCTTCCACTATAGGCACCCAGCTTGTGAGTGAGACCACTGTACTGTGTTAAATATGTTTCTTTTTCATTTCTTTTTACATTTTTTAACTAGGAATGGATTCTAATAGCCATTTCGGATCCAGTTTCTGGTCGACAAAATACCTGGATTTGTTAAGCTCCGACACTAACTAATCTCTTATTTAACCTTTTATCTTTTTCATTAGCAAAGAGCAATGGAAAACATAGGCTCCAGTCACAGAGCTCTCATTTTTAGACAAATGCTGCTGTTGCTGGTAAAAAAAAAATCGCTCACAGCAGTGGCATATTAGATCAGCTATTGCTAATTAACATTATTTCCGTAATGGCTAAAATAAAAAGCTTGGCTGTTCTCTGGTTAATGTGTTTTCTGCAGTCGGCAATTGTATTAAACCAAAGATTGTGAGTGGAGAGACATCATTGTGTAACATGACCTTGAGTGACATGTGTGTGTACTGTAGCTCAACGGGAAAATTATCTAGCTGATCATCTCATGTAAATTTAAAAATCTCCCAGTTAAACTTTGATTCATATCAGCATTTTAATCTGTATGCACTTGACATTTGAATGCAGCTGCTAAAAACATGCACGTGATATTTTGATGATGAATAGTTTTGATATCTTTTGTGTTTGTGTGTGTGTGTGAGAGAGTGATCATAACTATTATTCATTATTGAGGACATGTTTAACAGACTCTGTTCTCAACATCAGTACCAAATACCAGTTAAGTCATTATCATTCATCACTTTGCTTCACAGTCATTTATGTCCTATTTTTTCTTTGCCTCTTAAGAAACACAACAAAGCTCCTTTAGTTTCTTTTTGCTTGAGTTATCTGGTGATCTTTGGGCAAGTCCCAGCCATGGATAATTAGCTCGCTTGTCAAGTGGACGCAACTAAATGAACAAATGAAATGGAAGTGTCGCCATGGATATGAATATCGTTCTATGAAATTAACATCTCAGCCAGTCAGTCAGCCCTGCCTTTCTGTGACTGCTGGAGTTGGCTGTGCCTCACCACAGAGAGATAGCCCGCCGGGGGCCATGCTTGCCGGAATACAAGAACCACAATTAAATCACTGTGTCACTGCCATTAATGATGCTAATCTATTCATCTATCTGGAGATCTTCCGGCCTTGTCTCATTGAGGTTTGGACACTTCTTGGATCAGGCTAAGAAACTGAGGGCTCTGCACATTAAGGCAGCATAAGTCAAAAGCCTTTGCAAAGGGATGTTCCTGTTGGGTAGGCATGACCAAACTGTTATAGAAATATAATAGAATGAACTTTTGATAGCATTTTATTTTAGGGCACCATTCTTTGAAATATTTTCGGATACATTAAAATGTTGTCTTTCTAAAGAAAGCAATTTAAAAGAGCGGATCGCCCAATGCCACTTTGGTGATTATTTTCCAGAAAATAATGTGATTTTCCAGACAATTTTAAGATACGAGAACAAATCTAAAGATGAAGACAAGGCATCCAGTGGAATCCAGCTTGTGTTTATGTAAATGTATCCTTCCTCTGCTGTAGTATTATTCAAATGAGGTTGTTTAAGACCCTGCTACTTTTGTCTAAGCTATTGTACAAGTCAGGGAGAAAAGTAATTGAATTAGAAGTGTGGAAATCATGAAGCTATCTTTCAGACAGTATCATATAATTCTAGCATGTACTGTCAATCAATATGTGGGAAGTGGGCACCAGGGAGTGGTAGCTGAAAGGTAGAAAGAGGTGAGGGAGGTGGGTCCAGTTTTTATGTACCTGTACTCAACTCCTGTTCTGTTCTTTTAGTAGATGGTGAACCTAAATGCCAGTGCCGAGAAACAGGCATGGAGAAGATGATAGGGGTCAGATACCATTTGTCTCATTAGGCTTCCCCTCACCTCTCTTCACCTCCAATCCGGTCTTTGCTTGCCTTACTGGACTTGTGACCAGTTTCACCAAAAACCCTCTCCAGGCACCTCTGAGGCAACATAATTGCATTCGTTTTCATTTACCTCAAATAAAGGCTGTCTCAATTTACACTCCAATCTATCTTTTGATTTTTTTGATAGACTTAATGAAAGGACTACACAGCTTGGTCACAGTAGGTTCCGGTCTCTCTGGACAGCCCACAAAGTCCCTACCTGTCTAGGGAAACTCCAGTCCTCTCCTGGGTGAGACACAAGGCCTTGAGTAGCATTCAGGCCAAGCTTTGATTAAAGAACCCATTTGATCAAGGATCTCCAGATAACGGAGGAGAGGAGAGGGATTGTGGTATAGCCATCAGTGACCAAAGAAAGCTGGCAGGAAAAGAGGGAAATGGAATAAGATTTTACAGCCGACTAATAGTGCACATTTTACTGTATATATCAATGAATTTTGCTTTGCATTTTTCTACTTTGTTGTGGTATTTTCAATTGTTCAGCTTCACACAGACTTATGTTATATTAAACACACTCATTTGCATGTTTATTAGGTACATCTAGCTCAAACAAAGCAGTCTAAAGGTGTGTTCAGATGAGAGTGAAGAAGAAGAATTTTTGTCTGCATCATTCATTCATGAATTTGACCTCTGAACAGTTTGAGCTGTCTGTGTTTATTCACCCCACACAACCATGTATTAGCTGTACAGCTAACAACGGATGCACCAACTGTGTGTGTGTGTGTGTGTGTGTGTGTGTGTGTGTGTTCTGCTCAGGCTTAGACTGAAACTCCTGTTCTTTCTGTCATTTCCCTCTTGTCTCTCTCCTGCACCAAATTTACATCTAATTGCATCTTTCTTTTGACTTTGTATGCAATCATGCCGCCTCTAAAATTCGCCTCATGTTCTGTTTGAAAACACAGCAATACAACAAGCCTACGATTAATTCCACCTTCACAGAGATTATAATGTTCAGTTTTGGTTGAAACTGCTTTAGAGAGGAGTTGATTCAACCTTATGGTCATTTGGAAGTTTTTAGTTTGTGGCGTTGTTGAATTGTATGAGGTGTATATATATATATATATATACTGTAATATACTGGGAGCTGTTTCTGATATGGTGACCATTCCATTGATATGTATTATAAGTATGTAAACAGTGTTACAGTTATGAAGCAAAGTTGTATTGTTGTGTGCAAATAAAGTCAACATTGTGTTGGTTTGATATGAAAATATGAAGTAATGTTAATAAATCAGCAACAATAAAATAATATACAGCAAAATAGAGCATGGAACGTGCATGTTGTTCATTGAGATTAATATGTCTCAATATGTTGCTGGTGTATTGCAATGCCAGGTGTTGGAGAGGTACCTCTCTCCCCTTGCTAATTTGCTACAAGGTCCCCTCCTGTGACCTAGCTACAAATGTTCATCAGATGGACAGTCACACATTTTCAGAGAGTGCATTCTCATACAGAGGCAGGAGAAGTGTTCATCTCATGTTTTTGGAGCATGCTGTCTCTATATTTATCTGCTTCTCCCTATTTCTGCCTTTATCTCTATGTCTGTCTTTGTAGTGTTCACAATGGGTCATTCTCTGCAACTGTTCACTTTTCTCTGAAGTTATCTTTCACTCTGATAATCCGTTTAAATTCAGTGTTTCCCCTATATCCTTTTGACGGTAGAATGCTGCGGAAATTTCACATTGTACATAATAATCACGACAAACGCAAACCATTTGCACTTTATTCACTTTAAGCAGCTGACTGGTGCTGCCCAAGCCCCCCCCAGCACCCGCCCCATCCCTGCCACACGCACACAGTCACCATAGTTACAGAGCAAGTCCTGTAATGCTGCAAGAAAGAGCGAAAATGCAGCCAATTGGTCCAGACTTGAGAGAAGCTGTGGAATACAGCAAACAGGTAATCATACTATTCCTTACAGAGAGCCTTTTATTTAGCTAACTTTGTCAATAAAAAATAGTGCACCTTTTCTGTGTTGAGGCATTTCATTCTTTGACATTTACTACAACTACAGCTGTCTGCCTCCAGAGCCCTTGTGGTGTAACAAGCTCCTGACAAATGAACACGCACATGACTCTATGAACATAAATAATCCTATCTAGAATAACTCTAAGGTAGTTTTAAGTTATTCCACTGACTGTGTGCACAAACACAGGTTCTGGCATTGCAGGCTCTGCACACTGCTGCTGAAAAAAATCCTAAAAAAGATTATCTGACAAACAACAGCAGGTTATTTTTCATGTATTTGTATTTGGCAGCATTGCATCTACTGTGTTCTATGTATGATGTTATTATTACCCCTTGAAATACAAACTCAGTGTAGGAATTTCATCTGCATGCAGTTGAGCGTCAGTCACAATATGAGTTGCATCTGGCCACATTCCAATTGTAATGAATGCTATGTACATGTACTCTTTGCAGTACCATGCATTTTTCTCCTCCTCATCCAGACACAGCTCATAAAATATGAATACTTGTTTGTCTTTGCTGATCATTTTTGAGTTGTTTCTTTTTTTAAACTGTCTCTCTTAGACCACCTAAAAGAGAAACTGTTGTCCTTTTTAAGCTATTCAAATAAGTGTCCATTGAAGGTCAAAGCAACCAAGCACTGTATCCTTTCCTCTTATCCTTCCTCTGCAGTCTCTCTGTACAGTATAAAGCTGCCTGTCATTTCCGAGCCATGCTCACTGACTGGAATGGAGCCACTGTGTACCAGAATCTGAATTAGCTGTATGTGTGTGCGCATTTGAGTTTAAATGCATGCCAAGGTCAGCCTGACTCTCTTGTGTGCAGGGAGGTCAGTCTGGAGTCAAGGTTCCTCTTTAATGCCCAATCACAGTTGGTGGCACTCAACGCGCAAGGTCTAAAGTCAAGACTTGGGCTGTGATTGCTAAATGCATTGCAGATGTTTTAAAATTAGCTATTGAATGTATTCATTCAGTCAGCAAATCAATGGTGAACTGCATTCAAGTGTAAAGAGTTTTTCTTTGACTTATTTCTCTAGAGCCCTGGTGTATAGACTAATGTTTACAGTAGAGTTAACACCAGTAGAGTACTGCCTCTGATATTGACATGAGCTGAGACATGCCATATATTTTTTAAAAACTGTTAGCATTATCTAGACTTACCAGTCTAGCTCTTAATGGTGGTCACACACATTCTAATTACTCCATCTTCTCTAAAACATTTATCACAATGCGTATACCCAAGGTGGCTTAATTCCACCTCAATTATTAAAAACAACTGCATTGAGTTAATTCATGCAAAAACAAAAAAAGGTGAAGAGAGAAATTAAGTGCACAGTTTCTCCTGAAATCCATTATTCTGAAAGAAAGAAATGCTGACCATGAGGACAGTGTTGTCATTACTTGCTAGTACAGGAACTTGTCAGGTTTTTTCAATAATTATAGAATTAACAGCAGCCGCAGTGACAGCAATAACAATAGAAGTTATAACACAAATACTTATTTTGCCCAGAATTTCACTTCCTAACACTTTTTATTATGAGATATGTGACTGAATAATAAGACTCCACCAATTTTTGGCTAGGACAGCTTTTCACATATTATACTAACTGATATTTAGTTCAACATTTAAGCTTAAACATGTAACATTTTTATATGGTATCATGTATATATATGGTACACAAAACAATTTTAAACAGATTCTTTATTTCTAGCTTGTCAACCTCATCATAAATTGATTCACATTGTGTCCTGCCTATAGAATGATGTGCACAAAGCATGATAATCCATTCCCATTCATTATTCAATATTCGTCTTTTAATCGGCATGACAGCCCAGCGAGGGAAGTCTTGGGGAGATTTTGAAGGGACCAAGTCCCTAGAAGAACACAAGTGCTATTTATTTTCCTGGATGTGGGGGAGACATTTAACTGCTGTTAGATGTCAACCACTAGCCTAGAGATCCGTGACAATGGAGATCTCATGGCACACTCCCAGAAATCCTGCTGCTACTTGCGACACGCTCATATCTCTGTGTGACAGCCTCCGTAAAATTTGCAACATGCAGCTTCTTCAGCTCCATGTGTATTTACGCCATGTGTTAAGGTGTTATTGATGAGACAGAGATATGTACAAGTTGCTAGCAGCCAAAACTAGACTTGTGGGAAGCCGTCATTTTTTAGTTTTCTTAGATAACTTTTCAGGCAGTGAATGTACTGAAACCTGCAGGGATTAAAGTTCTCTGACGCTATGAGGGATATCCATCATTTGGAGTCCATAGAGGCCATTTATGAGATCAGAGGTTATGAGAATCAAGGAGGAGGGGGGGATAATACTTGAGCGTTTGTGGAATATCTACACAAGTTCCACAAGGAGCGATCAACAATCTCATCACTCAGATGAACAAGAAGACAGCAATCATTTTGCAATGACCCCTATCTTCCATCCACAAGGAACGTTTTTTTCAGCGGTGAAGAAACAGCAGTGACAATTTACAATTACTTCTTCCCTTACAACACTAGCAGCAATGGTCATGTGTGGAGTGATGCTGGAATCTCATAATTTTACATATTGTGTTATTTGTTCAGCAGGTATCAAGTAATGTAACCTGTAATATGTCTTACAAATTTCAGATGGGGAATGTAACTTGGCTTGAAAAAAATTTCATTCAAAAGATTTTTTTTCACTTTAATCCCTGAACCTGGACTAAAACATGTAGAGTGATATGATAATGCACTGCACAAGTCAGTGTACTCATAGTGACATGAGTGAGACATGAGTGAGACGTGAGTGGCATGTAACCGTTCTGTCCACACTGACTCTGTCATCCTACCTACTGGATGTTGACAACTGTTCTGGGACCTACAAGCTGCTAGCATTGAAGCGTCATAGAAAAGGGTAAAGTTTTGTTTATTCATACTATAAAACTGTAAAATATTGATTCAACATACTGTTAATTTCTACATTTGTATTCCTAATGACAACTACCACCTTTTCACGTTGTTGTGCTAACATAAAGAAGGTTAAATTAACCTAAAATTTGCTGAGTGACTTTTTTCACAATAGCTAGGTAGCTAGGAACCATTTAACAGAGGTTAATATTTTATTACTACTTATTATGATGCATTTTGTTTTGACTGCTATTAATAAGAGAAGGGCAATAGCTCTCCTTCTGCTCCAGTGGAGCCAAAGGAGATGACAATGCGGACAGTGGTGGGTTCACCCAAATGCAGGATGGAAAATGCAGGGGTTGGAGCTGAGGCTAGATCCTGACCGTCTTCATCAGTACTTCGGGATGAGCGCTGAGCAAATGGAAGACCTGTTATCCAGGATTGGTGCTCAACTCAAAAAGCAGTTGACGAACTTCAGGGATGCCATCGAGCCCAAAGACTTGCTATCATACTGAGGTAATAAAATCATTTGCTTACTGTGAATTCACATCATTGTCTGTGTAAGTGTTAAAACGTGTTATATTTACATATACATTTTTTCATTCATATATCTTATAAAAAATTGGCGAAATACCTAAAACAACAGTAATGGTAACAAACTAAATAGATTAACTATTTACAAATAAAGAATCCCAAAAATTATTACAAGAAGTGTGTGAGGGTTGCTTTACCCACTCCATTTGAGGAAGTGGATGAGGTGGTGGAGGGGGAGCAGGTGCAAAATCTTTGTGCTCTAGCTTATCTAGTATACTCCAAATTCTAATCATGGCCTCTGCCTGATCCCTGCTGTCCAGCTTGTTGAGAATTGGTACTAGGATACTGAGGGTAAAATAATACATCACATCCCCCTTGTCTGGCACACAGGGTGAGGTTGGCTCCTCCAATATTTTTAAGAGCCTTTCCTCTCTAGCCTCTGCAGGACAGCTTTCCTTTCTGGCACGTTTTCCAGTGGGAGGGGTAGGTCTTCCACTGGGAGCAGCAGGGTCCTGAAGAGGTGTGCTGGACCTTGTTTCCATGATGTTTGTTCCCTCTCCAAGATCATCATCAAAAACTGCAGGTCTACGGGGTTTCAATAAACTCTCCAGGTTGGCCAGGTCTCAGGCTGCTTTTTGACCTAGAATGACAAATTGGATGCCTGGTTCTGTTTACAGAGCTTCACTACTTATCACAACCTCTTGACTTTGTGCTATATTATAAATTTGTCAAAGAACTTCAGTACACAGTACAAACAGATTGTGCTATGTAGCACAACAAGCTCTGTAAACAGAACCAGGCATGCACAGTAGTGGTCACAGCAGGTGTTTTTTCTTCATCTGTCCAAGTCAAAACACCTGAGGTGAAGTCACTGAATGAGGTATGGTCATTAGTGCAACATGTTGGCTTGTACCCATGGAGAGCTTCCCTATGTGATACAGTTTGGATTGCTATTTTTTAAAAATAAAAAATAAGAAATAACTTGGAAACTCACTTGCTTGGTTTGAGATGAAGAAGTAGGCAAAGCATCACCTGGGCATACTTCCTCTCCCTCTGGCTTTCTGCTCTTGACCCACTCAGCAGTCTTTTTTTTCTTGTGTCCCTTAATTACTTCCACCGACTCTTGCAGTCATCTACTGTAAAGGTGAAAATATGTTTTTTATTAATGCTTTTTTATCTGATTTCAGGTACATGGCATTCAACTGTTACTGACTCTGTACACATGGTGTGTGCAGCTATCGAGAGGGTCATGATGCCAACATTCATCCCTGCCCCAACAGAAGATATATGGAGGGACATTTCCTGAAAATTCTTGCAAAAGTGGAACTTCCCAAATTGTATTGGTGCTCTTAATGGAAAGTGTGTCAACATAAAAGCAACCCCTCACTCAGATAGTCAGTTTCATAAGGGAACTTTTCAATTGTCCTTATGGCCCTTGTTGAAGCTGACTACCAGTTCAGAGTCTTACAAGTTGGGGACTTGGGGAGGACCAGGTGTGTATGCAGCCTCTGATCTTGGTAAATGAATGGCAGATGGGACACTCAGTGTACCACCCCCTACTCCACTGCCAGGTGCTGCTCAGTCGTGCCCTTCACAATGGTGGGAGATGCTGAATTCCCCTTGAAGTCATATTTGATGAGGCTGTATCTTGTACACAATCTGGCCAAGTCGAAAATAATTTTCAACTATCGCCTAGATAAAGGGTGGTTGTTGAAAATGTCTTTGGGATGTGAACTACGCTTTATGGCACTTACTCACGTTGTTCTCCCCTGACTAGATCCTTGCTTGTGTTGTATCAACTCTCAGATGTACATAATTTTGAATAAAAGCGTAGGCTAAATGAATTGTAACTTTGTAACACTGTAACATCCTGGCATCAAGATGGAGGGTGCTCTACACAAGAATAAACCTGCATCCTGCAAATGTAGATCAGCTTGTCATCGCTGCAGGCATTTTGCACAACTTTCTGCTGTCAACACAGGAATCTCAGAGGTTGCTGAAGGAGGGGGAGCAGATGGGAAGATAAATGTGAAGCAATTTGTAACTTTGTTTTTGATATGTGCTATATAAATAAAGATACCATTATTATTATTATTATTATTATTATTATTATTATTATTATTATTATTATTATTATTATTATTATTATTATTATTATTATTATCATAGCCAAACCATCTCTATGACAACTGATCTAAGACTGTGCACTGATGAAGATTGTGACATGTGGTTTTAATATACACAGAGACATGCAGCTAATCAAGAAAACAAGTTAAACACATACAGCAAACATATAGCTATTAAATATAGGCAAGCGGTGGGCAGGACAAGAAAATGTGTACACACTTAAGAGTTTATTACTATAGAACATATACAGGTAGTGTAGTGCAGTGAATGTTAATGTATTTACAGGTGTGATTTCACATTATAATACCAAGGGTATAATAATTTGTGTTTCTGCATCTTGTATTATACAATGTATTATATATTGTTTTAACTATTTAATATAGTAGTCTATTAATCTTTCCATGACTGTAATATAAAAATAAATGAATTACTTCGCACCTCTACAATTTCTCTTTTTGTTTTTGATCAACAACATATCCATCTCATTCACCAGCCAAATCTGTCCTTCAGATTTGGCTGCTGTTCTTCAGAAAGCAATGATCCCTTTTTAATGAAGATATCAGAGAGGATAGGATGCACTCTAGCAGATGGAACAGCAAATATACTACACCAGCTATCTTCTTAGTCATGTTTCCATCTGCTTGACTGGCTATTTGATTTCAGTGATTTTTTTTTTTAAAACAAAGAGGACCTCCATGACAATCTCTCTCTATGACTGGGGAGAGATTGTCCATTTTGGACATTTGTTTGAAGTTGCATTACTAATAGTAGTAGTGGTAACAGTAGTAATAACGGTGTAGCAGTAATAGAAATAGTAGGCACAGTGAGCGGGAATGAGCATTTTCTTTTTTAGACCGTTGGAATAAGTAAAACTTACCTAAGCATCAAAGTGCAGATGCTATGACAATCCACATCACATCCTTCTTGTTATTATCCTTGTACAAAGGAATTCTCGGATCATAAAGCATAGAATATTTCTCCACCTCCACAATTAGACGCACATCGTCCATCTTGCTTGATATGGGATACATGCATTTTTCTCACCGCTGATTCACTCCTGTGTCTCCAAGGCAACACTGGTAGCTGTATAATTTTTTTGATTGAGGTTGTTGTGTTTTTCTCTATACCAGTTAAATCTCAACCCTTTATAATGTACACAAAATAAACAAAAAGTAAATAAATTCAGAGAATAAATATTAGTCATTAGTACAGATTGAATAGTTTTAATAGTTTAATAGTTTTACCAGAGCTTCATAAAGGTGAACACTTTTATGTATCTGGACGGCTAAGGATGTCCAGAACCAGCTGTCATGTCAACAGCACAGCTCTGGAGGTGCTGAAAAGACAGCACCCATCTGTCTTCAGAATAGGCTGAGAGAATAAAAACACAGCACTGAGAAGACAACATAAAAATTAAAATAAAAACAACCAAAGTAGATTTCATGACATGTAGCCCATTGGAGGAAAACAAACGTTTTCATTCATTTTTTAATTCCCAATCCAATTGGAGAAAATCTAGAATGTCAGTGATGAAAAGGAAGGACTTCATAGATAGTTGAAGATATGTTCACAAAACACTGAAAATAGGAGATTTGTGTGATTTAAACTGCTGTCTGTGTTTGGACGTCTCTGTCCGTCTCAGCTCCAGACTACCAGCCAGCCAAACTGCCTTCACCAGGCTGACAGACAGAAGAAATGTACTGAACCAAAACAGTTTTCATGTCGGCTCCATGGGAAGAAATGGACAGTGTTTGTATGTATTGATTCAATGATTTTATTTACCCGCCCACCAAAGCGAGTGATGAGGGCAGGCAAGCTCAAAGGCAGACTGGGAGCATTGATCAGTCAATGCAGATACAGTTAACAGTGTTTTTTTCTGTTCTTTTACTTTTAGAAAGCGTTTTGTAACATCTGGCCAGGGACTGCAGATGAAAACTACCCATGGCTAATTCTGAGTGACTGACGTCAAAAACTCTTTCTATGCAGACTGGCTGTAAGAAGGAAAATGTGTTAGTTGCCTTTTCTAGATCGATCATCTGAGCTGAGTGTTCTGAAAGATGGTGGAGACATGGAGCAGTGCTATGAATTACAATCATTACCTTTTTGTTTTTTCTACACATGCTCAGACTTCACACCACTGTGCTGAATTACTCTCGATTTGCAGCCAGCTGTATCCCAACAGGATTGCAGGATTTCAACATGGGCTATGTCACAGGCTGGCAGTCAGCCAGACTGGAAGGAATCTGTTCCTTTATTTCCCTTGTTCATTTGCTTGTTCATGCCCTTTTCCCCTCTGTAATGGGCTAATCTGGCCTGACAGAGTGGGTGTAACATTACATAAACCCTAGAGCTATCCTGCAGCCTGCTAATTAACTCTGCTCATCAGCCATTTCTGTATGTAGAGCTGCATTTATAAAGCACTATACAGTAAGCCCATGGGAATCTATTCATAATCAAGACAGCAAGAGGACTTTACAAGGAGCAACATTGTCTTTTAAGGGTCAACTTAAAACTCTTAAGCAGGTTGCAATTCTTTACTTAAGCACTTGACTTGCTTATTATTGTGAATGATATTAACGCACTACAGTAAGTGCACCATTTTAAATGTAGTTTTAATATTCCGATTTCCTCATCTTTGGCTGTATGTCTCTCTTTGACTCGCAAGCTTCAAACAGCTGTGTTTCTTCAGAGCTCTACCTCCTTCCACAGGGGTTTGAGTAGGTGGATTATGAGAGCAGGAAAACAAACTTCAAAACAGCCCTCCCTGTCCCTCACACAGACTTTTCCCTCATACTGTACCTCCCGCTCTTCAGAATCAATTTACAGCTAAAAAAAGACTTTCAACCTCATGGCACTGCAGTGAAGAACTGTTTAAATAGCTGATGAACAATGCTATTGTTGTCCACCAAAGTCTTCATTAAAAAGAATAATCGCAGTGAGATATGTAGATAATCTAAAGCAGACTCTATGAGGCACATCATAATTACTGAGAGGATTGTGGAGATTCTGTTGTAATTTGTTTCTTCTAAAGGATTTCCATGTGTTTTGAGGACAAGTGGCTCAGTGGAAGCATTCACAAGGAAGTCCTGGGTTTTAATCTTAGCCTTGGTTGACTTTGTCTGAATTAAGCATACTGTCCTCAAGTTCAAATTCCTTTTCTTCCAAAGTCCACAGACAAAAGACAACACTGACAGAACAGATATGCTTCTATTTTAATCAGTACTGCCACACAGGCTGCGTATCTACACACATTTCACTCACACTATAAGCATAAATGCAACCCGAATCGTGTTTTTACACTTCAAGTCTGTTTTCATCTGTTTTTTTTAATGTGCTTTACTACAATGATTGTGTGCTGGGATCTGAGCCAAAACACAGGTGACCTAGACACAATACAGTGCCTGAATCCTGTGTAGACACATATGGAGCACTAGCTGCTGCTGCTACTCTGCTACCATAAGTAAGCAGAGTCATCCATAGATGAAAATGTTCTTTCAGGACATTTATACATACTGTATTTTGTGATCACTGTGATAAGCAAGTTTAAGCTTCACATGGTTCACATTATCCAAATGTCCCAGCCAAATTTGCTGAGTTAAAGATGTAATTCTTAAGGTTTTGGTCCTTGTTGTTTTAGCAACACCAATGGTTAACAGGTTAACAAGTGTAGTACAACCAGTGTATCTGTTTAAAACACAACCAAGCAAACTCACGTTGTTTTAATAAAGACGTTAGTAAAAAATAATTGCAACTGTGCTTTACCACTTTAAATAGTACCAGAAATGGGGTTTGGTTAAGTCAATGTCTGAAAGAATGTTACAGTAATAGAAAGAAAATGGAATCCATGTTAATGTGAACTGTTTTTTATTGTTTCATTTTCAATTCATAACATGATAGTGTGACCCCCACTGTTTGTGTAAAGAACCAAAAGTTTTGCATCTCCTTTTTAACACATGCCCAGCATGACCAAGAGAAATCACTAGACTTAGGACTACTGTAAATGTTACAGAAAGTAGAAAGATTGCTAAGTCGAGTCTATTCATTTTATTATGCTTACACCAAATTCAATCTTCATTCAGCTGCAATTACTCAATTCAGGGTTTTAAGCAAAGATTGGGAAATGTAAATGTACTGCCTCAAAGATTTTATAGCTTTAGCATTTGAACACATTTGTCTGTATTTTGTCTGTCTGTGGTGTTTTCTCTTGTTTACCCAAAATGCTTGCTCTGCTTGATGAGCTAATTCACAGTGATGGCAACAGCATCATTAAACAACACTTTGCAAAAGCCCCAGAAACATAACTATAACCATTTCAAAACAGAGAACAATATGGGCTTGTATGAGCTGAATCAGCACAGTGACTGCAGAGACTGTTGGCTGCTGTCCTAGTGCTTCAGCTGAGGTTGCTCCTCAGGTAAGAGGCAGTGAAAGCTGCCATGCCTGTGTCTCCATCTCTTTGGAAACATTCAGGGAGAGTGTGACTCTAACAGCCTCAGCCTGGCCTGCACAGACAGTTACCCCCAGGCCCAATCCTTTTTCATCACAGCAGGCACTGGCACATTGTAAGGCACTGCTTTCTCTGGTAAACACCTGTATGTGTTTATGGGTTTCATGTCCAGTGTTCATGCTGTTTAATACACCATACAGATGAGATATAGCACAATAGATATCTGGTATTTCACATTTGGTTTGTATGATTTAAAAGATATTAAAAACAGTTGCAGACGGATGAGAAGTGGAAGATTCCTTGGAACAAATGATAAATGAAATCACCCATGCATTGTCAATTTGGGTAATTCAACGTGTCACAGAAGTTTTGGTACGTAGTAGAATGAAAATCATTGACTGGAGGGAACTTTCTGTATAAGAGGTGAAGAGAAGGTTATGCAAGCACTGTGATATTGTCTGGAACACAGAACAGCTTTTTTGAAAGTCAAAGGTCTCTAGTTTGACAGTGGTAAACATTATTGGCATCTCAAACAGCTGTTGGCACATAGCAGTGTATCAGTAAAGCTGGCAACATGAGAGTTGAGGCAGCTTAAAAATAATGAATAATAATGAAATTTAAAATTCTATATGTTCTGCCACATTTATTTCCTCCAGTTTCTGCTTTTGGATGCATGTATCCAGGTTGCTTGTTTCAATAACTTTTACCCCTGTAAGAAAGGGAGATTATTGACTGAAGAGTGAATTAGAGATGGTAAATGGAGGTAAAAAGTAGCAGTATCTTCAAGTGCATTAAAGAGCTCATAGTTATTCAGACCATATTGTCCACTTTAAAAGCTGACATATGGTAGGGTTGACATTAGCGTACCCGAATGTGGGGCAGCATTAAGAAAACATCTCATTACTTTGGGTTTGTGCCCTTTAAAAGAAAGAAAAAGAATCAATTTGTAGTGATCAATGACTTAAAAAGAGTGAGTTATCCTGTAACTACATTTTGTCAAATCATTGAAAAGGTTAAATGCATACTTACCTTAGTGCCATAACCCTTATAATAGATGATAGGGCATCATCTGAAGTACTGTTCTTTGCTGGAATCTACAGTATGCACATATGTTATACATTGTCACATTTGGCTTTCGATAACCATGTTTACTCTATGTTCACATCTTAAGTTCAATCATGATTCCATTAAGGTGATAATGAGAGTGGGACAGAGCCCGCATAATGCCATAATCCGATGATAATCTGATCACTCACTGTAATCACATTAACTGGATACAATTTAGTGACATTTTTTGATATGTGATTAAGTTGTGTATTTCTCCAGCTCATCTTATGTGTAGGTACAGAATAAGAAAATTGTAAGTTAGATTTAATTTTTATTTTGCTCAATATCTATCTACTTAAGATCACACTATACTGTCATCTACAGACCACACATGCTTCAATCTGTTGGTCATCTAGAAGCTTACATTGACCATCCCTACAACGATCAGAGAAAAATAGCAAAACCTTCCAGTATCCCTCAATAAACTGGATCTTCTTGTCAGTTTTCACTATGGATTGAACTGGTTTGAATTTGTCCACCCTTCATTGCAACATTAGCACTATGAAATAAAACCATGAAAGAATCCATACTATAAATTCAAGCAGAAAGCCCATGAGACAATCTCATCTTTGCTGGTGTCCCTGAACACTGCATTTGCCAATCCCAAGACACTGATCAAAGACTTTATAAAAAGCCAACCTCAAACTCCCAACGGACATTGTGAATCACTTTCTGACTCTGTTCAGTCTTCTATCATGTTTGAACAAATTACCCCAACCTATCATTGTCAGGTTCAATCACTTCAAACACCAGGAAGAAATCAAAAGCAAAAAAAGGGTGGAAAAAAACTAAATGGAAGGCACAAAATTCCAACTCAGTGACCAACTCCCACATAAAATCAATGATTATCAATTTAAAATGATACAGATTCAAAAATAATAAGAAAAAAACATGCACAGCCTTTGAATTCAGTAATAAATCAAGAAAATATCTAGCAATTTGGTTTCAACAAAAGAGATGAAAAACATCCTTTCACTCCCAAAAACCTACAAATGACCTTTATCTCTTCCATCAAAAGACATACATAAGCCACTTAACACATACAGTAGATAGATTTATTTATTTTTTTACCTTACTGAATCACAGTGAATGTAATTAGGGTGTTTTGACAGTGGGCAAAAAGAAAAATGTCTACTGACATATAACTTGTCCACAGCTCAGTATTATTTGCTGCCTCACAAGTTGTTAATACATCCCTAAAATTGACTTACATCTTGAATAATGGATGAAACATGCACACGTACACAAAAACCTAGTAGGGAAAAGAAATTTTCCCTTTTTTACTTATCTCTTCCCTTTTCAGAATATTGACACTTGCTTTGGAGCCTCCCAAACATGATGTGGTTGGCGGTGTCTTGGGCATGGGCTCTGGTGGTATGGAAATGTTGACGGGAGGTGATGCTAATTGGCATTAGGTGGGTGGTTACATTACCCTATAATCTCTCCAAGGACTACCCAAATTAGGCTAAAGGATCATAGACTGGACATCCAGCAATTGGCTGAATCCTTCCCAGCGGTCAGGAGACTGTTTACCTGTTGTGGTCTACTACAAGCACCAAATTGCTGAGAGGGGTTGCAAGGGAAGAGAAAAATGTTAACCCAGTCTGCATGGCTGTCTCCATTGTGCCCTGCAGCTGAGAGTATTCATGTAAACTGAATCATTAAACTGTTGCAGAAGTTGCAAAAATGGCAGTAGTGTAATTATTGTGTACATACAGTATAGGTAGCCAATAACTGTAGCTTTGTGCTAAGGAAGTATAGATGGCCGAGTTGATTTGTGAGTACAGGAGTTAATTTCTATATAGGGAAAAAACCAAGGCTACAATTAAGAATGACTGACATTGCTCTTGTTACTGTAATTGAATATGTCTTGTTCTAATATCTATCCAGGTTGTAATTGTGTTTTCTGATTAATCTTTACCAAACGCTCAATTTATATTTGGGATGCCTTGTAAAGATCAGAGACTATTATCATTCATACATAATGGTTTAACTGAAGTTTTCTCAATTGTAAAGCTATTTAATGCCAGTAAAATATCTCAGTACTACTTTACCATGATACATGTTTGTAATGTTTCAGTCAGATCTAACTAAGCTATTCTGTTCTCACCTGAGCACCATTTACATTTGCAGCTGAAAACATTTAGTATGCTGGTGAAGAACAGAAGGATGATCTACTCTGTAGCCCCCACTGACTCATCTGTAAACTGTTGTCAAGTCATGTCAACATATTTTCAAAGTGAAGCTTTGTTCTCAGTCCCTCAGAGCTAAAGGGGAAATCCTTTTTTCTAGGCTCACCATGTTGCACCACTTGTAGAGGCGTAAACCTAAGCCATTCTCTGTAAATGGATCCCTGAAGTTCAAAACATGTCTGTATTCATATCTGCAATAGGATGCAAACCAGAGGTGGTCTGAAATGAAATGTTGTCCTTGGTATTTTTTTTGTCTTCCATTGCCATACATACATTTTATTCATTAGTATGATTATGTTAGATATAATGTTTCACATGACAGTTAAGCAGTCCTAGAGCAATTTTAAGTTACTGCGTCCCTTCTCTCTTATGGAATTGTGCATGCCTAGATGAATGCCAGTGAATCATGTTGTTAACAGTAAATCTAGTCATGATTTAACACACTGCATATGTAGCACCTACATTTTTGCTATTGAAACCTTGGATATGGATTAATTTCTTATCCAGTGCAGTGCCCACTTTGTAGATAGTCAACTGTGAATCCCACTGGTCATTTTCAAACAAGGTCAAACTCTTCTGGGGATTTATCATTATCTTTCACACAGCAACAATAAGGCGGAAAATTTCCTGCTTAATACTTGTCTGCTATTTATTGACAGTAGGCTACAGTCTGAAAGATAAAGAAGAGATGAATGACTGCCTTAATGTTTGGCCTTTATCAGCCGGGTCTGCCACATACACACAGTGTCATTCCTTGAGATAAGAGCCCTTGTGATCAGGTTATGAAATAAAGAGTTGTATTGTAATTTTCCTTCGAGAACTTCCCACTTGCAATTATCTGAAAACTTTTTGAGATGATTACACATAACTGCCAGATGATTGCACGCAGCAAGGCAGATGTTGCTGATTCTGATGACACTTCTAACTGTTTAGAATATATTTATCTATTTATATCTATACATTCATATTTGGTTTCATCTCCACTCTTATAAATTCTGTCTTTGTTCTCTCTGCCTTCACACAAAATCCACATGCTGCAAGTCCAAGCAAACTTCCTTAAGGCCATTTTGGTAAAATTATGATAGAAATAGATGAGGTATAACATAACCTATAATTTAAATTATATTATGTCACTGTGAATATCAGGATGGCATTTCCCTTTGACCTTCATTCTAAGGGTATTTTAAATAGACTGTATTTTTTATATAGCAGGTTAACCTCTAGCACAGTAGTGTTTGCATCTAATTACATATAATTCCTACTTAGAGTTTTCTTGTAAACCAAAGTTGCAACTTCATTGAGTGTTACTCACCAAAACGTATTGCATGTATCCTTGAGGTCTAATAAACATTTGCAAAGCCAATTTTTCAGCACTGTGTACTGCATCACTGGCATGCATATGTATGTACATCCTCATGCAGGTGTTTGTGAAAAACAAAATAGGCACCCACTCATAAAAAACTGCTCCCTACTGCTACTAGAGGTCAGAAACTCTACTACTATTCTACTTTAGTAGTAGTAGTAGATAGTTTCCAGACCAGTTGAAGGCATACATTTGTGCCCAAGGAATGTCACAACTTGGCAGTTGAAATGGCATTTTCCTGCAAGGCAAATCTGTCAGCTAGTAGGGTGAAGTAATGCTGTGGGGCATTGTGAGGACTTGATGTTTTTTTCTCCCTGAATGCCAAGTCTGCTAGCTTGTATGATGTATAAATCTCACTGAGAGGACCAAAAGCAACATAATTAAGCCAATAAACTGCTGGCCAGGCTTATTTACAGCATCCCATACATCCCTCTATAAACAACCCCATAAAGTCATCTAACAAATAGATGACTTTACACTTTAACTTAACACTTCAAAACCTTTAGATTATTTCCTGACCTTTTGTAACATCAGAGCAGAGGGCTATAGTGAGAAGGATGCAAGAACAATACATGCCTGGCACCAACCAGATGCTTAGAGGTTAATTTGTAAATTGTGTGATGCTCAAACCAATTTATCCACTGTTTTACAGCACCAACAGTACGTTATGTCCAGTATGTACTGGCCATCAGGCATACTAAGACAAATCCCAGTGAACTGTCAAAAAATACATTTTTGGGCTGGTGGACAGTCAAATCATATCCGTTTTTACCGGGCCTGTCTGTGTGCCTGTCATTGGGGGTGCACGAGAGAGTGCTGCATGCCTGTGTCAAACCGTATTCAGACCAAATCAGGTGTTGCAGTACACCGCTGCAGGGTTCCATGGGTGTGTGTGGAGGTGTGGATGTGTTTGTGCTCTAGAACGTAACCACTGTCAAACAATCAGAAAATAACGTTGTATTGATCTGATTCACCAGCTTTCTCACTACCACTGTTCCCTCTATTCATTCACTCTCTAGCTCGCTCGACCACAACCGTTCTCTCGCTCTCTGGTGCTCTGAGCTCTCTCTCTTTTTGTCTCTCGTCTTTTTAAAAATGAATCTAACTTTACTTTTAACATTATCAAACGAAGAGAAATGTCCTCCCCTCGTCCTTGTAACGCCTTTGTACTCAGGCAATCACAGCTGAGCGCCCCCTTTTCCTCTCCAGAATAGGAAGACAAAAATCCCACACTCCAGCTTAAAACAAACAACAAAAAAATTGGTGAACAGAACAGAGCAAAACTGTAAAGTTACAGATGGCACTGTATTTTAGATTTCAATCTGTCATGGTTCTTATTTAACTTTTGCTGCAACACCTCAACATATGTCTCCTCCCAACAAAGCCTGTACTTTTACAATTCATATCAACTGAAGTATCTTACAACTTCCCCCTGCTGTTATCCCCACCAACTCTAGCTTATCAGCACCTTATCCATTTCCAGTTTATCTCATACATGTTTCCAAGTTGCCATGTTGTTGACATAGTCTATTAAACATATACTTTTTTACTTTCAGTGTGGTTGCATTCAGTAGAGACAATATTGTAAAGTAACACCGTTGTGGTAGGGGACAAAGACTAACGTCCCTTTTGTTTCTGTGTTGATGTGTGTTGTGTTTGTGTCACTTTGATTATGATGAAGGAGCCACTGCACATAAATATGCAGCCCACAATTATAAACATCTAATAATAGGTGTCCTTGGGTGATGTTTCGTCCCGTGTGAATCCATGCTATCAATTTTAATGAGCACATTGCATTGATTGATTCTGATTGTGATCACTTGCTTATCCAAAAAAAACTACACCATCCATAGACAATACTAATAGCAATAGTATCCAAGCAGTGTGAACATTCCTTGTAAACATGTTTCACATGTTTTAAGGTTTCTTACATTCTGAGACCTTGCTAAAGCCTTTTAAGATAATGTAGCCTTTTGTGTATTTTCACCATTAGTCGAGCCACAGGGTAATGTAAATACTGTGTATATTTCTGCCTGTGTTTCAGATTTCAACCCAAACCTGACATTGTGGGTGTCATCCTGTGATCTATGATAGGTTTGCTTTACTCTGTAGGGCTCTTTAAAGTCTTTAGAAGTGTCTTTATTCTGTGTAAACCGTGCAGTGCAAAGAGATTGAGGGTTTTGCAGTAATGATCACATTGAGAGGTTGCAGAGAAGGTTTCAGAGGTTGGAGCAGTCACAGAACACAAACAGACTGAAACACTGTTAGGCACTAAGAACCACACTCAACTACCTCAATGCAGACACATACACTCATGCACAAACACAGATGCTCACACGTTGTTAGTTTATAATTGCGTGCTAATTGTGATTAATCAGGTATGCATTTTGAAGTGTGTGCACGTACACCTGTGTGTGTTGCTTCTGCTACTGCAGTTCTTCAGGCTAGACAGCCAACAGAGAAGGTCACAGTCAAGGTTTTCAGAAGGACCTGAAAGGAAGGCTAAAAGGGGGCTGGATCAGCGAATGGAGCACTGCAATGACAGGGCAAGTGAGGAGAGAACAGAGCAAGGAGCATTTAATCTCAGACCACCCATTTTAAAAGCAGTGTGATCAGACATGCTGATAAGAGCAAACAAAATTGTCTGGTCCAAATAGGCAGAGCATCCTATCACCACTCTGAGGGAAGGAAGAAGGAAGATACAGAGAGAGTGAAAAGAATTCAGTTCAAGATATTTTTTATTGTCCACACTTTAGAACCACATCTGCAATAAACCACTCAAAAATGTGTGCACTTAAAAACATACAGTACATCTGTTGATACTATGGCTCACAAAAAGTCTCAATAGTTAAAAGTTGCTTTTATCAATATTTTGCACATTTACACAGTTTGCAATAAGAAAGTGCTGCTGATATTACCAGTCCAACTGAAAGTCAACACACCAGTTTGCACCACTATGCAGCTAAACAAACCCCTTTGCCTGTTTTTCATATTACTACTATTGAAGATAAGACAAAAGGGAGTGTGTTATTCCTTAAATACAGAGAGGTGAGTTATGGTGCAAAATACACGCAAACAAGACACATCATTTAATGCATAAAATGGAGCAATTAATTGCACTTTGAATGAGAGGATCCCCCCCCTCAAACACACACACACACACACACACACTGTGATGCAACAAACAAGGGTTACGTCAGCTAAGACTGTCAGATTTAGTTTGATGTGTGACTCATCTCAGATTGGTCTACCTCTCATTTTTTAATGTGCACTGTGATGGGAATTAGGTTCACCTGTCACCTTTAGAAACTTGCAAGTAATCAGTGAAGAGGCCCTTTAATATTTATGTATAATCATTTGAGGGATGATCTTGCAAAAAAGGTGCAGCAAAAATTTACACACTGCTTTAATGTTCTGTACAGAAATCTGTCCCTATATGCGTAAGTGGGGCAGTCAACAATGCCCTCAGTGTGCTGGAACTGACTCAACACATTGGCCTGACAGGGTATTTTTACTAATCTCCCAACTCCCCACTGGTTTCACTACTCAAGCTCACACTGTCAAACCAGGCTACAGTACCTCTGAAAGCAACTTTGAAAAAAACAACTTCTACTTTACTGTGCAGAATAAATCTTTGTTTGTTTCAGTGCATTGATTTCCATTAACATCAACTTAATTTTCTTTGTCTTTGATTAATTGATAAATGGCCTCATATTCTAAGTGCCTTGTTCTTAGTTGTTGGGAAATATTCTATATACATTGTCACAAAATCATCAACAGTAACTTTAGTTATTTCTTGCAAAATCATTCACAAACTTGTTAAATGTATGTATTAGTTATTCAGTCATAAATAGTATAAACATGGCCCTCAATTAGGCTTAAAATGTCTGTAACGAATTTTATATTTGACATGAGCTTTTTCTTAATCTTCTTAATCCTGGACTGTGCACAAGGCTTGAGAAAACTCTATGAAGTTTAACTTCACTGATGTTTCCTTTAGATTAGTGGGCAACATTGATGGATCGAAGCGAGAGACTCTTACACAAATAAAGCTTTATAAAATTGATTGGTAATTTTTTTAATCTCACTATACTTCAACTTGTTTGTGAGGATTTTGAGTCATATTTTTATTTATTTATTTAAGGCACTTACAAAAAAGGTTTATCACACACATGGACACACTGGCAGTGTGAGAGGTTTCAATTTGTATAGAAGTGGACAGAAGACAGAAATTATATTAAACCTCTAATGTTTTAAAAACGTGGTTCTTCTACTGGCAAGGCTCCTTAGCTACCATATGAAAATGTACTGCAAGGCTGTGCAGCAATCAGTCAAAAATCTAATGGAAATCTTCTGGCTTAATGAATGAAAGAGAATATCCATTCTAAAAAAGTGTACTTTCAAAGACAATAAGCATTTATGCTCAATATAGAGTGCCTAGAATTCAAATTTCTTTAAGGATTTCTCCACTGTCTACCCTAGTAGAATTTATGCTGAATATTAGTTGTTTCATCATGGGCAGACACCACTTAACCAAGGTCTATGTTTCTTGGTCTTTCATTGAACAAATATGCAATATTCAACATAGATCTTCTGCATGACAAATAGGAAATTAGAATCTTGAAATATTCATCTGGCCTTTCTGCACAAGGAATTCGAGTGGCAAGTACAACACAGCCTTGTACAGAAATCCCAAGAAGACGTATCCTCATTTTAGCTGGAAACAAATTACTTTGAAATCAACATAAGGCACAGCAATAGCTTTAGAAAATCCTGGCCCTGAGGTTAATGGTTAAGTGAGGGTTTTCACAAAAGTTGCCTGGCAATATAAGATTACGTGAGGATTTTTTCGAGTTCCAGCAAGGTGTCCATGCCAATTATAATCAAGGCCTGAGACTAGCATGTGCCATTATGGCCCACATCAGTCCAGAGTCTATGATTAATGACTGCTCAAATTTGGACGTGGGAACAATGACATTGATAGATGTGACTTTGCCAATGACGCTTTTAACTCACTCCTAAATGGATTTGGTACAGTGCATGACTAACTTTGTCTCTGTTTTCTCTCCCTGTGTTTCTCTTCCACCACCTCTCTCTTTCTCCCCTCTGCCCATCTGTTTCTTTTTCACTCTTGCTTCTGAATTGCTACCGCCATTCCTCTACATCAGGTAAGATGATGTTCTAAAGTTTTCTACACATACCCAATACAGTGTACTTGATAGAATCAGTTTGCCAATACTACTGCAGCAGAAGACATCCTTGTATATGCTTTTGGACCTTTGCCTCCCGCTGGCCTGAAAAATCCACACACTCACCAAGACAGCACTGTTGTCTTCCCTACTAATATGCCTTTGAATGATGAATGGAATCACATTGGCCCACTTTGTCATAATCCCACACTAAGCCACGACACTGGGGGGGCTCAAGGCTCTGCCCATATGTGCACATAATTACATTTTTTGAATGCCTAAAAAGCAGTGTTGGTTGTTTCTCTGTTTATAATGAGATGCACAGCCTTGGGAGCAGGAGGGGATTGGAAAACAGATGCCTCTGTATATTATAGAAGTTTGAGACACGCTAACATGAGTGAATGTTGGCTGGCTGCCTTGGGTTTTACCCCTTGTGGTAAAGCAAGCAGCTGCCTATCTATTTTTTGTTTTGGACTGCATGTCCTGTGCCTCTATCAGTTTGAACCAAATGAGCAAGCAAAAAAATGAGGTCCATGGGAGTTCTGAGCTAATGTGTACTCTTTTACAGTAGTTTGTCAAGAAGTTTATGTTTTTCACTTGAGCGCACAGCTACAGCCCACTCCAGTGGGGACAGTGTTTGAGCCCATATTAAGAGAACATATTCAGGGGGAAAAGTGTTCATGTTACTCCTCAGTACAGATTAAGGGCTCTCTGAATGAGCTGTGGATTCTTAATTGAGATGGCAAAGCTAGAGGGACTACTGAATCCTGTTTAAGCTAACAAGCATTTAGAGGTAGTGGAAAAGAAGGAAATGAGGTGAGGTGGGCAGTGAGATGTGGCAATACGGAGAGTAGCAGAATCAGAGAGGGATTAGATGAAGTGGTATTTACTGGGGGGAATATTGACCAGGGAGGGAAGCATAGATTGTGGGAGCTGAGATTTTTGAGTGTGCATGAATCAACTATAAAAATGATAGAGAAAGCCAGAAATAGGAAGAGATAGATCAGGGCTAGAGTGCAGAGCAGGACAGTGAGGTGGAGGGAGGTTTGGGGGGCAGATAGAGAGATAGAAGCTAGTGGAGTGTGAAGACTGTGGATTTCTCTATCAGTATTCTGTCTGTGTGACTGAGTTCAGGGGCCTCAAGCAGCTATGCTCTCTGTTCTACTCAATCGCTCTTATGCATACACATGTGCATACACATGCACTTAAGTATGCAAACACACACACACAGACAAGTAGACACAAGTAGAATCATATGCACCCGCACATTTTAATTTATACACCCAAAAACACAAACTTCTTTCGGTATCTGTTTTCTTTTTTTTTAGAGTTTGAAATCAACAGCTAGAGCAACATTAATTAAATTCTGTACCTACTTCCTCTTCCCAGTGTATTTCAACTGAAACTATACTTTGGTGAAATCCCATGTTCTTAGGATTATGCCAAAGTGAGGCTGCTGCTATGCTAAGATCATAAATAGTTTCATGGAGGAAGACGTAATGCTGGCAGTTTGAGCCTCATGGATACTTATGGAAATCAGTTTCTGTGTTTGTGGACTTTATTGTGAAAGTCTTAAATCACTTGGCTCCAAAATAACCAACCTTATAGAAAAAGAAGGATCATAAATGGAAATCGAAAGGTCCAGAGATTCTAGTCCTTACGTACTACAGAGAATATGACAAAACAAAAGCAAAAAATGACCAGAAATTCACTTATTGTTGTAAAGTAAACGTGACTGAGATTTTTGAAACATTAAAAAGTGTATGGATTTTCTAGCAATTTATAGTGAAGGTACCCACTGGAAAACTATTCTAACATGAATAGAAATTAATGCCTTTTATAATATTAGCTTATTGAGATTCAGATATTCATGAAAAGAAAGCAGCAGGGACAGTTGTTTAAACTAATATCTAGTAACATCATTGATAATAAAATAATGCACCAGGATATTTCTGATTCAGCTCAGCAGGTGAACATTCCCTTCTCGAAAATTAATCAGAGCAGCAGCAAGTCACAATATTAGGAACATGTTAGCAAAAGTTGTAACAAACAAACCAATCAGTCAAAGTCAAGTGGGGATTTTTGAAGGAAAAAATAGTCACAGTCGTACTGCAGGTCAAACATCAGGCTGAAGTTTGATCATCATCCAGTCTGAAACATGTTTTCCTTAATAGGCATATTTTCTTTGGCAATGAAAACAGCCATTACTACAATTACTGAGAATTGCTGTGAGATAACATTAACATTAAACCAGGTTTTCATACATTAACGATTACATTTTTTAACAAAATCTTGGTCTCCCAAAGATTTTATGTTTTGGACATGGAGTTTATTACTGACAGTAAATCTCTGAAAAAGCTTGGCACTGAGTCTTTAAAATGATGAAACTGTTTGAGATAGACTGAATAAGGTAGTATGTATGTTTTGGTTTGCCAGGATTTATAGACTTGTCCACTGATTGCTGAATTTATCTTTTATGTGATTTGATTTTTCTTTAGTACTGTCTTACTCTGTATCCCAAATCCCATTGTTGTTCATTACAAGGGACCTGTTGCATTGCTCATTTTTGAGGATTATCACTTGGTGAGGAAGATCTGTATTTTCAGTTGTTCAAAAGAGGGAAGGCTTGGAGAAACAGTCCAGCATCCATCTCCTCTTTCACAAACCTATTGCAGTCAAACTCCTCCCACCTCATTCTCTAAACCTATACCCAAAATTAAGTCCTGACCTGAAAACTGAATGGTAACTGTCTGGATATTGTCACCCTTTCGACAGAGATAAGGATTAATTGAAATGTATTTCAGCAGAAGAATGGCAGGGCTGTTCTGGTAGGTTGTTTGGGCACCTTCTGTTTCTTTGAATAAGCCAGTAAAAAACCTGAATACTTGCCAGCCAGCAAACTGTGATGCTTCTGTGCCTATACTGCTTATTTGTGTTTGTCAGAATACCAACATGGTGTGAAACATGGCACATCCAGTGTGCTGGCTCTGCTTTGAACAGATATTGTCAGTCAGTCCAGGTGCAACCTGAAAACCTGATTAACATATGTCAGTAGTAGACCGTGGACATCGTCAATTATGGCAGATGTGCCAATTTCGTGTTTTGCAATGCTTTATGTAATTTTTTTTTATTGAAGAGGGGGTACAATTAGGATATTATGCATTTTATCTGAGACAAAAAAGACTTACCCTCTGGGCATCTGTTTCATGGTGTATGTGGTTTATAGTGAGTGACCCTCTCCCTTTTAGTCCCTTTAGCGGCAAAAACTATCTTCTCATAAGTTTCAAAAGGTATTTCCTCATTCATTGGCTATATACATTGATGCATATCTACTCAAAAAGAGACTGCACTTAGGGACCATATATGCTTTTTATCCATGAGTTCAGTGCATTGTATAGGCTTTACCCTGGGTCTCTCTACCACCCGTCCCTATTCAGACAATCCCTTTCTGTCTCTGCTGCTGGATCTGCATGCATGAAATTGTACATGCATAATTCATATCATCAGATTAGATTTTTTAAAGTGAGGTCAATTTAATTATATACCACACTTAAAAACAACAAATTTGGACCAAAGTTCTCTGTAGAGAAACTTGAAATAAAGTGAGATAATTATAAGTTATATCAATCAACATGCTGTTGGAAATTGGCCTTAAAAATGTTAACTCATGTCAACTAAAATAACACTTGAAAGACTGAGGGAAAAGGAGAAGAAACTCTAAACATACTTAGAGCTGAAACAGTTTATAAATTGTTACTTGAGTGCTTGCAAACTCAACTTTTTTGGTGATCATCCTTTAATTATGCCAATGTTTTTTGGCTTCTAGACCAAGCCTAGGGGAGCACTAGAGCTGTTTGTGTATGCTGCCATTCTGGATTGATTTGAAGGCACAAAGCAGTGGCATGGGTTTGCCTGAAAAGAACTCCTAATGATGGCGCTGCAGGGAAATAAGAGGATCAAGACACATCATTGAGGTGCTGGCACTCAGGCTCAGTGGTGCTTTACCCATTTGAAGCTCTGCCATAACAATCTAGCAGTGTCAGAATCTGCAGCAAACAACCATATACTCTGGAGGCCCAATACGTGCCTAGTCTGTTAAACATGGTGTAATTTTGATTAAGTGCGTGTAGAAATCACATCTATTGTGTTTGTAGTGGTAAAGATTACCATCTAAATCATTCTATATCTTATTATATATCTTAGAAATCTGCTTGACGCATATGAATATTTGGGACGTGGCAGGTGTTCAGTTATATGCAGGCGCACTTTGCTATGTTTTGATTTCCTTTACGAAATTAAAAACATAGTGCAAGAAAAGAAAGATAAGAAAGGAGAAGAAAAGACAAAAGGTTTCCTGATTGTGCTTCCTGTTTTGTCACAAGTCATTGAATAACCTGATGCAACCTGATTTGTAACATAAAGGACTGAGCTGTCAGCTTCCATGACTTGCTTATTGAAATGTGAAAGCTCTCTGCTCATCCATGGTTATTTACGCATGACTGTTACTTTGACATAACGGTATGTAAAGATAAAATCAGGTTTGCTAGTCAATGACCTACTAATATGTTCCCTCTATCTAAGCAGATCTTGGGAGAGGGAGGGGGCGCCAGATGAAACGCATTTAGATGGCGCCACTTTGATTCTGCATGCCATGCATGCCTCTCTGTTTCTTTATCTCTCTCTCTTGTTCTTGCTTTACCTGTCAGTTTTTTCTAATTTTTTGATAATGTCACATTTAATGAAAACACTTAACTCCACTTTTTCCAACTTGCCATTTGTTATACTTAATATAATTAAAATATTTTGCATATTCAAGTGTATTAAAGTGTGTTAATGATGGTAATCAGATATGGTAGTCGTCATGAAAAACTTGATCTGAGCTTAATTACTTAAAAATATTTTGTATTTTGTTTTGTGCCACAATTTCCATAAAAATTGCAAATGCATGAACATTTTTTTCTTTTGAATACCATTTCTGTTAAACTCTTTGTAACATGATTCTGTTCCACATCTGTTCACCAAATGTACAGCAAATTTTATTTCTTGAAAGGGTGCATTGTAGAGACAGTAACATTTTTCTGTTTTTCTGCACGGGGAACTTGCTGTATGATTCCTGAGCCTGCAGGCTCTGGTGGCCTTGATTCAGTCATAGGAGTCATAGGTCGGTCCGGTTATTCTGCCCCACTGTGGGTTTGGGCCAAGTCTAACTGCAGTTCCTGGCTGTGACAGCCACCCGTGGCAGAGGTTGTCACATACTTTAATGATTAATTTTTCACTCAGAATCCTCCCCTCATGAGACAACGCCCAACTGTTTTCACAGGTCAGAGGAGAGGGTGAAAGCATGTAATGGATTCTTGCTTTATCACCAAATGGCCTCCCTCCATTATGGACTAAACAAATAGAGTGAGAAAGTGAAATGGGTAAAGAAAAAATGGAGAAGTGGATTATCTGGATCTTGTGTAGGTTGCTATTAAGCCAGAGAATAGTGTATTTTTACACAAAACACATTCTCTATTCTTATCTGTTCACCTATTATTTCTTATCATTTGCCTAGATTTTCCTTTCCATTCTATTTGCTCTATTTATTTTATTTTTTATTATAATGTTTGGGAGTTAAGTTTTACTGACACAGAAAGAAGAAATGAAATAAATAATCTAAACTACTGAACATGCAGACTGCATTCCCAGGTTGCATGTAAATATTCATGGCGTCTGTTTGCTGGTGACACCCGTCTTTTGGGGTAAATGAGGCATGGAGAAAGGGGTGCTGCTAGCTAGCTGCCATCTCACCCACCGGATGAGTTGATTTCAGGAGGTGCTGATGGTTTAATGAGCGTCTGGCATCTAAATATCTGTATGCGCCTATGTGAGTTTGTGTATGTGTGTGTGTTTCCTGTTTACCCAAGTCATAGTCCGGGGTGATGTTTTTTGAAGCAGCCCACCTTTCTATGTGTCTCATTTGCAGGAAGACACAATCATTTAAAAAGCAGGAAGGTCCATTATCACATGGCCCCGACACCACTAAGCTAACTGGACACAACTGACGGCCAGAGATGTGTGTGTACAAGGACCATTTTAACTTTTTCATTTTTCAGTTTTTTTTTTCAATTCACTTGTCCTAGTGGTGTTTACAAAATACTTCACTGACTCAATTGCAATTTATTGCTTTGGAAGATAATTCAGAATTCAGAAATGGTTGTTGACCATGGCAAATTCACCCCGGCCCACAAAAGGCACATGTGTGACCATTCTTCTGCCATGCAGCTTGTTATACCTTCTGTTTGGCAGAATATCTTGTTAATGGTGGTATACAAATTGTTATAATGGCAAGCCTCATTGCTGTACCAGTCTGCCAAGAGTTTGGCAGGTACAAGTCGCCTGCCTTTTGGCTCCCTTCCGCCAGTTTTGAATAAGGCCAAATTCATGCACGTACGTGTTATGTGTGAGTTAGGTTGGTGGGGAAGTATATTTGTGTTTTGTTTTTGATCTTTGTCTATATGTCTATCTACTGTCTCTCATATCTAGAAAGTGCTGGTTTTAGGCACATTTGTTAGTAATTGCTGTTTGTGTTGTCGTCACTTTGTCAGGGTCCTGTCAGTGCTGACATCAAAGTGCTTTTTTGTATCTCAAACTAAATCACCACAATAACAATACTGAGCAATATTAGGCTGCAAGATGTCAGAGTGTGATGTCACAAATATGAAGCGCTCCTCCCAAGTGCCATAAATGCTAACTGACAGCCAAGCATTGGCCTTGTTTACTCTTTTAAAAAAAAAGATGCAGTCTGCATGTGGGCATGTGGTAAAAAATAACAAAGAAGCAGCGCTTTCATATGCAAAGCTCTGACATCTACAGTATAAGATGAATCTAGTCTTTCCCAAACCTCTAGGGGTGAAAACTGCATTGTAACCTTACTCTGACAACGTTCTTAGTCATGCTAGTTGCATGGATCTGGCAATATCGGTTTATCAATGTGTTCGGTCCACTTCTTTGGACCAGACGGAAATATCTCAACACAGTGGTTAACACTGTGCCAGAAATATTAAGTTTAGAAAATAATTCCTCAATGATCACTCATTTAAATGTTATAGCTGATCACACAGCTGTTGCCATTAACCTGTATTTGTTTGGTTTTGTCAGAGGTGTTTGTGATTATAAAGTACTGATTTGATTACCACCGCAGCGCAGCAGCTTGGGGATTACATTTGATCTGTGATTATAGTCTATTTCTTCCTCATTCTGAGACAGAAACAGAAAAATATCTACAACTATATTGTAAATTCAGCTGTATTAAAACACTTAAGGTGATTGCAGAGAGGAAGAGGGGACACAACTGAGGCTGACACTCATTAAAGTACTGGGCTGTGTCTGTAGCTGCCCAGATTCAGTCAAGAGCTCTTGTATAATACCATTTACATTAGTCAAATACTACTGCTAATACTACAATTACTATTACTACTACTATTGCTACTAATAATAAGCGTGATAAATGTGAATTACTTTGTGAGATGATGTGCTTTGCATTTGTGTGTCTGTGTTAGCCACTTTGATGAAATCCTGAAATGCATCAGTGACTTTTGATTCTGAACACTTGATGCTACTTCACCTTACTTTGATGTAAACCATTGACATCAATCTCCCTTGTCCTCCATACATGAGTACTTTATCTGGAAAAACTAAGCTTCACAATACAACTCGTTCTTTCAAATCCTGCAGTTCTTCTCCGTACAGTTTTCTCAAGTATAGCACACTGCTTGCTAAGCTAAATTAAATATTCTTTTACATGTGTCTGCAGGTCAGCTCTAGCAGGTCAGTTTGGATCAAATTTCTCATATAGGCTGATGTCAAGTTTCTGACAATATTTATTGAGATTTTCAGCGTTACTTTAGTTTCTTTGCACACATTTCACTCTGCTCTGACCTTTTTAATCCAGACTCCTTTAGATTAGTTAAATTGTGTTTTCTATGGCCTCAGGGGCCTTTACTCCATTTATGTGTTGAAAAGCATGAACAAATGATGTATGCAAATGCTAGTGGGCAAACCTGTCATTTGAAAAACCATCACTCTGAAACAATCAAGTTTTTGCAGAGGGTGATTTTTGTTGAGGCTGTAAAATTGGCAGAAAATACTACTTTTCTTGTTCCACTGAGTCTCATCATAGCAAACACAGGAGAAGTTGAATTCAGTTATGGATGACAAAAGCAGCACAGAGATTGATTAAAACCTATTGATTAATTTCTTTTGAAGTTGTTAATTATACTCTTATTAATTAAAAAAAAAACAGCTGTCTAAATGTTGCAGAGAGAAGGCAGACTGAAAACTGTATCCTGTTTCATGATTGAAACAGGATACAGTTTTTGGAAAAACAAATAACAAAAAAAACTCTTACTTAAACTAAACAAAAATGACAAGCCTTGGGTTTCAAACCATGTTTCTCTTTTACTAGAATGTGTTTTTTTTTGTTACTGTAGGTTGCTTTTTTTACCTTGAGGGACAAAGGTACTCTTCAAAATGTACACAGTCAGGTGTCAACCTCTACTGACATCTGCAGACAACGATTGTCAGCAAGGGCAGAACTCAAAATTGAGCTTTGTGTTCTTTCTTAAAACTTGGCATAGTCAAGGTCACTTTGTAAGCTCTTCTACCCCTGTCTGTGGGTGTGAGCCCCAATCAGCTGTAGTCTCCATTTCAGCACCTTGTCATTGGCTTTCCCTAAGAAAGCTGAATAGTGTGAAAAATCAATAGAAGCCCCACTTTTGTTTAAAAAAGGGCCTATCCAAGGCCACTAGCATTGAAGAGATGTGTCATTCACAACAATAGACTGTACATAAATATGGACAAAGCATCTCCACTTCCTACCGCTATGCAAAAGTGAAGCCAACATATCTCCAGGAGCTACCATCTTGTTTATGTGATGTCTTTGCAGCCATAGTCTGCACAGTAAAGTCAGGCGGTGGGATGATGGCCCATGGGACACATTCCCACAGTTGTCAATCATGACATCACACCACTTTTTATATTGTCAAATAACTAATTAAAAACAAAATTATCATAAAAATAAACACTTGAACAAACATCAGCATGATAATAACTACCTAAAATGACAGAAATCATCTGAAAAATTTATTCAACATGCACTTTAACTTCTTAGTTTGGCCCATGTCCCATCCACGAACATGGAGGGGGCGGGATGTATGACCTCTGTTGCAGCCAGCCACCAGGCAGTGATCAAGATATTTTGGCTTCACTTCTGGGGAGCGGTCATATCATCCATCTTCATATACAATCTATGGTCACAACAGCAGAACAATATCCAGAGTTTTCAAAAGCACATGTCATTTCTCCTCTATTAGTGGCTTGTCACTGAGGATCTTACCGACACCCCTAGTGATCTGTCAAGGAAATGATCATCATCTTTCCTCATTCTTCCAGCCCTTCTTTCCCCTGCTGAGTCACTGAATGGTTGTCCTTATTTCTTCCAAACTCCACCCACACTTGTGGCTAACATTCTTGGTACCTCTGCGTGGGATAAGATTACCCATACAATGAGGCTTAGACAGCCCTCATTTTCACTTAACAATCTTCAGTACTACTAGTGTCCAGTAGAAAGTTTGCTGCCATGATAAGCACCAACCATCTTATGACTACATAGTTTTGCAGCTACGCCACAAAAGTTTTGTGGATGATCCATTACTACTTCATCTCCCAATCCTCCAATCAAATCACATCAAATTGCATTTGGGTCTACCAAACCTGTGTAGCAGCTCCCACTGCCACTTGATCCAGCTTAACAGCAGGTGGTAAACAGCTGATAGCTCAGCGTCTCTTTCTTCACCTGCATACCCAAACCATGTGGCCACAGGAGAGAAACAACAATTACCAAGTCAGTGATTGATCTGTAGCCTCAAGTGCTATAGTGTCATGTATACTCAAGGGCTACATTGTCCAGGTATCATTTATTCATTGATTGCTAATGGGAGCTTTTGGCACTGCTGTATAGTTTATTACACTAAGCAATATGCAGTGCTATTGAGCAACGCTTTATTAAAGCATACACTAAAAGAAACTCTGGCTGTGTAGTAGCTTGGTGGAAAATTATATTGCCACAACAACCTGGCACCTCTCACTCACCTTTGTCAACTTCTGAGTGGAGACTGATAAGAGACCTCATCTTATAAAAGTTGTTCACCCAGATCCCAGAGGCATGCCTGCATGGATCCAGGATTAGGGCCTGATGTCATTGTTCTGATCTTGATCCTTGTGGATCAGTCAAAGGTATCTTTTTTCGCATCAGGAGTCAAAGCTCCTGTGCAATCCTTCTACTACAGAACAACTGTGATTCAAATAGAATATAACAACGAATTTGGGATTCACATGGGACTACAACCTATCCCAGTATGCATTAGGCAGAAAATGGGAAAATCACCTGAATAGAGCACTAGTTCATCACAGAGTATACTTTGGATTATTCTTTTGTATGTAGAGATGATTTTGATTTCATATCTGTTATTTTTCTTTAAATTTAGTTGTTGCTACTATACTTAACTGGAGTGGGCTACTTAACAGGGTGTACAAGGTCAGTTTGAAAAGTGATTCCACTTTGGGGTCACTTTGGTGTGAAAATGCCTGCTATTTCGGACCGCATGAGTCAACAACACAATCAGACTTCAGTAACTGCATATGGTCCGATATTAGAATAAAACTTTGAAGTAGGGGTGGGCGATATATTGAATATACTTGATGAATCTTGTTCTATGTGGGATGTAGTAAACGACTACATTTCAAACACTGAGTACAAATTTTTACATATTTTTGAGATGCCAGCATGAGACTCATTTTGGCATTTCACTTCTCTCAGTCTCTCCTATGATTCTCTCCCTCACACAGTCACAAAAAGAAAAAAAAAACTCACATACATAAGTTGCACACACTCGCCAGCATATCCAGACCACTCACATGGACAAGTGTGTGTGAGGTATGTAAGTGAGGTGGGATGTGTATTTTTATATCTGACCTGTAACGGTTTAACTTTCTCCTAACAGCTAACTGCTAACTGTTCTTGTTGTCAACTGCAACTACATCAACCAGCCTGAGATGAGCCTGGTGCTCTTTGGTCAAACTAGGTGAGGGGCTGATTTCAGAATTTTAGTAGAATGCTTAGAGGAAATCTTGGGGAAAGACAGACAAAGAAACTAGACAGTGGACTGAGAGACATCAAGGTGAGTGGGAGGGTGGTAGGCGTCATGGCTGAATGTGCAACTTTGCTGTAGGTCGTGAACCTTAGTATAGATATGCACATCCAGGAATTCTTGCCTGTGCCTTAATGTATTGAATAGCTTAACTTTGCCTTGTCTTTCACAGTGTGTGCAATGAACACTATCCTGTGTTGGCAAAGTGCTCCGATTTTACTCTTCACTGCTTCTAGTGGGCAACCCTCCACACACAGGTTTTTTTTCACAAACAAGGCTGACACCGGCTCAACACACTGCTATTCATCTTTGCTAATTAATTCGGACAACACGTTAGTCACAGTTATGCTGACTATCAATCACACAGAAAGACCATGAAACTGGGGGGCGGATGGAAAGACAAATGATGAATGTTCCGTCCTGGTGTGTTTCTTGGTTGGTCATATTGTTTTTGCCTGAAGTCACTGGCTGCATTGCATGCACTTAAGTGTTATATGTATTAGTGCTTTGAGAAATAATGCTGTACTGATATAATAGTTGCAGTATACCTGGTTTTCCTCTAATTTAGATGTTCAAGCATCTGCACACATACGAACAGATTCACATAAGTGTTCACTCTTGAGGTACTTTCCATCCAATTTTTCAGGATTACATTAATGCTTATGCATTGTTTGACTCAAATCAAAATGGTTCAGGTCAGTCATTTCAGGCTTTACTGGATACATAAGGTAGAAAATAAATGTAAATTACATTTATATTAGACAGGAATGGACAGCTTTGCATTCATTTAACAAAGGCAAAAATGCATTTCCAGTGCTGTGTGTCTGCATTTTTCTGAATGCTCATTGACTTTACAGCACAACAGTGACATTCTAGCCATAATGACATCTTAATTATTTAAATTAGGACAAAAAAATCACACACTATGCTCTTGAGTAGTCAGACTGCTACTGTCCATAAAGTTACTTTTACACCTCCCTTCTTTACCTTCCTTGAAAAGCCTAAAAATAAATGGCAAATAGAAACATACATCTGCCAAAATAAGAGAGCAAAACAAAGCAAAACATTCAAACATTTTTCAATTTAAAAGGTTTTCCATTTCAGCATTTTTCCCTTTGTTTTATAAAGTTCACTTCCCTTTTTTCAAGTTACTATGCCATTGTTACATCAGACTTTTTCAGTTGCCCTTTTCTGCTGTATCAATTTATGATAGGATAATTTAATTTATTCCTCTATTTGCAATTTTCTCCATTTTCTGGGTGAAAGTATTGTCCATACTCCAGTAACAGTCACTGTTGAAAGAAGCAACTGTCTTTAACTCCATTTTGATTTTCAACTTGAAAGAGTATATTGAGTAAGAGTCTGTCAGACAAAATAAAGGACACATTCATCTCTGTGCTCAAAGTGGTGAAGTGCCCAAGGTCTGCTGGTATAATAAGGAAATAAAAGTTTTAAAGCCCACCTCACCTTTTTCCAACATCTGAAAGCACTACAAAAGATTTTCTTTTTAATTGTTGTTGTTGTGGCCAGTGTTTGCTCTGAGCAACATCCCTGTTTTCATTACCACCCATTTGGCTTTGCAAAACAGTGTCATTGATATAACCCTTCCGGCTTTTCTGCAATGCCTTTTCTACATTTATCAAAACCATGTCTATATGCTAAGTGTGTCATCCAATGATTTTTCTTATTGTAAAAACAGACTCCCTCAGGATTTTTGGTCTGACTATCTCCAACAAACCTGCTGTGAGTAGTTTTACCTGTTTCCAATGGTAGAGTTGTGCATATAAGTGAAATTCATAGAGACAGGCTTGCAGATGTCAGTTCTATAGTGGTGTTGCATTGGATTGCATTACTGTAAAGAGTTTTCTTTTTATCTTTTCACTGTGTATCACCTCACCAGTTTATATGTTCAGGATTCACCTATTGTTACTCAGTCCTGTTGGACTATGTTTTTCTCTCTTATGTCAACAAATAGGTGAGATGTTTGCCCAGTAAACACCGTCTCAAAGTACAGTACAGCCCTAATGGTTCAGCTGGCTCAAAGCCTCAACAGTGTGGAGGAGCACAGCTCTGATGTGAAGACACAGAAGTTATGCATTTTCTATAAAACATTACAGACAAGCCTCAGGTGTTTTTCTCTCTCAACTGATGCACAGCATCTCATCACAACTGTTGTGCTTCTTTCAGTAGAGAGAGTAAGTGAAAGAACCTGCAAAGAGAATATCTGTTAACAGTTCTGAATCTTTTGGAGTGCATGATTGCAACTGTCTTCTTTTATAAGGACATGCAAACACACAATATGCAAATGGCAATATGGACACATACATTCAGTTAGTCAGGTGCACAAGCAAAATGGATTAACTGTTTGTTCTGATAGTTTTCCAGAGTAGTTTGATGATGTCTTCATGTTATTTATCCATGAAATATTTCTCCTCTTTTAATGGTCATACTGTATGATAACTCATTACATTGCACATATTACAGTAGAGGTTCTGTTAGATTTTAACCAGTTATAACATTTAACATTTAATTTCTGAATTAAGTAAAGTCTCACTGTAACCTTGACCAAGGAAGATGTTGAGAGGACAATGGTAACAGCTTGCAGTTATTATTCACACCAGGGTCCGAGATATTGATGTAGGCAGCATAAATGAAGTTAATGGCAAAGGTGTTCTACAACTAATAAAATATATATAATTTAGCCAATATTAGTTATTCTGTAGCTGAAGCAAGCCAGTTTTGCTTGTGCATTTTACAGCAATCATTAATTGAGCAGCTATGTCAGCAGGTCATGTGGTGTGTTCTGTGTCATGTCTATAGTAATACTGAATGTGAACTCTGCCTACCCAGGTAGTTTTTTCTGTATCCCATTTGTAATTAAATGTGAAGACAAACTTAAATCTTGGTACATAGCGCTTGCCACATCTAAATGAGATATTTGTGAATGAAGTTACTGCCGCAGTTTAAAGGGTTCACAGTGTACTTGAGCAGAAGTTGAGATAAGGTATAATTATTACTGTCTAACAGTGCTAAAAGGGGGCCATCATCACCAGAGTCTCAGAAAAGAGTGTCCTCCTACTTTCATTCTTGGGTCTCTACGCCTTGCTTTCATTTTTATGTCTCGTCCTTTCCTTCCATCTGAACAGCGATCAATCTTGCCCAATCAACTCAAGGTCAGCCCATCAACTCAGTGCAGAGAGACGGAAATAGAAACAGAGATTGAACTGAGGGAAAAAACAAAGATGTGTATACCCATGCAGGAGAGTGCAATGGGGTCAAAAAGTAATAATATTAACATAGAGATAAAAGAGGTGAAACTACAATGAAATGACAAGACAATGACATTTGGTATGATGTCACTTGTTCACCTTGGTACCTTTTTTAAAGTGGAATCAGCAAGATACTGCCAACTGATCCCTCCTTGTTGGTCTGAGTGGTAAGAGAGGTACCCTTACTAATGTTGCATCATCTCTCAAATCTGACCACAGGCCACCTGATATTCCCATTCCCTTCATTTCTCCTTTCAGTGGGTCGGCAGGGGCAGGTCACTGTTGTGACATCACAATAGGTCCATACCATCAATCAAAGCTAAAGTGCCTTATGAGAGGCCTTTAATATTTTACTAATTAAGATTGCTGAGTGCTCAACCATCATTCACTCCAGTTAAAGTAGGCTAGGTTCACTAGGAAGTGTTAAGTGACATTGATTGCCCACTGCAGTGTGCCCTCTATAATGGGTTTCGGGAGATTTGCCCTTCTTCTTCTTTTCTGCCCTGATGTGGTGATAAGGCGATACACCAGTGATCTGCTGAATATGTAATGGATGTAGTTTGTTTCGATCCTCTTCCCATTTGCCTCTTACATTTGCCCTTACAATACAGCAAGGAGAGACCATGTCCTTTGCTGGTCACTTCTGAAACAGCACTTCTATTTCCATTATCTATTGGTTAATTGATTATAAATGGGCTTACTTGGTACAAATTGACTCTTTTTCTCTGGGACTCATCATTTTGAATTCAACATGCCCTGTGTTAACGTCATAGCATGGCCCAACCTCTTCTGTGGTGAATAAGCACTTTCTAATGCCAAGGCCTCCCTTGGAAAGAGTAGAAATGCGATCACCCACTGAAAGCACTAAGCCAGCTTGGCTCAGGTAAGCATGGCATTTTTTCAAAGGATCTACAGTTCACACATCCTCTATTTTTTGCACTCAAATCCTCGGTTTAGTGTTCACCTCTCAGCCTTGACACAAATAATAGAACACATAATGGACATAATGTAGATCTCTAGCCAGGGGTGGAGTCATCTGAGGCAGCTAGGTGATGAACCAGTAAAATGCATAATTAGGAGGGACTATATATTCATGGTTTTCCAGATTGAAGGGGAAACAAAGGGTTATTTCAGTGCTTGATTTCTACTGCTGAGGCAGGCTGAATGCCAAATGTAAGTTTGAAAAATGTATGTCAAACTCCTGCTGATGACTCATAGCTTGCAGCAGAGTACAGCCTTTTAAATGTTTAATTATTAAGATGACTTAACGTCTGCCTGCTGCAAATGATTGCTGATGCACGATTCAGTAATTCTGATAACTGCTCTCATCCTTGGAATATCTAACTCAAATTATAATGATTCCCTCTGTCTTTATCAGATATAATTTCTTGATTATTGGGTCAAAACATTACATGAGATTAGCTAACAGTCACACACTCTTTGTTCCGTCCTCTGCATGGCATCGTAACCCACCAGGAGCGTTTTGCTCCAGCAGCACCAGAGGGAAGAGAGCCACCAACGGTCATAACAGCAGTGTTGTCATAAAATCTTGTGATTTTCCATTTCCAAGATGAACCTCTTGTCGTCCGTGGTGACAAATATCCTCTGACCGGTTGACTTCTGGCCTGGTGCCACATAATGTTGATGTAGTGATGTGATATACGATTGGCAGTCTGCACAGGGTATTTTATTTTGAAAATTGACCAGATGCCCCATGCTGTTCCTGATTCTGACTTCCCGCCCAGCTCGATATACTCTATGCAGCTTGACGCATATGTTTAGCAGAGCTGAGCTGAGAGCCACTCTGAAAGGCTTCTGAAACATACTGCAGCGCATCTGGTGGGATCATGCCATTGACAAGAGTGGTCACCATCAGCTCCAGTGGCCATGTCGCAGCCGGAAAATGACACAGCCATGTCCAGTGGAATCAGGGCATCTTCTTTTAAGTCCTCCCACAAACACATAGAGCTTATTTGTGTAGCATACAACAACAATAAGGCCATTAGTTCATTTACCTTGCTATATATTTACAAGTACAATTCAATGTGTTGCCATCATCTGTAGTTTTTGAAGTTATTCATCTTGAAAGACAGTTGTTTACTTTCTTACATACATGACAAGTCCTTCAGTTTGGAGTACTACTGAAAATAAGCTCCAAGGTTGATGTCATAGTGCATTGAAAATAAAAAAAAAATGTTTTCCATAAAGATTATACATTTGTTCCTCATATTTTCCACTTCATGTTAAAAAAAGAGCTTATTACACAAAGGCCCCTATATATGTAAGAATATGTTTTTGTATTAATAGAAACACTATAAATATATTTCAATGAGCTATTTAGCTATGGCTGAATGAAGGAGACCATACTGGAAATCCCAGTAGCAGAACCAATGGATTTATTTTGTCTGTGAGCACAGTTTCAGAGGAATTACATCAATGATATAAGTCTGTCAGCATATTTGTGTAGTTCATGAGAAAAAAGGCAAATCATTTCTCTCAATTAAAAAAAAAAGTAGAAATCTCTTTTGAATTGTGCATCACTTCTTCTCAAGGACTGGAGACTAATTAAAACAGAGTCATTGGAAGGAGCTGATATCTGTTGTAATTGCTAGACCTCTGATTCTCCTCTAATTATTGTGTCTTTGTAATTGGAATTACAGATAACCACCAGGTTCCTGTTTTGTTATTGGCCTGGATAACAGGATGTAGAAGGTGCAGGAGGTTGATGGAGAGAAAGAAGAAGAGAGTAAAGAAAGAGAGTGGAGAATAAAATGGAAAAAAAGAGATTAATTGTCTGTTGTCCTAAGATTGGCTCTCAGCTTCTAGCTCCTTGTCATGCATTTTTACGAGGTAGAGATGAAAAGGAGCACTTGTGTCCCACATTCCCATGCTGATGAAATTAAGGCTCAGAAGAAAGAGATGGAGAGACCCACACTGTGAGGGAGAGATAGAGAAAGAAGGACTGAGGCTCACAGTGGAGTAACACGAGAAAGTGAAGCAGATCTGAAACAAAGCTAGAGTGACGGAAATGAAAAGGATTAGAAAATGGACAAGATAAAGGGCAGGGGTTTTATTGCTACACTCTCCACATTAGTTAGGTCCCCACTTGACCTGTTCACTGAACAAGAAATATATTTTCTAATCATACTTTTAGTTTTTGGAATATAGTTTGTAAACCCTTGGCCCTAATCCTTTTTAGCCTTCCCAACGTGGATGCAATTACACTTTTTTGCTGTTTTCAATTACTGTAATCCTGCTGGTGAAAGAGTATCTTGGGATAATACAGTGTCTGATATTTGACAACCTATTGAAGGTTTTCCTTCACTGTGTAATACTGAAATTACTACTGAAATGACAGTAATAGCCAAATTAGAACCAGGTTACAAAACCATGCCATCCCTGTTCAGATGAATCCCCACTAAATGCACCGGTCAATCTGCTTGTTGCCTAAATATTTCCTGAACAGTTCTTTTTGTTCATCCAAAGCCATGGATATCTTTCTTTCTGCAGTGACTGTTTATTCAAGTAAAACCAGATTACTTTAGTTATTCAATTATTATTATTACAGATCACCAGGCTGTTTTATGCATTTGTCTTACCCAGGTGTTGACGGTGTTGACAAGATAGAAAGACTTGCAATGACTCCTGGGGGCGCATGCATTAACACATTGAACATTCCTTAATTTTCTTGCTATTCTCTCTCGCTCCTCAAGGGCATTATACAAATGAAGCCATCAAGAGACGAGAGAAACGGGTGACAGATAAAAGATTTGTCCACTCAGAGAGAAATCCAGTTTGATTTAATGTGTATGTGTGTGTGTGGTGCAGGGGGTAGTCATAAAAGCACCTCATCAGAATGCTACTGTCATTCAAAGTTTAAATGGCAGCGACATGAACATAAAAATAGCCAGAGGTGAGGGCTTCTCGCCGATTACTCAGAAAAATAGGAGGAATTCAATTATGGCTGTGCATGCATGTGTGAAGGGATTTGGAGGTGAGGCATTCTTGAAGTGTGTCAATGGTAGTGTTAGGCTTAAAAATTCAGGGGTAAGTTTTCCCTGAAACATTAAATGATAAGAGGTTTAAAAGGAAATTCACAAATTCATGCACACACACACACACACACACACACACAGAATTGTCTTCTAAGTATGAATCTTGTTCCAAACACCACCTTTTTAGGCCATGTAATAGCATTGCAAACCATTATCCAATTCAACCTCCAGACATTTTATTCATTTTTAATTCATTTTCACACACACGCACATGCACACACACACACACATCAGTCAAGGACTATTAATCCAGTGAGATAGCATATGATTATCACCATGCCATATGCCATTTTACCTGTCATCTTCAACTAAAATCAGCAGGTAATATGGCACAAATTATCCGCCCCTATTCCATTCACATCATTTTAATGACACATTTCACCTATTATCAGAACGAAAACATTAAAACATATGTGCATTGTTTTCTTATACTCCACTGACACACCCACTAACCGACAAAACATGAGACATGCAGGATTCATAAAACTTGTGAGAATCACAAACTTTGGGCAAAAAGTTAAGAAATCTCCATCTTTTACTAAATCAGTATCACATTATGAATACAGCTCCTGCCTGCAGGTCATATGAATTTGTGTGCAGGGTGTGTAATTGTGTGATCTGATCCAACTGTAATTGTATTTGAATGAAATCACCTCGCCTCATTCTACTTGGCTGGGGTTTTCTTACACCTGAGAGAATATTCACAATAACTAGGTCCCAGAGTAAAACTTCCAAATGAAAGTGTGAATAGCTTTCACACCTTGAGTCTCTCTGTATGTGGAAATAACTGTGAGTGTCCATGAGCCTCCTTGAAAAAAGGCAAATGGCCTATTGAGTCTACCTTGCCAAACAGTGGACATTCTCATGCTCATTCTACTTCTGTAACATTCTCCCTTACTGCTTTAATTAACTCAACTTTGATAACTCCAATGTCATTATTAGAATGTAGAACTTCAATTAAAGCAGGTTCTTCACTTTTAAAGATCTAATTTTCAAGTGCACACAGCTGAGTCAGTAAGAACAGCCTCTGCCAGGGGCTTACACACATCATGATGGTGTATTTTCACCATCATGATGCTCCACACATGCTCTGAGTCATGCCTGTCTTAAGTGATACAAGCACTTGTAAATCAGACACTGACCTGACACTGAAAGGGACCTTTGGAAAACCTACCCAAACCTGACTTCCATAAATTAATTTTCAACGAAGAAGATCCGAAGGATGCCTGAGTAAAGTCAGACCTGATCTAAATAGACCTGACAATGATTGGACCTGATTCAAACTCTAATTCAACCTGGATAGACCCTAATAGAGAGAGTACTCCAACACTGGCAGCAGCATGATACATTAGCATTACCAAGCAGCAATAATATGCAGTAACAATGTCCTAAGAACAAATCTAAAGTCAGAGAAACAAATTCCAAATATATATATATATATATATATATATATATATATATATATATATATATATATATATATATATATAAGTTTGCCTTTAAAGCATATAAAGTCCTATTTTCAACAAGAATAAAACAATCTGTAGCCAACTGAGAAATAAACAAAGTTCTGTGAAGCTGGACTTAGTTCAGCATGCTACCATGCTCACAGTGACAATGCTAACATGCTGGTTGTAAGCAAGTAAGTTTACAATGGTCACCATCTTACTTTAGCATGTTAGCATTATAACATTAGCTAATTAGCATGAAACATAGTACAAATGAGTTTAACAGGATTGTTGTTTATTTGCATGTTTTTGGTTTGAAACCAAAGTATTGGACAATTTAAAATGTTTATCATGCTGCTAGCATCACAAGAAGTACACTGCAGATTTCCTAAAATATTTTCTCCTGCAGTAACTATGTTCACATGATATGAGCAGATACTGAATACAACTGGATCCAGTTGGATCCACTTAGGTATTAAACTGTCGCCTATTTACACCTTACATTTACATGCAATCTGTATCTGGATATGTTATCTGGATAAAGAAAAACATGTGCAGGTGTAAATGCACTAAGAACGCATTATGATCGGAATGCGATCAGATTGGCCAGAATACATTTTTGGAGGTACTTGGGCTTGCACTGTGTTTGTATCTCAGCCAGGTGTAAATGCAATCCATATAGTGTGACCAAATTCATGAAAAAAAATCATACCAGTAAGTTGAAAGGTCACCTAGCTCTGCCTCTTCCTGGCAGCTAAAGCAAGCCCTGTAAAAATTAAAATTAGTAGACTAGAAGTAAAAGTCTTTCCTCGCAAAAAAGTGAATGACGTCTGTTCATGGCAGCAGTTTCCTTGACTCAGGACATGAAATGTTTGTTGACAAGCCTGCCAGCTCCACCCCGCTAATTTGCATTTTTAGATCTGATCACAATGCGGACACAGCTGAGAAAACGAGAACACATTTTAATACCAGGTGTAAATGCACAGACCAACTGATTGGATGTCATTATCCAGACAATGTATCCAGATACAAATCACATACCAGAGGTAAATGGGGCCATATCGATGCACATGAGCCAAAAGCTGTGGCAGTAAAACAAGACAACATATGAACTGATTTAAGTATAATTTGGACCCCAGTGTGTCTTGGGTCCCATTTGGGGTCTCAATTTCTCAGAACCAAGTGGACCATTCAAGATCCCGTGACATCATAAAAGCTAAAAAGAAAGAACAACCCTGACTTTGAATTAAGCCTCTCTCTGTGTGTGTTCTTCTGGAGTTAGAGCCTCTTCTGCACCCACACAATCCTTTTGCTTCCTCACTCTGTGTCCATTGTTGTTTCTTTATAGTTAGGGCCATAGTTGTGCGCGCACGCACACACACACACACACACACACACACACACACACACATACACATACACATACACATACACACACACACACATACATTTACATATATACACATTACTGGGCTCCCTCTCTGCTTTCATTGCCTGGATGACTGTGTGATTGAGTTTTGGGGATGCAGCCTGGCACTTCCTCCTTGTGTGCAGGCTCCTCTCATTACAGAAGCCTAATTGGGATTAGTGCAGCATTTTGTTTTGGCATTGTTAACAAGGCCTGTGGTCAATGCCAATATCTGGCTGGTTCTTCTCCCCAACTCCAGGACAAGTAGCCGTCTGTGTGTTCATGTGTTTGTGTTTGTGTTTGTGTATGTGTGTGTGTGTGGTATATGTGTCTAATTATGCCTCTAAGTAGGCCAGGGAATTGACCAGGCCAGGGAATTTTTTACTGTAGAAATCATTGTGTGCCATTACAGAGGTCTCCCCAAAGACAATGTAAATACTATCATAATAATTCAAAAAAATAATTACTAACTAAAAAGAAAAAAAGTAGTATTGTTGTTCATGAGTTCTGCTACACCTTTTGAGAACAGTACATTTCATGCAGAAATTTTTTTTTTCCAGTGCAAGCAGTTTACCTTATAACCTTCACACAATATATAAGCATCAGAAGTCCTGTATTAGCAGACATCACAGCCGATGGTTATCTTTTAAAGGGAGACAACTTAATAGAGCAAGAAAATCAGCCTAGACCCAAAGGTTGGTCATGTGTTGATGAAAGTACTGTCTTTGTTAACAGTGTTATTTTCCAAAGTTTATGTAATTTAGTTATTAAATTGATCAAAAAAGATTAAATGTCATCTCGACATAGCCAAGGTGGGGTGCACTGAATTGCTTTAATGCCATCATACTAAAAGAAGGAGAGCCCTGCAGCACCACACTTTCGTCTTTATAAAAGGCCTATCATCTTTGGCACATTTTTCTACTTGGCTTATATAACTTACTTTTCTTTTTTACCTTGAACATATAATACAAAAAGGTAGAATGTTTCATTGACCTAATCATGCATGGATGTAAAATGTCACAGACTAAAATCGCATTAATTAATTTTCTTGTTACTTCTTTTCAGTATTCATACATTTGAAATATAAAAACCTGAATATTACCATTTATATCCCCATACGATTACAAAATTAACCTATTTGAATGTTCATTGGCAGGAAAGCATACCTGCAGTTTGATTGGCTTTTAATCTACAGCATAGAGGTCCACATTTACAGCAAGACACTGTGATGAAAGATCTGGCTCCTTACCCACAAAGAAAACACTGTTGATGCTCCCTAATGAGCTTGTGGTCAGTGGTACTCCTGGGCTGGGAGACTGGGCACAGTCTCTTTTGCGGTCATATAAGGAAGACATGAGTTCATTTTATTAGTCCTTTCATTCAGACATCAGTCCCATCCTGTAACCACAGGCTAAATTACAGTGATGTGGGTCTCACTGCTTCCAATCCATTAGGGTGCAAGTGAACATTTTTGCTCCTGCACCAAAAAGGGCTGGAACGCTGTCCGCCTCCCTGTGTGAGGATAGATGGATGGATAGATGGACGGATGGATGGATACATAGATGGATGGATAGATAGAGCTTGTTTTGGCATTATTCAGATCCATCATTACAGACAAGTTGTTACTTTACCAGTGACAGTTGACACAAACATTTGCTGAAAAAGTTAAACTGTCACTGTCAACATAAATCTCATCTTTATATCCTCTGTGATAACTCAAAAATCCAAATGCTTTTAGTTAAATGGCAGTCAATAGAGAAAGGATGAGCAAGTCTGAGGGATCAGCTTTAATTGCTAGATCTGGAGGAAGATGTTTGCCATAGAGCATACAAGCACACAAACACGTAGACAAGTGTACTGTGCACATTGAAACACACAAGCAAGCAAACAAAATCAAGATGACACTGCTCAGTTTGATTTAGATACAAGTGTTTAATGTTTCATGTGGAAACTATATTAAAGAAAAAAATAAATGTTAAGATAACAAATCATGACAGACAACAACCTTGTCAATTAGAAATAGGTAAAATTGATCAGTTATTGGATTTGAAGATGATTAGAATGCCCATGGCTCCACTGTTATCCCTGGGATATGTTCTGCTGGACAGAGATTAATGGTTGTTAGCTGTTCAAGGGTTTAACGAGGATCAATTTGCAAAATCATTTTAAAAATGGATCACACACAGTTTGTTTTTTAAATCTCACATGACAAACTGGAGTGCAGTCATTAGTCATCTGCTTTGCAAGTCATGGAGAGATGTGAAAATGAGGAAAAACACACAGATTAAAAGAAAGTATCCTCTTCAGTACGTACTCTTTATGAATTTCTAAAATGCATTTACACTGATCCTTTGATGAGGCTTTGTGTTTGGGTGTTATCAGGTCTTGTTTATATAGTTTTAATCCTAGGCTAAAAGACAGAGATTTTCTCCCATCTTTCTCCTTTTTATTTCTTTAAATGACACAGTGAGAGCTTACCTTTCTTTGCTCCTCCACGACTTGTCAGCCTGAGCCATGTAAGGTTTTTAAAGCTCATTGATGAGGGAATGAAAAACCTTGAACCTCCTCATTACTGAAGAATTTCACCAACCAGGGCAGGCATCAAAGAATACCCCAAATTGACTCCTTAACACCTCTGAAACAACACCAGCACATTTCTGTGCCCTACTTTACTCAATCGAAATATTTACATTGCCTTGAAACAATACTGGGACCCTCTCCATTCTGTTAGATGTTTTGATGGTCACGTGGTACAGAACTACAGAAAATATATGTATTTGTATGTTTTCTTTATTAAATTGATTGTTCAACTTTTTGTACAGAGATAATCCTTTTTTTGCAATAAAAATGCAATAAAATCAGAAGTGGGTCTGTTAAGTATAATGTCCAGAATAGCTTTGTGGGTCAAATCTCCTGCAAACAAATCCTGTGATTGTGGCATTCTGGCTTTCTTCTTAACAGCAAAGAGGCTTTAGAACAGCACCTCATTGATTCTGTTTGCTCTTTACAGATTTCCTTCCTCATTAAATATTGCCTTTGCCATTGCAATTACTGTATGTCCACACAAGAATTCCAGAGATCTGTTTTTTTTCGTGCTGACTTACTTTACATGCTGCCTCTTCTGTCATCTTGTGCACTGTGCAGAGTGTGTTCACACTGGAAAATATGTCGAAGCAACTCAAGGGTAAACACCAACCCCCTACCTCCAAATACTGTGCACAGAGCAAATATTTTTACTTGGCATAGTGAGAGTGAACCCTGCCGAGAGCATGATGCGGAAATCTACTGCTGTTGTGTACTCTGGGAAGTTTGAGCACTGATCATCTGAAGAGCTATTTACAGCAAAGCTACTCTTATAGGAGTTCTAAAATAACTGAACTTTGTAGTGTCTTGTATTGTTTGGATACACCCATTATTTTTCATCATTTCAATGTGCAAACTGAAGGTTTGAATACCTACATAACCAATCATGTAGGGAGGGTCAAATGTTTGACAATGTTGTCATAGAATTGTTTATGAACTATGCACTGCATGAGATTCAAGCTCATGTGTTAAAATAGAACAGTACCATTTTGACAGATCATTACATGGGCATTTGTGGTGAATATTTCAGCTTTCATAAGAAACATTGCTCATTTCAAACAGAAGGACAATAAGAGATGGGTTTGTAGGTTATTATTCAGATACACCAGGGGAGAGATATTATTCAGTGGAATAAAGCGTGGTTCTGAATATTTAAAAAAAAAAAAAAGGATAACAAAAGGGAATTTAGGTGACACCGTATTTGGTACATCATGTTTAACTATATTATGATAACACAGGTAAGTGTTGTGTATGTATGTGTATGATTACCATGCTTTTCTTATTCTAGTAAGAGTGAATACAATTTGCATATTTTACCCTAATCATACAAAATTTTAAAATATCAGAGGATCAGTTAAGGCCATACTCATTTTTGATAAGTCAGGTATAGTAGCCGTATAGCAGTGTATAATTGATCTGTGTTATTATAGTATGGTTGCTTTGGTGTTGTTACTGGACATTTCCAGAACAGAATAACACCTCGTCTGAAATACTATGTTTTCTGCTTGTACTGTGCATGAAGTTTTAAGGATTACATATTGTATAAATCAGTCCAATACAACACTAACACATACTAAATAAATACTTCTCCATCACAATGTCAAAAAAATAACTATATATTGCCAGGTTATTGTACTGGTGCAGTAATGCAGTGCATCATGGTGTGTAGTTGTTTGCATGGGAGGATGGAGTGAGATGTGAATGAAAGGATAAACAGTCATATGAGTGTGTGGAGTATGAATGTGTATAGATCGACAAAAGTTGTCAATATAGTGTTATGGGTAATTGTGGCTGTGGGGAATAGAGCTTCTCTCCTTTTCTCTCAATCACACCATCCTCCCATTGTTTGCATGTTCCTTGGTAGTCTGCACATGTGGGTTGAAAAGGTGTCAGGGGTCGGTCAAAGGGTAAATCACACATGCTACATATTAATGGCTGCTGTCAGCACAGGCTCTGCTCTGCTCCGAATAAAACAACATTTATAATTGTTCCTTATCTATCTTTTCCATTCAGCTGGTTCTATCTCTGTTTTTCACATCTTTCACCTCAGCATTGCATCTTTTCCTTTCACTTAACAGCCATCTGTGAAGAAGATCTCCCTTGCTACTTCAGTTGCATTTTCACTATCCATCAAATATATATATATATATATATATATATATATATATATATATATTTGTCTCTATGCTCTGTCAGCCCAAACCTGTCTGCTTACTCCTCAGCATCACCCTCTAACTAGCTTCCTGGTGTGGTATTATTGCTCTCCATCTCATCCTTGCTCTCTCACTCTTTCTTTCTTTATGCGTCTCCCAGGATCGATTTAACAAAATGCAGAGCTCCGCTATTACCCTACGGGGACGGCCATTTGACAGATCCGGTTCCTGGCAGCATGAGCCAGCAAACACAATGGGGCAGGAATGAAGGTAGATAGTCACTGACAGCTAACAAATAGGCCCAGGGGACTCAAAAGGATAAGATAAGCAAGTTCTACACGCATTAAACGCCTGATCTCTTCACTGATAGTGAATGAACCAAAGTGGCAGTGAATGAAACAGATATGAGCTTGATAAAGGCAGTGGTGTGCCATTAAATGGATACCAGATTTGGCTAGAGTATTTCTGGACTGCATTTTTTATATTTAGTCACTATTTTTCATGTTTAGACATTCCTTTTTTTAACATGCTGGCATTCAACAGAAGATCTGATTCTGAGCCAATTGGAAGAAAGCCTAGAGCAATCAGAGTTTGAAACAGGTAGGAGAAATGTGAGTTAAGAAGATGTAAAATGAAACCTGAGGCAACAGATGAGAAAGAATTCGGAATAATTGTGAATGTAATCCTCAGTAGGCCTCTGCGTTGCATAAATGAAAAGATGCAACATGATTTGAACACATGGGAAACACAAGAAACAGATAAAGGTTGAAAGAAAATATCTTTTGTCTGCACTTTTATAAATGGATCCATACATTGTGCTCCTTACATTTTTCAAAATGCTGATGTTTTAATAGCTAAACCCATAGTGAAAAATATTCAGCTAAAATTAAGTTGACTGTTTTGTCTTAAAGTCAGAAGCGAAAGAAGTGGGGTTTGAGTTGTGGAGTTGTATTTTGTTTTCTATTCACTAATGTAATTCAGGATATGATTTAATTTGTCTTTTCATTTCCAACAGAATATATGGGCTAAACACACAGCAGTAATAAAATGAAAATGAAATTTTAAACAGATGATAGGTCATACCTAAGTATGTTTTTGCAGGTGTCACATTTTAGAGCTGGCTTTCACTCTTTATTCTTTAAACAGATCCCTTGTGGTGTGAATATAAAAAAAGCTGTCTCTCCCTCAAATGGAGCTTAAATTTTCACTTACCAGTCATGTTTGAGAGATACACAACAGGTGGTCAGCAAGAAGGGCTTGGGATGGTGGGAGACAGTTTGGGAGAGACTGCTGACAGGTATGGTCTAGTCAATTGTTCTTCAGTCATTAATGCTACAGATTGAGCCTGGATCTTGCTTAGTGTGTCATCAGCCCCTTGCGAACCCACTCTGCCACCTCCACCATTGCATCAATGGAACAGAGCAGTTCAAAGCTGAGAAATGTCAGTATTCTGTTCTGGTGCAATATATTACATTACAATGGTGGTATTTTGCCGAAAACAGAAAAGAAAAATGTCTTTTGGTTTTCCACTCAAGTCTATTGAGAGTTTAGTGATCGGATGAATTGCATAATCTGCTGCATGTGCTGCACAATATACCATTGGGGTTTTCAGGCTACTATGTGGAAAAGGCATTTAGTTTATCTCTCAAAGGGTTAAGTAAGAGAGGCAGGATCCCTGTCAAGGTCTTCACACTATCTACAGAAGGTTCTCAGTAGAGCAAGAGTGCGAGATTGACCAATTAGCAACACAGGTTCCATTTAAAGATAGTGCTAGAGGCTTATAAATTTAATAAAGTGAACAGACAAGTAGGTAGGACTGAAGAATGAGGTTCTTGCATGGTCCAGGTGTTCTCTATCGTATCAAGACTATCTCTCCACACCGTTACATATTCTGTATGTACGGGGATGATCTCCCTGCTGTCAAGGTATGTGGATATTTCTTTAAGACTCACTGGCTTGTCCAGTCACACCTTACGGTTTACCTATAAAGCACCTGTGCTGGCATATAATCACTGATTGTTTGATCTCCTCCAAAGTGCAGTATGTGATGATCTGTTTTGCGATTCTGAAAGAAAAATGTTTGAGAAGAGATTACCCATGTCCATGTCTACAGGTAGCCTCCCTGGATTGCTGTTTCACTTGCTCTGTTTTTCCTTTTCTTTTTCCAACAAATGGCTCCTTGTTCCAGTGTATTGTGGTTAGTGAGCTAATGTGCTCAGTGGGCTCTGTGCTGGCCTCAGTGTCCCAATCACTGTGGCTGTGGCTGGGTTATCAGCATGCCATATTGTCCAGGGAGAACCCACAGTCATCCCTTTTGGAGAAAAATGCCATACAGGAGGTGGAGTGTGGGAAACAACAGGCAGCGTTTTCTCATGCTATTTCTTGGTCCCCAAACAGGATGGGGGACTTGGTCCTAGTCTGGACCTCAGGGTGCTCAACAAGAATCTTGCCCCCTTCATTGCAGGATATTGACGGTTCCCGGGATGTGTCAGGTCATCACTACAGGGACTAGTTTTCCACCATCAACTTCAAGGATGCTTACTTCCAGATACCAATTTGGTGGGGCACTGGCATTTTTTGAGGGCAGAATATTCAAGATTTGGGTCCTGCCTTTTGGCATATCTCTGGCTCCATGGACTGTCACCTGATGCATAGATACAATCCTTGCACCCATGAGGGAGGAAGGGCTCAGGATTCTCAATTATCTTGACAACTGGCTGGATTGAGAACTCAACATATCATTGTCAAGACTGACAGCACAGTGACAGTAGTCTACATCAACAGACAGGGGGGCCTAGGCTCCCCTGTCCTATGTAAGATGGCAACTGAACTCTGGCAGTGGGCTCACCCCTTTTTCTGCTCACTCAGAGCCATACATAAGCCAGGACTGCAGAACACAGCAGTGGATATCATGTCGAAAAGAGGTCCCAACCCAGGAGAGTGCAGACTCTATCCTCAGGAGGTTGGGGGTATATGGCATCACTTTGGCAGGACGAAAGTCAACTGGGTCACTCTCAGAAAGTTGTCTCATTGTTGACTTTTCTTCTCCCTGAGGGATGACAATCCACCCGTGTCTCAAAGAAATATCCACCTAGACAGCAGGGATCATTCCTCATACATATGTAATATGTAATGTAATGGAGAGATAGTCTCTTCACTCAAAGAACCAAATTTACAATGTGACCATGCTTGTTTGATGCCTCCACTGCCTCACTTGTGTGGTAAGCTTGTTGGTGAGTCCTCATATTTGATTTCATTGCAAAATAAGGCAGCTGCCTTTTACAAAGTTGGCAAACAGCCTTATCTTTGCTGGTCAAATTGAGTGCTTCTCAGATGCTCCAGTGTCATGATTATCTGATCAGCATGTATTATCCTCTGTCTTATCCTCTGTTTGATGACAAGGCAAACTACTTCAAACAGTCTATTGCACTTATAGACTGTAAACTTTGAAATAGAACATGTCATTACAGTTTGATTATTTAATTTTTCCCCATGTTCAAATGAAATTTCACATTTCTCATTCAAGGAAACAGCAAGCTGTATCCAAACTTTTGACTGGTAACGTACATACATATATTTTGGGAAACTGGCTTATTTGCCTTCTTGCCAAGAGTAGATGAGAAGATCGATACCACAATGGTGGTATCTATCTTGTCATCAAACTGTTTCATATTTTCCAAAGTGAACGAACTATTCCTTTTAACAATTTAGTCTCCTTCTTTCTGATTACATGTAGCAAGAGCATGGAAATTTTGATAATTATGTTATAAACTGTCAGCCCCATGAGGATGGAGGAGTATAGCTAATCTTGAACTGCTTGGTTTACTCTGCTCTCCCTCAGGTCTCACTTTGACCTCAGGGCTAAACAAGAACAGAGCCAGTGGGAAATCGAGGGCTTGCCTGCTTGTTGCACTCATTTATAATACAGAGAAAGCCGAGGAGCAAAAGGAACTTGGAGATGAGGGTAAGGATTGGCGAGTAAAGCACAGTCAGAGACAGCATAAGTTAGATATGTTGTGAGCAGCCAGGCTATTGGGTAGTGAAACAGAGGGTAAAGACATTAAGTAAAAGAGAGGGAATAAAAGAAAGATGGATGGTTGCAAAGAAAAAAAACGTTTTCCACTTGGAGCTGAAGTAGTGTGTGCAGGAGGCCTGAACAAACTCTAAGAGAAAATAATCGAAAATATTTACTCTAATGTTACTGTACTGTATTATATTTAAATAACCAAATTTGAAAATCCAGCTATCATCCAATGCATTTGTCATATCATTATTTTTTATTCAAATGTGACAGTACATTTTAATTATTTCAAATACCTTGTTTTCTTCAATGTTTCATATCTTCAAACAGTTTTATTCAAAATTATAGAAAATTCAAAAATTGTAAATTCTAGTGAGGTGGTTGTCTCTTAGGTACACCTTATTTTGGGACCAATAAGGTAAACCTTGAAAAGTGCAGAATAGAGAATTCCTACTGGGATGACAAATTATTCACTGTTATTCAGTACTTTAGAGAGAGTCTCTGGTATCATCTCCATACATTTAATTATATGAAGGCTGAGAATCATGAGGATGACTAGAAAGCTTGATTAAGTCTTAGTTAGACCTTGAATTCTGTAATGATGCCATTGTGCTGGCAGGTGATACAGCTCCTATATGAGAGACAGCAGAAGTAGCGGTGGATGGCATGTAAGTCTCAAAAGGTTTCAGTAGTTTTCGAAGTGTATTTGCTGAGCTAATGAGCAATGATGTATCTGCAACACAGTACTGTGGGTAGAAACTATTAAAGGACTGTAAATACATATCGTTGTAGAAAGATCAAATCATAATGGGAAAAAATGAGGGAAAGATTGCACACCAGAGAGAAGAAAGGTGAGGATGTAGCTGGGAAGACAAAGGGTCTGGGGTTTAGAAATATCACACCAAGAACATTTTAAGATCTGAGAGACCGAGACAAGACAGCAGGAGTTCTCAAGCAGATGGCAGCTCAGGTCTGCTGGGTCATTCAGATCGGTGATCACTGGAGCACAGTACAGAAGACAGTGATTCAGCAGTAAGCCACCTGTGTCTCATACCAAAAAAGAACAGAATTGTACAGTATGGGAATAGCAAGCAGAGGACTACAAGCATAACTAGTACCCCACTGTATTAGTTCCTCGATGTTAAAATTTAGCAGAAGATTGTTACCTGTGCAAATATATCCCAAATATATCCCTTTTACAATGAGTCCTTTTGTGTCCATTTCATATTTTAACTGAGCAACTGAGTTTACCTTAATGCTAATGCCAGACAATTAACCTAAACATCCAATCAAGCACTTTCCTCCAAGTACTTTGCCAAGTATCATTGTGTACCATGGTCCCCATCACTGATAACCCCTTTGATTTTCTCAGAAAGCAAAAAGATTGAATGGGAAATTTTAATTGGGATTCATGTTGTCTTCCCATCACTGGTCTTCCTATGATGAACAATGTCACTTGGTCATTGGTCAAGTGCCCAGTCAGCTGAAACTGGATTTTTGATGTGGTGGGCAATACATGTATTTTCATATACTTTAAAACTCCCCAGTCACATATATTAAACAATATTCACTGGCTAGATAATGCTAGACATTTTACTAGTTAGATGGATCCAAAGTTGGATATAGGGCTCTCACACATCTTGTAATGAAGGCCAAATTAAATCATTCCCAATTTTGAAAAATCAGATTGTACGAAGCATGTTTCTTCATCAAAATAGTACAACCAATGTCATTCAATCAAACATCCAAGAAAGACAACCGGTCAAAATGTCATTGGATAAAGTTAGGTTAAAGACATAAGACACTTTTGTGGTTTTTGCTGGTGCCTCCCACTGCTAGGAAATATATTTCTTTATAATCTACTTAGCAGTTAAACTGTTCTCATAAATTACATTGTCCTTGCGAATCTGGATTGATAATATTGTGGAAATGCCTCAGGGGTAGGGGATGGGGGGCTCTTGGCCCAGTGTCTTTTTTGATACCACCATTGGAAAGTGCCAAAGTGTGAGGTTATCAAAGTTGACCTATAGTGGCTTAAAATTCAAAAAACTTCTGAAAGGTTATTAATCATATACAGGTTTTACAGATAGCTTATCATGTTCACACGTCAGATGGGCTTAGTTTAGACAGACATATGATTGTAAATAGCCAGTCAAACTTCACTTTTTACAGCATCCATCACAGCTACAGTCAGGTCCTGACCTTAAGATAGTCAAACTGTCTAATAGAGTAAAACCTACCAGAAACACCATTTGTGACATTTCTGCTTGTAGATACAACACCCTGTGTCTCAGATGGCAAAAGTGAAAACACCTGGGGGGTATTGTATAAATCTAATCACTGTAGGAGGTAGTGGGGTGAAAGGTGTCCCCAAGAATGACTGGTTTGTGATTTTAATCAAAGCAGAAACCCTGTGGCTGAGGGGACGAGAGAGCAGCCTTGCAGGACCTGGGTATTAGCTCACCCCGTACTGACACTTCAAATTGATGTTATCAACATGGTAATAGACCTACTTTTGCCAGCTCCCTTCATGCATTATGAGGAATGACAGCTTACTTAGGGACTACATAAACTAAATCATATTTCCACTAGATTCTCTGTCTGCTCACATTTACCTCAGTATCTACAAGCAGATGGCCTGGCTTGTGTGTGTTCCATGCCACCCGTTGTATTGGCACACTGAAAAATATGTGGCATTGTGTCCCTTCAAGCAATACCTGGAGATACAAGTAGTACATTAAGGTTAATCTCGGATTAGATGAAACTTTATTGATACCCTTGGAGATTATTTTGTTGTGGCAGCAACATAACAACATTTAATAATGGGGTAAAGGCATGCTAAGAGAGTATATAAGAAGAAATGAAAATGCTATGGAATATGTGAATTATTAAACTATTTAACCATTGTTAATACTTGTTAAATTAGTCTTAATACTCAGTTTGTATTGTCTTATATTCATACTCGTCTTATATTCATAGTGTGCAGAGTGCAGAGAATGTAAAAACCTTTGCAGCAAATAATTCATACATAGACGAGTGACAAATAAAGGGAAAAAAACTGAATTAATGAATGAGGAAACATAACAAATGTTAGTGCCTTCATAGAAGTCATGAGAGGTCACTCAAAGGTTTGATGGGTATGAAAATAATGAATGCATATGCCATGGCATTTGCAATGACCAAATGAACACCTGCAGTATACAGTATACTGTAAGTACAGTTCATTCAAGAGTAGTATGTATTAACAGAACAAAATGTTAATGTTGTCAAGCCTTTGGTAGTTTTAGTCATCAATAGGATCAGAATCAGAATCATATTTGCTGCAAAGTAAGTTTTCATATACTAGGATTTTGAGGGGGAAAAAAAGTTTCTATACAAAGTGAGAGAAATACAGCTACCGCAAAGACAGGGTATAAATATATAAATAAAATTTTACTAAGAATAAATAAAAATAAATGTTTTATGTGAAGAGACCTGTAGAGTTTAAAACATTACTTGGACTATTCTAATGAACATTTCAAGCATGCAGCCTATGACATTAAAAATAGTAAAGACATGTGCATGTATCAATGCTACAGCAGTTTTATGTTACACTGTTTCCTTGTAACAAAGTTAATGTATTGCCCTGCTAATACCACCAATAACTGCGCACATGGAGACAAACACACACACAACTACAAATGTTCAAATATGGCTAACACCTGAATGAGCCTGTTTCCAGGGAAACGGTTGTCAAGTGGTTGCCAGGGAGCACCCACATGTTATAGACAGTATGCACAGCCATATAAAGTTGAAGAGGACAAATACAGAGGATCTGTGTTTTGGAAGCCATCTAACCAAGAGTGGTAAAATGCAATAAGTGACTAGAGTGTATCCAGGCTTTTACCTGTAGAGAATACGTCAGTGTCAACCCCTACAGGAGGGCAAAGCTCTTTCATTTCATGCATGAGGGACTTCTCTTCCGCATTTTGTTGTTTCTCTGCTCACTACTCATCTCCCAAAAGAGGAAATTAATAAAAACTAGAGTGCAGAACACAACTGAACAAAGAAAATAGTTAACGATTAGGAAATTGGATCTTAATTCAAGAAATGATTAGTGGTATGTCGGTTTGCGATAATACAAACTCAAATTAAATACATGATTGCTTGGGCTATATCCGAGGGTAACATTTCTTGTTGAGTTTATCTTATGGTTGTTGTCTGCCTGACATAAGTTTCATCATTGGTGTCACTAACTGTTGGCATTTTACTGAAATGACCACAAAAATTATGTGTAATTGACAATCCACTGACATTTATTGTACATTTTGGCAAATATGTCATTTGCCAGATAAAACATCCACAGTTGCGGCCAAAAACATGCATATACTTGTCAGGGGACTTCAATTATTTCTGCAACTGCTTCTTATTTTGAACAGAATGTTTGGGAAATACAAAATATATAAATAAATGGAGCTTGTTTTTGAGAGCATGTATCAGATTGAGTCATCTGGTTGAGTCATAAAGTGCTAAATACTGGAGAACAGTAGTCTTGATGCTAAGATCTGGAAACAAGCCAAAGCTGTAATCCTCTGTCTTTCACAATGTTGTGGCTGGTGGAACACAGGTGTTACTGTCCCTAGTCAAGCAAGTTCTACATCACCATGGGCTGAGAGGCTACTGTGCAAGAAAGAAGCCCCTACTCCAAAACAAGCACCTTGAAGCTCCATTCAAGTTCATTTCTGACCACATGAACAAACAAAAAACCCTCTGGTAAAGAATTTTGAGGTCAGGTGGAATAAAGATAGAGTTATTTGGCCATAATAACATAAAGAATGCAAGGGAACCAACATATTTGGTTTTATTCCAATTCTACCAAGAAGAGTGTTCAAAGATCCAACCAGATCTGGCAAGATACTTGTTGATGGCCACCAAAGGCAGCTGATGAGGCAAAAAGTGACATGCAGCCAAATTCTAGCTGTGCTGTGTATATATTTTTTGACCCATTACATGTTGTTATATTTTCAGAAGACGGAATTTGATCAACATTTTTTTTTTTTTTGTGAAAAAGGAAATGCATTTTCCAATCAGTACAGAAGAAAAAGCAACAGAAATAATCACAACTTCAATACTTCCATGATATCCCTTATAAGTATATGAAAACTTTTGACCATAGCGTGTACTTCAGTTAACTTCAGTTTCTCATCAGGAAAGAACCCAGAGAAGAGACATAAATTATAGCCACATATGCATGTGTAAAGTTCACATACCATAGCCAAGGTGCCTTATCAGGTACTAAAGAGTTTGTTCTGTAAATTAGGTAAAAAAAAAAAAAAAAAGTGGTGCCATGATGCTTATGTATTACACTTGCTAGTAGTAATTAAGGTTAAAGTTACCAAGCAAATGTAATGACACATCATGTTGCAGTACTTGGATATCATAACAGCACAAAAGACAAAATATTTACAAAATAGTCATAAAATTATGTTTTGGCACATGTCTCTTTGAATAGATATTTAATGAACTCAGCAGTGTGTGTTGTTGGTAGCACAATGCACAGAGGGTCACCTTGGCATTTATCTACAGATGCTCATTCAGAACTTCCTGCTGCTTGTTGGGTGTGCTTTTTCGTTGAGAATGAGTGTGGTGCCTTAATGGACTTGATAATGGGGATCTGTCTTGTGACAGCCATTACCGCCTGAGTTTAATGTGCACTCTCAAGGTAGTATGTTGACATTTTCAGCTTGGCACTTCCAAAGGCTTGGCTCGTCACGCATGCTGCTCCTATGTGCCCAGCCTTCCAAGGATAATGAGATAATTTGTTTTTCAACAGGACAGAGCCAACGTTAAGATGGGAGCAGATCGCACGGGAAAAGTCAGTTCCTCTTCTTCATAAAGAAAGAAGCATCGCCTTTACGTGATGGACAATTTTGCTCAATGATGCACTTTAAGTTTTCAACTAAATTGTGTTCCATTATTAGGGTTTTAGCTGTTTATGTAGTTCTTGAAGGCACACGGTCATTATTTAGCAGGACAAGGTAATATCTGCAAGATGAGAATAAAAGTATAAAAGCTTTTTGCCACCAACATGTTGATCACAAAATGAGAAACAAAATGACACGTTACTTTTTCAACTGTTTAATATCATGTTATAGAACATTAACACCACATACCACAAACACATACACTGTTACAAAATATACAGTAGATTTATGGATATTTTCTTGTTTAAAATAGAATCAAGTGTTTGACAAGTTAAAGGCAGTTTGTGCACTTTGGATAGCCATTGGATGATGGTTGTGAGGCCATAAACTAATTATTTTATAAATTTCAGATAATAAAGGTTGTACAAGCCTGGAAGTCTAGTGCTCCGAATTAAAAATACTACTGACAACAGGAAATCAATATTGATTATCATTCCTTACAGAGTCAAGGTGAGAGAAGCGCTGCATCATCTGCATTAATAGATTTGGTCAAAGCACAATTTACTTAAATCATTCCAAACGACTCCAAACGATACACCCTGACCCCCCTAAGAGAAAAACATTACTTAAAATGGAGAACAAGTCTTCCACCTGCCTCACTGCTGTTTGTTTACTCTTGTCCACACCATTACCCTCTGACTCTTCCTTAGCTAAAGAACTGAGTCATAGTGTTAATTGCAATTTCATTAATGTTTAGCTGTTTTAAAAAGGTGCTGCCTGTAGAGTTTACAGCACTCATTAAGAAAAAAACAATGCTAAAGATCAACTGAGCAGATTCATGTTGGGCAGGACAGACACTCAGTGGTTGTGATAACAACCGGCATAAATAAATAAGTTTACATTTAATAGTTAAATAACAGTGTTTTAAAATCTAATCATTTCATTTTAGTTCATTTTGTTGTACTAATTTACTCTATATTTATTTAATGTGATAATGCATTTTAAGCTGTAAAATATGGTATATCTACCAATATTACCAATGTATTATTCAAAGCAATATTTTCAAAAGGTCAAAGGGGTCTTTTTATAACTGGGGTTATCAGTATTTTCTTGTATTCTTGTTCTTAAACTATTTCAAGGGTGTTTTTTGCCACCAGTAAAATTCTATCAGGTTATGTAATTCTTATGGTTAATATGCCAGTAAAACATTGCAGAATAAGCAAAAATGGCTAAAAACTGCACATAGCTGGGGTGCTGCTTCTCAGTGGGACTGGAAATAGGCTGAAACAATCATTTAAAGAGAATAAATAATTTGAGTGTTAAAAATCCTTAATTCAGATTCTCTGCCTCCACCCTTTTCAGGGCTAAATTAGCAGAACACAATTACATGTTACATATGCTTTATCAAGAACGCCTCACAGTGCTTTGGTTATATGCTTTTTTAGCATATAAGGAACTTGCTTACTTTCCAGTACTAGTGCCAAAAGCTACATTACACTGGTCCTGTGTCTTTTAACTGCTTGACATTACGCTGATGTATTGCTAAACTCAGCAGAATGAATAGGCAGCATAAAACACGTAATCCATCAAGCTGATTTCACACTTAAAGGGAAACTTTGCTGATTTTCAACCAGCACTGTATCATTACAATGTGGGTAGTACATGCAAATGAGCAATGTTTAACTTCCCTCCATGTTACCTGTACCTAGAGCTCCCCACTCATTTACCAGCAAAACATTTTGCAGATCTGCCTTACACTACAAACAACATTTACCCATTTCCTGTAGTGTTGCCTTCAAGGATAGTCAAATGTAGGTCTTCCAAAACACTCTACCTATCATGTTATGCTTGCAATACGGAAAAGTAGAGCCTAAAATATCATACTACTAAATACTTTAAAATATCAGTATATTTGGAAGAAAACTAGTTTCATGATATGCAACCAAAAATCTTGCTTTAGAATCAGACACAACAGACTTTGGAGGAGGAAGAGGCCACCAGAGCTACGTAACAGCTGCAGCTTCACAAGTGTAGAGTTTCTCAGAGATTCCTAACACTAACACAAACAAACCACTTGCTTTGCAATATGTCTACATAACTAACTCCAGCATGCCATTTGTTTTATGATCCTTGCACATCGGTAAAATATATCCAGACTCAATAAGGAAGAACGTTTTGTAAATGAAAATAAGCCTCAGTAAAGAGATATAATGCGGCTCACTTTGTCTCTGTACTCCCTGTGTTCTGTAAACACACCATTAGTAGATGATTGGACGGGAGGCACACAATGCATTCTGGTTATTGTAGGATTCCCCTTTGAAAGCTGTATGGGGAATTTACAGCCTTTTTCTCAGTTTTCTCTAGTCATAGGGCACCAATTTTTTTTTAAATAATTGCACATTTCTATTACATAGGTGACCTAGTTCTAAGAAATCATCATATTCACAGCAGTGGATTTTCCCTTCACGGCTGTGACTATTCCTTATTATGAGTCAGGTCTCAGCTAATGATGGAGTAGTGGATCTGGATGAGTTACTCTACAGAGTAGGTGAACACCTATCTGCCTTCAGGCTTGCATGTGAACACATGTCTGGCTTTGCTCAAGCTGTGGGAACAGGTGGCTGTGATCTTGTGTGCCAACATGAGCCTCTCTGGAGCTGGTCAGTGTTTATAGCATTATGGCCAACAAACACTGACTTCCAATAATGCAGAAGATCACCAATTTGGCACAGAGAGTGTTGGTGGTTTCTAAATCACTATTTAGAGACTATTTCTCTAAAGTGAAGTGAAAGTCTGGATTATAGTTTAAGTGAAAAAATGTCATCCAACTTGTCGGCGGGAAACAAGGCTGTCTTGAGTGCCACTCACACCGTCACACCGTTGTGATATAATGTGGGAATATTCACTGAGAAAAAATACTTTGTGAGGATTTTGAGGGTGATGGCAAATCACTTCAGAAAAATTACTGGACTGGTGCTAGGTGAGTGGTGACTGATACACAGATAATTTGAAATGCTGTCAAAATGGTTACCATACATCCTGAACTAAATGCATTGCTTCATAGTTTTCTTTATCTTGCTAAGAAGAAAAAAATGTCCCCATGCACACTGCTGACAAAATATAAAACATCCATATGTTGGCTAATACTTTGTCACATGGCACATTTTCACTTAAATATATGCTAGCTGTACCCGTCAAAAGTGTAATAGCCTTCTTTTAACTTTGAACCAATAAGCAGCCCACTGTGAAGCCCTGTAAAGGGAATGAAAGAACAAGGGACTGCACAGAATATTTGGAAATTCAAATTCAAATCCTGTGTCAATTTTCATTTGGCATAGAAAAGGTACAAGCTCTTTGATAATGTTTCATGCAACCATTTGCTTTGCTTCTTTATTTGTTGATTTTGTCTCATTATAAGTCCTCTAAAGAGCTGCCAGATGTTTTGAACACTGCTGTTGAATCATGGATTTTTAAAACTCTGCTTGTGGAAGGAACAAGACATTATTAACGATAATTAAAACCATGTTATTTAATCCTCCTACTTTGTGTTCTCATATTCTACAACTGTGGCACAAAAGAAAAAAGCATCCCTGAATGAACCTGTGGTAATTCATTATTTATCTTGCCTGTTTGAGGTATTGCTCAGGATGTAGATGGGCTGAGAAAGACAAGGGCAGATTGTGATAAGGAACATGCAGGTTGAGAGGAAGAGGACAACTGAGAGGCAAACACAGAGGAATCAGATGGGAAAGAAAAGACAGACTTAGATATGTGGACAGGGAGAAAGAGAACAGAATACCACAGACAAAAAAAGAGATGATATCAGAGCAAATGACACATTACCAAGAGAGAGCATGAGATGGTTCCTAATTCCAGCAGACAAGCAAACACCTATCCTGTCCTCATCCCAATAGTGAATGAGTCATGATTGTTTTCTGACAATGCTTGCCAGTCTTTCTCGATAACACCATCCAAATCAATCATCACAAAACCCAAACACGTGTCCACCATGTAAAAATTAGACTCCCTATTCACCTGTTTCAACATTCAGCATAGTGCTGCCAATGGAGCACATTGTCCCAACAGGCACTGCTGCATGTCAATTGTAAGAAGGCTAATTAGCTCCGTACAAGCAAAAAAGAAAAAGAAAACAAAACAAACACACATCATTGCGTATTCAAAGGACTATGTTATGCACATTAGACTGACCACAGTAGCCCTCAAAGGAACCGTGGTTGTGCTAAGTTGATGAAAGAACAAGTGACAGAGTTGAATGCACTCTGAAAAAGGAAAGATGGAGTGGAAAAATAACAAGGAAACAGTGGTGGGGATTCATCTGAATAGCTTAATATAAGCACAGTTTCAGAATGACATTTGGCATCTTGTAACAGAGATATTAAGATTGTGTTAGAAGTAAAATCATAATGTTTTATGATATAGGTTGAGACTGTGAGTTTGTGAAGCATACCAAAAGCTCAGTGCTTTGGGGAAAAGGGTTAAGTCACTATCAATTGTTCAACAGTTGAAATCGATGCCACAAGACATGGCAGCTAGTTGTATCATATTTTGCCTGTGTTGTTGACATTATTGTCTAGTGCCATCAGTTTCAGTGGCGGAATAGCAGTCAGTGACTCAGCGCTTTCTGAGAACTGTGCATTGGGTATGTGCCCAATGTAAAACATTTCTGTTCTGTCTTTGTTTGTTGTTGTTGCTTTTTTAACCATGTTTGCTGAATATATAAAATTAAGGAGTGGATTTTGTTGCATTAGGTCAAGCTCTTCTCCCAGGATGCAGAGGCCTTTTTCTGTCATATCCCTTGGGTACCAGCAGTCAAAAAATATCCTCAAGCATAAATTTCACACAGCACACCAGCTATCTTCCTTTGTCAGCTACGATACTCAGAAATAGTAGAAACAAGCTCCTTGAAGTATATTTAACATAGGGGCCCAGGCGAGGACATATGAAATCGCCACAGAACAAGTCTCATTGTCAATCCACAAACAAGTTTTTTTGATGGAATTCAGCTTCTGCAGCAAATAACACAAAGCAGCAGCTGTAACACAAAGCCTTAGATCAAGAGAGTGTTGTACAACCACAACACAGTGTCTATGCTTTTTCAAGCTACAATGCTTTTACTATATAAAGACTATTGTACACATTTGTTCATTAGATTTCACCCAACACAGAGCAAAGCAGCAGCGAGTTCCTTTGTGAGCTCATAATGCCAGTCTGTGCATGGTGCAGGTCAGATAACAATTATAAATGTCTGTAATGGGTTCTTTTATTCACACACACTAAGAATGTATGTTATTATAGTATTTTTGAACAGTTTTGAAGACTGGTTGTGAAGCCAAAGACTTCAAGTCAAGCAGGTAGTTCTTGGTCTGAAAAGTGAAGTCAATGATGAAGTGCCTTAAACCTGTACTCAGGTTTAAAGCCATCAGGGGAGAAACTCCACTGGCTCCAAAATAAATCTGTTTGTATGGAGGCCTATGGGAAAATTACCCTACACTTCTCACTTGATTTCTCACTTGAGTCTCAGGCAACAGAGCAGGTTGTCGGAAGATCGGAGGTTCGATTCCCGGCTTCTCCTGTCCACATGTTGAAGTGTCCTTGGGCAAGATACTGAACCCCAAATTTCTCCTGATGGCTGTGTCATCAGTCTGTGAATGTGTGTGAATTGTTAGATTCCTCTGATGGGCAGGTTGGGTAGCCCATTCAGTATATGAATGGCTGAATGTGACTCTAGTGTTAAAAGCACTTTGAGTGGTCAAGAAAGACTAAAAAGGCACTGTATAGTTAATTTACTGCTATTACTTCCTTACTTTCCTAATGAGTTTATGGTCCCAATTGCTAGTTTCAGGTCCTCTTCAATAAAGCATGATGTTTATTTTTATAAATTATGGTCCTATTTAGAGAGTTGGCATTATGTTAACACAGGTGACTTTTCCAACAATACCCATAGACTATTGTGTTTTTACACATTTGGTCGCCCCATCCCTAACAGTGATCTAATAGGCATAACAAGATCATATAGGATGGCTATAAGTAGCATAATACTGGCCGACCGTATCCCCAGTGTGTTCCTCTGACACCTCTGCTGGTAATGTTAGCAAGCCTTCACAAGCACTGGTGGAGAGACAACATTATACATGAATGAGAGATTTCTTCTTCCTCTGTGCCAGTATACACAACACATGGCCCAGCTGGAGAGATTTTTTGTAATAGAGCAGCTAGCCCAGCTTCAACACAGGCAGTCACACAGCAATGCTCTCAGAAGGCCATAAGTGTACTTCTAGTTACTGTCAAAACACTGCTGGACTCCCTTTACTCGTCCCTGTCTTTGCAGCGAGCCCGGCAGTGGCTGCTCTAGCTCTAGACTATCTGAAAAGTAGGAATACACATTGCTATCCATGCTGCACCATGCTCCCTGTGTTCCCACAGCCCCTGCATTGCCCCACACAATGTAGTCACAAGGCTATGAATCATGTAGTTGTTTACCTCCACAAACACCCCTCACTCCTCTGTTGCATTTTTGAGGGTGAGGGTGAATTTGAGGATGCACTTTTTCTTAGTATTTTTCAGAGATTCCTTCCCTTCAATAGACAGAGGACAGTAGAGGACTGATAGGAAATGAGAAAAAAGAGATGCCATTCAACAAATGTCCTCTCACTCTAGGACATAAAATGTTACTTTTACTTAATTTAGTTATGTCAACTCGTCCACATAACTAAGTTGAATAAAGGTGAAAAAGTATAGAGAATTGACCATTACTAAATACTGCCAAGCAAATCTCACCAAGCTGTATTAATTAAATGCTACATCATTCAGTTATGTGGAATTAAGTTGACACACTAAACTTTGAATTTACTGAAGTCATTTAGATTTGATTTACTAGATGCAGTTATGTTTGATTTACCAAACACAGTTATGCTAAATTTGCCAAACACAGCTTGTATTAACATTGTAGGATGAATATCTACCATAATACATTATGAAACCAAGGAAGCAAATGCAGAAAGATGTACCATTTTGTACCATTTGGACATCATACATTACTTAATACACATACATACTTTTAATATTTTATTGCATTGGCTTGATTATTTATTCTTTATAAAGTCAAGAATTACTAGAGTCAAATTTTATCAAATTGCCATTTTTGTGCATTAAAACATCAGTCAAAGCTCACAACTGAAAACCTATGGTTATTTTTTCAGTCCAAAATGCACTCAGTTTACAGTAATATGAAAACAGGCAACTGCAATGAGTGACAAATTACATCAAATTTTTGGCAGTTTCAGTTGATGGATGACAAAAATGATAAAAAGATCAACATTTTATGTTTAGAGATCTTTTATCTAGCCAGCAGTCCAACATGCAAAAATGCTCAGTTTGCAGAGACAAAAAAGAAACATCATCAAATACTTACAAAATAGTAAGCAGTTAGTGCTCAGATAATTTGAATGGTCAGAACTGACTAATGTTCTGTCTTCAGATAGTTTTTTGTCTTAGTTTTCAGTGACATAACAGAAATATCAGTAAATGTGAACAAATGAGAAACACCATTCTGTCTTCTGAAATCTTTTTTGTCGAGCCAGCAGTCCAAAATACTCAGTTTATAGTGATATTAAAACAGGCAGCTGCAAGCACTAACAAATTACAACCAGCAAATATTTGGCGGTTTTGATTGAGGGATAGAAATCCATCAATATTTTGTCTTTAGACATCTTCTTTCATCTAGTAAGCAGTTCAAACCCTGAAGATGTTCAGTTTCCTGTGATATAACATCAGCAAATGCTCAAAACTGAGAAACTGGAAACAATTGTCTGAAACTGTTGAAATTGCTTTTTGGTCCAGAGATACTCAGTTTACAATTGTTCACTGAACCTAACCCAGAGTTTGCAGTTTCATTGATTGCAGACGAGATGATTCATGTAGTCTGTTTTTGAGACTTGCATCTTTGTGGAAAGCCTGTTGCCACCCAACTCCATCGACAAGATGGAGAACAAATTTTTGAAGACATTCAAATGTGTGTTTCAGATCATTGGGGTGGCTCAAGTTTAGGCTGTAGGACTGCACACCCAATTGCCACATCTCTAAGATTGTTCACCACATCTACTTTCCAGATTATGATGCCAACATCCTCAGGGGATCTGCCAGCTCTGCTCCATCATGTTGAATGACATAGACTCCACAAACCATTTCTTCCATTTCTCTGCTTGTACCAGGATGATTAATAACCTCAAAATGGAAGAAAAACAATTTAGTGTCTGTTATGAGAACTAGGAGTGCAGCTGCCATTTTCAATATGAATTACTCCAATTCATTTCTTGACTGTCTGTAAATTGTCAGACTATGGTAAAAGTGGCCATAAGAATTTCCCACTGAGACATTTTGACAAAACAGAATTTGAAGACAACAGTTAAAAACCCCAAAATGCTGAATTTAATCTCTGCTTGAAAATGACTTATAAACAATATAATCAAAATAGTTGCTAATTAATTGGACAATCAACTAATCCAATGAATCAACTTATTGTTTCATTTCTTACTAGAAAATGGAAGATATAGACTTGCACCATCAGCATTGGTTAAATCAATTAAGGACAATCCATACAATACAATGGACACAAGTAGTAACAGGTCTTAATAGACCCTGCCTGAAGAAGTGCCTAGCTGATACACCAGCAAGAAATAGAAGTGCAGAAATCCCATGGACATTTTTGAGCTGTAGGCAGCAAACAAGAATAAACATTTGCAAAGATGCAAGCCGACATTTCAGCACACCTACAGTTATTCGAGACATATTGTGCAGTAGTGCACATCTCCTTGCAAGTGTGAGCGTGGATGCTACACAATGATGACCTACTTTAGAAAAAAAAAAGATACATACATGATTACATAGATTGCCAACCAGAAAACACAAACAAGTTAATTTCCACACTGTAAAATGTCCCAATCCATACATATCTAAGTTGTCATGATTCTCATCATAAATGTTTGGTTAGGCTATGGCTCATACTCCAAGATGCAAATTACCAAGTTGGTGTGGGTGTCAGGCTTTTCACTGATGATGCAGCAAAGACTTTTAGGACACATTCCTGACAATTTTCAGTGCTGCAACTCTGTGGAGATGAACAGACCCTCACAATCTACACACAACTACATAGACTATACCATGTTCACATTACACATGGTCCTGACAATCCAGCCTAAATGTCAAGTACTGATCACAAGGGACCGTATTAGGAAGTTGCTGAGTTGCAGAGTTGCTGTGTAGTTTCCAAAGCAATGGATGATTAGCTTCATGGTTCATCTGTAAAGTACACAAAGAATGGACTGGGGCTAAGCTAACATTAGCTAATACACTCACAAGCACTTTTTTAGGAACATCTGTGCAAACTAATGCAATCCAAAATAACTGCTCTGCCACAAATTACACTTTAATACACTTTCAATTTTCATTGAAATTGTCTGAAAGGTCATAATTCTATTTTATGTTCATGTACTGAGGTCATAGTGGGTGGTGGTGATGTACTGCATTGAAAAGTATTCCTGATATTTTGTCCAGCCCACTAACATACATAAAGTGAGCAAAATATCAGGAACACTCCATTAATTTTGTATGTAATGAACAGGTTCTAATGGTGGCCTTCGTGTCTACCTTAGGACAAAAGAGATATTAAACTTTCAAGCTTAACAAAGGCAATATTTATTGCAGCGCTACTGCACTATAATGCATTGTGCTGTGCAGTACTATATATATGTACTGTTGTTATTGTATCCACTCCCTGTATATAAATAGTATCCACTGTACTAAGTCCATTTCTGCTGTTCTACCTCTCTGTTGTCTGGAGGGTATAATTTACAGGTGTGAAATACTCCATCACAGTTCAGTTGACATGTGCAGTCTTGGCATCAATAGTATTGACGGGAATATGTACCCTTATCTTAGTCTGGCAGCAGGAGTGCAAGCATGGGGAAAAGGCCATGGATGTTTATCTTCCCAAAAGAGAATGCAAGACTAGATTGATTGAGTGGATGAAAGAGTGCGATGGAGACATGATTCATTTTTACTGTATATACAATGTTGCTGTACTCTTAAATGTTGAACTAGGCAGCGGTCTAGATGCCATATAAGAGTTCTGTTCCATTTTTAGCTTCTGTGTGGTGAAGAGCTATTATATTGTGGGAAGCTGCCAAAAGCAGAGTGGAAGAGCCCATTCATAATGAGGAAATGACACAACATCTAGTCTCCTCTTTGCTGAACGTGATATGGATCATTTAAAACGCTTACACAATGTGCCAGTTTTCCCCACCGAATGTTTAAAAACCATCAGTGACTAATTTAGTGGTAGGGTATCTCAATCTCAGCACTTTATATTGTAATCAGTAATTTGTGCTGAAAAGAGGAGGAATATGATCCAGCATTTATGCACTGTCAGTGTTTGATCTGTGTAATTGTATGGTCTATCTTAATTTCCTTTGCAATCTTTGCTTGGCTCAAACGTTGGAACAATTTGAGGTCAAATTCAATAGCATGTTTAATATGCAGAGTTATGTAACAGTATTTTTGCAGAAAGATTACAGTCAGATATTAAATTAATCATCTAAACTATTATTTACATTATATTGTACAATATGAGGCATAATGTCTCTTTCGAATTTAGAAGGAATAAGTAGGTGCTCATCTAAAAATTACAACTCATGTTGAGGATTATAATACAGTCAAAGTAAAAAAAAATAAAAATGGGGGGGGGGGGGGGGGCGGGGGGGTTGTGTGTCTTTGAAACTGCCCCTGATGAATACAAATAATACATTTCATTCTGCATCACGTATTACAAGCTGTCTCAATTAGAACAGAGTTACACTTTTGCCACTGCAGGGTAGAGTGGTGTTGACAACATCACAGCATTTATCTCAGTGGTGACTCTCTCCTTTGAGTCCCAGGATTGTGCTCTGAGTCAGAGCAAACTAAATGAGACTGTCTTATTTAGACTGTGAAATCACCGAGACAGCCCCAATTTATGCAGTATTCACTACAGCAGTGGTGTGGTGGTTTGTTACATCCCTTCATATTACATTGGTAAAATGAGGGCAGGACACTGATGGCATCCTGTTTTCATGGGCAAAATTGAAATGTCTTTTTTCAGCCTGGTGTCTTGATCATAATCTTCCCTCGATCATTTGTGCATAATTTAACTGGTCTGATGAGACGAGGACTTTGCAGAAAAATGCTGTGTGCTTTAGTTGATCAGTCCTAATCTACATGGAAGATGCCTTTTTACAACAGTTTCAATCATGAGTGTAGGGAGAGGAAATATTCTGATACACTTTCCCTTATTTGGTCCCTGGATTTGCTGACAGTTTAGCTAAAATCCATGATCACATTTGCAGTGTTGATTAGTCGTGTTTAAAAATTCATTCACCTTCACTGAATTTGTCATCCATCGATCAACCATACCATTATCAAGAAGAAAATGACTGCTTCTCCACACTGGGCTTCATAGATTAGTAAATCTCACTTTCCAAAGAAAGCAGCTGTTGTGTGCATCTCCCTATTGTAACTCTTTTGATTACAGTGGACTTGCAGACTTTTTTAACTCCTTCCTTCCCTCCACCCATTCCTATCCATATACACAGTATATACATGTAGTCAAAAAAAATGTGGAATTAGTCCAAATAAATAGAATTGTAATAACTTATTGCATTGTGTGAGGATACCTCATATGCATTATATTAGAATAGGAAGCTATTCATTTAAGGAGTATGTATAAATCTCTTGTTATATACTGACATTAGATTTCAGATAACTAGCAGGAAATGAGTGATAGCCCCTGTCCACTTCAGGGGGAACATTTAAGGGTCATTATTCCACCATTATCATCCTTGCCAATGACTGCAGAGCCCTCCTCCCTCCTGTCAGTGTGCTGTCTGCTGTATAATGGGCCCAGAGTGTCCATTATGAAGCCAAAATGGCTTCAGACGCACTTTAGCCACAGTCTGCTAAAAGTGGCTGAGGAACAGGGGGTAGGGGATACGGACCATAAAGGGAAAAAATATGTTGGGCCATTGGTCTTTCTGCACAAATGAAGGTAAATCTTTCAGAGTTTCATGCTCTGACATATGATGGACCAAGTGAAATGAATGTGGTACTGCAGTAATTTTGCAAACACTAGTATTAACAGACACAAAATAATGGTTGCGAATCATTTCAACCACAGTCTTTGATCAGTTTCATTGGAAGAATTATGACAATATATCACAATTGATGTGAAGTTGAAGAGTCGAAACGTCAAAAGTCAAAATTGACTTTGACCACTAACAGTTCTATAATCCAAAGAGATTCAGTTGTTTTAACATAATATAAAACACAGAAAACCAGCAAACATTCACATTCAAGAGGCCTTAACTATACAATATGCCTTTTTGATTAATTAATTTGATTAATTAAATAACTGCAATGATTAATCAATTATCAAAATAGCTGCTGATTAATTCTTAAAGGACAAGTGTGCAGGATTTAGTGGCATCTTCATTTCTGCCAAATCCTTTCCACCAGGAACCATAAAATTCTACACACTGCACCAAGTAATGCATTGACTAATCGTTTTAGCTTTGATTTATTTCTATTTAAAAATATTACAGCCAGGATCTTTAAACTGGAATCCAGACAGCAACAACACCATCCAACCCTGCAAAGTTTATAATGAGTGGGTTGCCTGAGAAAACTGAATAGAGAACCAGCATTTTTTTCAGTACATATTACACATTTTATTGTTACCAACTGACACAGGAAGACATGGTGTCAGTGTGAAAGCATGCTCTAGAGGCATGTAGTGGTATTACTGACTTCCGGTTCCTCACTGGCTCAGAATGCCGCCAAACTTTCCACTAAAAACGTACTTTTTTACTGGCATTTTCTTACGCAAATCCTCTCGACTTTATTTGTCATCTACAACTTGTATCCACTATAGTGTTTTTAATGATAGGGTGAAGCGATCATTTGATACAGCTACATATTTTTAGCCAGGTAACTAAGTTAGCAGCTAGGATTCCTACATAAACTACATTCAGCATGGCATTGTATGGCTCCTGTGAACTTACCAGCTCTAAGCTGAAATCAGACATTACTTGCCTGAAAAACAAACTTGAGGAGAAGGATAAGTTGATCCTGGAGTTTTCCTCCATCTCTCTGGTCTGTGGGAAAAATTATTGACTACTTTTTTCAATGAACTCTGCCATGATTGGGCTCAATGGCAGCTGGTAGTGACCTAGCCTCTGCATGTGTTTCACACCTGAGGTAAGACATCTGGCCAAACCTGGGAGTGAAACTGCATGGACAAGACAGTTACAGTGTAACTGTCCTGCTCCACTCCATCCATGCTTAAGCCGTGGAACTGGGTGAAGGGCAGAAGGTGGCTCGTTTGCTATTCGACCTCACACCTCTGAAGTCTTGCAACTTGAAAACAAGTCCCAAGCTTTGGAACACTAAGGCTCACCACCTTTTCCGAGTCCAAATGGATGTTCGTCCTCTGACGCTGTTTGAAAAATGTCAACTTTTTTTTCATTCAGTGTTTCACTATGTTTACAAAACTACTGGTAATTCTAGATATTATCCCATCATCATAACCCCCATAACCCCATTATCTTTTACAAAGCACTTTTCCATGTGAGCTCAACCTTGATCATATGATATTGAACATTTATGTTTTGATCAGAGATAAAGGTAATTGTATCCAACTCAGTTTGTACATTTGTCAAACCTAATTGTTATTCCTTACCAACAGAAAATAATCTCTGAACCTGACCCTGAAACGATACATTTTGCTTTTCTGAATTAATATCTCTGGCAGGAAAGTCCTTTTGGATGAATGATTTTATTACAGTGTTTTTTAACTGAAACATTGTTGGATGAAAACAACAGGGCAGCTGCTCATATTATAATATAGTCAGCAGCCCCTAACTTTAACCCTCTGGATGTAGTTAGAGCAGGAAGGAGAGGAGGTGGAGTAGCCGTTATATTCAAAGATGTGTTTGTGTGTAAACAGATATCTGTTATACTAAATTGCAGTGTTAAAACTATTCTATTAAATATCTATAGGCCATTGAAATATTCAGTTGTTATTGTTACTGACTTTGACCGTGTAATTATTACTGGTGATTTTCATATTCATGTCAATAACTCAAATGATAGGAATGCTCAAGAAGGATCCTGTATCCTTGAAAATTTTGGACTCTCACAGCATGTAAAAAAAACCTACCCATAACGAAGAACATATATTGGACCTCGTTATCTCCAAAGGTCTTAGCCTAATATCTCCATTGTCATGGTCCTTGATGCTGCCTTGTCAGATCATTCCTGTGTTTTGTTTGATATGACAGTCATAGTGGACACTTGCATTAGGTCTGAAATAGTCAAAAAATGATATATCAGTGAATACAGTAGCATAGCATTTTCTCAGGCAATCTCCATGAGAACCTCTTTTTTTAACACCAGTAGATGACCTTCTAGACAATTTTAATTCCAAAATCTTAAATGTCATTGAGGAAATTGCATAAGTTAGAGTCAAAGTCACTTCTGGTACTTTCACCTCTGGATATCTCCTGAATTCCATTCTCTAAAGTCATGTAATGACTTAGCTTTTTTCCCACAGAAAAAAAAATAAAATAGGCAACCTATCAGTGCTTCTTCACTTAATTTAAATAATACACCTCACCAATCAACTAGAACTAATCTGGTAAAGATGACTCATTTTGATGTGATGAACCTCACAACTCTTGAAATGGTTTTACATCTCAAACCTCAACATGTGGCCTCGATTCTCTGTCTACAGAGAAACAGATGTATTACAGATAGTCAAAAGTTCACTGCTTTCAGGGGTCTTCCCCTAAGTCCTGAAAACTGCAGTAATCAAGCCACTTAAAAAAAAAGCTAATCTAATGCATACTAAACAACTACAGGCCCATATTCAAATTATTAGTAAAATTATTGAGAAAATTTTCTTGAAACAACTTAGCAACTTTCTGGCAATACATAACTACCTTGGCATTGTTCTGTGTGGATTTAGGCCCCAAAGACTTCTCTATGCTGAGGTAAATATCATTCAGAACCTTGATAAGACCTTGATAAGACTGGTTCTTGGTTCACCAAGACTGGTGTTATCAAGATTCTGAATGACATTAACCTTGCATAGATTCTGGTTAAATCTTTGTCCTTGTGTTATTTGACCTTACTGCTGCATTTGATAGGGTTGATCACAATATATTAATAGATAGACTTGACACTGGCTTGATCTATCTAATATGGTCCTGAATCAGTTCAAGTCCTATGTTCAGAAACTATTTTGTATCAAGAGTGTCTCCCAACAACATCTGAAGTTCTGCAAGGGTCCATTCTTGGACCTCTGTTATTGAATCTTTACATGCTCCCATTAGCTGAAATTATTCAAAACTTTATAGCTTCATATCACACATATGCAGATGACACATGAATAAATATAGCTGTGTCGCCAAATGAGTAGAGTTCAATAGACTCCCTGGGACAGGGCATTAAACAAATTAGTAGCTGGATGCTCCAAAATTTTCTCCAGTTAAATGGGGACAAAACTGAAGTCATTGTTTTTGGGGCCAATGAAGAAAGACTTAAATTCTGTGCTCACCTTAACAGTCTATCCATAAGGACTAAAAATAAAGATAGAAACCTTGCTGTTATACTGGATTCAGACCTAAATTTCACAAGGATCAAATAATTGATGTCAAAACATAACCTAGAGAAACTTATACATGCCTTTATCTCTAGCAGGCTGGAATACCGCAATGAACTGTTCACAGGTCTGTCTAAGACAGTGAATAGACAGATTCAGCTGACCCAGAATGCTGCAGCCAGGGTAATAACAAGGACCAAAAAAGCTCAGCATATAGCACCAGCTCTCAGATCACTACATTGGCTACCAGTCTCTCAGAGAATCAACTTCAAAATAGTATTGCTTGTCCATAAATCACTGAACAGTTGAGGTCCAACATACATATTAGATCTCCTGACCCAGTACAAACCCTGCAGACCTCTCAGGTCGGCTGGTTCTGGATTACTGGTTGTTCCCAGAGTTCCAAGCTAAAGACCTACCTGTTTACCATTGCTTTTAATAAATTTTCTTTTAAATCAAAATGATTTGCTCGTTTGCTTTATTGTTTTTATCATGGGTGATTCTGATTGTTTGTTTTATTGTGTTTATTCTGTGTGCTATTGCTTGCTTGCTTTTATTGTTTTTATGATTTGTTTTCTTGTGCTTTTGCCTGTGTACTCTGTAAAGCACTTTGGGTTGCCTTTGGGTATGAAATGTACGATGTAAAAAAAATTGTCTTGTCTTGCCTTGCCTAGATTTGTATTACTGTCAGTCACATGACCTCCTACTGAGCAGAGTATTAGCGTTTTGTGTTGCACTGTTACATATTGGCCAAGTGCCCTGTTGCACATGTGAGTGTCCATGTGAGGTTTTTTTCTTTCTCACACACAAACAGTAACACACTTCTTTCTGTGGAGAAGAGCAATTTCTCCCCTGTTCTATCCTAAAGCATTCATGCAAAAAGCTACAAATAATTCCTTTATTTCCCTTGCCCCCTCTTCCTTTTCCTCCCATTTTGCTTTCTCTTCTTAGCTCTACTTCAACTAGAATAACTACAGTGCATCTCTTTCTCTCTATCTCGACTGTCTGACATTCCTACTTTCCTGCTCCTCCTCAGAATGTTATTTAGTTGCCCCTTTACTCATGATTTACAGTGCCTTAATGTAGTCCTGTGCTTGCAGTCAGCAGATGAAATCGTCATTTGTCTCATTAATAGTCCTCCCCCTCTGCCATACATTCACACTCGCTCACATACACATACACACACACACACACACACACACTACATATGCAAGCCTTTCCCAGTATGGCTCCATTCAATGAATACCCTTTCTCATCATTCCTTCTTTTTTCCCCCTCATCACCCCTCCCTCTCAGTCCTCTCGCACCATCCCTAATGCCTTTTCTCCAGTGCCAGTCTTCTTTTTCTTCACCTCCTCTTTCACACCTCCTCCTGGTGTGATGATGGTTTTCACTTCATGGTATCTTACCTGTATTTTTTTTAAATGTTTGTGGTGTGCAGTGCAAACTTTGCTTCTCAAAATGCTCAAAATTAAGACTTCTTACCGTATGATATGGTCTTAGACTGCAGCCCTGTGTTTTGTGCAAAATGTTTCCAACACCAAAATAGACTATGTAATTAGGTGGTATCTTGAAATGCAGTGAGAGAACGTTTAATTGCTGTTTTGTACAATATGCTCAGCTGTTTATGCTGAAATTATAAGGGCATGATCCCTCTATAGGTGTTTGACACTGGTGTGATGTTCAGCATTTCAGTCATTCAGTGTCCACAGCACAAAGTCTACCTTCAATTGAATTTCTCCATCAATCAGCTCAAGGTTCCAGGGATTTTGCACAAGCAGGCACAGGGTACATGCACATTCCTGTACTTTTTTTTTTTTTTTGAAAAACTAAGTAAAAGAGAAAATGAAAAGAGAGTAGCAAGATCTAAGCAATATTACATTATTTACAACAGTTATTTACAGCACTCCAACAATTATTCATAAAGCTTCTAATGAAGTACTGGAGCAGCAGTCAGAAGGAGGTACTACACATTAAGGAAAAGTACAAATGGTGGCCCTCTAGAGAGTTATGCTGGTTTTCATTAGCTAGCACTAGCTAGCACTAGCTAGCTAATGTCTCCATTCCTTCATTTCATGCTTTCATTCATTCATACTTACACACATACAACATAGCTAGCCCACATTTGCAAGAATATAACCCAAGCATCATCACAAACAATCAAACCACTGACATAATGTGACAACTTGTACTTATAAGCTGTTACTTTCAGCCACTCACAGGAGGGCGGGCCCAAAAAGACTTTTTCCCATAGACTTAGAATGTGAAAGAGAGTTCTGTAAATCAGCAGATACATTTTTTGAGTGTCACAATCCCTGCGAAACAACTTGTTTCACTATCAGAATTTGTTCCATTCAGGCCGATCACATAAGAGCTGCACAATTGAATCACTTTATGCCCATTCAAGTTAGCCAGAGGGCTAAACCAGAAGGTAGCAGTCTCGGCTGATAGAAGTCTCTACTGAGCATGCACTATGAGTGAAAGCGTATAAAGCGTACACAGTATGTTTTCATCCACGTATTTCTTTACAGCAGGAAATGGCTTTATTGGCTTCATGCACCACTGAGCAATTTCATAGGAATAAATGGAACCCTGCCTCCAACACTGAATCCAGTTCTCTTTATAAATCCATGAGCTATATGCAGAGGCTAAATGGAGAGGCTAAATGACTCAGCAAATCAATTAGCTATTAGGAAAAGGAAATGCAAATGGAAAAGGGACTTTCCCTTTTAAATACCCAATGAAAAGCTGTATTCTTAACTCAGTTTACTTATTTATTTCTCTTTTTAAACTGCATTTTCAAATTTATACTGAAATTCCATTATTTATTTGATTCAGAAATTTATTTTCATATGATGTACTTTTTGACTATTTTCTGTTGTTTTTGTAAATCTGTTTTTAATTTGAACGATTTATTGTTGGATAATTATTTCATTTGTAAATGCTTTTTATAATTCCTTTTTATTGCCCATTAAAATATCAAATAATTAATTGCTTTGTAATTTAGTCAACATCATGAGGGAATTTCTTCATTTAGTTATTTATGGATTTTAATTAATTAATTTGTATAACAATTTATTTATTCCTGTATTTTTATACAATTAGTTATTGATTAATGAAATGCATTATTGCTATTTCTGTGACACTTTTGGTCCACCATGCACTTCAAGCAGGTGTCTGCAGTCTTTATCTGTGCTAGTTATTTTCTCCATGTGTAGGTGAAAGAGAGAAAAAGAGTGATGGGTATGAGGACAATATTCATTTCATCCTCATGGTAGTCATCATTTTGCATCTAATCGTCTGTACCCAGCTAGAATATTCCTGATTTTTATTTTTGACAGATTCTCTGCTCTCAGTTGCTACCTCTGTTCTGTGTTTTTGTAAAGTACCACGCTGGGTCATGTAACTTTCTGATACATCTGCTGTTTCCAAGTGACTATTAACTTTAGCAAGCATTTTCATTTTAATCAGCTGTCTCATTTTTGTCTGGGGACAAGGATCAGAGGACGCTCCCCCCCCCCCCCCCCCCCCACTGAATCTCTCATCTACACATTATAATACAACTTCAGTACCAACCCCTTCCTTTCTGTGATCTGTTCTCAACTGTAGAGGCTCAGACATAATCCTAAGTAGGATACACAAAGAACCATCTTGAATTCTTAAGCCCAGTTGAGCACACTTTCTTGAATAATGTACAGTGCTCTTAAAAGCTGTAAAAATGATTTTTGAAATGAAAATCTTGTTGAAATTGATTACATTTTGAATTGACTTGGAGAGCATATCTAAATATGTTTTATCTCATTCTTTCTCTTTTCCTGACCCCGTTTTTCTCCATGTATCTGCCATTTCTTTTTTCTTTTACCCCTCTATTTTCTGCCCTTATTTCCTTCTCCACTCATCTTTTCCCAAATTATACTTCGTCTTCTTTTATGTTCCCTTCTTTTCACCCACCTCTTTATTTTTTCTTTTCTCTCTCCAGCATGTGAGTTGATGAACCAAGGGATCCTCGCTTTGGTCACGTCCACGGGCTGCGCGGCTGCAAGTGCCCTGCAGTCTCTGACGGATGCAATGCACATCCCCCATCTCTTCATCCAGAGGAATGGGGATGGTGCACCCCGCACTGCCTGCCAGCTCAACCCCAGCCCAGATGGAGAAAGCTACACCCTGGCTGCTCGTCCACCTGTTCGAATCAATGACGTCCTGCTCACCCTTGTCTCCGAATTGCACTGGCAGAAGTTCATCATCTTTTATGAGAGTGACTACGGTGAGTTGGGATGAATGTGAGCATTTGATGGCCAAATTAATCTTATAAACAAGACATTTGTATGTAAGATGATTCCAGCTTTTTCATTTAAATGTAAATGCTCCAAAACCATCTCCAAAGTGAGATCATGCTACAACTGAAGTAAAGCCGTATTAACACTAAGAATTCATATGCTGAGAAGAATACACCGAGTTAGAACTAAGATGAAAGAACATCACCACTCCCACACAGACATACTAACACACACATGTACTGTACAGTACGTGCACACTGTTAAAAAATAAATCAAAGTTCTGTTAAGTTTTTAGGGGAAAACAAGAACTCATCGCTGCATTCACTATTAGTAAAGCATCCTCATGAAGAGGCAAGTCAGAGCCTAATTGGCTCATTTGTGGCGCCAGAGAAAGAAGGTGTGTCCCAACAGTATTTTATATATTCTCAGATGTTCTCCACTTCAGTTTATTTATTCTCAACAAGATGCCCTGTGGATCAGACCTTTCTGGACCCACATTTGGCAAAAGCCAAAAGACTTTGGATAGATCAGTGGTGGAGTGGAGCAATGATTGGCAAGGCAGTACAAGGGCGGAAAGATGAAGAGAGTATATTGCTGCATTGGCATTACTCAGATGATACTTTGCCACTGCTGGCTAATCTTTTCACTACTTGGAAGAGTGCAATCTAGAGGGGAGTGTAAATCTGTTTTTTTTTTCTGTACAGTGGAAGCTACAGTTAATATAGTGAGCTGATATAACAAGGCTATCCCAACAGCCACCACATCCAAGTTTCTACCCCACAGTTTGGACACTGCACCAAGTGACAGGGCTCCATGTGACATGATGTTTCACATTTACAAAGATCTGTCCTTGGATTTGTTTCTGACATTGGCGCTCTTTGTAGAAAGTGCACAGTCATTATTGATGTGGATCGATTAACAAAAACCCTACTGGAAGAGGATAAGGTTTTAGCACCATCTAGCCAACTCATACATATGTATACCTCATTATTTGACACTTAGGCCACATTTAATATGAATATCTGACATTGTAACATCATATATATTATGTGACTGAAAATAAGGAGAAGCATGATAGGTCCTCTTTAAAGAATTTAGTGACTAATTAGGATCCTCATTACAGAACTATCAAAATACCTGTGGTCCCTGCCTTGAAACGTTATAACGTGTGTGTGAGCCACACCCACACCTAGAGATTGAACTGTAAATCTCTGTCGGCACTTTTGTAAAGAGATATTGAATTTAAACTTGATGTGTGAGTAGGGAGAAACACCTGCAGCAATTCACTCACTTTTACTTAGAAGATGTAAAATCTTAGATGTTATATAAACACCAGCAGCCTTACAATAATTTTCCTGGACAGAATAGTTTAAAATGAGTGAGTAATGATCTGATTCATGTATAAATATAAATAAAGACAATTACAAATCTGACCAGACATTCAATGCCAGCTTTTGGTGTTTGACAGTTTTTAATACTTAGTGCAATGGACACATTTCAATTGATACCAAGAAGTTTTGAGGTTCAATAGCCCTACACACCTACATGGCAATGTTGGTCAGTTTTTTATGCATTATGTAAAGCACATTAAATTACTTTTGCTATATGCTATATACATACAATTATCCATGATATACAACACTATGGACCTATGACGTCAACATGGCACTGGTCTGGTTCCCAGAATTATATACAAACGTAATGAAGCTGCTTTCAGCAACAGCACATGTTCCACATATCTAGAAAAGACTGCCTATTGTTTGGGGTTTTTTAGATTTGCACTTTAAATTGAATTCTGGTACTTGTTACACTGTAGTTTCTTTACTTTATCCATTTTAATTTGACATATTAACTACTCACATTATTTGGTTGTTTTAGTCTCAGTGTCTTATCTAAAGCAGTGTGAATTAGTGAATAGGATGAGAGATTCCCTTATCCTAAATGTAAATTACTTTCTGTGTGAAATGTGCAGTTCAAAGTTGGTTAGTAAAGTTTGCTTATCTAATCCTAACCTGAGGAACAAAGGTGGGAAAATGCAAAACATTTAATTAAACAACATTTGGTCTATTACACTAACATGCTGCCTGAGCAAAGGTTGATTCAAAATGGGGTTTGAAGATTTTTCAGCACGTTTCTGTTGGCAGACATTGCATTACCACAGACTGATTTCTTAAGTTAATTTAATTAATGCTATAAATGGAGTTAAAACAAAGGCCTTGAGGTGAACAAAAACTTTCAGAGTGGATTGTCAGGTATTATCAACATATGTTTTCAGGTTTTTTTGTTTTGTTTTGTTTTTATTATTATACATTTGTGGATTTCAAAATGTATACCAACTGAATGTAAGTTAACCATTTTCTGGCTTACAGATTTTTTCCATTTATAATTGCAGGGTGGATTGCATTGCTATCACCAGTGGTTGTAGTTGTACTGCAGAATGGTTTGTTTCAGTTTGCCTGACATGCCTGGATTGTATTTTTTCTAATTTGAATGTATTAATTTGTAGAATTGACACAGATGATTAATTAGTATAACATAGAAAAACTGCAAAAGAGCAAAAGCTCTGTGCTTGTTGCTCATTATGTATGAGGGAGGACAAGTGATTTAAGCAAGACAACAAATTACATTAAGCTACTTTGTATGCTAGTAACAAAATCCCTGTTTGTTGCAAATGTCGAGCTCCCCTTTCAAGTTTGATATTTGGTAGTTTGGAAAAGTTTTCTTTGTTATGCTTCTGTGCTGGCAACAGCCGTGGCTGAGGGCATCATGTTTTTTGGTTGTCCATCCATCTGTCCCATTCTCATGAATGTGATATCTCAGGAACATCTTGAGGGAATTTCTTCAAATTTGGCACAAACTTCCACTTGGACACAAGGAAGAAGATTAGAATTTGATGGTTAATGGTCAAGGTCACTGTGACTTCACAAAACAAGTTTTTGACCACACCTCAAGAATTCATACACTGATGATGATGTGCTGTGAGGATTTTGTCATTAGTCTATATACATTACCAGCCAAAAGTTTAAGGACACCCACATTTTTCCAGTTTTTATTGAAATTAAGTCCAGTGAATAGCTTTGAATTGCACAAAGGTATGCGGTAAATTTCCAGAGATGAAACAAAAGTTTGGGTTACCAAAACTGAAAAATAATGTCAATTTCAGTCACAAAAAGCCCTCTTTCAGAGTTCAGCAACTCAGTTTTCTGCAGCAATGGATGTTAATTAAGCCTTGAAAGTCAATGCAAAGAATTCCTACAGGTGTCCCAACTTGTGCTGATTACTCTGTCTGTATAAAAGCATGGGGGAGGAAGCATGATGGACTGGGGCTCTTTTGCTGGATCCAGAGTCAGCTGGATCCAGGTCCAAATCACTGGACCAAAAGGTCTGCCACAGCATTTTGCAGAGCTATGCAATACCTTCTGGTCTACACCTAGTTAGTCAGGGGTTCATCCTACAGCAAGATAAAAACCCAAAACATACATGGAGAACCTTCTGTCTATAACATCTGTATAGACAGAAGGTGGAAAGCCTTCTGTCTATACTTGCAGGTTGCTTTACCTGCAAGTGCAGCACATTTGTGGGAACTTCTGCAACAGTGTTGGGAAGTGTGGTCAGCTGTTACATCAACTAAAGGTGGTTACTTTGATGAATATTTAGATTTTGTTAAACAAAAAGATTCCATGATTTCTTTATTTTTAAATCTCCAATTGTTTACATTGAGACATTAACCTCTACATTTCAATAAAAACTGGAAAAATTGAGGTGTTCTAAAACTTTTAACCAACATGATAGGAGAATAAAATATCACTCATTGACTGATGCGCTTTAAGTCAAACAGCGAAACATTAAACCATTAAATGGCAGCTAAAGTACTATTTTTGGACTGCAAAATCTTAACAGCACTGCCAAGAATCAGATTTGCTGATTGATTGTGACTATAAGCAGCAGCTTATCTGTTAGCATCAGAGTATTCAGTCTGTGTATCTCTGTCTACTGTCACGTATAATATAACTGACTGCGGAAAGATTGAAGTTTTTGATTCCCTCAGAGATCATAAAGATCATTTTGATCCATTATATATTTATCTGATGGTTAAAACTCATACCATACCATCGGAATGAACATATTGAAGAAGAACGTTTAATTTATGACATGAAAGTTCATGAAAAGATGATTGCTATACTAAAGCCATTTTTATTGAGCATTAGAGTAGGAGTGAACTTGGTGTGATGGATGTCTGGAGATGGTGTGATAAGGCTCTGTTTTGCTGGGCTGCTGTGTTATCAGTTTGCTGATGGTACATTCTTCTATAAAGGCAGATGTTAGAAACAATAGAGCATCTACTTGCATGTAGTCAGGGGTTAAAGTGAGACTTGGCAGGTGATCTGTCAACAACTAATTAGTACAAAGTACTGTTATTGACCTCAAAGGAGGGAGATGACACAAGGACTAACTTTTAACCCATATTCATTAAACATATAAATAACTAAATAAACAACTAGTATACTAGCAAAATAGAAAAAGTCTGAGCGTGCAGTTTGTTCTATAGTAGTGGGCATCTGTACTACTGTGGCACCAATGCTACTCTCTCCACCTTCAAAAAGAAAAAAGAAATAGCACAGCACACCATATCTTTTAATCTACCAATATCATATAGTTAACAGTTAAGTTAATAGTTAAGTTCTCTCTACCTATTCAAAGAACAGAGCAAGAGCACAATACCCTCCTCAGTTTACTGATATACACAGTTACCGGCACAAATATTAAATAACATAGATCTTTAAGTTTCAACAAATTGCAGTAGCCTGCATAGTGTAACAGAAGACTTGTTGTTTCAATAATTTTAAATGATGAGCTCCAAGTATGAACTCACTGACTGAAATTTTCACCAAAACAAATGAATTTTCAAATAATATTGGCCACATTAACGACTAGATATGCCAATCATGCCATTAATGCTATTGAGGAAATTAGAAAGGGAACTACCACTTTTATTATTGATTGTCCAGTTTCTTGGTAGCTTTAATATTGACAGGGGACGGTGATGACACATCGGTAACATAAGCTACCTTAGCTAGGTAGCAAACATTAGCTAGCTAGCACGTTTATTTAACCTGGTGGCATTTAGCAGCATCTCCTGCAAGCACCCTTCTTTTTCTCTCTCATTGCTGAGACCTTGTTGATTTATTATTATTAATATTATTCATTATTATATTGCTCGTTTCAGAGAATCCTCTTTCACAGTCAGCACTGCTAACAGACAAGACAAAACATAGACAAGCAAAATAAGCATTACTTAACTAAAAACAACTAACACAAAATAACATTGCACTATAAAATAAACACAAGTGCATATTCTGATCAGATCTCCTGATGATGTCACAGAGTTATAGATGTATCCATTCACTGTGATCATAGGGAACCTTTACGTTCAGGTCAGACTGGGTCTCTGGCGACTAAAGAAAATATGCACAAACCAGTGAGTTTACTGGAACTTATCAGCATAGATCAGCTGTGGAAAAAACATGATGCTAAATTGAAACTATGTACTCAACCAGTGTTATCCTCATTCTGGAGCCATCAGACTTGGAGGATTAGAGGCCCAAATGAAGGCTACTACTGAGGGTCAGAGGTGGTGATGAGATGCCTGAGCAGGTACCTGCTGTTTCTGTAGCTCCAGCTGTAGCTACTTTATCCTGCTGTCTGTGACTCTTCTTTTACCAAGGAAAAAATATAATCACAGATATAAAATACATGAATACATTCACAGACATATCAATCAGTCCTGCTGCTCCACAAGCTGCCTCATAGTTCAGCAGCTGAATGGACCTGAACTGCACTGATTTCAGACAGACAAAGGCAGAACTAAAGAAATCTGGATTTACTGAACCTGCAGCTCTTATCAGAAGACAGGAGACAGACAAGATTAGGGGGTAGGGTGTACGCATGAGAGAAATGAAATGAAAATAACACATTTCAGTGTAAAAGGTCAATAACTTAGCTAAATCTCAGTGTGCATGTGCATTCTTGTGTCAGTATGAGTCTGGAAAGATTCCAGATCAATTTCTGACAGCTAAGAATTCCCACACAAGTCATTTATATAATTCACACTTCAAATATTACTGAGTTACATTATGCACACCTGTGTCCACTGTTTATCAGACAAAGCTTGGCGTGGCTTTGTTTATCTGAATCAGTTTATCTGACTACATCAGAGACAATAATGCTACATTGGTTTACTTTCAGTCACAAATACAGGAGACAGCACTACGTTCATTTGTTGTTGTTGTTCATTGTTGTTATTACCAATTAATATTACCAATGTTATCATAGGGAGAGATTATCAATAACATAAGGTTATGAATATGACAAAAATTCCGAGATAAAACAACATTGTCTCTTACCGATCATCCGCTTCCACAGCATAGAAACAGCTGAATAAATATCAGGAAACAACTTACTGAAGGCCTGTAGATGAATATCAGCTCAAACAAAGTATAAACATAAATAAACAAACAGACAAACATAAAAAGACATGGATATCTCATATTTCAGATAAACATTATAGTCATAAACTTTGACTCGCTACTTCTGCAGTCTTCACTTTCCGCGGAGTCAACAAGCAGAAATACGGACAGCACCACTCTGCCATTGCAACAATCATTGTGGATGGAGGGCCTGAGAGTTTAACTGGATGCTCACATTGCACCCCGTCATGCTGCAGCCAGACTGTTCCTCATGAACGATGACTTCTCTTGACATTATTATGTATGAAACTGCCAATCAGATTTATTTACTTATTAATCGTAGGTGCCAGAACGCTGCTTCAGATCTACTCACAATGAATTGTCGAAAACCTCATTTGTATTGCACATATCTAAACAATGATTATTATGTCATACTTCTTTGATACTTATTTAGTTTTTAGATGGTGCAAGCAACACCAGCCGCCACAGTAAGAGAGCACAGGGTGAGTTTTGTTTTTTATTACAGCTTTAACAGCTGGCTTCTCTGACCTCAGGGGCAAAGTGTCGCTCAGTGTAATGAAGTGTGTCAGGGAAGCCAATTCATTCCGGTCTCTACCAATGCATCAGTTGCATAAAAAGCACATTATGTAAACAACTTCTAAAGCTTCACCTCTTCTGGTTCGATTTGTCATTGTAAATTTTAAACACATAATTTAATTTTGTGTTGTGAGCGAGTGTGTTCCATAATTTATTTTACAAGTTATAGAAATAACCTCATTCTTATGCTACTATAGCTCCCTAGGAAGCGGGACAAAATTGTATTACCACTGCAAAACATCCTTATGTGTTTTTGTCTTTGTGCCTTCATGCAAATAAGATTGTATGATTATCCGACAGTTCACGGCTAATTTAAAAAAAAAAACAACCTTAATCTCACTAAGACTGAGATTTTTCCTTTTTGTTTAGATGTCTGTTTGAGGCATTTCTTTCTTATTTTCATACTTCTGTTCTTTTGTTTTTTCTTTCTTTCCATCCTTCATTCATTATTTTGTTCTTTCCAACTGTTGCTGATTTAAGCCATGCTCTTTGACAGTGCTGAAGGGTAGTCTAATGTCTTACCTTTTTGCATGTCAAGGCCACAAAATTTCATCTCTCCCACTAAAAAAGAAACTTCTTGATAGCAAACTCTTGTTTTGCTGTCAAGGACAGTGTAGCCCCTTGTGCACTGAGGACATTCTTCTCAAATCAACCAGAATGCTCAGATATCAAATGAAACTGTTTACTGTTGTCTTTTGTGCTGCATTTAAATGACACCGACTGAATCTGCACTTGTGTGTTGAGCTCCTGCGGTGAATCGAAAGATGTGGTTTTATTCCATTTCATTTTTACATTTGACCATGACCAACACAACCCAGGTTCATGTTCTCTTCTCTGTTTGCTTTTTAAACCAACCTTTAAATAGACACCATACAGCAGAATGGCTCTAAATTGAATAAGTCTGTCATGCCATGCTTTGTTTTAAATCTGGAACAATACACCCATCTACTCGGCCCATACTTGCTCAAATACTGTCATAAGGTACTGAAAAGATCTCAAATTCAAGATGAGTAACCTCTTACTGTTCAGGTATTAGACAACTATTATTTTAGAGATTAAAGTTGACTAAACATTCACCCAAAACCAGATCAGAATCTAATTTACCAATATAGCCTGCAGTGTTGTTGTACTGCCAGTTTTTCCCCAGATTGACATTTTTCAACAACTATTGGATGAAATTTAGTAGAAACATTCATGGTTCCTAAAGGAAGAATCTTGCTGACCTTGGTGATCCCCTGAGTTTTCCTCTAACCCTAACACGAGTTTTTCATTTGTGGGTTTGAATGAAATGTCCCAACTGCCAGATGGATTGCTGGGAAAAATCTGGCACACACATTCATGTCAAACTCAGGATGAATTGTAATCACTGTAGTAATCCCTGACTTTTATGTAGTGCCATTATCAGGTCCAAATTTAATTTTGTCAGATACTTCTGTTCATCACCAACTACTTTGGTGTAGCCTTAGCTTCTTCATGCTAATTAGCATATGTTAGCACACTAACATGGAAAATGTAATATCCGTTTAAAATCTGCATTTGTGAGCACAGTAGCATCTAGCTCAAAGTTCCTCAGTACCTTAGTTGCTGAGCTGCTAACACTAGTCTTGTTTCATAGGTTTGTGATATGTTATCTGTATGCCTTTGTAAAAGCCATTAAATGTTTGCTTACACAGTGGTCACAGCTGTGTGCATGAAAAAGGAAGCCAGCTATTGATTTTGTGTGGGAGAGTGGACAGTGGGTAGACTATCTTCAAACAAAACCTTCTGTAAAATTGCCTTGTCATTTTATCATAACAAGGACACCATAAAAGGAGGCTGAGGCATGATTATAGGAAATCTTAAAGAAGGGTCGATTTTCTTGAACATCAGTAGGCTCCTTGGCAGTCCTGTGTGAGTTAACCTGCACTTAGTAATGACTGTGGAGCAGCTACATCTGTCTCTGCCATCCCTGTGGTGACTAGCTCTCTGTTAGACGAGGAGAGAATTAGGTTGGGATTAGGTGTGAGATTGATTAAACTGTTTTGGATCCCATGTAGGAGGTGGTTCCTAATGTAGAAAATGCATTTATAACACAGGCAGGGTCTGAACATAGACAAACACAAAGGATATCTCCTGCAGAGTTTGTAGCGAGTCTGAAATACATAATGGGCCACATGCAAGAAGCAGTCCTACAAACAGATTCATTCTTTAAAGCACATACAAGTGATTTACAAATGTTTGCAGCATGTATCAATTTTCTCGTAGGTACTATCGAAATTTCCAGTCTAGGCCTGTTGTCATTTCTGCCTTTTTTCACAGGAGAAAAACAACTGTTTGACTTGCGATTATAATGCCCTAATCTGAATTAATTTTAAGTTTAAAGATGATACTGAAATTACCAAAAAAAAATAAATATATAACTAAAACAAAATTTATGCAAAATTATATTCCGTTTACCATATTTTCATCATCATGGCTGCCAATTCATTGAAAAGTTTTTTTTTTATATAATTTTTATTGGCATAGTATCTTCTACATTTAATTTTCAGTAGTTTCAGTAGTACTTCTCTCACTCCGACAGTTGCCTCTGTGTCTGTCCAGTATCATCTTCTGTTACAGCAGTGTATTACCTGTAGACTATAATTTTCTCTCCTCTAATTTCTCTATGACCACCACATCCCTTGACCACCTCCCATCACGGACTACTTTGCTTTAGAGAGACGTTTTTTTATCATCTAACTTAATGTCAAAGCATTCCCTCTATATTCCTGTCACAGTGCAGAGCTGCCCCGATGACGTGTCATTGGCAGCTGGATTCGTATTTTCTAATTGTTTCAGGTCCCCTACTACCGGCACTCCTAAAATTGATCACATCTCATAAACCTCCTCTTAAATAGCTGACATTCATCAGGCTGAAATAAGTGATTTATGACATATTCAGGCAGTTAAGAGAGTTTGTTGAATCCCAATGAGTTTGCTGTTGAATTTTCTTATTTTCCTCTTATTGTTTTGTACAAGAACAGATATCAGTGTAAAATAAGAAAACATTCATGCATGACGCCCAATACAAGGGTTAGGGTTGGTGACAGATCTGAGGAAATGAAACAAGCCTTTTGAGAGCAGCGAACACCCTCCTGTGTAATGCTTGCTCTAACTTGCTCTTTTATACCCCTCTTATTGTGTTACTTTACTTCATCTCAATTAATGCTACATTTAGGCCATAAGGTCTGTAACACCAACTAACTTGTCAGGTAATTTCACAGGAAGTTAACATACAGGTGACCTTAAATTAATTGGCTTTCCATAAGAATAGAGAGAAGGAAAAGATCAAAGTAAAATAAAGATAAGGTGTGTATATATATATACACACACCTTATCTTTATATATATATTCTTTGTTCTTTTTTCCCTTAATTCTTTGTAATTCACCAGGAACCATTGGGAAAATGTTAATCACTGTGATAGTAGGATAGAAGGCATAGATAGTGCTCTATTATCCTCCTCACTAACAAATGTTGATTACCAGTTGGAAATGAAGGTATAAATACTGCATGACCACACAGAAGGCACTTAACCTTTAAAAAACTAATTTGCATAGTTCTGTGTTGTTCAACAATCAGATGACAAAAGTAGATGTTGAGCAAAATGTCTCTGGACAATTTGCTGAATTTCAACAGATTTTAGTAACCCTAAAGGTGACCTAATTTTAAATTTAAACAGCCATAACCCAAAATTAAACCAACAGTCAAATGCAAGGCTGTTTCTTCTGTTTTTCATTGCTTCCTGACCTTGCATTATTACCAGTTTTTACTACATATTTATATATTTGTTTTTTATCATCTTTCATGTTTCATTCTGGTTTTACTTCTCTCTTCTAATCACACAGCAGTGTATCATCCCAAGAGCATGTCAGCCAAACTTCAGCAGGGCAATTAATTGTATTCCTTTCTTGGACCAAAACTTGCATGGTACGCTAGTAAGCCAAAAATGCAATCACTGTACAGTATCTTTGAGAACAGGCCTGGACTGAGAGAATAATTCAGTCTGGGATTGTATCTCCAGCCCGCTCTGCACATTCAGATCACAGTTTATATTGTGAACCACCATACTTTTGTTCAGTTTTGATAGGCTGCAATATATTCATGCCTACCAAATTAAAATAGTACATAGCTGTTTTCTAAAACTTTTAAATGAACCATGGTGAAATGACAATAATAAATGGAGACTTCATGGTCCAAATGGTCCATAAAAAGTCTATGGCTAAGTTTTCAAGCTCAACAGTGTTCACTCAACTTGAATAGACTCAACAGAAACAGAGGTAAATGTTTAGAAAATCATTCCCCTTTTTCAGTTAAGCAGAAAACAAATCACTGAACACACATTCTGACAGAGAGAAGCTTAGTCACAGCTATGGCCATTTTTTATGCCATATGTAGTTTGGGTTTTATATTGGACTGAATTATACTGAAAGATAGTTTCTAATTGGGCACCTAACAGTTATTTTAATTATCATTTAATTTTGTGATCTGTGTCATTATGAAGTTTTACTCTAGCATCACTCCCGCAGTCACCCAGCTGGTCACTCTACTATGAACGGCCAGTCTGGACCTGCCTTTCACACCACTATAAGCAATTCAGTGCTGTGACAGACCACTCTTGATACATTGTCAGGGTATAGTGTAAGAACATGACACCTTTTTTTTCACCTCATGTTTTCTTTTGCAAGGTGTTGGGTTTGTCTGTCCACAGCCCAGTAAGACCTACTGTACATAGATAGAGACAAAGACACAGACTCACTGTGTATGCACACACACATATCCAGGTTTTGTGGTGTGTAAATGAAAAAATCTGATCATAAATAAGAACTGAACATTATTTAAAAAAGCATTGCTCATTAATTTACATGTATCTTTGATTATTGATTGAATGAGTCCCTGTAGCTACTTTATATCTCAAGTCTCTAAAATGCGGCTACATTGCTTCCAGGGTACATTTTGTCACTTTTGTACTGGGATCATTATTTATATTTTTGATTGGAAATGTGCGTTTATTTTAGCCATTAAAATGGGTGATGAAAAAAGATTTAAAAAAACAACAACAACAACAACAACAAAACATCAATATTACAAAAATCCAACCAGAAATTTAATTTTACAAAATACCATTTTCAGCACAAACCCTCAGTGGTTTAGTGGTTAATTTGTGTTACTTTCTTAAAAAGACTGGTGCAAAATCAATAGCTAATTTGTCTCTTTTCCATTTTTCTTCTCACTTTGTTATGGAAAGCATTTTCTAAGCTTTGCCTGTTGACACAAAGTCTTCATCTGGTGTTAACTCCATTGATCACTGTCTTTCTAACTCTGCTTTGTTAGAGTAAGGAATGGATATATGTATGGTTTGCCATACAGCAGTCAGAAATCCTGATTGCTGTATGGCTGTGGATCTATATGATACATTTCTTTTTGTAATTTTATTCAGTTATTATAAAATTATAATATAAAATTATATTCACCTTAAAATACTGTATTAAGATTAGAGTGTAGATCAGCAATCAGTAATAAGAGGGTGGATTGAAACTGAAGTGGTAATCTCTCTGTTTTTGCTGTCTTTCTGTTTCTCTCTAATTGCTCTTGTGACAGTGCATAACACACACAGCACCTGATACATGTTTAATGCAAAATATATATACAACATATAATTAGCTGATGTTATTGTTGCAAGAATAACAGTGATTGCTTTAACAGAATCATCTCAAATTTGGGTAAACACAGGCTTGTAGCGTAGCTATTTCTCAGGCTTTTCCGCTTGGATTGCAACACAGCTTGACAGCTCAGTAAAAACCTCTGAGCCCTTTGATCATGATATGCTCATTTCTGCATCGCTCCAATCCAAGAGGGAGTCCTGCTTTAGTAACAACTCGAGTAAGATAGAGCTGAAAAGGATGTTAAAGCAACTTCATGGGGTATTTCTCGGTCTCTCCTGATTTATCTTTCCTGTCCTCTTTTAAACAGATACATACTGTTGAGCTGAAGATAGGTACGGTAAAAGACACATACCAGTCAGAGTTTGAGAATGGGATTCTGATACAAGGGGGGCAGAGAAGGGTTAAGTTTTGATATCTAAAACTTTCAGAGGCAGATTTTTGTTCAAAAATGAGGCTCGGGTGCACACGTCCAGAAATCAGACCTTTAATTCCACGTTAATCCTCTTTTCTTCAGCCCTGTCCATGGCTGACATGGTTGCCCCGTGGAAAAGCCTGCTATGGGTTTGGAACGCTGGCTTTGAAGTCCGATGTTTCCTACTGGAGTCCTAGAGTAGTTATCGCATGGTAGCTTTCCCTTGGCTCTTCATGGATTAAAAACGCTGTTTGTTTGCTACAGCATGTTTCTCTTATTGCCCAAAACTCTGACATTTGGGAGACACATGGTTTTCACCCAACAGCAACTTTATGCTACTACTGCAAATTGTTTCTTTTGATCAGTGCTCTAGATTTCCAACATGAACAAAAGTTTGTGGTGTTTAAATGTTTGTGTAGGTTCATTTTCAGTGCAAAGAGTACCCACACACTAAATCAAAGCTCCCTCTATTTTTATTGTGCAACATTTCAACCATCTTAAGGTCTTCCTCAGGACAAAAAAAGGTTCATTTTATTCATACAGGTTGTACCACATCCATTCATGTTCCCATAGACATCTTGGTGTGAAGAATGTTTGTAAAAGTTTTCCATAACTGAGACTCCACATCAATCAGCAGAGTTAATAAAGCCTCTTGGATAAGTTTTACGCAATAATTCTGCAGATTATGTTTTTTGATGTGATGTATGTTTAAATAAATGTGCAGATGTTACTGTGTGATAGCATATTTGGCAGTATGGAGATCAAAAGGTTTCAAGGGTGAACGTTTTGGTAGTTTGTGTATATTATCCAGTCATTCTTTCACTTAAATAAATAATTAGTGGGATTTGTATAACTGAAGAAACAAAAAAATATAAATCTGACTCCAGGTTCAGTGTGCAGTCAATATCATCATATATTACTGAAGATGATAATTGCAATGGCCCAGTTGTGGGACAGGAGGGAAGAAACTGTGATTAAATTGTTTGTGAACAAAAGGAAAGTTTATTAAAAGGGCTGCACTTTTGCCCACTGTATTCAAAGAAACACCACCAAGGGTAAACATTTCAATTTAGAGACAAACAAATAAAGAGGTATGTGTATGTGTGTGAGAGCTTTTCGAAAAGTGCTGCAGTAAAAGTTTGGCAACACTTCAAAATGACTAATGATTTAATTCCATGTTTTGTTCTGCCCTTTTAACATGAGAGTATCCAGAGGCAACTGTGAGTATTTATTTTAAAAAATAATAAATTACAACACAACAATGGCAGAAAAAATAAAAAACTGTATCTTATTCTTTATGATTTGCTTCATATTGTATCATACTGCTATTTCAGTTTTCCCCAAGGTGTAGACTGAGAAACAGTGGCATTTTTAAAAGAAAAAAAAAACAACTTTTGACAGAGGCATGACTAGAAAATTGCATGATTTTACAAGTTGACATAATGCTTCATATCCCCCCGAGACAATAATATTTTGACTTTTCTATAGCATAAATACAGGACACTACAGGACTAGATAAAATATGGCCATGTGACAGTCAATACAAAAGCTGTTTGCATGCTGAAGAATAGCAACAGGTGGAGGGAGGTATCATTTTCCAGGGCACACATGTTTTAAGTAAGTGGACGAAGGAGAGAAGAAGATGACTGGAGGAGGAGGGGGAACAGGGGTAAACACCCACACGAGTAAAGGCAATTAAGTATGTCACTATTCACAGGATTAAATAGTTCAGAAGCAGTGAGTTTTGCACAAAGCCTTTGATTCACCATAAAATCCAGCCACGACCATTAGCAAAATGACCTAATGGAATCAAATTACAAATACATACCACGCTTTAACAGCAAGATAAATTATAATTCTTTCTCTCACCAAAGCTCACTGGAAGAGAAAGGAGGCATGGTTCTTCCTCTGGGGTTAAAACACTGTGGCTGCTGTTTGTATGCACTGACAATTTGGGTAGCATTAGCTACATTTGCTTGGCTGTCCAGATAACTCCCGCTGTTTTCATGTCTGGTAATCCTCTAAGAAAAATGCTTGAGATCCTGAAAACCTGCCCTTGACAAGGTGCCACAACCTCCAATAACACAAATGGGAAGGAAAAAGCACCTTCTTGGGCAAGCTAACAGTTAGCCATTTTTCCTGGAGACTTATTTTTGCCTGCAGTGTGGTTTATAACAACGTCCTGCAGCTGGTGGGCACCGAGGCATTTAATCTCACGCTTTTTTGTTTTCTAGAACATAATCGACTTCTTTCATGATGGTAGTTATTTTCCAGGAAAAATACAACTTCTGCTAACTGCTGACTACAAGCGAATGACAACAAGTTACTCAGCAAAAATAGCCAATCAAATAGCAGTGGGGCAATAGGCAATCAGGCCCACATGACATCAAGTTTATGCCACCTGCTTTTATTGCCAAAGGCCTTGGACATGCATAATGTTGTTTTCTCATACTAAAAGCATTTGATGTTGCGAGAGTGGAACTATCCCCTCATAGCAGCTTCTTGAGTCAAACGCAGATAAAAACACCCTTTTAAAACTACTGTATCAAGCCACTGACTTCAAATTTTAGAATAATAATAAATAACATCAGCCAAGTATGTTATGTCATTCATTCATACAGAATAGTGAGTAATTAATTTCTAAATTACTCAGTGCCACAGAAACCACTTTTTTCCACATGAGCCCCACCTGCCCTAAATGTACTAATATGTTGCTTCATTGCTGATAAAAGGTCAAGGGCTTTCTTAGTAGTCTAATTTCCAGCTTTGGCCCTGAGCAGCTAAAATGATGTTAAATAATAAAAAAAAAAAACGTTTCTGGCGGAAACAGGTATGATATTGTGGGAGTCTGTGTGTGTCTTGTGCAGCTGTATGGACATTTGAGCCAGCTTGCCTTTCTGTGCCCCCTGTTCTCCATACTAAAGTACTAGAGCACCAGATGACTCATTAAACCTCCAGATATGCAACAGGGGAAAACCCACCCATCCACATACACACATACACATCCATGGATGATTGCAGAGAAAGGTCTGGCTCCAGCAATTTTGCCTAACCTTTTTTTAAGAATGTGCCATGACTTGGCACACATTGGGCTGCTGCTCCCCCTGTGACAGCTGGGATTGGTGTGCTTGTTGTGAGCCCTCTGCTGCACATCACCTTTGATTTGTGTGTACAGTGCAAGCTTCTTTTAAGCGGTTTCCTGTATAGTGAACACACAGACACACAGATCTCTGGGGACAGCAACACCTGCCTGCATATTCATATACTGTAAACCCCAGGAAATAGAAAGACAGGAGTGCTTGTTGTGTTTTGTCACGCTTAAGATCAGGAGCAAAGAATGAAACCTGCCTTGAAGCCCTTGGAACAAAGCCTGGAAATATAGAGTTCATGTGCAGGTCTTGAAAATACAGGATTTTTACCCAGAATTCTGATTAAATGCTTCAGGAATGAAGTACTATATAACATAGCACCCTCTTTAAGTGTTATCCTTTTTGTTTGTCTGTTTGTGGGTTCATCTGCTCTCATCCTCTGTCTCATTCTTTCCCTTCTTCCAGATATCCGTGGTTTGCAAACCTTTATGGACCAGGCCTCTCGCCTGGGTCTGGATGTGTCCTTGCAGAGGGTAGACCGGAATGTAAGCCGAGTCTTTACTGACCTTTTCAACACGATGCGGACTGAGGAGCTCAACAGATACCGGGACACTCTACGGCGGGCTGTGTTGCTCATGAGCCCTCGAGGTGCACAGGTGTTCATCCACCAGGTAGGCTATATTGGCTACATCACTGAGATGTTTCTTCATCAAAGAGTCAAAAACACAGGCAGAGAGGCGGTCAAAGAGCCAGACAGAAAACAAGCATTTATTTAGTAATGATGATGACCCACAGACGGAAAAGCCTGCAATCCCTAATCTGACAGTTAATCAAACATTATATTGCCTCAGCTGTAGAGAATGAAAAACATAATAGAATAATTCAGTAATAGGGGATAGATTGTCCAGTTTCCAACAGAAACTTTCCACTTAGACCACACAAGTGATCCTTCCCTTGTTAAAAACTGATGAAACAAAATGTAACTGCCTAGCTGCACTCGTATGGAGTTTTGACTAAACCCAAAGCAGATGGCAGAGATCACAATGGGATGTGTGTTGCTTTCGATATTGTGTTGGCCAGAAAAGAATCTCATATCAGGTCCCAATATTCTTCATCAAATGTTACAAATATATTTTTGGATAGCAGAAAGAGTATTTCTACAGTAAAACATTAATTCAGTCCTCAATGCGCTGCCAACAAAGGGAGCTTGTTTACTGTACAGATCAGCAGCATTCCATATAACCCCAGGCAGAGTTCAAACAAAGTCAACTGTGAGGGCTTGCATCTTTTTAGCTCATATTGTGCTAACTTGGAAGCTATTACAATCCTTTCCTCTATTTGCTCCTACCACATCATGTTTGCTAAGTAGTCCATGGAAGCAGGATAATGCATAAGAGTTAAGGCATTCAACTCTCCACTTGAGCTCACATTTATTCCTCTTTCATCTCACCTTGCTTAGTTCATTAGTTAATCAGCTGCCCTCTCTTCAAAACAATTCATACTAAATGAACTGCAGTGACCACAAATTACAGAGATACTAGTAAACTATTAATAATTTAAATATGTATAACAAACAACACACTCTATTTTCTCTTGACTCAGGGCAGCCAGAAGTGAAGGTTTCCCTTTAATCATCTGTAAGAGTTCTACTCATGATAACCACATTGAATAATTATGCACTGAAGTGTTTTGGCATGTTTGAAGAACAGACTTGTGTGGCATTGGCAGTGTTGGAGACAGTGAACAACATTGCAACATAAAAGCCAGCTGAGTGGCTCACCCCGCCTACTAAACACCAAGTCACAGCCTGACACTTCAACCTCTGCTCTTTTGGAAAGGACTGTGACCACTGATTATTTTACAACTCAAATGAAAAGTGTGGACCTCAAATGCAGGGCAATAGACAAAGGGTTTTTGGAATATATGGTTGTAGATTACAAAAAATATGCCAGTAACACAAGCCATTTAACAGTAACAAAGCTCTTGTCTGTGTAATTTACATTTTGCAATATTGACTCTTTCAATTTATGTATTTTTGTTTACCAGAAGGCTATCACAAATTCATGAAACTTGGTTGGTTGGTCAGCTTTCTAGGCAACATGTAGCAACATCTTTGCTACTCAGCTCCTGCCAAAGCAAAATGTAATTCAAAAAGGTCAAGACTGCAGGGTCAGATGACCAGAGAGGTTGATTTTAGAATTAACAGTGCAGAGCATGAGGTGTCTGTGATGTGAGTGGAAGACGCCTGGAAAATAAAAATAAAAAACGTGAATATAGAATATGGAAAGCGATGCAGAGAATGAAAAGATTGATCCTCTTTTGTTATGTTATGTTATATTATGTTATATTTTATTGAGCCTGATGTTTTATTTGTGTTTTATGTCATTTCAATTTGCTCTTACTCAGGACACAGAGAAGGTATATTCTTTCTCTGGAGAACTTTTCATCTTTCTTTTAATGTCACTTTCCATGAAGGAAAGACTAACCTTAAGCCCTAAGTTATGACATTTCTATAGGCCACAATAAGTATACTTATCTGTCTTTCTTAGTGAAGATGAGGTATGGTATATTTGATCATATTTTTTTTATTGCATTTGGAGCTTGCTTGCATCTAAAGATCACTGCAGGATGAGAGAGAATCCTTCTGAGACACATGACAGTACTATACAGTACTGTAATACTGTATAGTACTGTCCATACATGAATTATTGTCTTGGACCTTTAAAAAAAAAAAACATATACCATATACATGTGATGTGTCTCAAAAATGCTACTCTTGGTGGACTTCAGCTCATCTTTGCATATCCCCAGTGTCATGTGCTGATTTAATCTTTCTATCTATTGAAAGGAAATTGTGTAGAAAAAAGCCTTAATAACTAGGAGTAAGTCAAAAACCTCACTTGCATTCCAATTAGCTCCTTGTAAATGCTTCACTATTAATTTAAAAGTGAAGCACTTACAGACAAATAAATCAGTGCACAGGTTGTGAATACACCAAGGCTTTCAAGTTTCATTAATGACATACTGCTTTGATCTTTTTCCTGTACTCCAATGAATACTGTTTTAGAGCAAACACACACATGCGCACACACACTGCAACAGCTTTTCTTCTCATATGATTGCATTTAATCGCACCAATTATATTCTTTATCATCCCTTATACAATTAACATGAGGTGTCTTGGGGACTAGGAAATAAGTACAGCTTCACGTTCAGCACAGTTCCCAAATGCTCCTGTGAATATGTTAATATATTAGAAGTGGTGGAGATTTGTTAATTCATCAAAGCTTCATTAATACCTTGGTAACTGTTGTCACAGAGCTTACCCACCCCCACCAGAGATATCAGGGGTAGAAAATGTAAATATGTTAATATCTGGATGGAGAATGATGATGATGCCTTGGAGAGTTAAGTACTCGTGAATCGTTTCAGCATGAGAGAAAAAAGTAAAGTTGCCATGGTGACTAGAAGTCGACAGCATGTTTGATCAAAAACTTGTTTTTCATGATGGTAAATGTGGTTGATTACTGAGATTAATAGTATTATTTGTTTCGATGATTTGTGCAAGCTGTGACAAAATGCATTGAAGCAGTGTTGAGTATTGTTAGTGAAACTGTGCGAAACAAGCTCAGATGAGGGTGCAGGAAAAATACATTAGGAAAAGAAAGAGAGGCACCTTTGTCAAGCTGACAGTTTGTCAAAGGACTTATATAACTGGACCCTCATATCCATAAATTTAATTTCAAGCTCTTAATCTACCTGGCTAGCATTCAAGGATATATGAGCATTAGCAAAAATCATCCTAAATCACATATTCTATTCCATTGCATGCTGCTTTTCTATTCTGATGATGCCCTACTTCCCCAAGCAACATATTCTGTCAGTTGTCCAGTCTCCTCTCAGGCATCTCTCATACTTTGAACAATATGCACATCATTGACAGTGTCTGTGGTTTTATGCTGAAATTCTGGACTCTTGTTTTTTCCCATCCAGACAGTTGCCATCTCATCTCTCTTTCACTTTGGCCATGAGAGGATGTAGCATCCTCTGTCAGCTCGGTCTTGCCTCCTTCCTGACACCCGAACCCTCTCTGATCCCTTCATGTGAGGGAACTTCTCTTGAGTCATGCAAGTCTTTTTAGAGGGCCATAGAGTGAAATTTTAAGCTTTCAGATGCCCCATTTCTACAGTGCGTCCTTGGGTTGTATTAGCGAGCCTTTGCTAAATCACTTTCATAAAATGATGCACATTTAGGTACAAAAATCTGACACATTTTATGAGTTACCAAAGTCACTCTCCAATTAATTGTCAATGGAGCAGCTCCAAGCTATATATCTTTAAGACACCCAAATTAGATTTTTGGCTCTCTTGGGTTCTGGCTTTGGGAGATAGTTATTCATTTTTACCAACATTGATTAAAATGCTTTAAGCAATTGGAATACCTGTACTGAATGTGAATTCTGAAAATGAATATCACACCTTCATAGTAAGACTAATATATGTTAACATTAAATATATAATACAAGTATATATCTAGAATGTAAGGAAGCAAGCTTTTCCAGGTTCCAGTTATGGATTAAGTACCATAGGTTTTGGGAATATTTTGGTCTATATCAGCTTTTATAAAGCAGCAAAAGTGAAATGTTTCTTAATCCTCAGTCACTATTGCATCTCTTCTCTCTGTGCTTGTGGGACATTGGCCTCCTAAAGGTGTTGATGTAAGGGGAAACAGAATGAGTGGTGTCAGTTGGCATGCCAGCTCTGCAGACTAGTTGATGGATGGAGCAGGGTGGGTGGATGAGGTCTGCCTCCTGTGCAGCAGCTTCACCGAGCTGCAAGAGTGACAAGCACTGCTGCCTGGTGCCAGGGAATGTAAGGGAGGGAGAAAGAAATGCTGCACAGGCTGGCAGGAGGGTAAAGAGAGGAATACACAAAAAGAGGAGAGCTACAAAGGGAGAAAGAGAAATAAAGTACAGCGGGAGATGGATGTAGGGAGGAAAGGTCAAAGATGAGAGAGAAATGGGGAGCTAAAAGGGGGCTTCTCCAACATAATAAAGCACCTCTGTATAACAGTAATAGGTAAAATCTAATGGAAGAGATGGCAGTGAAGAGAGAAAAAAAGAGTTGAGTGCTGGGAGATTGAAACGGAGTATGGTTTCTGATAGGCACTACCTACTTAAGAAAGGGTATTTTATAACCAGTGGAAAAGGATGGCCATTGTGTTAAGAGGTAATTACGGAATGTATTTTGACAGATGTGAGAGCTTTAATCTGTACCCTATGAAAGTGTGAATTCTACCCAGGTTGCACATCCAATGCGGAAAAGATGAAAACTTGTTTAGAAGTTTATGATACATGTCTGCCACTGTGACAGTTAAAAGGACCTTCCACTCATCACAGGAATAAATTTAGCTGGAAGGAGGTGCATTTCCTTTCCCTGAAAAATTCAGTAAAATACCCTGTTACCATTGCTCATTTTAAACTTGTATGAAAACTTGCTTCCAGAACTAACTGCAAGATCATCTGATGACATTTTAAAATACTGATATATCGCACAGGAAAGCTAATTCATAATTGTTAGTTTGGTAAGGTGGCCTGAATTTTTCTACATAATACTCATTATCATCATATTTTAACACTATTTTGATGATCCATTCATCTATCTTCCATCACTTATCCAGAACCATGTCACAATGGCATCAGGGTAAGTAAGGTCTGAGTAAGAAAACCCAGACATCAATCACCCCAGCAATGCCCTCCAGCTCCTCCTGGGGGATCCCAAGGCGTTACCAGGTCAGAATAGATATGTAGCCCCTCCAGTAAGTTCTGAGTCTGCCCCAGGGTCTCCTACCAGTTGGAAGTGCCTGGAACACATTCAAAGAGAGCCATCCATGAGGCATCCTAACCAGATTCTCAAACCACTTCAGCTGGCTCCATTCAATGCTCTACTCCGAGCTCCCCCCAGATGTCCAAGCTCCTCACCCTATCTCTAAAGCTGAACACAGACACCCTCCAGAGGAAACTTATTTTGGTGCTTGTATCTGCAATCACATTCTTTTAGTCACTACCCAGTTTGTGACCATAGGTATTTTGACAATGTTCCTCGCAAATTATTTTAAATAATGGACTGTGACATTCACCAAAGAGACCTTGTACAGAGTGCCCTGCTTATTCACAAGTTGTGTTTATGCAGGGGGGGTAGATGTCAGAACTGGTATCTCAAGTGTGCTGCATGCAGGATATAGTTATATACTACTTGTCTTTGAGAGTGAATATTATTATTACTCTGTTTTGTCAGAAAACCTCAGATTGAAATGTAGATAAATATGAGATTCATGTTTTACTGTTTATTGGCTTTTTCATTCTGTATGAAATACATGTTTAAAATACACATGCTCAGTAGTTTCAGTGGGGCTCTATGCCTACTGCCAAAGACATAGATGACCTTCATCTGCTAGACTGGTGATAATGGATTACTTCAGTTTCCTTTTTGAATACCTTGCTTTTTTCTCAATCCACCACTTTTTGGATCATCTCTACTGACTGAAAAGACTCATTTTAACATCCTAATATTTCCATCAAAGAGAAGGAGCATATAAATTCCATCACTAAGCAAATACTGTATAATGTAGCCGTCTGTGTAAACTTTCAAGGTCTTTGCTATTCATCTTAACTGTGGCATGAAAACATGCTTTAATTTTCTTGCCCTGCCCAAAACTAACATTGGCCTAAGTTCAACAAAACTTGCTTGATGGTAGAAAATGATTAATTTCACTAAATAAATCTCTTCATCTCTCTGTTTTATCCTCTCACTTTTTAATTGTCCTTCTGTCTGACTCCAAATCAACATCCAACAGTGAAACCATGACTTTACTTTCCTTCTTATGCCTGCAAAAGCACAGAAGGGCTTTGCAAACATGTCTGTGTAACTATTTGACTCCATGGCAGACAAGGTTGCAGTGTTTAAAACAGATTCACTTGTCAAGACTTGAGACTGTGAATCGCTGATTAAAAATGGACCCTTGTGACATTTGAGAGTGAAATGTAATAAACACATTTGTCCTTGCTAGGAATGTTGTTCTGATGCCAAGGTCTCTTTCGTCTTATTATCACAAATGCTTGTGGATGGTGATTTAAAAGTGGCCTGACTTGACATGCTGTTTATAGGGTGCTTTGGGGAAAAAACAATGATTATGGCTTTTTTTTTTTTTGCTTGGGGAATTCAGTGCTGTTGATACGACAGCTTGTGGGGCACAACTAGAGCTGGATGATATGGCCAAAAATTATATCACAATGTTGTTTTTTTATATTGATAGATGTCGATAATTATCACAATATACATTTAATAATAATAACACTCAATTTACAGCTTTAAGAGTATTCTCTTTAGGACAGAACCCTAAAAAACCAGATGGTTAATTTATAATATACTATTATTTATTAACAGAACAAATCAGTAGCAAACATTCAACAGAACCAACATGGCTTTACATTAAACGCTGAACAAATAACTAAATAAAACAAATAAATAATAAATACATGCATACAGCATCCCTTCACATTCAATACCTTGTTTCAAGTGTCAAACATTTTAGAGGTGGTATACTTAACATTGATTATAAAAAAGGAAAGAAAAACTTGAATGTTGAGGATGATTATGCTACTATAAATTCTTGGCAACTTCACTACAAGTTTCTTGCAAGAAAGACTAATCTGTCTGGGTTTTTCTTTCATAATACATTAAAAAAAAAAACACACACAACGGGGGCATTATTAACACAAGTAGCTAACCTGGTCAGCTAAACCGGGGTGCAGTGCTGCCCTCTGAAAAGTTTGTCAAGGTAAATTTTGTATAGGTCATCTGTTGTTGGTGTGAGCTAGCAGATTAGCATGCTAGCCACATGCTTGTTGGTCCAGTTATCTCTCACCCTCCCCTGCATCCTCAGCCATGTGACACTGGTGTTGGAACTTGAACTCGCCAGCCTCCCGAACAGAGGATAGCTGCCTCCTACCCCTGTCTTTGGTTGTGATGAGCAGTCTAGCAGGGTAGTGCAGAGCAGGGTTTAAACCAAGGTTGTAGAGGTCCCTCGTGGCCTCTTCAGTACAATTTCTTCATCTTTGGCGACAGTTCCCACTCAGTTTCAATCCGACAGCCACTCATTTTCTTCTGAGTAGGCTACAACTAGTAGTAGACTGGTGGTGAGTTTGAACCCTAACCATACTTGCCTGACCCAAAAATCAGCTTTTCCTCAATTGGGGACACGGCTGGACAAACCATCCCCATATAACTGGTCTTTAGGAAAGTATGACAGACACACACACACACTTCAACATCTTTCTGACATGAAAGCCATGGATGCCTCTTGACATTAAGCTTTCACTTACTAACAATTCAATGTCTTTCAAACCACAGGTTGAAAACAATATGGAAGAAAAATGATAATTTCGATTCTTGTAGCTGCACCCCTTCTGTTCAACATCTACATGCTCCCACTTGCTCAGATTATGGAAAACAATAAAATATGCTACCACAGTTATGCGGATGACACACAGATTTACATAACTGTATCACCAGGGGACTATGGTCCAATACAAACACTGAGTAAGTGCATTGAAGAAATCAATGATTGGATGTGCCAGAATTTCCTTCAGTTAAACAAAGACAAAACTGAAGTAATTGTTTTTGGAGCCAAGGAAGAGCGTTTAAAAGTCAGCACTCAGCTTCAGTCAGTAATGTTAAAAACTACAAACCAAGCCAGAAATCTTGGTGTAGTCATGGACTCAGACCTGAATCTCAACAGCCACATTAAGACAATTACTAAGTCAGCCTACTATCACCTGAAGAACATATCAAGAATTAAAGGACTTATGTCCCAGCAGGATTTGGAAAAACTTGTCCATGCATTTATCTTCAGTAGACTTGACTACTGTAACGCTGTCTTTACAGGTCTCCCTAAAAAATCAATCAGACAGCTGCAGCTGATTCAGAACGCTGCTGCTCGAGTCCTCACTAAGACCAAGAAAGTGGATCATATCACTCCAGTTCTCAGATCTTTGCACTGGCTTCCTGTCTGTCAAAGAATTGACTTTAAGATACTGCTGCTGGTTTACAAAGCACTGAATGGTTTAGGGCCAAAATACATTTCTGATCTGCTGTCACTTGATGAACCATCTAGACCTCTCAGGTCATCTGGATCAGGTCGGCTTTCTGTCCCCAGAGTTAGAACCAAACATGGAGAAGCAGCTTTCAGTTTCTACGCACCACATATCTGGAACAAACTCCCAGAAAACTGTAGGTCTGCTGCGACTCTCAGTTCTTTTAAATCGCAGCTCAAGACTTTTCTGTTTGCCGCTGCCTTCCATTAAACAACATTATGGGTTATTTTACACTGCACTGTTACTTTTATTCTTATTCTTATCTTTTATTCTTATTTCCTTTTCTTTTTAATTGTTTTTATGTCTTTTTACATGTCTTACTTTTAAATTCCGTTTAATGCTTTTTATGATCAATGTAAAGCACTTTGAATTGCCTTGTTGTTGAAATGTGCTATACAAATAAACTTGCCTTGCCTTGCCTTCAAGATTTGTGGCCACTTTAATGTTAATGTGACAAGGGTGATGATATAGACAAATGATGACAGACTTACAAAAAGTCGCAGGATTTGAGTTTTGATAATTCACTCAATCTTTATCTGCCATGTTTTCAATCCAAATGATGTTTCTCTTTTTTTTATCTGTAGCACTTTCAGTTGTTATCAAACTGTGGAGAAGGTTTAAAACCATTTTCCACCTACAACACCTCTCAGCAGTAAGAGCTAATATCCCCTGTGTCTAGACTGTCTTTATTTTCTGCAGCCAGTACTTTTTCTTTTGCTTATTTTTTCCAATTTTTTCCCAGATTTTATTGTTGCTCCAGTTTTTGACAGCACTTTTTAGTTTTATGGATGATGCACAGCTTTCTATGATATGATATAGTACCAAACATAATCAAGATCATTCGATTCTTGTAGCTGCACTCATTTCCTCTGGTCTGTGTTTTTTCTCACATTTTTCAAAATATTCCAGCATGTAACACAGTTGTGTCTTGGCACCTGGACTTCCCCTCTCCCTTAGATGGAATAAAGCTGGCCGTGACCTGGAAGTGTTTATCCCAGCATGACTCATTAACCTGACACAGAGAGCATGGTGTTGGTGCAGGGAAGCGTAGTGCTGGCACAAACAACATCCTTTGCATTCATGCACACACACACACAAGGAAGCCCAAACATGTGCACACATTCACTGCGTCACCCCTCATTCCTTCCCGAGATCCATCACTGCCAGTTTGGTCTACACCCCCTCCCTTAGTGCTAATGAGTGAGGCCAGGTATAATTAAAAAGCTCCAAAACTACTTTGCAGCCTGAAATTTGTTTTAAACGCCACTGAAAAACACACTTGCATCCACCCAGAAGATTCAATTAGACCAGCCCAGAATACAAATAAGGTTCACGGTGCATTGTTGGTTGAGTGGCATCATATGGCAGCGGGTAGGCTGGGAGGTGATGTACAAAGTAACACATTAGGGATGGCCAGTAGTAGGCAGTGGGGAGTACAGATAACGTTTTAAATAGAGGACACAGCCTATACAGTATCAAAATTATATGTACTAAACAGCAAATGAGTGCCGACAATTCAGCATTGCATTCCCATATAGTTGTGGCACCGATTATAAAAGGTGGTCAAAATCAGTGCCGCAGCAATATCTTCAGTATTAATCAAGCCCCAAAACACTGAATCCTATGCTTACCATAATTCAACTGGATTGCGTCTTCCATTACATTTGGTAAATGGCTATGTCTCCCAAACTCTATGCCTCTTATTTGTAACACAAGCTTTCTGATATAAATGTGAAATTCTGAAATCCAAGCCAAGATGATATTAGTCACATCAACAGGGGTTATTTCTTCAGACTTGACAAAGCTCCTCCAGAGTCACAAAAGACTACAAGTAAACTCATGTATGAAAATAGGGTAATAAAAGTAATGAAGTGCCCCTTTAATAAATGTTGGTGTATAATAAATTTTAAGTGAAGAAGCAAACAAACAAAAGAGCAAAATACATCTATCCAAATTGTACTCAGGTACATTTATAGTACAGTAGGTATATTAATCCATGTCACCAAACACATGCACTCACAATACACTCAGACTGAAATCATGTTTGAACATCAACTATTATCAGTGTATGGTAGGGCACTGGTTACTGAGATGGAGTCATCAGAGCAATGTAACCTCGGTGAAGGCCAGAGGTGAAGAGGTTTGTGGAGTTTATCTTGCTTACTGTCCGCTGGCATTGCTTCCTGCTGGGTTAACGCTCCCACCTCTAGACCCCTGTCCTCTCCCTCTGACCCTCAGAGCTGCTCCTCTATTCCATTTTCCTCCCAATAACAGCATGACAAATTGAGCCTGCCAGAAAACGATCTATCATTGTCCTACATCTCATCCTCCTCTGCCCTCTGTTCCCTCTTCTCTCTGTGTGTGTGTCTCTTTCCCCTTCTGTCCCTGTTACAGGACATTCCCTCTTTTCCTCTTTATATTTTTCCCATCTTAATGGTTTCATGTTTCTCTACATGAGCACTTTATCTTTCTGCCCTTGCTTTTTTCTCCCATAACCTCATCCACTTTTGCCTCTTTCCTTATTGCACTGTATACTTTTTTCCATTTCTCTTTTTATGTTCATTTCTCTTTGCCCTCTTTGCAAACTTATTTTCTTCTATAATATTCTCTCTATATTTGTTCTGTCATCTTTCTGTTAGCCTTAGAGACAGATAGACCTTGGCATAGATTCATATACTTAGGCTATTTTTGTCTTTGTCCCCCTGCAGCAATTTAGTAACACAGTGGTTGTCACTATAATGTGTAGTACAAACAACAATAAAGACTTAAATATTAGTAGTATTTGTGTTTTGTCATTTGTAGCTCATGAATACACCAAACAAAAAATAATTTCCAATCTCATCCCTGGCGCTTGAAGCTAAACTATTTAGTTGGCTGTGACTAAATTCAGCAACTTCATGGACTTTTTCTCCTTAATAAGTCAAGTGTTATTACCATGGAGCATGGAGAAACTGTAGAGAAAACACTAATTGCTTTGCATGATGAATAAATCCTTCAATTTGACAAGTAAATAATAGATAGCTCCCTCTCTGTCCGTGATCAATGCACAGTACCTCCTGGGAGCTTGGGAGAAACTCTGCAACATAGTGTGGTAGTGCGTTTGAAATATTCAGGACAATGCATACAATAGGTTACCTCTAACAGCACAGCACTTTGTAACAAAGTAGTGTACTCCAACAAAATCTAAATAAAACCACCTCTTCGGATATACTGTATATTTCATGGGAGGGCGGAATAATCAAGAGAAATAGTTGTATATCCAAACTCTGGTATTAAAATTGAAACCGGGGCAGTTGGCAAGCTCTTTACTTGATGGATTGTTATTACTTGCACAAGTATGAATCATCTGCTGAAGTTAAAGAGCTTTTCATAAATAATTTGCCTTTTCATAAGTAATGCTGGAGAACTGTGGTGTCTTTGAGGTGATGGTTTATCCCTTCACATGAATCAATGTCAAGGGACATGTTTAAAATGCGAGAAAGGCCTTCAGAGGGTAAATAACTTGAATATTGTGTTACTGATGATGATGATGATGATGATGGTTGCAGTGGTGGTGCTGGTGAAAGTGATCATCATAATACTGATGGTGATTGTGATGAGGGTGATGAATAACAGTGCTGACACCGCTGCCCCGCAGTTCATAGCTTTTTAGTCCCTGTGATAACTTCTCCAAACTTGTCATTAATGCCTCTGCTCAGTAAGTAAAGGAAATATTTAACACAGTCAGGTGCATGGAACAAAAGCAGTTCACAGTTTATGTATTTCAGTGACAGCATCCAAAACACATTCTTGTCTTGACAGAGGGTGATAAACTTTGATAGATGTTTGCGATTATGAGTCATGCTTAGCATTATTGAAACAATAAACCTCTTGGGCAATTTTTATTTCTTCCGGAGGGAAAACTGTTAATCTTGTGAAGGGCACCCAGTGAATTATATCCCATTTATCTGGTGACCCCTAGAGTTATACATAAGTGTCAGAAGTCTTTTAAATAGCAGAGTCGCTCTATCAGAGCCTGTTGTTTTCTTTTTATTGTAGTAAGTCAGCCAGCAGTAGAAAGTGAGCACAAAGGCCAGCCGGTTAGAACATATTAAGGGCACTCTTTATGTCTCATAATTTGTGTGTGTGTGCGTGTGTGTGTGCATGTGTGTTGTAGAGACATTCAAGCCATTTCCAAGTTTTTGCAAAACGCTTGCGTAGTTTATACTCTTGTTAAATTGGAACAGTCAAAACACAGTTACTTTGTCTGTACACGTTAATAGCTTTATCACTCTGTATATTTGTCTCCCTGCAGCATAATATGAGATGCAATTATACCAAAACCCTACAATATTGTGGGAAAGTTCTGTCTCTGTGAAATTGTAGCTGTGGGCTCAGGATTATTGCCCAATTCCCAAGTGGCAGACTCAAAATACAGTAAGAGTTATAAGGGTAATTGCAAAGCCAACCACTTGGAAAACAAGTACTGTATTGGTAGCCAGCACACAGCCTATCAAAGTCCAAAAGCTTTGGAGAAAATGTTCAATTAAAGTACAGCCCCAGTGGAAAGAATATAAATTGTAAACTCTGGTTCATGTGTCCTTTTACCATTTTCTTACCTGTTTTACTTGCTTACTTTTTCCTTTCCTTATTTTTCTTTTATACGAATATGTATGAGTAGATATTCAACATGTGCACATGCATATTCATATGTTCCTTTGATGTCTCATTCGCAGGTCTGTGCTAACACCCACATAGAGATATGGCCATATACTGTATCTCATGTAAGCCTAACTCCTGTATGTGAATATATGCTGATGGCACTATTGAGCGAGGAACTGTAATATGTTCTCAGAATGTGCAGTTTATAAATCACACGGTTGTTTTTGTAACCATGACAACGAAAGTCCCTAACCTTAACAAAGTAGCAATTCTAACCCAAATCACAATGTTCCCCTAACCCCTAAGTCATTTTTGTACTGAAAGCTAACCAAACCTTAGCCACATCATCCTTAACAGCTTTATTTTTTTCAACAAGGATTTGTGATGGTTTTGAAAGGCATTGACAAATGATGTCAGATTAGATCAGAAAGCACTCCGATGTGTTGTTCTAATGGCAGTTTCATACAACTTATTTGGTTTAATTTGGAAGACATGTTGCAAAGCCCTCAAATCCGTAGTCATATCTGTTATGGATTCTGTCCCAACCATTCAATGAAGCTATTATTTCTGCAACAGGTCATCAACACCGCAGTGCTGAAACCTGCTGTTCTAAGAAGAGTCTTCCCACAAGCCTGTGGGAGATTCACATGGTCATGAGTGCTTTGCAATTGCATTAGCGGATTTGCTTTGCATTGAGAGTGAAATCCTTAACTGATTTTGGTCTAAAAACCCAAAGAGCACTCTAGAGAGAATCACTGTATATGCTAATGTGTAAATGAACATAGAGGGACATATTTTGAACTCTGATTTCACACTCTGCTAAGAATGTTGCTTGATTCATTTTGCCAACACTTATCTGTGATATTTAATTTAAGCGCAGTTTAGAGTTGAAATATTTGGAACATTATCATACCAAGAAGATGCCCGTCAGATTCAAACATTGGACCATGTTAGAAAAGTACTGCATGAATCTGTGAATCCACTTTTGCTGTTTTTGCTTCCATACATCTGCCCTTCTAATCTATTGTTCATCCTCCTCCCCATAGTACAATTCCTGATAAACATTTTTGTAGATATGCATAAGCTCACACCTAAGCAAGCATGTAGTCACACATATAACTGGTCTCTGTGGTGCTGCACTTGACCATGGGCTTTGTGATTGTGTTTTTCCCCCAAACAGATAAATGAAGAGTTCAGGGGTCTACCAGACTAGTTGCAAAATAGATTTGCTGTCTCATTAGAGTCATATTTGGGACACCCCCACAGAGCATAAAATGTAATCATAGTTACATCAGGGAGTCAGTGAAAAGTAGTTATTATCCAAAGCTACACAGACTGTTTGGCATTTAAAAACCGCAGAGCAAAAGTAAAGGTTTTCATGCCCTTTCTACTTTCCGGAAGAGTTGCCATGTACCTTCTGCACTCAGCCGAAAACCCCAATACATTGGATTAAAAAGATTTCGACAAGTATGAATTCTACCTTTTGGTTTCAAGACTTCACAACATAATTGACTATATGCCCTTCTTTCTTTCACTTTCTTTCCTCCTATTCATTTTAGTCTTTATCTCTTCTTTTCATGGTGGTGCAGTGATTGAGCTCATTAGTAAACTTTAATCTAACTGACCAATTTGTTGCTTAGTCATCTATAGACCATCTCCCACTCAGCTAGACTTGGACATTGGGGAGTAATATTGTCTCAATGATATCCATTGTAAAGTGCATCTAGGGTCATGTCCAGGTTAAAAGTCTGCCCGAGGGATCCTCTGTAAAACTTTAAAGTGTTTCTCCCAATGATCTATGTTTTCAGAATTTCTATATTCACTTAATAGTCTCTTTCAATAAAATTGTACAGACCAGGTTTGCCCTTTTTGTGTAATTTACAGCCTAAAGTCTTTTCACACATTTTCAGCAATTATTTGCTAACAGGTATACTGTGTTTAGAAAGAAATCTCTGATTTTCCTTTACACAGACCTTCAACAAATAAAGAATGTATTGAGGGAATCAAATAGAGCAGCATCTGAGTGTTAAACAGGATGTGATGCAAACACTGAAAGATATTGCAGATACAAATTAATCACAATTTATAATATGCTCCCCCCAGCTTAGAGAGGGCCAGTCAAGCATGCCACTAAGCCTGATGAGAGGCGCCTTGGGGGGAAGGGTTATAGTAGTGCTGTGGGGCTTCAGGGTGTGTGGCAGGGGGATAGATGGATGAAGAGGAGGTAGTCTGCTGTCCAGGATGCCCTGTAGAATCTCCTCCAGTTCCTTCTTTCAAACAGGCCTTTTCAGCCCCCTATTCAAAAAGCAGTAATTGCATCATTTTTCAAGCCCCTTGCCTCTGTCTGACTGTGAGGCTGGCCCCATTAATCAAACTAATGGAGAAGTAAGTGATTTCAAAATATAGGCTTTGATCATGCACCCTCTATCCTCTCCCACAACTCCACCTTCCCCTCAGCTTTGGGAACTCCTCTCTTCCTAACCTCCCATATCTTTCTTTTTTTCCCAGCTGTTGTGCACTTCACTACATACTGTATGGCAAGAGCTGTATTTTCATATTATGTGGTTATACACTTCTGTAAATGCACATAAGAGCTTTGCTTTTGCACTTTTTTGGCAGTGCTGCAGCTCTCTGGCTTGATTATTGTTGATTTTCAGTGTAGAATACTGTGTATACAGTATGAGGTTGTAGAAAATGGTCACACTAAAATCACTGTGGCCTATTAACGTATTATTAGTATGTATTAATTAGTATGCCCCGTAGTCACAGTTCAGACAGATGTATTGATCTTGATGAGACAGATTAAATTAAAGTGCTCCTCAGGTGTATTGAAAAGCTTGTGCCAGCTAGAAAGCAGTGTAACCATTACTTGAGGCCACTACCAGAGCATGCCAGAAAATTAGATTCCTTCCAAGCAAGGCGTAAACCACAGCTCAGAGAAAAACCCTCTTTTTATCTCTGATGCAACCATCAAGATGGTCTTGGGGGAATACAAAAAAAGCGTGCACAAATGGTTTTTTTACAGAGCATTTGGCTAATTTATTGTCTGTACAATTGCAGCCTATTCAGACTTTGCTCTAATTGCTCCAGGGCGTTGTTTACTGGGAATTAATGTCTATAAATGCCTCTATAAAAGTACTTAAGTATCAAGAATCATACATGACAGTGAACATGCTATCCTCAGCCCACTGTGGTATACACAATGCTGATTGAGCAAACAGTACAAAAACATTAATCTCCTAACAATATCTCTCATCAGGTTTAGAAGATGTACTGCAGTTGGCAAAGTGCCACTGCCGCTGCCTCCTCTCCTTTTCTCTGCAGTATCACTGGCTATCTATTTGGAATTAGCATTATGTCAAAACTTAAACTTTCACACTCCCACTCTCCAGAACACATCTTCTTTCCCATGGTGTTCTGAGAAGACATGTCTCACCTTGTGCTGGAATAATTAGGATGAGATTCATGTTCATCTTGGCCCAGCTAACCTCCCACAGTTACCTTTCTTGCTCCCTTTTTTTCCCTTCTTTCTTATTTGCCTGCCCACTTATCTTGCTTACTTGTACCTAATCAGGATGAGTTTAGTGCATAGAGCCTGTCTACACACCATGACCTGTAATACTCACTAGCACAAAGAAGTCCATGACTTCTCAGAAGAAGAGGGAAACAACATCAAGACAGACCCATTGGTACATTGTAGTGATATATAAAAGAGCTCTGTTTAGTGATGGTTTCAAGGTTTTGAGGAGACAACAAAGCATTTACACCATGTACCTGTTGTAATGGCCTCTGTTTCTGTATTGTCATCTTTTCTTTTTACCTTTAGCCGGTGTTCTCAGGCTTTTCACTTCAAAATATCTCTGTTTACTCTCCTGAAGATGTGAGGCAGAGGAAGCTTGCACCTTTATATTGGAAGAAAAACTGTTACAAGCCAAAATGTTTCAAAGCAGTGCAGGTTGTTTCTTAAAACCTTTATTTTCCTAGAGTATGTTTGATCATGAATGGTCCTTTTCAGGGGTGTTTTGCCTCTAACTCACACATCTACAGCACAACAGGGAAGTGCTCAATCTCATAACATCAGCCGCTGAGCACTTGAGCAGTTGGGTATTTGGGTGTTTTTGTGCCTTGCCAAATGGTACCTTAGCAATGGTTATTGGGGGAAGGGTGAGTGTTAAAGTCTAGAATACATTGACAACTTGTATCAGGATAGCTACACTTGTTATTTTCTATAATCAACTTGTGTTAAGCTGTATGTCTGCACAGGTCTTATTTTCAAGTATTGATGTTCCAGAAATGCAGTAATTTTTTGATACTCTATCCTTCAGTTTGCACATCCCAGCCTCTTCTTCTCTTGGCAAGTCTTCTTCTGTCACAGTGGACAAGGAAAGACTCATTAGGGAAAGAAAAATAAATGTGTGCATTTGACCAACAATCGAAACATTATAAAGATATTATTAAAAACGGAGCAGGCATTCAAGAATCCTATGAAATAACACACAAAAGGGTTATGATTAATATACTGTGTGGTTCTGTTAATGGTTCTGTTCTTCTTCTCGTGTGTGCTACAGGTTTCAAATGATGCACCATTGTGCTGCGGTGGCAGTGTGTTTTTCTTTCCCCCTCTGCAGATCTTACCCTCTAGCTGTTTCAGCGGATTGAAGCAGAAGGGGCTAACAAACTTATTGTGCTTTAGGACACTACTACAACAAAGAAATACACACTGATGGAAATCTACAAAATATGACGCATTAGTGTTTGGTTAGTGTAAAATATCCAATATAGGTTTTGAAATGTATACCAACTAGAATATAAGATCATTACCAGAAACGTCACAGCCTTTATATTTACATACTTAAGGCACATGCAAAATATATACTTATAGTGATATACATTCATGCAGAAATACACACTATACATATAGTAAACATACTGTGCAGTCTCTCTATTTTTGGGTATAGAACAAACAAACATTTACAGGGAGACAAAATATCTACACTCGGCTATTTTCAGGAAACTGGGATTAAACCTGGACAATGCCTAACATGAATTTAAATCATTAAACCAGCCTAGTCTGAATGTAACACTATGTTAATAATAAAATTACAGTGGTTTAAAATAGGCCTCCAAGGAGGCTGAATTATGTCAGGTTAACAATTTCAGTAGCAGTGATAGTATATTACTACACCATGCTTTTACTTTTTTGTACATCTTTAATTTAAAATTTGCATACCATGTGGACCCTTGAAATGCTGTTTTTAGAAGCATCTCGTCTTTGTACTTTTGAAGAAACTGCAGTACTTCTTGCCCACGTATGCTCCATTTCCGTGAGGCAGGTCACTGCAATTTAGTGGACAGCTGACCTAGCATTTTTAAAAAGTTTGGATTAAAGGAGTTTAAAAAGTACAAGAAAAAACAATGGTGAGAGATGTGGATGTAGTGCCATAGAAATTTCAAGAAGTTTCTCACCCTTTCTTTGTTTTTTACTCCTCTTCCCTGACAGCTTTGTGTGAGCTCTGACTTTGAGGCAGTTTCATTACTGTGAGAGTGTGATCATGTACCCTCAAGCGTAGATTACAGCAGTGAGTGTTTGTTGTCATCTGTAAATGTGTCTGGATGTTCTTACCTGGTGGGCAGTGCTTCCTTAGAGGCAATGTGAGAAACAAGTCCACAGCAAATGAAGGGACTGGGGAACTGTGTGCAACCATCTCAGCATGTAACCAAAGAAGGCTATTTCTGGCTATACAAAATGAAGCAATTAGGTCTCAGCTTCCCAGTGTTTCATCCTTTATATAGAGCAAAACTGATGAGTTGTTCACTTCTATTTACGTAAGACCATCTGCACAAAACCATTTCAAGTTTGAATAAAAGAGTTGACAGATTCAAGTTTGTGCCACTTTTGTAAGGCGCTACCTATCCTGCTTTGAATACAACACTGACTAAAGGCACAGCTTAATTATTTAGATGTTTCCAAATAAAAATCACTTACCTCTCTCTTAAGATATATTTTTCAGGTGTGAAGTTCAGTGTCACAGGAAGGCTCTGTGATTCATTATTAGAAGCTAATGGCCTTGGAATGGTAAAAGTGCTTTTATGGAAAACAATTACACTGTTTTGCTGACCTGAAACCACTCCACTAATGTTTGGTGATGGTGACATGCAATATTCAGTTGCATTTAAATTGCGTTCTTTTGCTTATCTTTTGTCTTTGCTTGGGTCCTGTCACATGAATTACTGATTTTAATTTTTATGGGATTTTGCTTGTCATCCTGATTTTTAGTGTCGCTACATACACTACAATGGGTCTAATTTATGAAACAGTGCATAGGATCCTTTCTAAAAGTGTATGTGTGCACAAAAGCCGAAAATGGTGTACACCAAAAACAGATTCATAAAACTATGCGTATGTGCAAATGAAAGCATGCTTGCCTTTATAAATCACAGTCCACCTGGAAATGCACGCACGTGGATCAGCCTCATAGCCTGCCCTCTACTAACCAACATTCAACCATAAATGGTTGATACAAGAACCTTCATGAATATTTATGTACATTAGGGGTATGCCTGAATACAAATGTTATTTGGCAAAGCATGAATAGTGTGGGGTTTTTCTGTACAAATATTTGTTACATACAAATATTTTTAAAATGATTTGTTTTCAGAATAAAAAAGTCACATCCACCTGCTACCTGACACACATTTCCTAATTTGAACATCATTCTCAGAGTTGGGGGTGTTAGCCAGAGATAAAACTGAGCTACTGACACATGCAAAGTGCTCCAAGGGGATTCTCCATAACCTGTTGTTCCCTCTTGAAGTTATGTGTGCTAACAACCATAAAACAACCATATACAACTTCAGTAAACATTCCTGTGGAGTCAGACATATCTGGTTCTTACTGGACACCCTGTAGCAGGACAGTTCCTAGTTAACCAGTTTTAAGTCGTTTTTACACCACACACTTAATATCTAAAACACAATAAACACTATTTCTCTCTATTAGCACTCTTTTCTGCAATTCTTTCAAGTTATTTTATGTCAACTACACGTTCTACAACCGATGATGACAAGTTCAGCACTTAGTTAATGTGGTTGAGGTGAAAAGTAATCAGTATATTCACGCTTAATATTGAAGAAAGGCAAGCTAGACTTTCCAGAATCCTGCCACATCCTGGCTTTATTCATTTCGGCAGCTGCTGTGCTGCTCCACAACTGATCTTCTCCTCTGTGCTCCGGGTGAGACAGCGCTGATGAAATGTTGAGCAGACTTTGATTTGATTATAGGATTATTATTCAATCTGGCTTCAATTCACCATCTCACCATCTGTGTCGCCAATCTCCCCTGTCTCCAAAATGTTGATATGCATGGGTCAGAGTTTACATACAGTTGCGTACATTCTCCCATCAAGTTCGCATTTATAGATCGCAGCTTTTGCACGGGAAGTGGCATGCGCTTCTTTCAGACCCCACTTTGTACGTATGCAGTGGTTATTCCCAGGTGTCTTTGTTTGTGCTTGTTTAGCTTGTTTAGTCTTTGTTGAAGTTAATCCATTCAGCCAATAGCATTTCATTCTTCTGCCGTGATCATTCCGGACTAATAACACCAAAGAGCATCAAAAAGGTTGCTTCAGTCCCATGGAAATCTGATGAAAAATGAAATAAAAAAAGATTGTAGGGAGGTCGAAGATCCCAATCACACACTTTCCAAAAATACAACAGTTATCCTGCTTGTTTTCTGGAACATAAATGTTCTGAGTAATATCATCCTCTCCTTTTACACTCTGTTGAAATGTAATTCTTAATATATGACCCTGCCTTTGTGTTTTGTTAATATAAAACAAGTTTGTCTTATCACAGCGTGTTGCTTTTTACAGTACATTGACTATATATATCTGCTTGTCCTTGTGTTGTAACTGTAGTCACAGATGAACAAAATAACTTTTGGTGAGGTAATCAGTTTCTTCTCTGTTAATTATCCTGGGTTATTACATCCATCAGCTCTGCAATAAAAGTTCCATTGCAAATATCATCAAAGATTCACAACATAAATTTCCCCCAGGTGCAGGGGTTTAGTTTATGTTCAGTGCTTCCCCAAGGGCACCCTGCACAAATGCAAAGTAATTCGTCTTCTGCTTCTAAGATGTATTGTTCAGGACGGGTGCTTTGGTGTCTTGTTAAAATGCTAACTAAGTTTGAATCTTTTTACAAACTCTTCTTGTTCAAAGCGAGGCTTGCACACAATGTCTCACACTTATTGAATTACATTTTGAAATGTATAATGATTTTTGTCTGGGCTGTTAAATGGTGTTTAATGTTTGATGTTAAAGTGAAGTTCACCAAGGACTAAATCAGATTCAGGCACAACTTAAGGTTGGTCTGAGATTGTTTGACATTCATTACAGTGTTTACCATTAAGACAGACAAATTCATTTTGTATTTTCTGTGACAACAGCAAGTGATGAGCAAGGTGGTTTAAAAGTAGGGAGTAATGTTTTTGTAGTGTTCATGGCTTATACTTTGATTGTTGTTTTAAAAAAATATAGGGAATTATTTTGGCTGCATTATGCAAAAGCAGAAAAAAACAATTGGAGTAACAATAGCAATCACAATTAGGCTAACAAACTAAGGGCAAAGAAAGTAAAGCTAATATAAATTGGTTATATAATTGGTTGGAGAGAAAGACTTCTCATTTAATATGACTGCATCCAGATCATGTTCATTTGTTCATTTTGCTTCCTCTCAGTACAAGACTGTCTCAAAGTACTAGTTAGGGTGATGGGTTAAATCCATGCTAAAGGTATTTCAATTACTCTGTTGAAAACTAGCAAGCCACTCCAAAACTCTCACCCTGTAGGTTCTTACGGCCTTACTGAATGCCTGCACTCAGGAGGCTCTTCAGCCTACAATGTTATTCATAAAATGACACACTTAGTTTTAATCCTGTTAGTGACTCTCTGAAATCCCCCTCTCATTATAGGTCAGAATACACACAGCAGTCAACAGGTACAGTTAGAGTTGCTGTTTACTTTAGGATTCCAACAATACAGATACCATAATCTGACCAAGACATCCACTAGTTTGTCATATTGATGCCCCTCTTCCAGCTTAAACTGATGTTTGTTAATATCAATATCTAATTTAAATGAATTTTAAATAAACACCTCTAGTCACTGCAGAAATCTCTGTTCAGTTTTAACCTTTGTACATGTAAATAGAGTATTGTCAACAATATATACAAACAGTGCATTGCAGCCACAGGCACAGTGTTTCATTACCTCTAATTTTAGTTCATATAACAAGGCTAATGTGCCAACTGGTGAGTCTCCTAGAAGGGACATTAGCTATTCCACTCATGGTTATAGTGTAAGCCTGTGGGAAGCTAACTACATGCAGAGAGGAGCTAGTGGCCTTAGTACCATGGCAGATGGGAGTCGTGATCTGTTTTTAATGTGACACACGTGTGCCAATTTCTTTAGAGGAGCCACCTGGTCTTGAACAGTGGAAGGTCAGAAGAAATCTGCTCAGGTGTTGGTTTATCATTTAGGATAACAGATCAGTACTCTGTATGACTTGGTTTCATCAGTTTCTGTCCCTTTGAGCATCAGGCATTAGTTGATAGGAAGATGGAAGAACCCAGACTCTAAACCAGCCCCCTCATGTATGGACTAAATATGCATAATTTCATGTGGGCTTGTGTAAAAGGTATGCAGATTTTTATATATGTAGCTGTTTAAGGGCAGTTGGCATCTATGTGTTCAATGCTTTGTCAATGGAGCCGAAAAGGCTGCTGGTCTGAGCGTGTTTCCACAGCAACGGTGGCAAGGCTGGGCTCCAAGGGCCTATTGTGAATCTTTTATGACAGACCTCATTACTCCTTCCTGGCTTCTTTGTGAGATCCTTGCGCTGAAAGAACACGGGAAGGTGTGACAGCTACCAAAACCTTTTCATTGCCCACTCTCTTCACATTATGCCCAAATATTAAGACTCTGTGAAAGGCTTCCACTTCAAACCAACAGCACCCTTTAGACTGTGGCCTGACCTTAAAACTATAGTGCACTGCCTTGTATGGGGATGAATCTACTGAATCTACTGAGAAACACTAAGAGAAGGAGCAGGGTGCATAAGAGAAAGCAAAGGGTATAAACTAAGCCCTGTCAGGCATTCTAAGAGCGTTCCAGACTTGGGTAAACAGTCAATGCATGAATGTTTTAAAAAAGGATGAATTATTTTGGCTTCAACTTCACTTATATTTTATATAGATTTAGATAGAAGGGTAGATATTAGACCATCCAAATTTGTAATGATACAATACAATACAATTCAAAGCCTTTTCGAAAAGATTCAGCTGCATGGATTTGATCTTTTTACATTTTTAGAAATCAATTTTCTTAATTTCAATGGGATCAAAAATGATCCAGAAATCATGTTTCATCTCATACAAACAATAGTAAACATGGGCAGTGATACACTGGAGAAGTTTGTAGTGTCTACTCAAAGAGAATTAATTTTTCAATTAAATGTTGCTGATTGCATCAGTTCCTAGGTCAGTGACCCTCAGTTATTTATGGTCACGCAAGTCATCAAATTTGAGACTGGAGTAAGTTACACTCATTTGACCAATTGGCAAATGTGACAGGCAAACAGTGAATGGTAATAGTAGTACTTTATAGCCTAAACTCAATGGTCATAACTGAGTAAAATAAAAGACCATTGACTTGATTGACCATTTAGAATTAGACTTATTGTACATGTTCAGTGCAGTTAGATATTTATACCACATCATATTTGGTCAGAGAATGGACAAATAGGCACCAGTATTCCTGAAGTGATGACAGAGAGTCCATTTTTGGTAACAGAAAATTTGTGGTAAAGAAGTCTGCTATCCCGTAATTTGTTAAGAGAGGATTTAACGCCTCTAAAGGCTCTAATGCATGAAAAGTAAACATCAGACTGAGAGAGAAGTACTTTGGCATGAGTGAGAGCTGTTCAACAAGCATTGGATTTATCCAGACAGTGTCAGTTGCTGAGAGCAAAATTTCCAAACAGGCCACTTTTGAAGCCAATTATAGCTAAACAGGTTCAGAAAAGACACCAAGTAGACCAACTTGACATGACAGGATGGAAAGTTACACATGGAAGAGCAATTTACAAAGCCTTTGATTCTCAGAAGTTTTGAGAAATGCTTTCGTTATTTCAAAGATTAAAAGATGTGTATGTATGAATGCTCATGCATACATATAAACATATGTTGGCTTATAATATACATCTTTTATTTACATGGTTCAAACATCAGATACTATTGTGTTTAGTGAGGATAAACAATATCCAGTTGTTACAGACCTCTTGTTACTAAAACAATACTACAAACCACGATACTGTGGTTTACTTGTAAGTATTTTAATTGTTGCGCAAATTCATACTGAAGCTGTTGTATATGGTTACTATGATTAGAAAATCTTAATTACAAAAGTGACATGACAATGTTTTTGCCCATCCTGTGTTTTTTGCACTTGTTTTTGTGGTAAAACCTTGAAGAAATCTGGAATAAGTATGATTGGAATTTATTTCTCATTTGTACACACAGCACTTGATCAGTTTAAATAGGCAAGAATCTAAAGGACAAGAATATCTGAGAAGAAAATGTCATTAGCTGTTGAAGACATCTAGAGTTAGCATGAGTTTTCCAATACACATCAGTTAATCTTTACACCCTTAGTAGATACACATTCAGATAGATGGGTAGATGACAGAAAGATGGGTACATAGATTCAGAGAGATACACTGAGTGATTGAGATTGATTTTTAAAATAATTAAAAGTACATTTTAATCGAGGACATGAAAAACTGTAAACATTAAATGTGCTGTCTTGTACAACCAAGCCTCAAGTTGCTATTTTCTCTAGCTGAGAGGAAGGCTGCTTATCCTTATCACAGTGTCATACTGTAGAGACTTGTTTTGAAGATGCATGTAATTTAGATCATTATCTAAACTGTAAGCTGCAGGATGTGGATTTGCTTCACTTTCAAGATCTGTACATTGTGTACACAATGTGAGCAATTGAAAAAGTTGTGATCGTTACACAAACATTTTAAACATTGCTGTGTTATTATTTTCTTCTTTGATCCAGCTCAAGTGAAAATGACAGAGTTGGAATATATATGGTAGCTGCTGTGATGTAAAGCTACTGAAGCTCATACTTGAAGCAAAACACTCATCATCACAAACAACAATCATTTTAATTAGCAATTCAAGTGCGGTTTGGCTCAACTTGTAGTCTTACTGCAGTTTCATTCTCTCATTTATAATCACCTAAAAATAAGAATTGCTGTGTTTTTGTTACCTTAGAATGGGCCTCTTCCACAGAGCCCACCATGTTGCACCGCCATGTTCCTACAGTAGCCCAGAATGGATAAACACTGGCTTTATACATGGCCTTTCATGGCCACCACAGCTTCTCCTACACACTTGGAAGTGGTGAGGGAGATAAAGAGATATTCTCCCTCCCCACCACTAGAGGCCATTAAATCCTACACACTGGTCCTTTAAGTAATTTTACAGTGGTTTATTATTGATAGATGAGCTGCAGGTTAAAGTAATAGATGGTACCTTGGATGGAATTAAAGCCCCTAATTATTTTCTAATTACGGAAAACACAATGAATTTAATCAATGTTAAACAAAATGTTTTCATCATTGTGGTTTTAATGAGAGCAGCAAAGCATTATTCTGTTGCATCTAACAATTCTGCGAAATAGCTGTTTATTTAAGATACAGTGGAAGAAAGATAACTAAATGCAGGAAGCTATGCTTATCCATGTTGTTTTGATTATGTCATCTCAGCATGCTGACTAACATCGTGAAGATTAGTAAATGTAAATAGCTGCATATGAAATATAATGATTTAATTATTTTCTGAGCTTATAGTCTGGTTTACTTCATTCTAAATAAGTGCTTTAGGTAAATAACCAGTAAATGCACTTATGCATACTGTATGCACATAAATATACATATCTATATTCATGTATACTTTTTATACTGTGCATCATGAGTTTAACATTGGTCCACCAACATATCAAAAATGTGTCTTTACCAGGAAAAATGGTGTAACAGGTGATAATATAAAGTCAAAATATTAACACATCATTTGGTAGCAGATAATTATATTGAATGAGTTTACACTAAAGACCCTCATCTTTTCACACTGAGGTGACTCATCCTCAGTCGTCTGAAGCCTTCCCAAAACCTCCCACCACCTATTTTCGCATATGCTTCACATCCCTCTAACCGCAGCTCCTCTCAATCCCTTTTCGACTGTCACGGTTTTAAATTGGAGTTGGCATTCTCTGGCTGTCTTTGTGGCATTGCTACTGTATGAGAACATGCCTGAGGTACTTTGCCTCTCTGATTAGAGATCTTACTGTCGCCAGGCCTCGACTGTATCAACAGTATAGAGTATTCCTCAGATGTCACTCCAGGCTCTTGTCTATGCATCCTTCTCCAAAACCACGTTGCTCTCCAGAGTTTCACTATTACATCATCTACTGAAGTGAATGGAAAGAAAGAAAACACACAAAGCCAAATTACTCTGCCTGGATGTCGATAACATTTAAGCTCCCAAATGGATTTGAAGGCTTTGGTGCGATAAATTTTAGGTAAAGGGGGAAACCCTTGCTTAGTTCGACTGAAATAGGACTACATGTGATAAGGAAAGGGCTGATTAGACAAAATAATGTAGGAATTGTACTAAGACACAAGAGGCTTTTGTATTTAAGAGCTGCTAGTTTTGAATCTTAATGAGCAACTCCCTGAAGTACTGTAAGTGCAGTAGGTTTTGTGATATTTCTGAGATCTTAGCTTCCAAACTGTTTTCAAATAAATTCCTCCTTTTTTTAAAGAATTATGTTAACTATGAGCCACTCATACATGGAGGTGATAAAACAAGTTCTGTTGTGTATCTATATCGCTATATCTTAGTAAATATCTGTCTTTTCAATTGACATCAGGTTTAGAAGATGCCTACAATGACCAATACGACTAGGACAAAAACTTAGTATATGGCTGAACTGTGTATGGTCAGCGTATGACATTGCAACTAATTTGTTATCTATGTAGAGATAGTCAGTGGTAGTGAATTCCTGGATATTAAATGTTCATCTGCAGTTTTCTGTATTAATTCATTTTAATGGTTCCAGTAATGTTTGCTGTACTGAGGCATATCACATGACATGGTTAAGATACATTTGAGTCAAAAAAAGGGTTCTAAATGTTGTTACGAGAACAATACTTTACACTTATATCCTGGTATGTTTGATTTGAAAGATAACTTATTTTGATTCTAATTATAACTATTCTAATTACCTATCTGTTGACTCCCCCTACTCTTTCATCTGTTTCACTCTGCATTGAGTGTTTTATCAGAGTGGTTATTGGGGTGCTTAAACTGTGCACTCTCCCTCATGCCTTTATGCGCCTTTTTTCTGCCTCTTTCCCAGTCGATGATCATGGAGGCTGCGGTGGAAATTGTAAATGAAAGCTTTGACAGCATTTTGGGTGCAAATTCAGGAGGCTTATCACCACCTGGTTACCACAGTTAGAGTCAAATCAAGCGCACCTGCAGAGCAGCAGCCCTACACTAACCTGATAGAACAGCCTACAAGCCACATGTTTTACTCACAAGACTCGTATTTTAATGCCGTTTATCGTTTGTGGTGTGAAAATGTCACAGAAATAAAAAGCTTGTGTCATGGTGTTAGTTCAGTTATAAACTCCAAACACACCACAGAGTGTCCCTTCTACTGGCTGCTGACAGCACTGTCAGTTCAGAGTTGATTACATTGGACAGTGGAGGAGGAGAGATATAGACGCTGGTATGTGTCTGTTTAAACAGGAGTTTAGCCACGTTCACTGCATTTAACAGCAGAGCTGAGAGCATCAGAGCCAGAGCAGGAAACACAGTCACTTTGCATTGTGTTATTGTCCTCTACTTCCATCATCTCGCGCCAATTCATTCTGAAAGAGCAAAAGTCAAGGGGGAAACTCCAACACTCGGCCAGCTAACCAATGGTGTAACGTCATAACTCACTCACTCACAGACAACCATCAATTCGTTGATCACAGCTTTCAGTCTGCTATAGCAACTCTTAAACACATCAGTATGTCAGCATAATTATGTGTTTGTCACATTCCTAGAGCAGTAGGTTAAACAGTACCTCATACAAATCATTTAGCTTAACAAGGCTTTATATTCAGAGTGTCTAAAGTTATCCGTGTTGAGTTGTGCTGTGAACTGGTGCTGAACCTCTCAAGTGGTGAGTTCTCTTGTGCCTCGGGCTTCAACAAAACATTGCATCCCAGCTGGTACACATTAACTAACCCACACTACAATACTTGACTTTGTTTTAACCATTATGACATCTGACAGATTTTGTCTGGAACAATGAACGCAGTTCAAGGAGCTGTCATCTCTTTTGAATGTCAAGGCTATTCTTCAAGGCACACAAAATTCTCATTGTCAGATTTTATTTAGGACCAGAGAGACATTATCATAATTTGGATTACTTGCACATGAAAGGATTTTGCTAATATTTCCCCATCATACAGATTACAGGAGCCCCTAGTGATCTTTTTGCTTTTAACTTAAGGATTTACGGTGAATTGCTGTGCCTGTGAGGTTGTATAGCTTCAAAAGCATTGTCTTACTGATGAAAGAATGTGTCAAGCCATTTCATTTGTCAAAGCAAACAGTCCTGTTGTGTTATTCGCTGCTGGTTCAAGTGCTGATGTAATTATCCATGTGAAAAAAATCAGGCTTGCACCATCTGCTAAAGGATGATATTTTGTACACTGCACATTAAGAGATGAAAAACTGCAATTGAAATACTAAATCACTGTTATATAGGAATGTTCCTATATAAATTAGATATAGTCATTCATTAATATATTCAACTAAAATAACAGTGTATTTCTAAAAAAACAAAACAAAACCCTCACATGCACCCATCCAACCCCTACATACAGGAAACTACAGTTTACAGTACACTTTCATCTATCTGGCTGTGTTTTATCTTTTTGTTCACCTTTTGCCTAAATTGGTCTCGCTTTGTTCCACACCTGCACACAAACACACGCAGAGAATCACAGTACACAGGCACACAGGCCCTCCGGTGTTAGGTTGTGCCTAAAGGATGTGAGCCACAGCAGTGAAATATTTCCTTTTTTCTTTACAGGACCTCTAACACATTTGAGATGTCACTTGCGGTATGATGAATGCCTATATTACATACATGACAATCGTGAATTGTCAGTTTATAAAAGGTACTCTGTGTAGTTTTTGGCCTTTGGTAGTGCTACGATAGAAGCAGGTATATTTTTTTAATTATTTTTATACCTCGGTGGGGACAAAAATTTATCCCCCACATAGTGATTTATGCTGCTTCACCCATAGACCATATCAAGCAGTAGTAGTAATAAAAATATATTAAAAAATATATTTAAAAAATTGCTGCAAGGTGAGAACAGTCTATAGCACAATAAAATGGACTTTCAATGTCAGCACTCACGTGACAATAGAGATGATGCCATGTCTAGGCTACATGATGGTACCTTGTTCCACTGGCTTGATCCATGCATGGCTTTTAAGAATGTCACCAAGCACCCACAGCCTATTGCAGTACTGACACTACAGCTAGCCAAATCTAAGAAAAATGAAAAGGATTCAGAGTTGTATATTTTCCTATTTTATAGGTCTCTCATAAGAAATGATAATAGATTTAATACAACTGAAAATGAGACTACAGGAGTGCTCACCAGCAATCTGATGATCAACAAGGCTTACAAACTACTACTGAGGCTATGGTTGGTGGCTGCATTGAGCTGGGATGCTCTTTTAAATGGAGAGAAGGTCTATAGTGGATTGCTGTCACCACAGATGGGTCATATCAGTATACAGCTTTCTCTCACATTAGAGATTTTGGGTCCACATACTCAAGAGAGGCTCCATATCAACTCTGCATTCAATAATGGCATAAAAACAAGGTCAGCAAAAAAATGTAATAAAAAATAAGCCGACAGAAAGTGCCAGTCACAAATGAAATGCATAGAAATTTTGCAAAGAAGAAAAGAGACCGCAGTTGAAAAGGCAGTGGAAAACAGTGCAGCTCCGTGGAGAAAACACAATGAGAAGAGTTAAAAACAACTGAGAATTGCATGCATACAGCCTACAGTATATCATCTGCCAAAAATGACCCCTCATTTAAAATCCAGGCAGAGCTGGTGGAACTGCAACAACAAATTTTGACATGGCTTGTCGTAATATGCTCATGTATATTGGAGATAAAATGTCAGCTCGGCTAGTGGACTTCATCAAAAACCCATCTGATAAGTTCAGTATTCCCACTGATGAAGCACAACAGTGTCAAACAAAACATGCCTGATCATCTATATTAGAATTCCCTAAGAAGGTGAGATCTGCAATTTCTTCTTTCAACTTGTTGAACTACAGTCGTACACGGGGGCAGCCATCTGTGAGATCCTGCTACAAAGCCTTGATTCACATGCAGGGCATCTCTGAGGGCATGTTACACTTGTGGCTTGTTGGCTTTGCAACTGATGGGGCTGCTGCTATGATGGGCCAATACAGAGGAGAAGCGCTAACCTTTAACGCTAACCTGAGCGTCATTCATGATGTGAATCACAAGTTCGAACTTGCAGCACAAGTTTGAACTTGCGGTCCATGATGCCATGAAACATATTACATAGGAAGTCATTTTCAGATGTTCATTGACTATCAAGGTACTAATTTTTCTCTCAAAGCCCAAAACATATGAGAGAGCTTGAGTCTGTGGTTTCCACATGGGGATGCACACTCGCAGGACAGGAAGAGCGCTGACATGCGTTGGCTGTTCTCATCTTGCACACCTGTGATGGCTCTCTGGGAAAGCTATCCAGCCTTGGTAAAACTCTTCGGGGCTTTGACTGAAGGCAAAACATCTCAGCCAAGTGACAGAAACCATTAGAAGACAGAAGTTATTCCTAAACGATTTTCTGTTTCCCTGGCTGACAACATTGAGCATATGCTGGATGACAATGGAATTATTTCTGCGACACCCACTGTAAAGCTGTCACCTTGACCATCGGATGAAAACGAGTGCATCCTATATGGAGATGACAAACTTTTCACCATACACAAGGCTCTCACTATTGAGGCCACAATCAGTCCCATACTCCTCAAGGAATTCCATGAATTCAATTGTCATGGTGTCACAGGAGAGAATCTGCGCAAAGTGCTCACTAGTGTTTCCACACTCTCAGTGTCATCAGCCAAGTGTGGAAGAGAATTCAGTGCCATGAACCATATTCTCACAGACAATAGAAATAGAATGAACATCTCCATGTTGAACAGCCTCCTTTTCTGCTCGGAAAGTTGCAGAGATGTGGGTATGACATGCTATGGATGACCCCTCCACAGGAAAGCATAAAAAGACAACAGAAGTGTGTCATCAAAGCAGACTGTTTTCTTAGTCTGAAAAGTAGCCTATTTATTTTTATGATGACAGCATGTAGTGCTATTGCATGTTGTGACTATTTTCTACTCAATATTGAAGTTTGCTGTGCGCTGCACAAAGAGCTAAATTAAATGGTGACTTGACAAGAATGACAAGTGCACGCCTGACCGAGTGGCGCTATCCATGGTTACTGAAAACAGCAGTAGAGGATTTAATTCTGGCATGTTAAATTAGCATTTAACTTTTTGTTTTGTTATATATGATCGAATCCCATATGTGTCTGGATGAGAGGAAGACAAGGCATTAACTTGAAATCACATCACTGAGAGTGAAACTATTGTGCTACTTGATGAATTAAATTTAAAAAATGATTAAAATATTCTTGCAAATGCATTGGTCAAGTTCAAGTTCAAGTTCAAGTTTTGTTTTATTAAAGTTTAAAGAAACAGTCTAGCAGGCTTCATAGTCTCTATAGGCCCATTGTACTTCATGATTTATTTCCATGAATAAGAATGTGTCAAAAACATCCCCCCCTCTGATTTTTTCACAAATCACTCCCTGGATGTACACAATGCAGGATTTAAGGCATTTAAAAAATCAGCTTTGCAAATGTTTTGTGAGGAAGAAAATACATTATACATTTTTTGTTTTTTACAGGAAAAGTCAAGATGGCAACTTATAATAAATTGATCCTTAATTGGCGTACAGCACCATTTCTGTTTTTCATTTGAAGCCTGTGTAGTTTAGTATATACAGTGGACAAGATGGATCACAGGGACCCTATGTACTGTGATATTTGGAAAGGAAATGTTGGACACCAACTGTTGAATTCACCTTTAAGTGAACTGCTACTGTATGCCACGCATATAATGAAAAACAATGCATTTCAATTTCATTTCAAAGTCTGCTGTGGTCTGCACATAGAGTTGTATGTTTCCCTGTGCTATAAAATGTTTTTATGTGAGTCCAGGTATAATATGAACATAATTTAATTTAGCTGAATGGTTTCACCAGTAACCAAGATATTACACAAGAGTGAATTAACTGCTTTATTTGAGAAACAATAAATACTGCTCAGAAATCTTGTTGTCAACAATGAAACCATAGTTTCGCTTTTAAATCTGCAGCAGATCACTAAGTCTAGCATCTGCCTGGTGAATCATAGCATTCATTGGTAATGTTGGCATATCCATTTGAATTTCAGAGCAGTTTTGAAGGCACTTGGCCCCACTCTTAAATTTTAAGTACGAGACGTGACATTTCAAGCGTGCAGGTAAATATTGCTCTTGTACTAGTATGGTCCTCCTGCAGTTTGATGAGATCAATCTGGAAATGAGAGGGGCATTAAAATCAAATCATGACTCTTCCAAGGTTAGAAGATCGATTGGCAGCTTTTGGTGCTGTGCTCTGCACCGGCTATTATTGATGAGCATGGTGTTGTTGAGTAAAAATGCAGCAGGGTTTCGTCAGTTATATGTTGGAACATCGGTCTTCATTGCTTTGTGTGAAAGGAATTCATTTAGACACTAATGATAGCAATTTGCAGGAGAGGGCATGCATTGAGACGTTAAGCATGACAGATGTCAAATGTGTGCAGTGTCGTGACATGTGAAAGAACTCTATAATGAAATGGATGGTTTACTGAGATTCCAAGGTGGGTTATTTTCATCTGTGCTGAGAGGTTTTAGGTCACTTCTAAGTAACTGGGTTACAGAGTGCTCTGGTAGCTGAATGGCTATAGCACGTAACACATAATTGCAGCATCCCTCATTTGATTCCAGTCGAGGAGCTTTGTTGCATGTCTTTTCCTATGTTTTCTGTCTTTCAGTTTACTGTCAACTGTCCGAAAAAAGAGAAAATGCCCCAAAAAGATATTGATAAAGTAACCGGGTTATAGTCTGTTTATCTCTGTAACCTGACCTTCTAAACATCATGTACATGTAGAGTAGATGTGGGTAGGGGATTAGACAAATCATATTTTCCCCAACTAGAGTTCTTCTGGAAAAAGACAATTTCTCAGCCATGTGTGTTTACACATTTGCTTAACAAAGACTTAAGGTCAGGAAAAATATTGTTGTGACAGCAGAGCAGCAGGATAAAAGTAGATAATATTACAGTTAAAGATGTGCCCTTTTAATAATTCAATTCAATGTCTCACTAAAACCGAAAAAACTCTCATGAAGCGGCAGCTACATGTCTAAAGAAGGTTCACAATAGTCGAGTGATATTAGTCCAAATGTTCTGACACACACACACACACACAGCTGTATTTCCATCACTTCAGAGCACATTACATTGGCTTCCATTAATTTCCTGGAGACTTATCCTAACCTTAACCCTAACCCTATACTTACCCTAACTTTAAACCAAGTCCTCACCCTAAAATGAATGATTAAGAAGACTTGCTTTTTGTCCCCATAAGGGAGGTGATTCCCCACAACATGACTGTGTAGACAGATTTTCGTGCACAAAAGGTTCATAAAAATCTCCTCTCCTCTCTCTGTCTCTCCTCTCTTTTTCTCTTTTTATTTATCATTACAGGCTGTGGAAACCAACCTGGCATCCAAGGACAGTCACTGGGTCTATGCCAATGAGGTAAGGCCAAACATAACACACTTACACACCTGAGCGAATTCAGACCTTAGTCTCAGTTTGCCTCTGTCAATACAGAGTCTCATATGCTGCCAAGGCACGCACAAACATACGAAAACCTATAACGCTGTCATTTTGTACACTTTCATATTCACTTAGATTAGCAGCACATCATTCATTTTTATTTTATCTTGGCTGCCTGAGGGACTGGGCCTTTATTTGGTATGGTATAATTGCTTCCCTTCAACTGTTGATGTTAGTGTGTCTTTTCCTCCTTTGTACCAGTGCTGTGTCTGACATTGACCTAAATGGTCTTCTAAAGTGGCTGTAACAGCACAAAATTCAGGTGCACTCTGTGAATACAGAATAGTGGACTCTGTCTTCAGCTTTAGTGCATTTCCATTGATTCAAAGGGAGGAGTCATAGTATTGGCCCAATACTAAAAGCAGTGGATGAAAGACATTAGATAAAAGGTTGCTCCTAGTTGACCTACCTGAAATATTAGAATTGCTGTTCGTAATAGGAACTCTCTCTCTAATATGCACACACACATCAATGTCCATGAATTTTCATTTTGATATATTACCTCCTCACTTACAGGAGCATGTCTCCTTCCTGCCTCATCTGTGCTCAACATCCAAAACATGACACATATTGATCCATAATCCATATAGCATGATTAATGTGTGTATGTTACTCAGTTAGTAGTTAAAAATACTTTTTGGCCACAATACACATTAGATGCTCACCAACTACTTAATGCTAAAATACTGTAGCTGAGATGTATGTTTTAGTTAAGAATTCATGGTGCAATATCTCTATTGATTTACAAAACTTAATGAGGCCCAGTGTGTTGAAAACCTTCTGGTATCTGGCAGCCTGAATTACCTTATCTTAGATTAAAAATGAGCTTTTATAAAATAACAACCTTGTATGTTTTAAATCATTTCCACCATGCATTTCAGTATACACATAGCTAAAATATTGATTTACAACAGCTAATTAGGCCTTGAGGTTTTTTTTTTTTTTGTTTTTTTTTGTTTTTTTTAACTTTTTCTGTGTCTGGCAGCTTTACATATTTTGTATTTGTATAGTGCCTTTCCTGTAAAATAGCATACCAGGTGCTTAACAATACAATGAAAATACAACAATACACTGAAAATAAATGGTAATATAAGGAAATGATAATATAGAAAATAAGAGACAGATAGTAGAACAGAGAAACTAGCGTAGCACAGTAGGAGAGGGTAGAGGCTGTGTTAAATGTTGCCTCCCCATAGTTCTTTGTCCTCATCCTGGGACCAACTAAAAGGCCAGTGCCAGAGGACCTGAGTGATCTAGAGGGGGCATACATTAAAAGCATGTCTGACAAGTATTCAGGCACTAGTCAATTGAGTGATTTGAACACCAATAAAAGGATCATAAAATCTTTTCTACTGTAAAACCGACAGGCAACCAATGAAGGGACTTTAGGACAGGTGAGATTTGTGCTCTCCTTCTGGTCTTGGTCAGTACACATGCTGCTGCTTTCTGAATGATCTGTAGCTTATTTATAGCTTTCTTAGGTAGATCAGAAAGGAGATCATTGCAGTAATCAAGCCTGCTAGTGACAAAAGCATGCATATAATAAAAAACTCTCAGTATCTGCTAAACCAGGCCAGATGCACTTTAGCAATATTTTAGGTGATAAAAAGCAGTGTCAGAGAGATTACTTATGTGACATTTAAAATTCAAATCAGGGTCTAGAAGCACAGCGATTTTTTGCTAGGGGCTTGGTGTTTTGGGCAAGGGATTTTAAGTTAGTGTACAGTATCTCTCTCTGGACCTTTTCCTCCAATAATTAATGAATAATTTGTTCAGTTGCAAGAAATTATGTGACATCCACACGTTGATATGATCAATACATTGAACCAGTTTATCAATAGGGTGTGGGTGATGAAGAGATGTACAATTGTTTAGCTATGAAAATGAATCCTGTGGTCTTTGATGATATTTCCCAGTGGCAGCATATACAGACTGAAGAACACAGGTCCTAGAATGGAGCCTTGAGGAACCCCACATTTTGCTAGTGTTAGCCAAGGAGTGGTCATCAAAGGAGTGTACAGTATCTCTACAGTAAGGAGTGGTCATCAAAGGAGGCAAAATAGTCTCTGCCAGACAGCAGTGCTTAAGTCTAAAAGGATGAATATGAGAATTTCTTGTCATCAATGTTCATTCTGAGGTCACTTACAACTTTAACTAGCACTGTCTCAGTGCTGTGGTGAGGATGAAAGACAGATTCAAACTTCTCATATACATATTTTAAACATTTAGCTGTTTAAAAAGAGAGGTTTGAAATAGACAACTTTTTAGCACTAAAGGATCCAGGTTACTTTTCTTTAGAAGAGGTTTCACAATAGCAGTGATTTACAATAGCTATCACTTCATCCTCTCGACAATTAAACACAGTCTTTAAAAAGGTGGTGGGTCAAGTGAACAGGTGGAGGGTTTTAGTCCATTACTTCGTTCCTGAGCATTTCTTTGTCACCAGCAGCAAAATCATTCATAGCAGTCTTAGGCAGACAGAAAGTATCCATTCTGTATAACATGGTTTAGATCCACCGTGATTTTTGTTATCTTGTCTCTGAAAAATCCTCCAAGCTCTTCACATTTTTATGTTGAGGTGATGAAAGTGTGTCATTTTGTTGCTGGATTTATGAGGCTGTCAATAGTTGAGAAAAGCATTCTGGGATTATTATGATCTTTAGAAATCAGCTTTGAGAAATGAGCTTGTCTTGCATTTCTAATTGCTTTGTTGAAGATAGTGAAGTGTTCCTTAAAAATGTCATAATGGACTTGCAGCTTAGTTTTTCTCCATTGATGCTCAGCTTTTCAACACTTTTTCTTTCAGTTAATAATATCCCCAGTCCTCCATGGTGGTTTCTGTTTAGATTTAATCTTCTTAAATTTGGCTGATGCTATAGTGTCAATGGTAGTCTTCAGCTTATTATTAAAATTGTTGACTAAATCATCACAAGAGGAAGGAAGGCTGTGTGGGGGTATGTTATTAATATGATTTATTAAATTTTCAGCAACTTCAGAGGTAAGATAACGTTTCCTAACAACCTTCTCACTAACAAAGCCTGATAATGATAACAATGCAGAGAAAAAATACAGTAATGGTCTGAGATTGCCAAGTCAATTACAGAGGATACATCAGTCCTCAGAGCATGAGTGATAATTAGATCCAACGTGTGACTGCAGTTGTGAGTCCTCCCATTGACATGTTGAAAAAATCCATAGAGCTCAACACATTTAGGAGCTTTAGAGTCAGCCACATTATCCACACATAGATTAAAATCAGCTATAATCATAATGTTGTCATAATTAGTCCTGACAATAGACAACATTCCAGTGAAGTCATCTAAAAAGATAGGACACTGTTTGGAGGGTCTATATATTGTTATAACAAGCACAGGGAGTTGGGATTTTAACAGTATAGCATGATGTTCAAAGGAGCAAAAATCACCATAGGGATATTTCTACAGTTTAGGATGTCAGCAAATATAAAGGCAGTCCCATCGCTTTTTTTTACTATGTCTTGTAGTGCTGAAAACTATAGTATGAAGGAGACATATCAATAAAAACAACAAAATATACTTTTACAGCCTTTAACAGTATGATAAGATAGGGATTGTAATTTTTAATTTGAAGCAGTAGTCACATACAAACTCATGTATTCCTTTCAGTCAATTACCACCGACCTCCACCAAGACATTAGCTTTAATTGCATCAGACTCTGGGAGAGTATATATGAATGAATGGTGTGTTCATTTCTGTGGCATTCCCTCAATGGTTGAGATGATGTGGCTTATTGTGTAGTTATCTCTCCCTGGTACACATTTAAAAGGGAAGAAAGTGCCTGTTGTTATCTGTGAACTATGAAATGTATCTGTCATGATCTCTTCTCACCATCGTTCTATTTCTCCACTTTTCTCTCAATACATATTTTCATTTTCCTCTCCTATCTCTCACCTTTGCCTTATTTCTAAAGACGATGAAGATTTTTTTGTTTTGTTTTATCCTTGTTCTTCTATCTCCCTTTCATTTTTGTCTATCGTTTTCTCCTTCCTCTTCTTTCCCTTTTATTTTATCACCCAAGATAAACTACCCATGAAGCTGACAATCACCTTGAAATGAGAATAACACGGATGTATTGCAAAGACTAACATGAAAATCCAATTACTACTCATGCCGACCTGTTTTTCTCACAGACATTGACCTCCAGAGTTCCTCTCATGTAAAGAAAAAAACTTTAAAATGAAAAAAAAAATAAAAAACTTGAAATCAGAAAAAGATAACTGGCAAATCCTGAGCACTTCCTCCACACTGTTTTTTCCTTAAATTCTTATACTTTTACTAACTACAAAAGTCACCATGTAAATTGAATCTTGCCTGTATCTAAATGCAAATCATTTATCTACAATTCTTTCTTATTTATAAAAGAGAAGGAGATATAAAGGAAAGTGCAAATCTAATTTGTTTCCATTAGCCTGTGATTTGATTTCTCATAAGCCCCTAACATGGCTGACGGCACAAAGAGAGTGCAAGCAGGGTTTTTTTTTTTAATTCAAACATGACAGAGGACTGACAGTTATGATCAGAATGAGATTCTTGGATTTGTAGTATGTTTCTATTAAATTCTTTCTTAAATGATTTTACAAATGGCGACAACTATGAATCACTCTCCTTTCGCAGAAGGCGCTGGTGAATTCTGTACTCCCTTCTTACTAAACCTATACTGTTTCCTGCCCCCAAGAAAATCCTGTTAGTCTGACCAGCTGCAGTCCAACTGTATCACAAAATCCTGCAGGGAAATAATAGCTTTCCATGTTACCTCTTGCCCCCCTGTATGCACCGGTAGTCCCTGCGGACAGTTGCTCCTATTCAACTACCTGGTCATGACTGAGTTGTGACATTCATTTTCACCAGGTGATCTTGAAGCTTACTGCACTGTAGCCTGCCCACCACATCAGCTCCCCAGGCTCCCACCAGCCTTTACAATCCACACAGTCAAAGAGAGGTCGCACGTTTCATTCAACTCTGACAACAAGAGGATATGCTAATCCACCAGCAGCAGCAGCTTGTGGCACGATGAATGTAGTTGTCAGGGTTGAAATGTGATAAAAGCACAGAGTGAGATGGATGGAGATGGAAGGCAATGATGATGAGTGAGCATAATCATGAGCTGAAAAACATCAAGGTGTAACAGACTTACATGTAAACATAAAGGAATAAAACAGATGGTATGCCCTGATAAGTCAGTCCTTTTATTCAGGGGTGACATAATCATTACGCTTACATTTCAGTACAGTGACAGTATTACATACAGTAACACATTTAGGGGTAAGGTAAAGGATACTCCATAAATGTAGCACTGCACTTCCTTTGGGACCTTTAGTCCCCAGAAAAACACTCCATTTCTCCCATAATGGAACTCAGAAGTACCCTTCATTACATCTTCCCTGAATGTTATATGCACACATCTTTCAAACTTGACATTCAAAGTTTGCAATAAGGGTTTCTGTTTATAAATTTATAAGTCCAAGCCCAAGCAAGTGATGTCACCAAGTCATTTTCTCAGACTTGACAAGCCCACTTCAGAGCCACCAAAGACATTATATAACTGTCATGTAAAATTGTTTTGAGTGAAACAATGAACTTTTCTCTCAATATAAACTTTTCTTGAGTCGCAAAACATTTTTAGTTTGAGACTGACACTAATGCATTTCAAAACTAAAAGGAGTGGGTTTGAATGACATACAGTTCATGAGCCCTCAGGGTATGAAACTTATTCAACACACAAATAACCACATAATCTTAAAATTTAAAAAAAAGGAGCATTTGAAATTGGAGTGTAAGAAATGCAGTTGGATTTGATATGAGAGCATGGGGATGACAGGCAGGCATGCATCCCCTAAACCACCCACTAAACCAGGGGGCTGCAGCTGCTAGCACATAGACAGTTGTCTGCATCTGACACTGTCTAGTGGACTCAGATGGATTGCACATCCCGGGAAGATTTGTTGTTGTTTTTTTCCCTTCAGACGCAGGACGGTGACACCTCTGAATGTTTGATGGATTAGGTGGCTGTGCCTGCTGTGACAGACAGAGTCAAGGAGGACAGTCATGATATGACTGATGTCTTGGGTAACTGCCCATCAAGCAACTGAGATGGAAACCCTATTCTACTGACGCAGTCTCGACCACACCAGAATTCGGGACAGGGGGGTGGATTACTAAAGAGGCCATTTACGAGATAAATAAATTGATAAAGATAAAGAAAATTCATTGTCTCGCTTAAAGCTTATTGCTTATTCAAAGTATTGTATAATATTGCATTTACTGAAACACTAGATATTGCTGTTATGATCCTTTATACCAGTAGCCACAGTGTGCATCCATGCAGAAACCCAATTCAGATGTCAAAGAATGATGCACGAACCCACAAATGGTGACCACAGGAGTCATCCGGCCTCATGGTCATAAATCTAAGGGACCCAGACAGGTGACTCCCTTCACTAACCACCTTATCTAAATGTTATAGCAGTTATAGTCATTTTATGCCACTGGGGTTATAAAGTCGGCAATTTAAATTAAACACAGCATGTTTCATTGAATAAGAGATACTGCACCTCCAGGTTGATACATTATTTCCACCATTGCAAAACAAACCTAGACACTAACATAAGTATATATATCTAAAACTGTACCTATGGTTAGGCTTGTCCCACTTAGTCAGGTGTAAACTAGTCTCAACAACAATGACCTGCATAATGGGATAGCTACCGTAAACGTTAATGTAATAATTAATTGATTCATTAACACAGTCACAATGCTATTCTCCTTGGGTGCAAGTCTAGATCGGTGATTTTCTGCTTTAAAACCAACCTACTTGCACAGAGGTGGGTGAAGTCGTGAAGCTGCGGTTATGCTGATGCAGATCAGGCAGTGCAGTGAATCTTGGCATAAAATCACACCACATTTATGCCTGCTCAGACCACATGTTGTTGCAAATGGTCCTTCGCTCTCAGACAGTCATGTACTGTGAGTGGTCAGACTATGGATTTTCTTATTGTTTTAAGGGGTGGCAGTTTTGTGTGCATGAATATTTACTAAGTATGACTAACTGAATGCATAACCTTTTTAATGAATTAGTAAATTATTGATAGCAGTAAGAATTGCACAAAATTAGCTTCATGTAATTACAAATGGAACACAATTTCCTGATACTGCATTCCTCCTACTAATGTGAGATGCATTTATCCCTCTCTAGCTTCTTCACATTATCTTGTGTTGTACCAGGATTGCCCATGCTCAACCTAAACTCCACACTCACGTGTGCATATACGTGCCATAGATGACAGTTATGGATCCACTATTGGATATTTTATAAGTAAGACATGGTGCCACCATATCAGCTGCAATGAGTTTACATAACTAGCATGTTTTTACTAACAGTACTCAAAGCATTATTACTAAAGCTCAGTGGAACCCAAGCTTGATCGTCATTAGCATGATATGCAAATTTCAGGATTTAACAATCATCAAGAGCTACTGCTAATGCAGGTCCTTTCTATTACAAACTAACCTGAAGCATTAAGAACCCTGTTATTCACATTATTTTCCCTCTATAGCAACCTTTTTCATAACACGTGTAATCATAGTCTGCTTTAACACTTTGTTGTTTTAGTGCAGTATGTACCTTTGAATGCAAAGACTTTATACACACTGTAAGCCGATCTGTTTAGTTGGGCACATGAAATACTTTGTAATATTGAATTTGTACGTACCCTTTAAAAGATCTTTATTTTATGGATCTAAACTTCTCAAATATATACAGTGTGAGTTATTTTAAAGGCTCCCACTAAATGCAAAACAGTGATGGCTATACTTCATACACTTAATTTTGTGAAGTGTTTCTTAGTGTATATTATGTTTTGTCATATGAATGATGTGTCTTATTTTTCCTCACTCTGTGAAAAACAAGAAAATATATCATCACATCTCTTTTTCATATGCAGTTATGTGATTCCAGGATCGGTACTTAATGATCGATTTTCACCACAACAGCACTATCTGAGTAGAACATGGGATTTATTTAATTGTGAAACCTTTCAATTTTGCACACTTTACAGTTATTGAGTTATTATTTCTGTTGTTTCTGTGTAGAAAGCTGTATGTATAGAATAATTGAATATCAGAATTGATATGCTGAAAGGTAATCCTCAGATAATATAGGTCAGAGTCTCACAAATCAACAAAGGCTCTTACCTTGTGTTATTTGTTGCTTATTATGTATGAAGCTGTTTTTTTTTCTATTGCAATAGGACAATAGGACACCTAGTCCCAATCTCATCACCAGGTAAAAGGATGAAATAGTTATCCTGGGGTTATTTTCTGCCTCACTAATTTTCTTTTTCTCAACAATACACTGAAAGGACATTAAAGACATGTATGTGTTTTATAGGGAAGAGAACTTTTATTATTGTCATATGCATGGAGATTTGTTCTACCTCCCTGACTCCCATTACTTCTCAATTTAGTTGCCTGCAGCTTCAAAAAAAAGAAAAAAGCACCTTAACTTCTAATTAAATCGCTGTCATGATTACCGGTAAATTTTTTATTTATTTCTAGTCAAAGATTAATAACATTGACTGAGCAGCACAAAGAGGATAATTTAGCCTATCTGTCAGCTGAACTTGATTTGATTAATGTATTTTGGTCGTCAGCTGACATTGAAACATGGTCGTGCTGTAGTCACTTTTTTCAGACTTTGAGTGTGTTACCTCCAAGGAGCTTAGCACCTGAAAAGATTTTGTGATAATTTAAGATTTTAAAAGCACTTTATACTGTTATATTGAATGTGTATGTCCAGATAGTTCACAAATGGTTTGATATTGTCATTTTGACTTGCTTGTATGATCTGATTAGTAATGCTTCTCTAGTATCTCTGGGTTCAACTATGCATGGGATGACCACAGTAGTCCCAACAGGAGGCCTTGGTGTGTCCGTCTTTATACTTTTTTATGCACTAATGGATTATTTTTGTCTCTCTAATGTACAAGTGGAATATATCATAGTGGTGTCCAAATTGTGACTTAATGGTCTGCACTTGCTCCTCAAACAGAGGTTAAAAGGCGTGCGTTTCGGCAGCCATGTCCCATTGGTCAGTGTCAGTGCCGGGTCAGGTTATGACACAAACGTTACCTGTGATGGTGACAGAACACTTGGACTGGATGGCACTGGAAGTTATTACCTTCGACGTGAGGGTTCAACTCTGTGAACCATGCAGCATAATTCATCTGATTAATGTGTCACGGCAACTCATGAATATTCATACTTTCCACCTGACTGACTGTCAAGAGTCAGAAAAAGAGTCAGGATAAAACTAGATGAGCTAGAATCATCTCATGCTGTACACAGATGAAAGATGTGGGAATATTGTCACTGTAAAAACCTGTTTTATCAGTTCGGTTAGCCCACAATAAAGTGGTTTTGCATTTTGTGAAATATGCATATGACATGGATATGTATATGAGAAAGAGGCAGAAAAAGAAGAGGGAATCTTAAAGGTATTTAAACACAGATTTTGTTTTAAAAGATAATTTTGACAAATAATGTGAAATAAAGCAAGATTGACAAGGTAAAGATGATAAGAGATGGCAAGATAAGAGATTTAAAACCTTATCAGGATGAAAGAAGAATGGCACTACATAGAGAAAGTGAGCCAGGAGAACTGAACACTTAGGGAGGACAGAGACCAGGAGTAATAACCGAGAGTTCGATGTAAAGCAGAGAGCTCAAAATGTCTGATTAGGAAAACAGTTATGGAGCATGGATTCAGGCATGTGTGCTGAATGATTATATCAACCCACATCTGCTTAAGTGTTGACCAGACAGTAACCTCACAGCTTTATTGTCAGATAGTATGTAAATCCAAGGTATCCCAAGAGACTCACTGTCTGCTTCAGCATTGACCATTGTCCTGATCTGGAGACAAGCAGGCAGCTCAATGTCTCATGAATATTGATCTGACCCTTGACAGGGTAGAGCTTCACTGACCCTTCACACATGCAATACACAGAAAAGGGCCAAGGGTCATCTGTGTTATTATTTTGAAGAATATACTTGAAATGTTCATTGATTTGTCAGTCCAGTGTGAATAGCAAAATAAGTGAGTTTTCCAGATGATACATTATTGACAAAATATGATAAAAATCTAAAAATATGACAAATTACAGTTTTTTCTGTATGTAAGTCTGTGTCCTTTGGCCTTGAAACACAACTCCTTGACTCAGTAAGTTATTAAACAAACTAGTTTTAGGATAGAAATGGTCTGTAATCGGTGATAATACAAAGGGATTATGTCAGAAACAGAAACTGAAAAAAATCTAAATAAAGCACATCAGTTGACATTTTAAACTCCATCTTCTATTAGTTGAAACTATCCTCACTTTACCTCATTTTGTCTCATATCTAATTGCTCTGTCGCCCCTAAAGTGTCATCTGATATTTTAATTCCTTAAGAGACAGACACAGAGGCTTAGAGGTTTTGTTTCTCATTTTCAACTCAGAAACAGCTCTTCAAAAACTGCTAATTCATAGTTTGCGTCATGATTCCTCACTGCACAATAATCCCAATCAGATAAGAAATGACACTAAACTTAGGAGGGAAAGATATCTTAACCGAAGTCTTCCTGTGTCATCTTTGTCTTCAGGAGGTGAGTGATGCGGACATCATGGAGCTGGTACATAGCTCTCTAGGGCGGATGACCATTATTCGTCAGATCTTCCCATTGTGGCGGGACACCAATGTTCGCTGTATGAGGAACAATCATCGCATCTCCTCCCTGCTCTGTGACCCACAGGAGGGCTATCTGCAGTCCCTGGAGGTAAAACTACTTGTTATTGTTGTTGTCTTATTGTTGAAAATCTGAAATGTAGATCCATCTCTAATTTTATTTTATTTTACTAAGAGAAATTTACATGTATTTAATAGACTGGATATAAATTTGCATCAAAATGCACATGGTCATACGCAAATATGAGTGTATGTGACAGATATTTTTCGTTTTTCAAACAACTGCAGTAATGTATAAAAGAATTGTATGTAGAACATTTGTCTCAGAAACAACCTCTTAAGAAGATGTTAGCTAGCTGGACTGGGAGACATTGGAAGTTATGCGTCTTATTAGACTTATAAGACACCAAAAATACCTTTGCAGTGGTGAAACATCTGTCTGACACAAATATAACATCTTGCATTATGTATAATTAACATTACATTTCAAACAAAGAACTTTGTCTCCTATCCTAAGCTCTACACATAAAAAGGTTCCCTTCCTAAAAAAAACAGAATAACTAATCAGAAATGAAGGATATTCTACTAAAATGTGTAGCCCTTAAATAGTTATGTAATGAGCAATAAAACATGAAAGAGTTCCTGATTATTAGAATATATGCTCTGAGTACAGACTAAGCAAGTAGATACATTTAATTTTAACTGTGGCAGAAATTCAAACTATTTTACAGTTTGAAGTGATAATCCACCTAAAACCTTTCTTCTGAGTGTCACCCACTGTAGGTTTGAAAGTTGGCAGTTTCCTCATCGACAGAAAGCAGAGGCTGTAGTCAGTTTGAATTCAGTCAGTTGCATTAGATTCTAATACCAATTTTTCAAATAAAGAAAAAAATATCAAAGTATCACTAAAAAATTCTCAAAGTGTAATCCACCTCTTCACTGTTCATGTACATCCTCAGCATGTCCCAAACAGTCATAAATTCACCAAAATAAGCTACCTCCGACAGAGATTCTGAGCTTTGTGGAGGTGAATACACAACATGGAGGCAGCATGATGGATGACACCTTATAGAGTATTCGACTCATGGCAAGGTTGTGTTTTTGCTTTCTTGTTTTTTGGGGGTTTTTTTTTAGTTTTTTTTTTTTTATCACTTTTGCTACAAGTATTTATAGGACAGCGTGTTTATGCTTTTGGAACAACCACCATGTTTCATCCACTTTCTATAGCAGCCAACAGGAGGGACACTTGTTATCAACCGGAGTGACAGATCCATAAAACAAGCATGCTGTGGTCTTTTTTCTTACATGTGCTGTAAGGGGTTATGTGCATGATACCTGCTTTATCACACACATTTTTCACAGTTTTAGAAGTGACATAACAGCATATGCATGTAGCCATGATGTAAGACAGTGTAGTGCAGCAAACGCATGTGCGAAGTGCCACATGAATACAAATATTAACTGATAATGTATGCAGCTGAATATAGATTAAACTCCCTAGATAAGGTAATTATGAGGGACATGCATGTTCATGAATATAAATTACTTGGGTTCAATGTGACTGGAGAATAAGTGGTAGAGCAGATAAAAATATATTTTTAAAGTAAATAAAAGCTTGTTTATCATTAATGTGTGAATTTATATAGAACTGTGAATATACCAAAACTGCAGGAAGTCTAGAAATGTCAGAAATGTTGTTAAACCTGTAAGAAATCAGTAGTGTGACAAAGGCTTCCAAAGTGGAAAGAGCTGTATGCTCTAAAACAGATTATTCTATCTCTGATTTGTTTTAAGGATTTGTCAACTAGGAAGCCAAACAAAGGTAAATTCAGGATAATGAGGGTCAATAAAGAAGATCTGCCCTTCAGTACAGTCACAGCTTTATTATCTCGCCAACACAATGTCATTCCCTCCTTTGGGTCCTCAGAGTAACCTTGCTCACCCCGCCACTTATTACTTTCGACAGAGAGTTAAGAGCGCCATCTTGCACCTCTTAGACTTTTCTTTTGCTCAATCCATCTGGAGTGCAATGACTGTGTTCCCTGTAGGTCTATTGAAATGTTCACATTCCTTTTGATCCATACTCTGGACAGATGGCAAAAACATGTGGTGTGTGCACTCACAGTTCTCTATAATTCACACGAAACAGGGTTAAATATCGGGTAATGGCAGTTTAAGTATTCATTATGATAGTTAAACAATGAAGAGGTTGGAGTGCTTTCCTGTATTAATCCTTTCTACAACTCGTCAACTGTGGTATGACCTCAAAAATCCAGAGCTAATAAGTTGTCTTTCACTTGGACTTTACCCTCAGCTTCTGACTGAGTGACCTTGAACCAAGTGAACTTTACTTGTGTGATGTGTTACCACTGAGAGTCTACACCTGTCATGAACTGAATGTCTGGAGTGGCAGCTAGTATTGCCTCAATGGATCTTCTGCTGTGGAAGGATTTGACTTGACTTGACTTGACTTGGCCCAAAGGACCTATGAAATCCACTCTCACACCTTGACAAGAGGCAGCAGACATGATTCCAGACAGGTTGCACTGTAGTTGAAGGAAGACAGTTGAACTGATGGCAGCTCTGAAATTCATTAAAGGGGGAAAATGATTAATTAGAAATAATTTGTGTTTTGCACTCTGTACTCTTGTACTCTATCATTACCTTTGTTTTTTGCAAGTGTCAACACCAGGTTGCTGCTGACTTCACTGTCATTTGTCAGTGTTGTTGTAATATATAAAGAAACTGGGTCTTTGTGTACCCACCACAAGGCAGCCATGACATTGTCATGCAAAAGAAAAAAAACATCTCACCAGTTGTCCCTGTGCTTTCCATTCTCTCTCAAAACAAGGACACAAGCTTTTATTCCCTACTGAGAATTGTTTTTCCACCATCCAACCTCACAGAACCAGACTAAGAGACAACTGCTTTCGTGTCACTGCTTCTTTCACAAGGGTACACCATGTGGGATATTTGTTAGAACCATAAAAGTAAATATTTGTTTTCTTTATGGAATTTAGATTTGCACACTGTTGTGTGTTGCACAGTGCTGAGAATAATAACGAAATACAAGAATGCATTTATTGAAAATTGCTTGCCTTTTTCCCAAACAGGTGTCCAACCTCTACCTGTATGACAGTGTGTTGATGCTGGCCAACGCCTTCTACAGGAAACTGGAGGACAGGAAGTGGCACAGCATGGCCAGCCTCAACTGCATGAGGAAGTCCACCAAGCCATGGAATGGAGGATGGTCCATGTTGGACACCATCCAAAAGGTTTATTTATTTGTGTGTTTTCTTATTTAACAAAACTGCTGTTCTTTATATTTGCTGTTTTGTAAGAAAAAAACAATAATTTCAACAATATCCCTTGATAGTGAATAATTTAACTAGTTATGTACAAACCACATAACCACCATGTATCTAGAGTTGTTCAGGTGTCAATTTAGACTAGAAAAGAAAGGTATAAAATAGTAAAGTATAAAGGTCTTATATATACATATAACAATCCTTATAAAAGTCCATTGAACTGTGATCCCTGCTGGAGACTCATATCAGATTTAAATTCAGTTGTTTTTTTTAATATCCTCAAAGAAGCTCATTATTAAATGTGATCTTCACGTTTAGCCTCAGGACGGATTTGTGGCAGATTCTGGGCTTTGATTGCTTTATGCTTGTGTTACCCTCTCGGCTCTGTCATTGATATACGGCCATGTATACCGGAAGGTGGCTTGATTTCATCCATTTCAATCTGATAATGAAATTTTTCATTGTTGCAGAGTCAACACTGGTTTAATCTAAAGTGTGACATAAGATGACTGAGCGAGGCATGAAGAGACAACAAAGCAGTGGTGCTCTCATCGGATTATTGTGTAATTCAACCCAAAATGTAAACTCTTAAATTGATTTGATTCCTTTTATAGTACATACTTATTTTAAAAAAGGTATCAGAATTTTCCATAAAAGTTGATTTTACCTCAGCATTAAAACACCATTAATCTGAAATTATTTAAACTCTCCTTGATAACCTCATAACTATAAGCCTGGTCAAATGACTAAAGACACTAAAGGCTTTTGAGTCATATTTCAATGGCAGGTGAGCAATGATTCAAACTTTCCCTTGATGATTATATTCTGTAAAATGCCACCATACCTAATTAAACATTTTCCCAATCTAACTCTTCTCAAAGAAAACAGGTATGCTTTAACCATAATCATTACAGAAAAGTTAATTAAATGAATGCAAACATTTAATTTCAATTACCTGTGGTATACCCTATTAATGCCTGAAGACTGTTTTTTTTGCCTGCACCTCCAGAATAGAAACATAGACAGAAATACAATAAAACATCACCATCACTTCTACTGTTCCTGTGTTGTGACATCTCACACAGTAACTATTTTCTGCTCGCTGTTGCTCCAGGGACGGATCAGTGGCCTGACAGGACTGATGGACTTCCGAGCTGAAGGCTCTAATTCTCATGTGCAATTTGAGATCCTTGGAACCAGCTACAGCGAGACGTTTGGGAAAGATGTGAAACGGGTCAGTCCAGAATATTCTGTATATATTTCATCTACTTGTCTTTTAAGGACACCTCATGGGACACTTATTACAAACACATCCTGATGTTTAAGACCAATGTAGCAAGTAGATTAAAATAAAAAAAAAAGAATCATAAATTCTTTGTGAATTCTGTTTTATCCATGTCTAGCTCAGAGATTCAGTAATGGTTGGTTATTTGTTTGTTCTAGTGTCAGAAATAACCATGTTTGTTAGCATACTGTATCCCGCTGCAAGGCGCACCACCCTTCTGATTCCACAAAGTTAAGCAATTGTGCCATGTCCCATTTATAAATCTATTCAACCACAGTACAGAACTTCTTTATAGTAATCTATTTAAGAAGGTGTTTTTTTGTATGTTTGTTTGTTTTTAGGTAGATGCAAATTTGCACTGACTTACATAACTGTCCATTCTGTAGGCGTTGAATGAACAACAGGTATTTGGAAACCACTGATGAAAACAGCTTTTCTACTACTTACTATGTTGTAAGTAGTAGAATCTCTTTAAGTTTAGGTACTCCGTTAAAACTGCTGTCCTGCAGGTTTTTGTTCCTCTCTAATAGTTCATTCTCCACATTGGTTTCAGGTAGATACAGAACATACCAGATGTGGCTTATTTATTACCAGGGAGGAACAAAGATCTGCAGGACACCTGTCCTCAAGGATCAGAACCAAGTACCACTTTCACTAGAATTCCTGGGGGTTAATGAGCCGTTATCCTGGAGCTCCTGAAAGGAACAAATACTGTACAGAGGGCTTCCAACTGTCTATTGTTTACCCATTTGCTATTTGAATTGGGGTTTCATAGACCATTGGTTCTCAATCTGCTGTTTTTCTTCTGTTTGTTTGCTTGTTTGTTTGTTTTTCTGGGATGTCAAATTAATGCAATTAACTTGCTGGTAGGATAGAAAACCAGCTGTACTCTGATCCCTGAGAACCACAGTCATAGGGCTTAACATTTATTAGTGAGGTTTAAGTATGAGGATGCCCTCTACTGGAGCTCCTGAATGAACCAGATCACTCTACTATAATCTTCCATTTCAGTACACCAACCATCTTGGTTGTCATGAACTGAAAGGGAGTTAAAACAGATAAAACATTACTGTGCTGTTACTGTGCTTAATAGTAAAAGCTGCAAAAACAAAAAAAATAAATAAAACAAAATAAAAACATACTAGTTCTACTTTGACTATTGTCAGAGTATGTTTGATCTGTTGTTGTTGTTAGATGAGCACAGACCATGTTTTACTAACAAGAAGGGTATGTGACTGACTATGAAGTCAGTGAAACTTTTGAGTCTCTCTTGTTTTGAGTGTTTTAGAGCACAAGTGAGCGATTGAGAGTGTTATTTGTGCACTCTTCTCTTAGATGTAATTTGTTTGTCGCTTTGGATGTCCTGATTCCGTCAGGGGCCTCTTGCAGAATGAAGAGGAATTGAGTTTCTTGGCAATCTATGTAGAGCAGGACTGACCAGAAGCGGTAATGAAGATTTAATCACCACTCAGCCTAACTGAAATCATGAAGCCAATTCATCATAACGTGGCCATTAGCATTAGCTAGGAAAAGACGTACTCCATGCAGTGCCATGTGTTGACACACACACACACACACACACACACACACACACACAAAGGAATATTCAGACACATTAATACGCACCAACTGAGTCACACATTTATACACAGCATGACACACACTAACATGTATTCTACACATTGTTTTGGATCTCAGATACTAAGAGCATGCAGCCAGGCAAACAGAGAACAGAGGCCAGGGAGCACACTAGCATGTGGTCCCTTGTATCTCAAAATCATTAGAGGCAGAAGGGAACAGCGAGGCCAGATAACGGGATGCCAAATGCATTCAGTGTTGTTGTTCATTACCTGGCATGTCTATCTGTGTGTCTGCCCACTACTTGGCAGAACCATTTACTGAGAGAAAACAGATACAAATTCATGTACCTTTTCTCTCTGTTCCTCTAATAATAGGTTGCCCATATATACATTCAGCATTTTCCTTTCTCTGTGTTGTGTGAAACTGGTGTCTGCCATCAAGAAAAGCCACACCATTACATGGTTTCCTTGGCAATGGAATGTCATGTTCCTGTGTGTTTTTTTCAAGTGGAGTGTAACAGTGATTGCATGTTGTACTCCACACCCGGCCCACATCCTCCTGTAAGAGCCATCCTCATTTTGTCCCTTTTCTCTTCTCTCTTTTATCTTTTCCTCTCATCTCATCTCCAGACCTTCACATCCTCTTCTCTTTTCTCCACTAACTTCTTCAATTCTTCCATAACCCCCTCTCCCCATTTTTCAGCCTTGGTTTCCTCCCTCTCCATCATCGTTTATCTGCATTCAGTCCATTTTCTCCCCAGCCTGATGGCTCTTAGATGAGGCGTCTCTCTGGTTAGAAACTGTAATGAAGACTGAAATACTATTTCCTGGATGGCTACTGTGAGTTTTCTCCACCATCCAGTGCTGCTGCAGAGTGATCGATGCCGTTGTTGTTGTTTTGGTTTCCCAGTTTGCTCTTATTGATGTGTCAGCTCGTCTCTAAGCAGATATTGCTAATGACTTCCAGCTTACACGAAGCTCTTCATAGAGAAAAGTCAATTCATTTGAATGTAATTGTTCCTCCTAGCCAAGCATCTTGCATGCATCATGCAGGAGTTATCTCTCAAATGTGTCCACAGTAACAATGCTGGCATTGTTACTGTGGTCTTATTTACTATCACATTTTTAGTAACATTTGTTCTGTTTTATAGAAAAAAAATTATCATGACAATGCATGTCTATTCAATGGTGTGCAAAGCCGCCAAACTCTCCTCATTCAATTTTCTGCGTTTCAAAATATTTTTTTCATTAAAAGTATAATATGTAAAATATCATTCACATGCTATATGAGGGCATTTCTAACCTAACCTGCACTGAAAATAATATATTACATGGCTGCCTGAGACATTAGCCTTAGACTCCACTAGAGTAGCTTTGCATGATTCACTAATTTATCTTATACTGGCCCTTTATGTAGCCCCTCAATTCAGCCTCTGTCTCCAACAGGCAGTCTTAGTGATTGTCTCTTTAAGCCCCGCCTCCAGAGGAGCCTACACTGTTCCGATTGGTCAGCTTACAGAAGCCTGCCAAGTTGCAGCCATATCAAAGTTGTGTTAAGTTAACCAACATTTCCTGCTTTTGCTGCTTCATATTAAAAGTTTTTAAATGACTAAATAACAAGAGACTTTTATTGTGAAAAATTTACAGGAAATGAAATGTGTTTTTCACCGAAGTAGCAGAGCTTTGTTAGTGGCGCTATTCTCCAAAAAAAACTGGTAAACACAACATGATCTGGAGATATTTGGAGCTCTTTGTTTAGTGGATCGGTTAGAAATAATGCAGAGAGGAATAATACAAGCAGAAACAGCCACAGTGATGATAATGTTTGATGAAGAGTTGCAGAAGACCAACACAACAGGTGAACAACTTGTTTTATTTTGCCCTGCTGGCACAGTGCCAGTTTTACTCAAGTCATGGCTCAACATAGCTATCCTCAAAACAATGGAAAAATGCCATAATGTTAGCAGAGTGGAGCAGTGAACTCCAGCACTAACAAATGAGAGCAGCTGATTAACAGACACTGCACCACTTGTGGGTGTGTTGTGCCTGGAGCAGATGACCATATAAAGAAATCTGCCACAAACTGACATCAGCTCTTTTCAAAAGAAGAAAAAAACATTGGAAACCTAGTATTCAAAGCGGTCTGAAGCTTGAGCTTTTTGCTCACAGGGATTACATTTACATATGTTTACCTCATTATTTGAAACTTTGGCCTCATTTTATATGAACACCCGACATTGTAATTATATATGTGACAGAAAATCAGGAAAAGCATAATAGGTCCCCTTTAATTCAAAATGAATCTTGGATTTTTGCTGTTCATTACATGCAACTCTCCCAATCTCCCCAGTAGCCAAAATGGTATTGTCATCAGTGGCCTAAATCTGGCATACATTGTTGCCACCAAAGCACCGAAATCAGCACAAGTACATTGATTCGATAGTGGGTTCCAACACTGGCCCAAAGCTAACTGGAGCTGATTGTCAGCCTAAATCAACCTAAGTCCACAAGCCCAAAACCTAGCAAAATCTGGTAGCCATGACCAAGAGCCGGCTCACATTTTGTCCTCCATTGCCAGAAAAGAGTGCTGACATTTGGTCACATTCAGTTCAACTTTTGTCACAATTATTTGATGACAGGACAGAATTTTCCTACTGTCCATTGTCACCCTCCAACTGGTGATTGTTGATGTTTTTGGCAGTGAAAGTGAGGTTCACGTTACTGTAGCTCCATGTGCTCCACTGCATGCAGAACCTTTAAAGCTACAGTCATTCATCCGATATATTTGTGCTTTGCTCAAACCAATTTCTCACTGGCTCATAAAGTAGAAATGCCATTAAACAGTCTCTGAAGGGCGCTTTTTTCTTGTCAACAATAGATCGGCAGGGGGGTTGTTGATCCAGTGATTAATTTCAAAGTACTGAGGTTTCTAGCTTTTAGAAACACACTTTCCAGCTCCTATGTTTTGAAACCTCCTCTACCTGCTTGGATTTTCACCTGCAGAAGGATAAATAACGGTGCTGTGAGCCAGCAACTAGCATTTCACAAGCCAAAACAGCAAACAACAAAGCAATATCATCATTACTGTATTTTACACTTATGCATCATAATGTGGTACTGCTACATTTCCACTCTTTTCTGAGGCAGGATCTGTGCTCACATTAGATAATTACCCATCTCTAAAGTGATAATTTGTTATATTTAATTTCATCACAAGTCACTGTGAACTGTGCCAGACACCTGTTGATGCTTGATCAACATCATTAAAATGAACAAATTACCTAAAGTTTTTTGTCCATATCCAGTATATTAGTGTAAAAACACAGTATTAGACTGATCAAGTTGTTTTTCAGAAGATTAATTATAGCAACATTATAATTTTGTGACTTGGAACTGTACATACTGTCATTGTGTGTGAACTGCCTTTTCTCACAAGAGTCTGCATTAACAGTAGAGCATTAAACTGCCGGTACCCACTTGTGGCCCTTTCTATTGCCAAACTAGCAAAAGTAAATTCCCTTGAGAGTGCCAAATAATTGGCTGAAAAGTGGATGGTATTTCTCCACATCCCATAATGTATCCTCTCTCATGTGCTCCCATCCATCATAAAAAAAACAGTAGAGAACAAATGTTGCTAACCTTATAGCCATTCAGTTAAATTACTTGCACAGCATCACCTCCATTACCTGCCCTTTGTTGCTCTCACTTCATGAGGTGAAGTAAAAAAAAAATCATTTTGAATTCATGAGTGGATATGATGAGTTGAAAACAGAATTAGTAATTCACTTTTTTGTGGTAACTTTGGATCCTTCTCGCTGTCATATGTTCACTTTTGGGCTGTGAAACTTTATTTATGAAGCATACGCTGTACGCAGTGAACCAACAGATTTCTTTCTCTATCTCTCGCATGCATTCATTTATAAGCAACATAACAATGTGCGTTGAAACAGAGTGCAAAATAGAAGATAACTCTCCCTGCTTATATTCTGCACTGATCTAACTACTGATAAATATTCTGTGCCAAGTCTATTCTCCAGGAGAACACACTTTATCTAGAAGTTATACATGATAGTTGTAAATAAATGTAAGAATGAAGAAAATCAAAGGAAAATGTGATCATTTACAGCTTTCATGGTACATATTTTTTAATGCATTGCAAGTGATTTTCTTTTGACAGAATAATAAACTCACTTAATGTCGTTTTTTCTCTTCATGTTTCTTTAACTTATTGTCTCAATTCTTCAGGTTTTTCTTCTTTTACACTTGTTGTCTAGCATGGCAGTATAAAGTGAATCCTGCCTCATGTTGCTGTAAGAGGTTATAGTGACAGACTGGCGCCATGCCTGCCCAGCTCATCTCTAGTGTATCAGGACAGATAAGATTCCTCTTGTCTTGACTAATTTAAATGGCCAGCTTATTTTTCACTGTGTGTCTGGTGATAAGAGATAACACCATCGGCTCCACTCTGGCTTTTTCCTCTGGGATAGAAGATGCAAAGTGAAAGATGTAAAATAAACATGCACACAGACGCCAACTGATATTATCGCATGGATGTACTGTACACATGTACGTGCATATTTATTAAAGAGATGTATAGAGTGGATTTAAAAAGAATATCACATCCAGGGACACATGCATAGACACCTAACAAGACATGAGCAGTAAATGAGGCAGGCAGTTAAAATTTTACATTTAAGTTCAACACACATAAGCACGCACAGTCTTGTCAATTCAGCTGGTGAGGCAGACAAAGAAAAGGGGGTCGATAAGAAGCCCTGTAGCATGATGGTCTTGTCAATATGCAAGCACCTAGTGGACTGAACTAGCAGGGGAAAAAAGAGAAGCAGAATAGCTGCAACTAGCTCAAACTATGGCGCCACGTCTATAATGATTCAGTTTAAATGGTTCCAAGAAAGAGAACTTTCCATAAGACGTATAAATAATAATATGTATTAAATATAGGACATACAATTACAGTATATCCTATAGTGTTATAGGACATACTGTAATTAAGATTGTTTTGATGCTATGAATCCAGGGCTTTCTGACTTTCATCCCTTTGTCGTTTTCAAATGGTCACTGGCATTTACTCATCCCCACTACAATTGATTATTTTATTTTAAGGCATAATGAATCATAACCATTATCCAAATAGCTGTCCTGTTATTGCTGGAACTTTTCTTTTTTTTTTTTTTAACGGCAGAATGCAAAATTTCATTAGCTCGATTTTTTTCCGTTGTGCTGCAGGATAGTTCACAAAGCATATTCAGTATGCTAAGAGGCAGAAGGAAACAACAGAATGTTTTGATCTCACTTAGGTAAACTCATGGTGACTGATTGCTATGCATATTTATAGGAGGACTATCTAAAACTTAAATCCTCACTGTGCTGACACTTCAAAGAAAGGTGCAGGAAAAAGGCTAGAAAAGCCTTTTTTTAAGAGAGATTTGGCGTCAAGCAACAAAAATCAGTTTTTCTTTCATGTATCGTTATGCACATTTCTATATATCCCCTTCAGTAAAAAATGGCTTCCTGTTTCACTGCCATGTCCTTGAAAATTTCAAATCACATGTTTTGCTTATTTGTTAAAGGCAGACACCTGTGTAATTTGTTAACATTTGAGAGAAGATTAATTATTCATCCACAAATTACATTTTCAAAGCTGGTTCTCGACAATCACAATGTGTCCAGTTCAAGTGTTACTCATTCATATGCAAGCAGTGTGGCTTTCCTGTACGTATTGTTTGTGACCTTCCCAGTGGCGTCTCAGTGTGCAAAGCTCTGAAGTAGAAGTGTTCCTCTTTAGTGTTCTTCAGTTTACAGAGCAGAGATTGTTCACAGTTTTTCACCGAGGACAAAGCTGCTCATGGAGAAAATAGCCCCCTGTGAAGCAAGCCACGCAGACTGACATTTAGCCCCTGCACACACATTTGGACACACCCACACACACACACATACACAGCCCGGACAGTCTCATACATTCACATACGCAGATAAACAAGTAGACAAGCGATTAGAGTCAGATTGTACTGTGTTTACCTACAGAATTGCACCCATTACCCACATATGGATCGCAATCTACTGTCATATTAAGCAATCTTATTTAATATGTTTCTGATCTAAGTACAGTGCAGAAACAGCTAAGCTTTTGGGTACATAAAGACATGTAAATGAATACTGCAAAACCTTATATTATTATTTACAGTGAACAGCTCCATGAACAACTGATCTCCATATCGTTGACATGCATACGGTGCTTAGATAAAGATAAAGAAGGCACATTTCATGAGTGGCATCTTATGAAGGACGGGAAGAAAATTGTTTATATTCACCCACACAAGCTTGCGGGTTATAAACATGATTCACTTGCAGTTTGCAGTGAAGCTATACATAGCGATGCAGTGTAACTTTTGAGACTGAGTATTTGGAGGATCACATGCTCTGCAGATGGTTTGTGATGAACAAAAGATTTCACCCATAATGAAATATTCTTCTGAAGCCTCTTTCATTGCCTTACATGCATCTATTTCATTCATAGATGAAAGTGTGTGTTGTTGCCTGGTGCATCTGTAGTAATTATTGTTTTCTACTGGTTGTGTAATCATTTGTAATTTCAAGTTTGCCTTTGTAAATGGTGTCAGTGACAGAGATTTATGTTTGTTCATTTTGTTTTTCTCATCAATCTTGACTAGTAGCCAAAGGGAAGAGCAGAAGAATACAAAATAGTGTTTTTGATCTCTGGTTCCTTTGTTTCTCATAATACTGAATGAAATGTCCAGAGCCATCTTCTGGAGGACAGAGAACAGTCTTTCAGCATTTTATATAAACCTTCCCTTGCTGATGAGAGTGAGTCATTTAAGCTGCTTATTAAGATTCGGAAGGATGTAATTGTGCCTAAATGAGACACAAGTGCAGTTTCTCCTCATCAGAAGTTACCTAATTTGAACTCAAGCTGTGATAGCATGGCGTCAGTAACAGAGAATGAGTTCTTCACATAAGCAACAACAATAAAAAATAAATAAATGTCAGTCATGAAATGTAAATTATGTTGAGAGAATTGTATTAAATAGGAATTAGGTAAACTTATGGAACTGTTTCTTTTTTTATACTTCTTTTTAGAAACCACAATGATCCAAAATGAAAAGGTGGAACAAAAACAAAGTACAATTAAAATTGGACACTTTCAATTGAGTAATTCACAAAACTAAAAAGTGAAAAGATTATTGTTTACTGCTTTGAATGATGTGTCTCATTGCTGTGGAGTACACACTGTTTTTGTGGGAAAGATATCTGGATGAAGCTCCTGCCGGGGGGGGGCACATATGCTCGGGGACTGAGGTGTGCTGTGGCCAGAAAGACCTATTGTTTGGCCTTGGGCCACCGTTCTTGTCCTGTCAGCTCAAATCTCAAAGACCCTCCAAATGATGTGTCAGATCCTTGAGAATCCTTGTCCAGCCAGCAGCACTGATTAAAAATTTAACAAACATCACCACAACTTGAGACATGGCTCAAAACGTTGACAGTTTCGAAGTTCAGAGATAGTTTAGATTCAAGCACCAGACTCGTACTGAAGAGAAACGTGTCTCAAATTATATCTGTATGCTTGTTTTTCATTCTGCAATTTTTACATGATGACCATGATGTCTACTTACTTACTAAGTTCTAATAATTTAATACTTTACTTCTGCTCTTTCCCTTATCCTCCCCATCATCCTCATCACCACCACCTTCAATCTCTATGATTAATGGTAACTATAGAGTAGATTGCTTACCAAGTGTGGAAAAACACTGCAGCATTCAGTGGTAGAGCTTGAATAGAAGGCCCTGATAGCAAGCTAATGGCTGCAGCTTGTTGTCTTGGTAACCAGCTCAGATGTTTACATAAATGTTGGCCACTCAATGTTGTTTGTCACTACAAATTAAATCGCAAAATGGCAGATAGGATGATTACTTTAGCTATAGCTCACTCACTTTATTTCCCTACTGCACAGAATTCATCGTTAAGTTACATTGGTGATGGATTTATTAAGTGTTTGCAACCTTTGTCTCTCAGAGACCTGCACTGTGGTTTCCTTATATATCTCATTTCCTTATCTATCTGATTCTTCTTTCTCCCAATCAGTTGGCATCTTGGGACTCCACCCGTGGTTTGAATGGTAGCCTAAAGGAGAATCGGATAGAGAGCGGTATGCAGGGAGTAACGCTGAAGATTGTAACATTACTGGTAAGTTGTGGGAGTACACTGAATTTATTAACTCTTGACCTGAGTAGGCAAATAGCAGAGTAAGAACACAAACACCACAGCATAGAGACAAACACATCAACACATTTATGAGTTTGGTTTTTACACCCACTTATTAAGCAGCAGTTTGTTTCTCTGTGAAGTACACACTTGAATATAACACTGTTAAGTCTCTTTTTAAAGGAAGTCACCAATTCATTTATTTTGATGAATTCTACTTTGTCATGAAGATGTTGTTAAAGACAGCAAACATGTCCTGCAAACGTTTCACCATAAAGACCTTCCTTTCCAAGGAGGAGAAGTGATTATGCCCCCTGAACAGCTGGATGGGTTTATATGTGAAACAAATGTAGGAAGTGTTAAGCTTCCATTAAGAGTGAACAGCAGCAACAACAAATTACTATGTTAATACAGAAAAAGCAGAGCAGACAACTGTGAAGCTTCTTACCTAACATAGCGGGACAACACAGGCTCCTGGTTTTGCTAACAGTCACTGGTGCTGTCTCTGTTGGAAGAAGGATTTTTAAGATCCTTTCCTCCATCTTGCCCTGCGAATCTGTAGAACACCCTCAAAATCAACTCTACAATCAGCAGCGAGTCCACAACTTCTCCAATTCTTAATCTTAAGTGTCTTCCCTTCTCCACTGCATCATTCTCTTCTCCTCCCCTTCTCCCATTTTTTCTTCTTCACACATGATTTACCTGCACCATATTTATTCGCATAAGTTCTGCTCAGCTCTCTCTTGGCAGTGTCACTTAATCAAGTCATTTGCCCCTGCCTACTTTAACACTCCCCCTCTCTTCCCTGTCCCTGTTTCCCTATCTTTTTCAGCTCTCTTTACTCCTCCTTCACCCATTTAATTCTCCCCTGACACTTTCAACCCATAAAGAAGAACCACGGGTGGGGGGGCGATAAATTTTAAAATGGCAATTACCACATTGATGAACCATATCAGTTTCCATGGCGCCATGTGTTACAGGTCAACAGTTGCTGAGGAAACTATTTTATTATGATGAAGTTTAACTTAAATCATCTTAGAAGGTCTTCATAAAAAGGTGTCAACCCAAAGTTCTTAAGATGACTGAATGTGTTCTCGCCTCAGTCGCCAATCTGGCCCTGAAGAGATTATGATGCATCTTGATAAATCACATGCTTGTGATTAAGTACAGTCATATTTTACTTTTCTTTTCCCAAGTTTAAGGATAAATCTTGGTCTTAGAGACAAAATCCACACACGTTCACGTTTCACGGCATTATCATTAAGTCAGTAATGTATTCTCCAAAACCTCCTTTAACCAATTGTACAATATTCATCTGTACAGGAAGAGCCTTTTGTGATGGTGGCCGAAAACATTCTGGGCCAACCCAAGAGATACAAGGGTTTCTCAATTGATGTTTTGGATGCCCTGGCCAAGATCCTGGGCTTCAAGTATGACATCTACCAAGTCGGAGATGGGAAGTACGGCTCAGCACTCCCTAATGGATCCTGGAATGGCATGATTGGAGAGCTCATTGGCAAGGTTAGTGTTTTTTTTGTTTTTTTTTATCTCAGTCAATCAATGTCCAGATGTCAGTCCAAATCCTTTTTCTGGGAGTCAGGCCACATTGGCTTGTTTGGAAATAAAATGGGAGCCCAATTATAACGCTCAGTAAAGTGGAAAAGATCAGAAAAACACTGCATGAGCCAAAAGCCTCTATCTGCAAATCAGTTTTCTCCAGTGTGTGACATCACAGATTGACTGATTGTGGTCTGATTTCTGCTTGTTGGAGGGAAAGTTTGAGAACTTGACAAAAGCTGTTATGGATCATAAGGATAATATGATTATTAATCCCTTTGATGGAGGTAGAGGTTTGTGTGTTTTTCATTACATGGTGGCAGAAAAATAAAGATTTATATAATGTATCTGTAAGAGAAACCTACAACTTCTGTTGAGATTTTTTATTAAGTCACATGCTCTCTTGCAGGTGTCAACCTACAATCTTTACACTATTGTTTATCAGATTGAACAATGGCAGAGTGAACATGTGGTGTTGAAAACAATGATTACTGCCACCAGGCCCAGCATGTTTTTGCTTCAATGACTGTAAGAGACTGATGTGGTTTTTTTTGTTGTTTTTTTCAAAAGACCTGTGGATCGAAATGAACTGTGTTCCCTCAGGAAAACCGTGTTACATTGATGACTTTATTCTCCCATAAAAAGGCAGGAGAATACAGACTGGAAATAATGCAAACTTAATTTCATGATAAGCAAGAAAAACAAAGAAAAGCAATGAGAACATGGCCTAATGATCTCCCTGGTTATTATCTTCAGACTCAACTGTACTGGGGAGATGACAGAATACAGTATTTATATAAAGGAAGGCAAAGTTTGCACCATCCAACTCGCAGTATGTCACCTACATGTCAAGTCTTGTGACCGATTGCCTCGCTCCATGTTAAGGCATCTTTCATCAGACAGACGTAACCCTTACGTGCTTGTCCCTGCAACGTTACTGCTTTCATTCACAACATAGCCATACTGGCAATTTCCCTGAAATGTTACTAGGTCTTGAGGTGGGAAATTGGTGGTACAGATTTCCCTGCTCCCATTCATACATGACCTCATGCAGCAAATATTTCTGAACATTTCAGGGAAAGCCTGCATGTGTGAAAGGGGCTATAGTAGTGTTAAGAAAACTAATACTAATAATAATACTAAATAGTTTAATAGTTTCTTTTTATTGGGAATGAAAATATGCACAACAAATTTCCTTGCAAGACCACTTCATGGAGGTCAAACACAAAAAGAAACAATGCACACAGTGTTAAACATATTATGTTGTTTTTAAAAGATCATATGAATCTCCATCCACAGAAAGCTGACTTGGCCATATCAGCCATCACCATCACACCAGAGCGTGAGAGTGTGGTGGATTTCAGCAAACGCTACCTGGACTATTCAGTGGGAATCCTGATGCGCAAGTCAGAGGAAAAGATAAACATTTTCTCTTTGCTGGCACCATTTGACCTGGCAGTATGGGCGTGTATTGCTGCAGCCATCCCTGTGGTAGGCATCATGATATTCCTGCTCAGGCGCATCCAGGCAGTGCGCTGCCACAACAATGCAGGAGGCCATCCACCGCCTTCTGTCTCCACCTCACTTCAGAGCGCCATCTGGATTGTCTATGGTGCTTTTGTGCAACAAGGTAGGTGATAGTTTGAGTCTGGCCACATGCAAGGACAGCTGTCATTTGCTGTGGAAAGCCAAGGTCAGGCAGGTTTTAATTTCAAACACGTGTCAGTTTCTCTTACTAGTTGATACACCTTGAACAAAAAAAATACTGATTCATAAAGTGTGCCATTATTGACTGAAAAAAAAACCTGCTTGCTTTTGACCTTTAGTGGCACATCATTGGACATCGAGTACCAGCCATCCAATTCACCAATGTAACTTTAAATCTAAGCAAATTAAAGGGGAAGAAAGACATTTTAAAGGGATTACAGAAAGAATATTGAAATAAAAACAAATCAAATCAATTAAAATGCATGTGAATGTCGGTAAACAGCAAATGCTGATTCAGTAGTGAGTCAGTTTGAGGCACAACACCCACCCTTGCATTTTCTAAAGGTGCCTTTGTCAAGGAGAGTGTCCCATCTTTAGGTCTGGTGGAGATCCAGGTATGTCCGGTTTGGATAAATGACTACTTCAGCAACTGATGTTAAAGCCTGAACTGCATCTATCAAAGTCTGGCACACTGCCTATGAGCCTTTTTCAACCCTACACCCACAATATTTCAAGAAAAGCTGAATTCCACGTCTTTTCTCTGTCTTTCTTTTTTCCTCCTCTTTCTGGCTTGCATTCCAAGGTTGCCACATTTTGTTTCAGTCAAGTGAAATGCTTTTTTTTTCCCTTGGGATGACATAGGTCACTTTGATATGGATCTGACTGCTGATGCATACTGTGCCATTGTCAGAGAGCATAAACTTGGCAACTTTATCCCCCCAATGATTTAATAATGATATGCCAACACTTGGCTGGGTTTTGTTGTATGTTCAGTGCAGATTAAACTATCCACCCACAGACACACTGGCTTTTCTCACTGCCTTTTTCAAATGGGGACTGCCCATCTTTTGTTCTATAAAGAGGTCACAGAGAGGTAGGAAATAATCTGAAACTATCCTGGAGAACAGATGAAAATGACACTTTTTTTCTTGTGATTAGTGAGTTTAATCAATTTGTTTCCAAGATGAAAGAGAGTGCACCACAGTGGACTTTTGCAGTGGGGTAAGATCCAGTTAGGTTGCAAAATGCACATTTCACATTCGATGACCTTAAGAAATCAGTCAAAGCCATGTATAATAAAAATGACTGATGCTGGAGTGCTTTGCATCTGACAAGACCTTCAGTTTTTTTTTTTTTTACCAAGCTGTCCTAAGGGCACAGCTGTGTTGATTGTGACACTTTCAGACAAATATGTTTTCATTACATTTCACACTCCTGAATCTTTCAGATGACATTTCTATGGCTTTACTCTTCAAATTTTTCATTTTTCTCATGCACCTCATAAGCTGTTTTTGGATATTTGGGGAGAAAGAGAGTCACTATGACAGAGAGAAACTGGAGATAGAAAAGCTAATGTGATGAACCCCCCCCCCCCCCCTCCCCAAAGGGATTAAATACATGAAGGGAAGCACGTTAAAAGGAGTGAATATTGAATGAATATAAATGAGTACTACACACTCTTTGAAAAGAATTGGATTGGGATGTGTAATAGAATATACAAGTGTGCAAGTAACATTTTAGGGTACATGGGTTTGAATACACTAAGCCCATAAGAACATAAATGATAAAAACTTACAATAATTACACAAAATAAGTCAACTGCTACATTCAAATATGATTATTGTCTCAAAAGTGAGGAAAATGATGACTTGTAGCAGCTTCAACACCAACTGGTGTGTGATTAAAAATGTATAAACTTAAATGTGTCAGTTTCAGTATCAGAGTGCTTACCAATCACTTGTTGGCTCATCCATATGTTTATTAGTTCATTCAACATTTTTAGAATATTATACTTTATCTCCAAAGTCATATTTGCAAACCTAGAAAAAAACAGTTTGATGAAAACACTGTACAGAGTCATTGCTCAGTAAGTTGTTATAAATGTGCAGAAACAAAACTGAAATCCTCTCCTGATGAGAAAGTATGACTGTGGTGTACCAGAACCACCACTTTACCCCTCTCTCTCTCACACACACACACACACACACACACACACACACACACTGAGACACAGAGAGACACACAGACACACACACACACAAAATGCTGTTTTCAGTTTTTCTCATTGAGGTCACCAATCTCCTGAAGGCTTATTTGAAATGCTGGAAATAATCCCTGTCACTCAAAACGTGCTATATTAATTTTAAAAGCCTTTATTTTCTTGGCTCTCTTGTAATATAAAAAGTAATTGAAATAATAAAATTGGGTAACACGACCTGATAATAATAAAGCGTGCCTACACATTTTGGCAACATTACCTTATTCACTAACATTGGCTCTACATCACATATACAAATGTGTTCGTTAAATGGGATTCCAGTGCACATCATTTCTTGCAGGAGACCTGCAACGATTAGTTGTTTAGTTGTTTGAAAGAAAATTAATCAGAAAAGAATGACATTTTTCATTTGACATTTATCACTCTTTTTTGATGTTTTATAGATCAAATGATTAATCATTTAATTGAGAAACTAAATCAACAGATTTATCAATAATGAAAATAATTTTAAATGGCAGCCCTAGATAAGATATATTATTGTGTGGTGATAAGTGATGTGATGCTGTACAGTACATGTGATGATGATGACGATGATGATGATGATGATGATGATGATAACGAGTGCCTCTGTGTGCAGTTTTTACACCTGTGCATTTATACCTGCACCTCCACAGGCAGTGACTCCATCCTTGGGTCAGTGGCTCTGCGTATCGTCATGGGCAGCTGGTGGCTCTTCACCCTCATTGTGTGTTCGTCCTACACAGCTAACCTGGCTGCCTACCTCACTGTGTCACGCATGGACAATGCTGTCCGGTAAGACACCATACCACAATACAATTCACATTTTTATTACATTGTTTGAGCTCGAGTTCAGTCATTGTGGAGCCCTGACACAACAAGGGATTTAACTTTTCAAAAAGGATTGGTTCATTTATTGCTGCATATGTTCTGAAAGTATATGCACTGTACAAAACTACTCTAATGGTCCCATTATTCTGTGGTATAGAATGTCAAAAGCACAGAAATTACGCTTGCAGCAACTATTTATTTATGTATATTATTAATCTTACTGTGAAAATAGTACATTCTGTAACTAAATTCACTGTCAAATATTGTATGTCTGTCAATGTGAATATACAACAATTATTGTACATGAGTATATTTTCTGTCGCTCAAGTAACTGACCCACTTAAATATACTTTATGGGATAAGGACTCTCTTTAAAAATACTAGTATATGTCCTCAACCTTTAAACATTAACCACCTTGAGCACTTAAAGCTTCTGCATGCTTTCATGTTAGCATTGTCTGTGTGAACCTTGAATGTATGGCTCTCGCAGTATGATTTTTTTTTTATTATGGTTAGATCTTTGTTTAGTGGAACTAAAAGAATAATATTTCTCATTATATTTATAACATGTAGTACATACTGAACTAATTTTAACTACAGCCACAACTGCTGTAGCTTAGGCTGAAGGCTCATCTGTGTGCATCTCTTGTCAGCTGCACTTGTTTGGTCTATCTGCTTTTCTGTAATTTTTGACCCACTGCCTAACAACTCACCTGTCCTCAGTCCAAATGTTATTTGTCAGTAAATCCAATTTGGTGTGCTGTCTCTCCCAATAGAATGGGCAGAGGGGCATTTGATTGTATTGGGTCTGACTTCTGTTGAACAAATAGCCACATGTGGACATGTGAGGAGAGAGTGTGAATGCTAAACAGCACACATCTCACCTGTGAAGAGACCTTGTCTGCATGTGTTTACTCAACTTTCACATCTTACATTTTGTACAGTTTAGGGAACAGAATCAATATAACTGCAAATAATTATATGTAGGAGGTAGTGTAGGATGGTGGTGGAAAGTATACAGCAAAGCAAATTTTGACTTGGAACAATGCAAACTCCTGCTGTACATATCCTTCTCTGCTGTTCTCAGTAGTAAATACTTGATATAACGCGTACCCTGTGTGGGATTCACTGGTTTGCTAATATCCAAGCAGATTGTGAAGCAAACAAGCCGAGAGATAAAATGTTCTGGTGTTAAAAGCTAATAAATCTTCAAGCATCCAATATTTTTCTCACACACACTAACTTTTTTTGTTTGTTTGTGTCTGTAAAGAAATGAATGAAATGTGCTTTACAAAAAAAGCTTTCGTTGCCTTACATAGAGTATATGACCATAGAGGATATGACTGCAATTCCAAAATATATTTAAATATATTTTTAAATATATCTTGCCCTTTCATTTGTATTCCATTGCTTTCCTGACATGTATAAGACACCTCTTAAATTGCCCAGCATTAGGTCTTACTTAGAAGCAGCACATTCAAATTAACTCTACTGCTCCGCTTCCCAATTACATAATCTATGTTTGTACTCTTGAGAATTTATTGTGACACAGCATTTTGTGACTCAAAGTATAATTTGCTAGTAGGATTAGTAAATCTGCCTAACCTCTAAATTATGGGAGAAAAAAAATGTCATGGTTGTACTGAATACAGGTGGATTCACATGTTGGAAGGATCAGACTAATTCTTGAAACTACATTTGTATGTCTGGTGTCACATCTGACCAGCAAAGTGATTGCTGCCTTTTATTACAGAGACTGAACAAATAACACTTTAGATCTAACCTCCAGAATGGAAGTTATTTGGTTTAATGAAAAAAATGGCCGCTTAAAGTCTTTTTAAACTATTTTCTTCTTCCTCTTGTTTGTGGTTCTAGACCTGCCCACTTAATGCTTTTCCAAGATCATTTAAGAGGCTACTATTACCCACAGTCAAAGAGGACATCTGTTTGGCACATTAATGAAAGATTTTCTTTCATATCAAAATAGAAAACAAACAAAGTTCTAATTTACCACATAAAGAGACAGAGTGGGCAACTCTGAACTAGCCCTTAGTTGTCGTTAACTTTTTCTAAATTACCCACTGGTTAGGTATAGCAAGCCTATTATAGTTCTATGAGGTCAAATTGAGTCCTCCAAGACCTGATTTATGCTGGTGTGTGTGCCCTCTGTCAGAGAGGAAGAACTTACTGCTTTTGTATCATTTTCACAGACAGACCTAAAGGTCATGTAAAATGGAAACGTTGCTCTTTTCTTTCTGACCAGTAATTCACCTCCTTTGTGGGGGGCAACTGTTTTTTCACCATTGTAGAGCCACTGGAGGACAGATGCCACAGGACATTTACACTGTAAATTTGATCTTTTGTGTGGGGCCATTGCTGCCCTTGGCTTAATGTTGGCTTGAAAAAGAAAGGGTACTCGCCACTCCCATGGGGAGAGAGTATGCAACACTGTCTGTCCCAGAGGACACAGTCAGTGGGGGAGGTCGATGAGCTGGATTCAAGCTCTTTTAGAAACAGGACGCAAACATTTTTTTATCATTTTATTCTTTCTGCTAAGAGCAGTGCAAGAATGTTAGGAACTGGTAGTCATTGTGGTCGAATGGAAAGACAGGTTTGTAAGGGCCCACGTCAAAGTAGACAACAAGGAATATAATTTGGATTGCTTAATTACAATGGCAGATTTTCATTGTCCTCCCTAGATGAGTGAGGGAAGCCTCAAGGTACAGTGCGTACCTTGAGGAGATTCCTTCGCTGCTGTCATTGTCATTTTATCTCTCTGTGCTCTAACTTCATCTGCAATATCGTCTATAAATGCAATGTCTGTTTTTTTGCAGATGACACTTTAATTATACCTGATGACCCAAGCTGAAATATGAAGTACTGGTAAATTGTTCGACAATATAAATCCAAAGTTCAAATCTTAGAGTGATTATGACGGATATGACTTCAATTTTAAAACACAGATAGAGAGAAGGGCAGTTCAGCTCCCTTTAAATCAAAAATCAAGTTGTTTTTATGAAGAAAACAACTTCCTTTCTCAGTCAAAGACACTAATATAGAGCAAAAAGCAGCAGCTGGGATTTTTAGTGCCAAAGTGCCAAAAGAGACAAAATGTCCTCTTTTTAGATATTTTTCTACGTGTGTGTGTGTGGAAGATACATTTATGTGGTGCGATGGGATCAGATATCAATTTTTTCTGATGATAGTATAGTTACTAAAGCAAACATTTTAGATTTTAGAAAATGTCTATAAACGCTTCAGACCCATGGCTTGTTCACCTTTTGTTTGTCTGTAAACAAGCCTTTACAAAATGCCTACGCCCTGGGGCACAGAGGTGAAATATTGTTCTGTGATGTAAAACTATTTTTAATTTGTTCTCCTGAGGTAGTGTGAGCGAGAAAGTCGGATTAGTTTCATAACTTTCTTGTCCTTCAGGATATCACAAGAGATAATACTAATTAAGGGAATACTTGATTTTAATGTTGTATTAATCAACTCATTTTTATTTATACAGCACCTTTCATACAAACATGCAGCTGAAAATGCTTCATATAGCAAGATCAAAACAATACAAAGAATAAAAAGAAAAAATAGACAATAAAATGTTGCAAGACTGAAAATTATAACAAAGCAAATGTTGAAAATCTAAAAAACAATGATTAAAACTTATAAACCAAGGCTATAACATCACTCCAAATTAAAATTATTACTGCTTTTGCCAATTTTACATTCATAAAGCTAAATATATTATAACCATGTGTTGCCAGCCATTTAGCTCATCTGATTACAACAGGAACACCCATTGAAGGAAATTAGTGAAATGCACGCATGAGAGGAGGCAGATGACTGTTCTTTACATGCATGTAGCAGTTGTGTTGCAGAGAAGGAGAGAAATAGAAGACACAGATAAATTAAATGTGGAGTGTTTGTGTGAGCGTCTTTCAGTCTTTGTTTGGCCATTATAGCTAATGAACAGAGGGCTGGGGTTGGGCCTCTGTGTATTGATTGTGAATCTAAGTGTATGTTGCCCTGCTTTGATGAAAGAAAAAGGCAAAGAAGGGAAAGTGATTAAAATGGGTGACAGATGTCTTCAGTACATGTAAAGAATTTACTTTGAATAGCCCAATATTTTCACTTGTTAGCCATTTAACTTGACTGTTTCTTTGATTTTGAAATGTTCTTCCATCTGTCTATTGTTTGATATTTTTCTTACAACACAGGGGCCTTCACCTCTTGTATTTATTGTATTCACTCCAGCTGGCGGATCTAAATATTTATGGTGTTGATTTATCTGAAGTCTATAGTTCCACAGCATGGTTCACAATGCTTGTATAGTTAGATAAAAGTAAGCTGTTAGACAAAATTAAAGCAAAAAAAAAAAATTTTGCTCCTTGCAGTAAATCTTGCAGTTTAATCGGACAGAATAAGCTGGAGACCATGAAATATCTAATCAGTCGTTTCAGTCTCTCTCGCTTGCTCTTTCCCCAAAAACCACTGCTACACTGTATAGGCTTCTAATTAAATGGTTGAATTAGTCCAACATCATCATCTTGAGATAAGCTATTCGGTTCTTTCACTTTTTTAGAAATTGGAGAGAAGATAATCTTAGCCATACAAACATTCTGATGCTACTCTAATGTGTTGATTTTCTGAAGAATTGTAGAAAATGAACAGGCAGAATGTCAAACATATCAACCCGATAGCAGTCAAGGAAGTAGGTAATCTTCTGGATAGACACTGCCATTTAGCAAATATGATTCTGTACAAAATTGGCAATTATATCTAGGTATAAAATACAGCTTCTGCAAGGAGCCCCATGTCTTATTGCCCACACAACATCTGCATAATAGGCATTTCAATCAGGAGAGACTAGTTTTAACATATTAAGGATGGTTCATGGAAAGTAGATTAGAGTTTGGCGCAGAGTCTATTATGAGTTAATGCCCAATCAGGGTGATGAACCCCATAATCAGTCAGCAACGTAACCCCCCAACCTGGTGATCATTACTCTGAATCTGGTTGGAGTCACGGTGCTGGGGTTAGTGGTGGTTGGGGAAAGAGTTGGCATTGGTATCGGAGGCAGCAGGCTGCACACTACAGGTGCAGCTCATTTGGTTGATAAAGAGCATGCTGATTAGTGATTTGCTCCAATGTGCATAAGAGATGGGGGTGGTAGTTTTAGGCATACTGATTGGATGGCGTAAACCACGAGGGAGCTAAATCTTGAATTCTAAATAGAGGGAAAATTCTGTGTATGAGAGGATATGAGCCAAAACACATGGCTTAGGGGGAGTAATGAGAAGACTGTTGGTAGCAGCGTGAACTCCTTTTTTAACACAGCATCTTTTCTCATACTGGTGTGGGCACCAGAGTCAGATGTTTTCAAATCCCACATATATAGTAGTGCCAAAAATTAAGTAGAATAATGATAAACAAACATTCCCATCTGACTGTTTTATCTATAGACTGTTTCTTGACTGAAATTTAAGAAAATACACTTATTAATTCACTGTATGTATCACTTTTACAAAATAAATTCTGCATACTGGGTAATAGAAGATTTTATCCATATTGTCGATACCTAGTATGAAGTATAAAAAGATAGAAGTCTGAATTTGTCAGATATTGTGAAACAACACATTTGCATACAAATGTCATTCATAGCCGCAAAAGGTGGTGATTTAATTGTTTAATAGTCAAATGTTTTGAACATGCATATTTTCTGACTTTATACCACAAGTGTTTCCTAAGTGTGTGATTTCTTGCATCATATTGGGATTACAACAAGACACGCTCGTCATTCCAGAAACTGACATACTGCAGGCAAAGACAGCTCTGTTGGCAGAAAACATGGGCAGAATAATTGTGTAATACATATAAAATTAACTATGTTTATTATTGAGGTCATAGTGGGTTGTGGTGGTGTACTGGCATGCATTATATTGAAAAGTAAAGTTCCTAATATTTCCCCCCTCTCATATATATATTAATGGATATATATGGTTATAGAAAAATTAAAAGGACATACTATGATCCAAAGACAAACAATTAGTATCCCCAGTACCAAAACTAAAAAAAAAACAGATTGGAACCTGATCTCTACCTGATGGAAGTCTTTTAACACAGATTAGTACAATAAAATAACAAAATAAATGTTGTTGTCTGGTGCTGTCAGTTGTATGCATCAGGCCTATATTTTAATGCCAGTTTTCTGCTGTTACTGTATGTATTTGAATATAGCTCAAATTTCCAAGGTAATAAAGGGCAAACTGGTTATTTAGCCTCTTAATATTCTCTGTAGATTGTGTTTTTATGATACTTTAACTTCCACAGTAGTCATAGTTTCTGCTGTGAAGCATATTGGTTTAGTTTTCTACATGAGACAAACTGAAATCTTGTTAAGATTTTGTCAAAGAAAAAAAATCAGTTTTAATTGTTATTGTTTCCTGTTTTTCTTCTATCAAATCTGGTAAACTAACTTGTTGATGTGACTCTGCTTATAGATCTTTCCAGGACCTGTCCAAGCAGGTGGACCTGGTGTATGGAACAGTCAGGGATTCAGCTGTGTATGAGTATTTCCAGGCCAAAGGCACTAACCCTCTGGAGCAGGATAGCACATTCGCTGAGCTCTGGAAGACCATCAACAAAAACAATGGCTTTGAACACTCTGTCTCCAGCCCATCGGAGGGCATCAAGAAGGTAAGTATATACTTAAGTCTTGACAAAGACGCATGTCTGAACACTTTTAACTCTTATACGCTCTTATATACTCTATAACACTTAACTATACACTATTCACAGGGAAACAACCCACCCCCACCCACCACAACATCAATAATTAACATAAAGTAAAATAATCACCTTTCTTACCATGTCAACAAAAACTGAAACTATATAAGCTTTGTAAAAGTAGAATTTATTGTGAAGCTGTTGTATTGGATTGCATTAGATTGCACAGGTGTTCCTTATTAAATGCTCAGTGAGTTTATATTCAGCTACATTTTTGCAAGAAAGAAACAGACAATTAAAGAATTGTCTTGACTCTCAGAAACTGTAAATCCCAGTGAATAAGTTATATTGCACTTATAATTATACTTTCTATTCAGAGGAAATTAATACTACGAAACATGCTCAGACTTGATGATAATTAACTATACATTTTTACTGTGACCACAACCACAAACTGAAAGGGAAATAATTACCATATCCTGATTCAGGGGTATGCAGAGGTAAGCAAACAACTCACACAAATTTACCATGCTACTGAATTTTAATTCCATGCAGTCTCTCCTCTGTCTATCTCTCTCTCTTCCTTTAACTAATAAAACACAAGCACAGAACTTCTCTCACACATATACAATTTGCAGATTGAGGAACAATCCATAATAAAACAAATTGCAGTGAAGTCTAGACATAAACACTTTTCATTAAACTGCCTTATTATTGGTGTAGTCAAGCCAGTTTGCATTGTACAGTTACTTACATCAATGGAAAACAACTCTTCTGTTTTTAATCCAATTCCAAACATATTTGATGAGAAGCCATTTTAATTACTGAATTACAACAGAGCCCCCCATAGCTTACATATCACAACCTACTGCATGTATTTCATTCTGACCTTACTTTATACAGTACTTTGATGGGAATCTCTTTATTTATTAAAAAGGTAAGTGAGCCTTGTGTAGTCCTAATGAGATGTGCGGTGAAAAGGCTGTATTTGTTGACAGCACAGCCTTCTTTGCAAGATGTAAGATGTATAAACACCACAGGGAAGAAAGCCAGAGCAGTGTATACACACAAAAAATCTAAATCAAAATGATTTCAGACAGATTTTCATCTTTTGTTCTACATATTCTCCATCATGCGCTTAAGGCTAAAGCACATGATCGTGTCTTTTAAAATGTGCTGTGCACAGAATAATGCAATGCTAGAAAAAAAAACAAGGATGCCAATATTTTAATCATCTTTGTAAAGAAATCTAGTGTTGTGCATGCTATACAACATTTGGTCTAATGAGGGGCGCAAAACTTGTATGCTAATTTCTATGCAAATATATTTTTGCATGCTGAGTTAGATCTATTGTTTGTTCAACTCAATACTTTTTCCACAGTAAAAGAATCTTCCTGTGCACCGTGTGCCCTCTATTACAGGGTTCCAGGGGTAAAAAAGCAAAGATAAATGAAGTCATATGGTCAGGTTTTTATAATTTTCTCCTAATGTGATAAATGAAAGTCTGAGGGAAATGACATTTGGATTCAAACATGATGTTGGGCACATGAACAGGAAAAAGTTCATAAATAGGCAGGTTTAACCATGAAAATCAAAGTAAAAAGTAATGAGATTTGTATATAACAATACAGAGGAATAACATTTTTCACTTGACTTAAAAGCTATAGTCCCTCAAAATCACAGTCTGCATCTTTTGACAGTTTTGGATAGGTTGTATTTGTGTACTGTATCTAGTTGTATAGTAAAAAGGGTTTTCTGTACAATACAATCTTGAATTGATCTTTGTGAAAGAGCTATTCAACTCATTTAAGATGTTTCTCAGCTACGCTAGTGCCACTCTGCTTTACACACCTACACCTAATTATCCTTTGTGAATGTCTTTTGTGGTGTGTGTGTGTTTGTATGTGTATGTGTGTGTGTCTTGGGATCTTTTGTTAAACCATCCAGGCAAAGCGAGAGTCATATGCCTTTCTGTGGGACATGGCGGTGGTAGAATACGCCGCTCTGACAGACGACGACTGCACTCTGACTGTAGCAGGAAACAGCATGAGCACCAGAGGCTACGGCATGGCCCTGCAGCATGGCAGTCCTTACAGAGACCTCTTCTCTCAGAAGTATGTATTTTGTATACAGTTTAATATTCATTGTGAAAAAACAATGATAGCACCAGCTAAATTTCCCAATTTTTGTATCATGCCACCTTTTCAAGGAATAATTCAACACTTTGGGAAATATACACGCTTTAATCCTTACAAAAACGAAGTGTAAATATAAGTTTATGTGCTGGACTGTTTCTTGGCCATAAGCAGTTATTCCTTGGAGGTTGTGAGTTTGGAATGAATGTCTATTTCCCAAAATGTTGAACTATTCCTTTAAATATTAATAATAAATTTAAATCTATTGGATTAAGCATACATGTAAGTACAAATTTAATATTTTCCCTCCATTTTATTTGCTCGTTTGTTTTTGGTCTGTCTCTTTTTTTCTCCAGATACAAAACAGAAATTTGTTGCTCTCAACATTTTCAATGCAGTCTCCCAAGATTGATAGAAGTGAATTTCAAATCAAAGCTGCAAACTTTTTTCTCCATGTAACATATAAATTCAGCCTAAGCACCATCTCAAATGGGAGAATTGATCACCGTGTAAACTACAGACTTGGTGAAAGATCTTAAATACATCAGTTGTAGGAAAAGAAATGGTGAACATTTTAGGGTGTCTGGAGTGATGTTTCATGAATATAAATGTGTACAAATGACAATATGTCAAAAGCTTTGGCAGCTGTGTGTATACATGTCTGAATGTGACTTTTTGCTCTGAATGAATGTGCAAGCCTATCCACAAATACATACATGTCAGTCACTGTTGAAGAGGCTGAATAATGACTGTGCAGAATGCCAACCACTCCAATGGGACAGATTCACAGTCTCGCCTCTGTTTGTACTCAGCTGTCATCATTCTCCTGCACAATATCCATCCATTTTCCCTGTTGCCTGTGTACTAACTAATGAGCTGACTGTAGTATTTGGTCATCTTTGTTTCCACACCTATACAATTTGATTTGAAACTAATTAATCTTGAGACCGTGATTGTTTTTCTTTGCATTGTTTACATAGAACTGGTCTTTTAGTTCTTGTTAGCATTCAGGAGTTGTTTCAGCGACGCTCCAACATCATGCGTTTCCCTCTGCATTTTAACTGACTGTGGGTCTTTAAAGATCGAAGAATCAATGCTAATTCAGCACCTGAACATTAACAGTATTTTTTTCCTTTTCATTAGGTTTATTGCATGACTACACCGTATTATCGTATAATTATAGTAATTCTGAGTAGTCCTCTATTGATTTTCTCATTTTCCTTTATGGTTATCAATGAAAATGATTTAATTTTCTGTAATTTGATTAGCCAGCATTTAATATAATGACTCAATGCTTTTAAAGCATGTTTCCTGTGGTGCTGTTACATGAAACTGTGCACCAACTGTGTGTGAAAGAAATACTTAATCTTTCTCCTCAGGATATTGGAGCTTCAGGAAAAAGGTGACCTCGACATCCTAAAGCAGAAATGGTGGCCAAAGAAAGGCCGCTGTGACCTGCAGAGCCATGCAGATGCCCAGCCGGAGGGAAGGGCGCTGCGTCTCCACAGCTTTGCCGGCGTGTTCTGTATCCTGGCTGCTGGGCTGCTGCTGGCCCTCCTGGTGGCTGCACTGGAGACCTGGTGGAACAGCAACCACTGCCGCAGAGAGCAGCCCAAAGAGGTGACCACTGGCAACTCACCGGGCCAGGGCCCAGGCCCAAGCCTGCTCACCCAGAACCGGGCCATGGTGGCCACCACGGGTCCCCCTGCCCCACCAAGGCCCCGGTCGAGACCCAGACCCCCGGGCCCCCCGGTCCTGCCCAGAGATGCCACTGCCACACTCTACTTTATGGATCCAGCAGGCGCTGACGCCAGCCCCGATTTAGTAGAGCTGCAGTACACCCAGTTATAATAGGTGTGCCCCTGATGATAGTCCAGACATCATGTGATCAATCTACTCATTCCTTCTCATGTTGGGAGAAAGGTTGGGGTGCTTTGTTAGGGACTTCTCTGAGGCTTCTCTCTCAAACACACTCACTGTGATTCTCTCTCATACTGACACGCAAAAAATATTAATTGCCTACATTTTGTGCTGAACAAACAATCATAGTCACTGGTGTTTATGTGAGAGAACCACAGCTGGAATAGCAGTAAATACAATGTTGAATTGCAAATTCAAAACCACATACTGGAATTGTACTTCTGAGTCGATAAGTGCTTCAGTTGTACAATAGCTCTCTTTAGCTAATCCATTCAAGTCTTAATGCTGTAGAGCTCTGAATTCATCTTGCCGCTGTCGACTGGGCAGCCCCTCTGCATGAGGCGTCCAGACAACTAAGGCTTGACATGGATCCCTAAACTAAAGTGTGAGCAAAAGCAGATGCTAAAGAGCCTTGACCTGCCTGTTTGACTTGACAGTCCAACAATCCAATAAGAACCACTGGCCACCCATTTCAGGCCCAGTCCTGTCCTGACAAAACACAGTAAATCAAACCAATGCTGTTTTTTTGTGCATATGAGAGTTTGAGTTACTGCTGTTGACTTCTATTTCAGACTTGTGTGTGCAGCTGCTCTCATAATAACCACATACTGCAGTCATGTGAGAGTCACAAAAGCCAAACATTCACTGCCTCATTAATTATAGCAATTGATGCGTTGTTTTTAGTATAATCATGGATATAACCTCTAGTATTGTGTTTGTAGATATGTGTTAAACTGATGTTTCACCCAAAATCTGTCTTTAGAGCATCAAACACCCTCTATAGGTTTGAAATGTTGCTGTAAAAAGTGTAAAAACTGTAACCATGTAAACTATATTACATGGTTAGAAATGTATGAAAATTATGCTTCAACTCATTCCAGTCCAAGTTATTCAAGTACATATTCCAGACCAGTAAGCAGTCCGCAATTTTGAAAACACATTTATAATGAAAAAATGCCAAACATTCTCTGGTTGAGCTATTCAAATGTGAGGATTTGCACATTTTCCCCGTTTCAAGGTTTTTTTTCTCTCTAATCAAGGACCATTTAAATATGGCCAAATACACAGTTTACCAGTCATGAATTCAAGCAGACTACAGATACTGTTCTTCACACTACAAACTTTTTATAGCCACCTTTCAGGAGTGTTTAATATTCAACAGATGTGGGTGGAGTATCACTGTAAATTGTTCAAAGCATCGCTAGCACCATGACAGCACAAACAGAGTATGTGGACATTATGACAGCCACCCTCCTGCAAACCCAAGCACACAAGCCATTTAAAGGAATGGTTCGACATGTTGGGAAATACACTTATTCTCTTTTTTTTGCCAATCAGACGAGAGTATAGATACCACTCTAAGTGCATCAGCTATGGAGCTGGAGCATGTAGCTGCCTGCTTACAGCCTTTATGCTAAGCTAAGCTTTTCATGTTTCATGGCTGTAGCTTCATACTTAAAGTCCAACTGAAAACATATCTGCTCTGTAAATCACTTGTCCTGTCCTGTGTTGCCTTTTGAAAAAAAAAAAAAGAACAAAAGGAAGAAATTTATTGATTTCCTGATTGTGTCCCCTAGTTTTACATTATTTCAATTTAATACCAACCACTGCCAACCACTTAAATAAGTGGAGACCTTATTTGAATACAGAAAATCAAATCTTATTAAATCAAATATCATGAAGCGATAATGTGGTGTTCTATCATGGGCAGAGCAGATGGTCACACAGAGCCTGATAGCATCCTGCTACACAACACAAGAGCCATGAACTCTAAACAACAACAACAACCCACATTAACTTTCCTGTTAAATCTAACTTATAAATATGAACCCACGTCTTGTCGAGCACCTTCAAGGTTTTCCTTGGATTTTTTAGAGATGCATGGTGCTGCATGCAGTCGTGCACCTTTACAGTGAGTTAAGTTAAATAAGTAAAACAAAAAAAAAAAAATCACGATTTGAGCGTCCATAGGGATTTAAATTTTTTTTTTAATGGAATAAAAAGATGATAAATAAAGGTTGTGCTGAATGACATTTATTCTGTAGGCCTGGAACAATATGTCCCGATTTTATACTATCACAATACTGGGGTAGAATCGATTCTCGATTCAAAACCGATTCTCAATTGAATGAATGACTCTCCTGCTGCAGTATACTGTGTGCCAAACCATTCACTGTTGCCCCTAATACAATATGAAACATAACTGACAGATTAGATAAATGGTCCGAAGCCTTTTCATTTTAAAATGCTAAATGCATGCAAATGAATTAATTTAAAGCAACGTACATTCTCCTGCCTATATAAGAATAACAAACTGAGGAGGAGGCAGAGTGCTCTGCTGTGTTGTTATCAACGTCATGTCTCCAGCAGTGGAGAGCAGCCTCTCTGCTGCACTGTTAGCCCCGAGGAAAGCGATGTCAAATACGCTGGGCAGGTGTAGGGTTTTTGATGTGAAACTGCTGGAGTTCGCTGATCCACTCTGTTAATATTATTCTCTGAATGAAGGTGTAGAATGTATACACAAAGTACTTCACGTTGGTCTCGCAAAGGTAATTATTTAGTCATTAAATCAAATCATGTAAGATGAATTACAAGATAACTCTAGCGTGTGCACGGTGTAGATTGTGCGGATGCTGCACTGTCCTCACAGTTGAGTTCCACTTTTTTCGTTCCGTTACTGTCACATACTGGAATTTTTACGAAGGCAGTGGCCAGTAATACAAAGGCGGCCCATAGGCAGGGAAAACCCTGACCTTAGCTTGTTGAACAAGCCACCAAATAAACATTCAAAGGGCAAAGGTGCACACAGGCTACATAGTTAATTAGCTGTAGCATTAAACAGCATGTAAACACACCTTAAAATGTCACTTTGGACTTGTTAGATGCTGGTTTGGTCATTGCTCTTCAAAATCCCTGTTAGCAACACACTGTCTGTCCATGACTTGTAGCCGTTTGTTTTCTTTCTCTCCGTTCAGTAAAGTGCAGCCTGCGAATTGAAGAGGAGCATTTCTGATATTTTTCTAAAATAGTACTTATACTACATAATGTCAGTACAACTATAATTACATACATGCATAATTAGTACAAAACTATTAATACATTTAAAAACATGTTGACATCATTTTTGTTGGAATTTAACATACAGACATGAGTGGTATCATTCTTCTCATCTAACTCTCAACAAGAAAGCTAATAAGTGTACATCCCAAGCTGCTGAATTATTCCTTTAAGTACTTGAGTATCAATTTATTGCAATTATATGTCAATATCCAGATTCAGATGGGACCATTTTGGTTATGTATGGTTGTCTATGATTTTCAGCAGGTCACTAAGAATTACGGTCTGGAAAGGGTTTCTGGTCCATTGACATATAATGACATAACAAGCGCTTCACCAGAAGGGAGGCGGGACATATGGACAGACAGAGAGAGAGACTGGGAGGAGGCTGAGGCTCTTGACACAGGTCAGGAGCGGCCTGACATTACTGGATGGTCATTGGCTGTGTCAGGGCGAGGGGCGGGGCATGGGGCCGGGCAGGGGTAGATTCTAGTCGCTTCATCTGTCATCTCACCTCATGGTCTCTCCTGTTTTCTGTCATTTTTGTTTTGTCTTGACTGTTCTCAGTGTGTCTTGACCTAAATGGGTGCATGATGGTAGAATAAAATATTGCTGTGTGGAGGGCAGGATGCAGCCAAGAACAGGCGTGGTAACATTTGTTGAAAACTGTGTCTGATTAACAATAATGAGCTATTTATTTGGCTTCTCCCTCTCCTCTCCCATATTTGTGTTGCCTCATTCATGCTCCGAAAACGAAACATTTTAAAAGACTCTTTTATAATTTCAACTATTTCAATTAACTGACATGAGCTATCTTTGTCTTCATTTCAATTTATTGTCTCACAAAGTCTGATTCATTGGATTTGTGCATCCATTAGAGCCTGTCTTGTTAACAACTGATGCTCTTCATGCAAGAGTCACCTACTATGGATGTGTGGACACCTAATTGTGTAGAAAATTTAAACACTTCTGCATGAAGAGACATCTTCTTTTAAGTTCATTTCAGAAGTAGAGACATTACCTTTACAACCCCATATTTAAGATTTAGTATTTTAAGGTAATGTCTCTCAATGTTGGCTGCTTAAAAAATTCTAGTATATTATTCATTTTAAATGTTTGGGCTTCCTGAATGAAGCTGATAACAGGTCTGCTATTACAGCATCCTTCAGACAACTGTTGTAATCCGTCTCTCTCTGTCTTTTCACTCTCTCCCCATTCCATTCTATCTTTAAACCTCTTAACCCTTTTCACTGCACATTTTTATCCTTTATCACACTCCTACTTAATTACATCCCTGCTCTCCTTTCCATTAAAACCTATCCCACTCTCTTTGGCTCTGCCTTTCTTTCAATCTGTCTTTAGGACAAAGAGGTGAACCTGGAACAGGTCCACCAGCGTTTGAACAGCCTCCTGGACGAAGACTTGGCCCACAAGCAGCTGCCAGGTCAGTCTATCGAGATCTCTGCCCTGGACATTGGCAGCATGCAGCCCAGCCAGTCCCTGGAGGTCTTGTCTGCAAGGGACTACCCTTCTCATCGGGGGCCGCCACCACTCTCTGTGACCACCTTCCTCCAGGAGGGTCATGGGGCAGGAAGGACACTGGGCGCAGTCGGTGGCAGGACCTTACCCCTGCCACTCAGCAGTGCCACCATGCCCTCTATCCGCTGCAAACACAGGGCACCCAACGGCGGGCTCTTCCGCCAGAGCCCAGTCAAGACACCCATGCCAATGTCCTACCAACCAGTGCCAGGAGGACCCATCCCAGAAGCCAGCGAGCCCAGCCACGGGACATCCATCTGAGCACGCCGAACATTCACAGACACTCAAGCTCAAAAAGAAGAGTGGAGAGCTGAACAGTGTGAAGAGATATAAATAAAACACTAAAAAAGGATTTTTATGACGACCAGTGATGATGAGTCGGTGGGACGACACATGACAAGACTTTACTGTACATATTTGTAAGTACAAAGAGAGAGAGAAGCAACATTAAAAAGTGTATTTTGAATATTCTCAACAGTTGAGTTTAAAAAACAAAAAAGTATTAAAAAAAATGACTGTTTGAATGGCTTTGTAAATTTTGTTCTAAATGAATAAAGGTGACAATTCTTTGTGGTTGTTTTCTAAGTGCCAAGTTCAAAGATGTTTTCTTTCAGATCAACATTAACTGAATGTACTGTGAGAATTCATGATAAAAAAGACATTTCACACTTCAAAGACATTGGAAGAATTGATTTGTTTCATATGAAAAAAATAAAAAGTATAATACAAAAACACTGAGACGTGTGCTTGAAAACATTTAGAGTATCAGTGTCATGCTGTCAGTGTGTATCTGTGACTCTGGGATCACTGATAAAATAGTGTTTGGGAACACAAAAGGGAGGAAAGCAAATGCTCATGGTTAAAAACCTTTGGGTGCAGGGGGACAAGTGAAAAACTGCATTTTTCAGTTAAAAACAAAAATAAGCTTTATACACATTGCTTTCACTGTGAAGGAAGCAGGACTTCCTCCTTATCAGTTCTAGCCAACAACTGGGATTGGGAAAAGGGAATTGGTGCTCCAAAAAACATATTGACCACTTCACCCATGATCAATCCATCTGATACCAACTGATAATTCCACTTGATGCCCAGTTATGCCCATAAGGATCTCACTTGTGGTCCACCCTAGCACAACTAACAGCATGCAGTCATTAAAGAGAAACAACGAGTGGTCCATGTGGGGATTGAAAATAATTGCTCACAGTGGGCCTATTTCACTGCCCACTTTCACACCACCAGCAACCCACACAGACACATACACACACAGGGTATATATGAACAAGCTGGGCCCTGATGCCAGCCCCAGCATGTGGGGACCACATACATGGTAGATGGAATAAAAAACATTAGCTGAGCAGACTTAGCTGGGGAGGGGACATAGCTGGTCACTGTCATGGTGTGCGTTTGTGGGGGTAGGCAAAATAAAACAGTTTTCTCTGTCGATATTTGGTGTTATCACTGGATAAACCAAATCTATCAAATTACTGATGTTGTGAGTCCTTTATCAAGCAAAATTTGATCTAATGGCAGTTTTCAATGGCCTGGATCTGATATTTTAAATGAGAACAGCAACTATAACCAACTGCATCAAACAACAAACAAGCCTAAATTCTAGTTCAGAGGTCCAGAATATAAACTGGTCATAACTGTAAATAATCCAGACAAAAAATAAGACAGCAGGAGTGAATGTCATGCACTCATGTAAAACAAATAGCCGACATAACATATAGTCATCCTTTTTTCTTTTATTTAAAGATTATTTTCTTGGCATTTTGGCCAGAATTGAACTGCTGATGTTGCAGAAATACTGTAGTTGAGAAAAATTTTGTTTTGTGTTTTATAGACTAAATAATTAATTACGCAAGAAAATAATTATCAGATTAAACCAATAAGAAAAAGACCCTTAGTTGCAGCTCTAATATTATATAGATTTTAGATCATATCAAGGAACTTTCATTTTGTGTTGACTTTAGTGGCCCCTGTGGACAAAAGTGGTAGTATTCTCCCAGAATGAAGACTGCATTTTCCATGAACACCACCGCCTCATGTGTGCATTTGCTTTGGAAGTGAGTGAAAGAAAGAGCTACTTATTTTTAATACTAATTTATATATATATATATATATATATATATATATATATATATATATATATATGCGGAGTGCATTGCAATGAGGTAATGCATCTATTTATGGCTATGTAAGATTAATAATTGTAACATGATGATGGTGAAGCAAAGTGTCGTTCTTAAACCTAGGTTACATGTAAGGCTGCATTCACACCAGAACCGGAAATGTGGCACCTTCCTGCAGGATTGTGCGGAGGTGTGGGCATGTTTATTTGTGCTTTAGAACATAACTGCTGTGAAACAAGAAGAAAATAAAAAAATAAAATTGTATTTCTTAGATTCACTCCTTTGTTCTCACTACACCGCTGCTGGTTCTTTTCATTCACTCCCTCGCTCACTCCACCACCACTGCTCTCTAGTTTTCTCTAATCTTTTTTAAAATGAGTCGGGAAGCCAACAAGTCAAATTTTACTTCTAAAGTACTCAAACAAAGAGGAATGTCCTCCCCTCACCCTAGTAATATTTTTGTTCCCTTATGCTACAATGCTACATGTAATATAAATGTAGGCTCTTCAGGTCTGTGTGTCGTAAATCTTTCTACCTGATTTTCGCAGGGAATCCAACCTGGTGGCAGGCATCTACAATAACTATATAGAATAACTATATAGAAATAGCCTATCTTGTTGCTGGTCTCATTTGCTTACGTAGGTCTTGATTTGACTTGATTTGTAATGCGACTAATTAAAGGGGCAGAGTGCACAGTGAGCTCAGCAATCTGTATTTCTCTGTTTTGCATCTTCAGGCTAGGCTAATCCATCATTGCTAACTTTGGAGCTAACTCCCTTCAATTTTCCAGCACTTGGAGAAACAACAGGCATTTAATTGGCACACTGTAATCTGTGCTGTACATTTACTGGCAGACTGACTTTTGACATTTGTATCCACCGACACTTTCTCTGTGTCCAACTCGCTAGGCAAACATACTACGCAATGCAGTATAACTTAACAGAGTTGCTCGTTTCCTAGGCACCAACACGGTGTCCTGAACAGCGCTGCACAGACTCCCAAACGCTAAATATTTCTGAATGAGTGGATATTTGGCGTTAATTCTGGCATTAAAAAATATTTTTTGGCCTGGCGGGGGTTCGCATTGATATAGTTGTAGGAGAAACACTGATTCAGTAAACGTTCAGTACATTTAGTAAACGCTCAGTAACCGTTGAGAACAGTTAGACCCAGAAGTCTCTGTTAGTTGGGCAAGTCCAAAGTTGTGAAAACAACGGGGGTGTTTTGAATACACCAAACAGGTAGTTTGTTAGTCTGTCCCCCCGGCGCAGGAAATAGTGGATTAATCCCAAAAAGCTGCTTATGTAGCACTTTTCTCCTTATGAAAGTAACACAGAGATTATTCCACCAATCAGTATTTAGTCGGACGAGAGAGTATCGACCAATTAATCGACAAGTCGACCAGCAGACTACAGCCATAGTGATGTTCTTAATAAACAAGACATCCGTCCCCATTCTCCTGATGATTTCTCTGACACCCTGCCTCTTATTCAAATACAGCTTAATTCTGATGTTGGTTTATAAGTTACCTGAACTCCATTTAAACCCACTGTACAGACTGCCACTGGAGATAAGAACTGATTAAGACAACTTCTGACTGGTGATCTGTTGAATCAACCTCAAAACCCAACTGAGCAAACCAGGCCTTTTTTTAAAGGACCTATTGAATAAAATGTCAAAATAAAGAGCTGCAATTTTTGCACAATATTTCTGTTTCATTTATATTTCAAATGCATTTCTTTTCACTGTCAGCACTGAGTTTATAAGAAACACAACAGAAGGTCCATAATCACAAAATTGTGCCATTGTGATTCAAACTTGTCTTTCACATTTCATTTTTCTTTGCACCTGTCTATCAGGTGTACATTAGATAACTATTAGTTTGACTTCCAGGACTGCAGCAAGTTACAGTCATTGAATGTAGATGGACTCCAGAGTAAGAGCAACACAGACCATGTCAAGAAAAGCAAAGTGCTATTTAAAGAACAGTTCAATAAACTCATTTAGAGCAAATAAGGTCCCAAGGTGAGACCTGCTTGTAAACCATCAACTTAAGCTCTATATACTATAGAAGTCCATGACTGGTATGATACAAGTATTTGAGATCAAAAGTCAGTAGATTTTTATTGTGCTTAGTCTTAAACAGTGTTTTCATGTTGCAGTGTTTTTTTTTTACCATGATTTTAAATGAAACTTCAGCATTTCTGTTAGATAATGATGAGGTATGAGCCCAGACTGTTTCCATGGCATATCATACACAAAGAGCTTCTATCTTTTCCAGTAACAATCACATCCCCAAGCCCTGCAATGATGAAATGATCTGCTGCAATCAAGATTGCATGTATTTCATCTTGAAGAAATGAAACACAAATAAGTCATCTTATGCTGTTGTCTGCACAAACACACACGTTTATACTCTGTTGTTGACCACTAACAAAACATTCATCTTTAAGCCATTGATTTACTTACTTTTTACCAACACAGATGACTGCAATTCCTGCACCACTGTTCACATTCTTGCTTGCAAACTTTGTGTATACATGAAGGATTACAAATTGTATCCACTAGGTGAAAGATTGGGGTCTAATCATCCCTTCTCTACACTGGAATATCTTCCTTGAACTTCTGCTTTTGCACAATGTAAACAGAAAACATGGTGACTATCGAGGAGGTTGCAATATTATTGATGTTAAGATCACCGCAGAAAAAGCAGCGGCAGCGATATCAGCATTGGCGTAAAGACATTGCATAGATGTGGGTAGTTACAGAGAAGCTCTCTGTGTTTCTCTTTGAAACTTTCCACCATTGTTGTTGTGGCTATACTGCTGACCTCCTTTTGTGATACTGTCCTTACCGGTCATGCACTGTATTGCAGTTAAATAATAGAGTTAATTTCTGAGGACATGCACAAACAACATTACCAAGGAATGCAGGACATGTGTGGCAGCCATGACGCGCATGCTAACATGTAGTTAAATGCAAGTATACCAGTGGCTCAGGTTATATGATATTGCAGTATTGCTTGTGCTATTAGCATGTTGTTTATCACCAGCAATTTTGCAAGCACAAAACTAACTGGCAGCAATGCTACGGTCATTGCAGCCATTGACCCACACTGCTGGCCTGGCTGGGATGTAGACTAACATCTGCCTTCTCCAACACATATGGAGTCACCATCTGCTCGTTTTCACCTGAAGGCAAAGAGTTTTAAGGGGAGAAAAAATTATGAAAGTTCCTTCAGGAGTTACTGCTGCAGCAACAAGGACGGGATCCCTTTGCCAGCTGCGTTCACTGGTATGGCACCTGGCCTGATGCACATAGTGGTGGAGTGTTTGTCCAAGTTTTCAAATAAGTGAGGCAGCTCAACTTGACTGCACCATGCCCCTAAATTTAAGAGAGGAAGTGAGGACTTTAAAATTGCTTCCCCCAAGTTTGAGTGTGGAAGCTCTTCAGAGTACTCGAGTTAGGAGATCTGTCTGCGCTCATATGTGTTTGGAGATTGTTGATTTGCCCTTGTCACCTTTTCTGTCCGGCGGTCCTGCCTGCCAGTCTTAGACGTGGTGCTGAGCAGAGCTGTGAAGTCTCCATGGTTGTGCTCAAAGAAACCACTGACCTTGTTCTGAGTCCTGTCAGGAACGTACTTCCTGTTTTTGCCTAACACAAACAGTCCACTGCCACCACTTTATGTCAAGACTCATTTTATAACATGGCCTTTTTCACCTCCACATCAGCTACAGTACATACAGAAGCTGTGCCTCACTTTGTATGTTTTAAAAAAACCAACTCCCAGAGGAGCTAGTGAGATTGCTTTCATCTGAAGGGATTATTGAAGAGGTCATCATAAAAGACAAGTCCATTTTTAAACACTGCCTAATGCAGATTAAATGAATACATGTGTTACCGCAGGTAAACTATCTTAATGTAGAAATATAGATAATGTGCTGTGCATGGAAGAAAATCACATAATGGACTCATTACTTGTAAAACCAAAATCTCCATCAGTTTTTCACATAGCACATTATCACAGGAACATGGACTTTGTAATTATACAATTCTGCCATACATGACTCGCATGAATAGTCTGTATAATTAGCTCATGTGGGCAGTGTGAGGCAATCTGCTGTAAAATAACTTCCAATCTCCCTGCGGGGAGATCACTGACCGTCTGTCCAGACTGCCTTTGCAGCGTTATTATCCATTCATTGGGCTATCATACCTTAAGCTGCACACAGGGCTTTAGTCTTCTTGACCAGAGGGGAGGCTCTTTTATTTTTTGCCCCCAAAACTTTAAATTTTGATGACATTAACTTGAAGTCTGTCCATATTTAGTAGTTGGCATAACAGCAGCCTCTTGGTTTTTAAATTCACAACATAAGATTTTCATCAGGCCAGTCCAGTACCTACAGAGACATCTACAGACAACATAATAATTCAATCTTTTAAACACACAACATGACTAGCAGATGGGGAGCTTTAATTAGGAAACCTAAAATGATTCTCTAAATCTCCTTAAATACATATCAGCCAATAAATTCTGAAGACTGTTTTTTTCTGTATGTGACAAACCAAAGCACACAAACATAAAATTTGATTAACGTGATAAACTGTAGCCATGAGCAAAAAATATTAAATATGTAAATAATGTACACCTAACAACACAATGACATGTCAAAATCCCTAAAGAAACACATTTATTATATATGCCTTTTCTAAGGAGTGAAAAAACCCAACATCCACTTGAATTTTAAATTCTGCCACTGTTTTTGTTCCATAGATATAATTAGAGCAACATTTCTTAAACATTACTGTCTAATTACTACTTCCTATGTATTACATAATGTGAAGGAGTGTTTAAGGAATAGATTTATTTATTGGAATAATGTATTCCAAAGCAAAATGCATGTTCAGAAGTATGTAGTAATATGGGACACCAGGGGCCAGATCTGTACACAACGAATAAAAAATATATTTCCCTGCACATAAACTGGCATTTTTAAAAACAGAATGTGCAGTGAAAATGTGCTCACCTCACACATACTTCACACCAGGTATACACATTTCTTTAAAGCCATCTGAGGCTGATGTGGTGAGGTAGAGATTAAATATAAGGTGAGAGACAGAATCTTTTAGTAAAATGCTGGTAATTTAATACTGACTAACTGATTTTGTGGGATCAATTTCATCATTCTTTTAATTTACATATAGGATGCATTGTTTTATCTCAGTTAATATTCTTTTTATATTATCCCTGCCAGTTAAGACTTTCTGGATCCATTTAGTCATTCTTTTAATCACATACAGGATGAAAATTGGTACAAACTAATTATTGTTTACATTGCTGATGTTTAAAATGACAATGAGATATTACTGCCAACAATGGTTTACAGGTCCATGTGATGAATTGATCAAATGGACGTTATAAATAGCCACACAGCCGTGCATAATGGTCACACGTAGTGACAGCTGCTCTGGCTGTTTGAGAACCTCACCTTGGTTCAACACAATCTGTGAAGGGCACATCTTTACTATTTGTTTCAATCACAAGGCTGAAGACTGGTGGAGCAGGCAGCATGTTGATGTGAAAACGGCTGATTAAGGGTATGTCTCCATCTATTTATGGCTAATTGTGGGAGTGGAAAGAGGCTCATGCACGTGTCCGTAGTTTCACAGAAATTAAGCTTAATATAACAGAACCATGCATACACACAGCTTTATAAATCTGATGAAAATTTCATATTTCTGGCTTTATGCATAGACACAGTTTTATGCAGCTGGCCCCTGGACAGTATGAAACACAGAATTTTTTTTCTTTTTTTCTACAAAGACTGAGGAGAAACAGCACAGACTTTAAGCTGATTAAAGATTGTTCATATTTCACCCACTTTCAATCAACAACTTTGCGCAAACATATCAATTTAGCCGCTGAAAAATCTTGCATTCTCCTCTCTTCTACTCCTCCCCTTGTGGTACTTAAAACTGATATGCCAACAGAAAGAGCCAAAAATGTTAAACTCTGACTGTAAAAGAACCAAAAATTCCAGCACAATGTCTGGACTTTATACTCCCACAGTGAGTACAATTGATCAACTGTGTAATCTTTTATTCTTTTGCAGTCAGGAATTTTTGATCCAAAGCACCTGTCAATAAGACTTTCTGAGGTGCTTTTCGACTGTTTATACACTGCAATGAGATATATTGTTGTTAATATTGGTTTATGTCAGAAGGAACACCAACGTCAGAAGTCTTCATCCTCTGGGGATCATGAATGTCTGTACAAAAATTCATGACAATCAATCCAACAGTCATTGAGATTTCAGTCTGGACAGACCAGAGTACTCTCACTATAAGGACTTGAAATAAAACAAAAAAAAGTATATATAATACAATACAACTTTATTGTCAAGCAAGGTGGAAAAAAGGTACTTTTATGCTGTGCAACTCTGGGATTAAAGAAGCCAAAACCTACTGCCTTAAACAATGACAAAAAGAAAACTGCACTTCATTCCTGGCATTATAATAAGACACTGTGGCTTAAAAATGTTGAATTTTTCATGAAGCAAAAGGGCCTCTACTGTGAGAGTACAGGTGTTACACAATGTTATTTCATATTGGTAGAGTTGAATAAGTGCTTTACTGTTAAATTATGTATTCCTCACTCCTTATTAAACTATTTGCTGGTCTACCTACTATAGATGTTTCTTGATATTACTACCTGAATAAAATATCCTTAGGAAACTGTTTCTTTACATTAGTCTTGTGGAAAGAAAAGTGTTTTCTCTAATGTGGTTCCTAAATGTGGGTGATTGCCTTTTTCTATTGAGGCAAATGCATATTACTTTGGCATAATGTCTGCATTTAAAACAGCTTCTCAGCCCAGTCAGTAAGAACAATATTCCCCTAGTGGGAGAAGAGTGAGCAGATGTACATAACATTGTGGTTATATGCAGACATGACAACATACTAGATTGGTGGACTATACTGTACAATCATAATGAATCCCCTGTGTATTATAAACAAAGTGATATAACTAACAGTCCATGAATCAGCCTAAATCAAGTAATGTGTAGGTGAAGGCTGGTGGTTACATGTTTTCAGCTTGCAGTGCAGCTGCATTCAGTGTACAGTTAGGAGCATCAGCAACAGTATTAGATGTACAGAGATGAGGGGTTAAAGGATACAGTACATTTTACATCATCGTTTTATTATTATGAACAAATCCACAGAAGAGACCAAAACAAAGTATGAATTTAACCTACTGACATGTACTGTAGCCACAGCAAAATATAGCATGTTTCTCTGCATATTGGTCATAGATCTCCACTGTTGTCAAAAATAATTCAGACCCTGAAAACTCAGATCCTGACTAAATATGTCACAAAACATCCTTAATTTTATTTATTAAGAGGTTGACTTTCCAAAAACTAAAACCTAATCTGTTTCATCAAGACTGTGCGCTTGGGGTTTGATTAGATTTCATTGACAGCGCTGGCAACATAAACAAACAACACACTGAGACCACAAACAAATGGCAACACCTGGCCTAGTGATCAATCTTGGTCCTCAAGGACGTAAGTTAGGCTGTTTAAAGTATATCAGAGCATTTTCATGACCGCAGTAGTAAACAAACAAGGTGTCCATTGAGAACCATGTCCTGTTGTACTTAGCCATCACATCTTCTGTCTTTTCTTTGTTATCTTTCTTTAGTGCAACCTTTGAACCGCTCACTGTGGGACCGAGAATTCCTGCCTGAATGAAGAGGTGACAAAGTTCAGCTAGAGCTTCGTCAAAACTGCTCAGTATTATTGTTTTGAGTGGAAGTGAACTCAAAAAAAGGGATCCTCTTTTCTTGTTGGTATAACATCCTTAGCTGCAAGACTGCAGCTTGCGCTTCTGTTGAAAAATTTTCAGGTGATTCACTGCAAAGCGCAACGATACGTGAAATCGATCATGCGCGGCTCAAAGCGTGTGTTCGCATACTTGCCTGTCATCATGCTTTGATTCAAATGTTGTTTAACTCCGCTATATTTTCAGTTCATGGAGAGTAGCTCTATGCTAGGCAGAGGTCACTGAGTCTGCTCAGGGCTTTGCTAGTTTGACAAGTTGCCACGTTAAATCTAATGAAGGAATGTTGGAGCTATGTATTAACAACTATTAACAAATAAGCTCTGGCTCTGGCTGCATACACTACACTTAGTTAGTAGGATAAATTCATTGTTGGTTTTGTTTTTTTCATTATATTTGCTGGTAAAATTAAATTACCTGGTGGACAAAATAATGCTATTTTCATCCGTTAAGTTGTCTGCTCTGTTATGTGAAAAGGAGACAGTGCTCAGGGAGATCAGCTGTTGATCAGTTGGCAGAGGTGTCTGGATGGACTCCAGCTTTTATGTTAAGCTGTCACTTTTATGCTCAATGTATTTTATGTGAGTTTATGTGGCAGGTTTTGAGCATATCTTTGATATATTGTAAGTATATTGTATATATGAATGTCATGTTCCTTGTCAAGACCTACACTGTGAGCCCTGTTATTGTGAGGTCCCTGCAGAGACAGTACTTAGAACCAATTATATTCAATTCACATAGTTAAGTTAAAAAATAACTTGTTGAGTAGGCTTAGATAGCGTCTTTAACAAACCCAAATTACTTATTTCAAACCAAATCTATCCGAAACTTTTAAAAATATGAAAGTCATCATTTATAACATGATCACAACAAGTGTAAAATCTGAGCTCCATGTTTAACCACTACAATGAATGGGCGCTTCTACTGTAGTTTTATTCTTCACCACAGTACTTTTAAATGTTGCAGTCAAGAAATCTGTGTGGCATTTTTGACCACTAGTAGCACTTTGGATTAATGTTTTTATGAGGGTGTCCCCACTACACTATCCTCCAAGGGCAGGTAAGAGGACAATTACTAAGTAAATGTGAATGTAAATAATGCATATTTTTTAAAAATGTGTCAAAAATAAGTAGATAAAATGAATTGGCTTTGCAAATGTATTTTTGTTTTGTTTTGTTTTGTTGTGTCTTTTTTTGAAGAAGAAGAAGGAAATGCATTAGACCTCAAGGATACACACAATGCATTTCAGTGAATAACAGTGAAAGAAAACCAGTGTTTGAATTACAGGGGAGACAAGGGGTGGGGGCGTTCTGTTTTTGTATGCCTATATGTAATTACTGAGCTTGGATTCTGTGTCATCATTTCTGCCATCCATTAAATCTAACTTAACTGCTGTTCCCAATCACACACACCTTTGTGAAGCATGTTTGAAGCATCATTTACAGTGATTTTTCAAGGCTATCACAACATCATCTTTTTTTTTTTTTTTTTTTTAAATTTCCAAACTTTCTCATTGAATGACAAGTTTATTTGTCTTTGTAAATATGAGAGATAACAATAACTTAATTAAGTCTCTCTCTCCCTCCCCTCCATTCCTGAAGCTGACTGTGGTTGATCTGGCAAATGAATAAGCTTAAGCTTATGCTAGCAAGTAAACATGAATGTAAAAATGGAATAAGATTAATCATTTAACATGGCCAGATCAATCCTGAAACTTGCAGTGTAATTCCAACACTGAAACACAAACTTTGTTTACTAGAAAACTCCACAGGGCACCTTTAAGTGAAACTAGCTACCTCAGCAGTCAGGATCCATACATTAACATGCTAGTGAGAGCAAGTATAGTATGAATTCAATATGAGGAGCTATAGACACTACCTTTACATGATTTATTAGTGTGATTATGAACTGTAGGAAAATCACTTGTTCCAATATGATCAATGACATGTTAAACAGCATTCCTGAATGACCTCTCACATTATTATCCTTGTGGCATTTGGCAAGCCCATCACAACAAAGGCAGCCAGTGGTAGGTCAGGGCCGTAGGGGCCTCTGATACCTCGCCCTCTCTCCATGGCGCCAATGTGAGTGACCTGTGCATGGTTTATAATGGGATTAATTAGGATGAGCTAATGACTTTGTTGTGAAGCCAAAACATTGCCCTTGGAGATCAATCGGGTCAATTAGCAATGACCTATGATTACCTCAACAGATACTGCCTTTAATAACAGGAGGTCTCTTGTTTCTGAGGGACTGTCTGTTGTTTTGGCAGCCGTATTCTGTTGTGCTTGATATTTTAGTTCTTTTTATACCAACTCTGTTGTCTTTCAGATTGAGATCCTCTTTATTGTCATTTCTCTGCACTCACATACATTGAAGTAAAATGTGTCCTCTGCATTTGACCCATACTAGATGCAAGAAACAGTGGGCAGTGGGGTGCAGCGTCCGGGGACCAACTCCAGTTCTTTTTACCAGTGCCAATGGTCAGGGGCACTGGCACGAGTATTAAACCCTAACATACATGTCTTTGATGGTGTACATGTCTTTCAGCTTAGATGAATAACAACACTGTGCTATATCCATCCCTAATAATATCCTCATTAATTCATTTATGCCACATATGTTTTTCCTGACAGCATCAGAGGAAGAGCTCATAGCATCCACCTTATTCCACGCTTGGGTCAAATGAATGTGGCACATTCATTTTTCTCCCTTCATGCTGCTGGAGACAGATTAATATTTATTATGAGGCCCAATATATGTAAAGTTGCCGGGCTCCTACCTGAGCAGAGTAGTATTAGCTGTGTGATAAACAACTTCTCTCTATTTGATAAATAATCCAGGAGAAACACAGCATCCCGACAGAGCTATGAAAGTTTTATGCCCTGTGCCGCAGAGGCTCTTTCTCTCACCGAATACCAGACATGACTTGGGGAGCCAGCAGAATCCCAATATTTCTCTGTTTCTTTCCATCTGTTTTCTCCCTCCCTATTTCTGTCTCTTCAAATATGCCTAAAACGCCCCTCGCTCTCTGGCTAGTTTAGTCTTTAGTGTTTGTATTCAGAGATATTTTTCTCACTTCACTTGGGAAATATTTCCTTTGCTTGCCAACAGGTTGTTATGCACCCACAACCCAGACAATTAATGAAGATACTATTTCTATAGGATGTGTCTCAAGTGCAGGAAATAGAGTTAACTGCCTGAGAGAGTACACGGGACAAGATTGGAGGATATCTAATATGTGTGTGAGTCAGACTGTTTCTAACTTATTTGGGGATTTTTTTGGAGTGGCAGCTTGTGTGACCATCTGGTCAAAATAAACGACAAAGACCTGAAAGATTTATTACTTTGCCTTCTTCATAGTATTAACCATAGACATTCTTACATAAACTTACTGTACTGCAACAATCCATAAATCTTATTCTGCCTGAGTTGTCATGCTGAGCCAGCTGTTAAAGTGTTTAAGCCTATTTGACCAAACCACTGCAATTTCTGAACAGGAAATTTCTCTTGCTGAAGAATAGTTATTTTGAAAATAAAAATTCACATTTATTCAGATGCAAATAAACTGTTGTGTTGTGCAGTACTGTGCAATCTTGCTCGCCTTGATTTGGAAAGTTTTGAGGGAGTGACTATTAATCACTTGACTACACTGAGAAGTTATTTTGTTGTACACTTCAAAGCTAAAGTATGTAACTTTTTCACTCTACAATTTTGCGGTGGGCACAAATAGCAATGTGCTAGATAATAACAAGCATACAGAAGTCTGAACAACAAGAAAAAAAAGTAACAAAGAAGAAAAAGGATTTAAGAAGTACTTAAAAAGTGCCCAATGGCACTGTATTCATTATTGCAGACTCTTGCTCCTGTTGTTGACATCATACTTTGAATGTATTTGCTTTAACTAGATGTCATGTAAATGCTGAATTCTGAAGGCTGATTGAGTGCACAGGCGTCTTCTTTTTGCCCGTCAAACATCATCACCCAATAGTTGTGCTCATTTTTTGCCAGCTATGGACTAGTTGACAGATCTAATTTTGCGGAATGAAATTTAAATAATAAAATGCTGTTTTCAGTATCATTTCACTGCTTTCATATTGCAATAGGGCATTTCAAAAGATACCACAACAACGTTTAGCAGTCATTGTGCGAGACGAATTCTGACATCCACCAAGAACTGAATCATTATCATCAAGCCAAAATGTCAACCAAAAAGTTTGTGTTTATGTTTTAATAAGGGGGTATTTTTCTGCAAAGAGTAAACTTGGGAATGCTTCACAAGTTGAGGAGAGTCACCATTTCAGCTGGTTAAGATTCATAACACCAACATGTTTACCACCCTACCCAGGTAAGGTGAGCAGTTCTCTGCAACAGCTCATCTGGGTCTATATCTACTGAAACATAGCTGCATGCAGCCTTCATGAATTTCAAAGTTCATCCAGATACTTTATGTGCCAAGTCACTACAGCAGAAACACTAATCATTCAGCAGACATGCACAATCATCAATTATGTGCAATAAAACAAGACTTCTAAAGCTAAATGAAAGCTACTAAAATTACCACTAAACTTCTTACTCAGTACTAAACTACTGGCTAATAAAGAAAGTACTAGTGGGCATTGGACAACTGCATGATTTCAGTATTACTGGAGATACACTGAATATTGCCCGATAAGTTTCATTCAGCTTAATTTTGTTCTGTACAACTTGCAGTGTTTCAGTTTTTGCTTGTGTTTTCTGTATCTGCAGTGCATTTCTTAATGCCTCATATGTGTGTCAAATCGGAGACAGTGTTCCTTAATTGGTTTTTCTTATGTTTGTTTGCAATTGTTTTTTGTAAATACGATATACTGTATGTGTTTTCAGAGTGGTAAAGATGTTTTCTTCATGTGTTTGTTTTCTCTATTTGGTTCTGTTTTCTTAAGTTGTAGTGAATTGTGCCAAGATAATTATAACCACAATAACTATACACTAAAGTAATTAGTTGCATTATTGTCATTGACAAATATTTGAACTGTAATGACTTCTCCAGTTACAGGCCTGTTTTACCTGAATACTATATCCGAGCGAGTGGGGATCTTCTGATAAATAAATAACTGAGATGTAACGAGTTAGTCTGTATGTATTCTGTAAGGGATTTTTTCCTAAGAAAAAATGTTGTGAAAAATCCATTAAAACTTTATAACTAAATTCAAAGCTATAACCTCATCCTATATGTTTCTGGTCTTTAGATCTATTTATCTATGAAATTAAATGGAAATTCCATTTGTTTTTATGAATCTTTCTAACTGTTTGGCAAGCAGACAGAGGTGAACATATCAACTATTTGGGAAACGCAATAAATGTTTTTATTGTGGCAAATCATGCTGGTGGAGAGAAAATTGCAAAAACTGTCTGTACTCTTCAAGTCTATTTTTATATAGCTCTGCCAGACAGAATAGGATTGTGGGAGAACAAAGAATCAGTTGTTATTCTCTTTGCCCTCTTCTTCTTTCTCTCATTATCTCACAGTCTGTCTCCACACTCTATTATCTTTGAGTTTGCCCCATGCTTTCTGTAATGACCATCTTTACTGATTGTATGAATTTAATGATGAAGTTATTTCACAGAACAGAAACTGAGAAGGTGGCAGTTACAAAGAAAAAAATTAAAATAATATTTGAATTAAAATGCAGATATCTGAGTAGTTTGACTGTTTTTACTTTAGCTGCAGACATTTTGGTAAACACATGATCTGTTTATTTATAAATCAGATTTCAGATAAATATTCAATAAGTAAGTAAAATCTAAAAGTCTAAATCTGAATCTACCATTTTGGATTTGCAGTTTTTTAATCCCTCACATCAGAATGTAAAATGAAAACAATGCCTGCAGTTAGAATATGAATTTATATTTATGGTTTGAATTTATAAATATTTGGTTGTTTTCAAAACTCGAGTAGCACGATCAATGGTTTGTGTTTCGCTCTCAGATGAGTTGAATTATACTGGAGATCACTGCCAATAACTTGGAGAGAACATGAAATGTGATCCAGAGATGGTGTAAATGTCAATGGAATGAGGCAGAAAACAAAATGGATGCATCTTTCCTTTGGCAGCAGAAACTATGGACACAGGCGTTCCTGTCAGTTTAAACTTAGCTACTAGCAGCTTTACTCTGGGGATGCTTTGGGCTAAAATATCTCAACAACTATTGAATGGATTGATGCAGCAAATTTATTTTCAGGTGTTTTTTACTTTTGCAGTGAAATCTCTCAACAGCTGTTAGATGGACTGGAATGAAATTTGGTTAATTTGGCCATTCATGTCCACAGAAGTATGACCCGTAAGTATGACTTTCCAGTGCAAATTTTTAATTCTTTTGTCCAATACATAGGTTTATGACTACATATCTGAAAACGAAAGTCATTCCCCTCAGCCTTAACTGTATTTTGTTTAGTGCTAATTATTGTATCTGTTCAGCCTCTCGGCCGGGACACTCAGCCTTCATGTGTGCAGCATGTGTGCGTCGCGGAAACCACCTGCTATGTTAACAGTTTAGAGCAGCCACACAGACTCTCAGTCTTGTTTAGGCATGAAGCGCTATGTAAAACTGGTTTGTAATTAACTTCTATAACTAAATTCTGGAAAGAACAATAATAGCAGCAGTTTGAATTGGCAAATTTAAAAGTGTTAATGTTGCGACCAATAGCTAGGCACAGAAAGTTATAGATGCTGCAATTTAACATTTGCGCCATCTGCAGGCAATAAGTGTTACAAATGCACTTTTTTCTTTTATTATAACTGCTTCTTTTTGAGTTTTTACAGTCACATTTTTCAGTTTGATAAAATCATTAACACATGAGGTGTCCTTGTACCATACCAACCTCCAGCAAATGTTCAAATAGAAATACAATTTATCTTGCGGATTTATACACCAAGTGGCTTTAAAGATCTTTTTTTAAATTCATTTCTGACTTTATTCACTTGCAAACATCTGTAACCTTGGTTTAACCAAATAATCTCATCGAGACATTTACTTGGTCACTTAAAAAGGAAAATGAAATTAACAATGAGCTTTTTAAGGAACTGTAGTGTTTATTATGAGGAGAAAAATTTACTTGTTAATTACTTGTTAAAGGTTATGATGGAAATTTAGTTTTTTGCTTGCAGAAAAATGAGACAACCTCAGTGAGAACTGGTATATCAACTATATTAATTCCAGCACAGTTATTCTCCACTAGAGTCAGTCAAAAATGTTCAAATCCACATTCAATAAATCCCTTAAATCCTAATGGGAATTAGTTCAGAATACATTATTCTCAATGGTTTGTAATTTTGGTATGAGGTCTGTAATTTAGTATACTGGCAGCTAGTCATCATGCAGATAGTGGCAAACATTCAGTTGCTCTAAAACTACATTTACAGGCAAATTTGCACAGAACAGAAACTTGTCACATGAATTGTTTATGCAGAAAACTTGACTCCTCATATCTTTACTTAATAGATTTTGTTATTTTTCTGGTAACTTCATAAATCTAGTAAATTCAAACTCAATCTAGTGACTTTTTCTGACCAAATCATTTGGGGACAGGTTGGTATTGCTAATACTTTACCAATTTGTTCCACTTGCTTGTTAAATCCAAAAAGATCTGATAATCGCAGCTGTTCTAATGCAAAGTTTAGCCTCTTGGTCTACTGCAGATATATTCCTATGCAAATTAGTAAAATATTATCTAGTAACTTCTGCTGACTTTTTGAAGAGCAATTATTTTTCTGCAAAACAGAGACAGCGTTTCCACTTATAAACCTCTTTGAAAATGCCAGTCTGTGTTTTTCCACTGATTTTCAATGTTACATACACGACTGCATGGCAGAAGTGACATACCTTAGAACAGTCAAGGATATTTTAAACAAGATCACAACATTTCATAACCTCAGGAAACCGTGAGAAGAGATTTTTTTCTTTAGTTTCAAACTTAACTAAAACATTTTTTAGGTTACGCTAACCTCATCACAGTTGGCTGTCAAAATACTGTACATATTTGTTACTGTTTCACATCAGCTCATCATCCCTGACAGAACCTTTGAGCCTGGATGCCTATTCCACAGCTGCATGCAGGTTTATGAACCAGCTGCTGTTCATTGAGGCAGCCAATTCACTGGGCACAGAGTAAACAGCCTCAGACATCCACAGCTCAAGAGAGGAAGAGATGGAACCACTGACTCGATTTCAGAGCACCAGTGAACATGTTGCACTTGTCAAAGTCATTTCCAGTCTCCCTTTTATTCCCCAGGTGAGTGAGTTTGTGAAATGGTAAAACAGAATATTGTCCAAATGCTGGGTGAGGAATAATTTAAATTGCTGCATCAGTATAAAGAAAATGACCCTGTATTCTAAAAATCTCTGCATTACTTGATTTTTATTCAATAAAATGATGATATTATGGCTGCAGGTGTCAGATAAAAATTACTCCACATTAAACTAAATGTCAAATTAAAATATGGACTTAAAACGTAAAAATTGACAGTAGTTGAATCTGGCTCAATTTTTGCTGCAACCCAATGCCACATAATATCAAATACACTTTATTTTACCTCATTCCATCTGCATCATTGTATTTTGTTTTAATTCTGTAATTAAAAAATGCATTGACTATTCATATATGCTTTTTCTGTGGGTTTTGTGTTTATAAATGTGTAGACGATGTTAAGCACTTAAACACTTAAAACATCAAAAATTTGTAAAACACAGGCATTACAGTTTCCTACAGCCTGAGGTTATGCTATCAGATGTCTTGTTTTGCCAAACCAGTCTAAAACCCAAAGACACTCAACACATAATAATGTTAAGACAAGGAAAAGCAAGAAATTTGAGAAGCTAAAACCATCAAATGTTTGGTATTTTGGCTTTAAAACTGATTATTAATTGATAATTAAAATAGATTCATTTTCTGTTGATGTCTAATCTGACTAAATGATCAATCAACTAGTCGTTAGAGCTCTACAATATACACTCACTGGTGTTACTAATATTTTGTCCACCCCATTATACATGAGGGAAGCAAAATATTAGGAACACTCTTCAATACAATGCACTCCAGTACACCACTACTACTCACTACAAAATAATAAACATCAAGTAGAATTATCACCTTTCTGAGAGTGTCAACAAAAATAGAAAATGTATAAGCTTTGTAAAAATAGAATTTCTGACAGAGCTGTTGTACTGGATTGCATTCGATTGCACAGGTGTACGTAATGAAGTGGCTGGTGAGTGTATGTCATAACCACTGGGCAACTAGGACGCCTGCATATTTTTACTCTTTTATTTTTACCTCGCAATTGTTACATCAGCAGACAAAATGATTGCCACCATGATACCTTTCCAGAGTTGTAAAATCCAGCCTCAGAGTATTACAAACCACTGTCCAGTGTTTTTGCATCTAATAAGCTTTCAAGCTGACAGATGTATTATTCAATACCAAAATTAAAGTGATTTTGTGAGCCGTTGCAAATGGTGCCAGTGTCCTGTTTCACAAACATAATACATTTGTACTTCCTACAGTCCTCTTGCATGTAATACTTTGGATTTGTTAAATGTGTCAAGATTAACATGAGAATAAATTAGTTCATGTTGTAAGTCGCAGCCTGCATGTCACAAATTGCATGTCTGAAATTGGTCCCTGGGTCATATTTTATCGTTTCACCTGTACTTCAAACACCCACTTACATAGACATTTATGTATATATATATATATAATTTAATTTGAAAATCAACAAGCAGCATCTTAAATATGATAAAATATGTCAACCTTGGCTCACAGATATGGTCAGAGATACAGCACAGGAAGGGAGAAATCAGGTTACTGAGTAGCTACATATAAAAAGAAAGTTTTAGAATAACTGTGGTTTTGACAGAACAAGTAAAACCACTCTCAGATTCTCTTAAGTAACCATATTTCACCAACTATCCTGGTTTCTTGTGCACTAGTAGTACTTGAGTCAAGTGTTTACTCATCAGGGAGACAGTATGACTGAAAAAACAGCTTATTCCTTTCCTTTCTGAGAGTCAATCTGTCTGTTTATCTACTCAACCAGCAACTTCATCTGCTAAAGATGTGGAAATCAGTGCGTCTTCTTTCACATATAAAACCACTTTCCCATTTGGGCTAATGTTTTCTTTAAGAGCACTTAAAAGAAAACATAATACACTAGTTGCCCACAGTATACAACCAAGTGGGACTTGAATGGGCCAGGGATAATTCAAAATATTTATCACATGAAGTCAGACACAATATTTGTCTAATAGAGTCTGTATACCATCTGATGAATTGTGTTTGGGAGATAGAAGTTATGGAAAATAATTGGTACGCTCCGGGTAGCGCTGTTAGGCCTCGTAGTGCACACTGCTGTACGAAGGTGCTGGATGAATAATGGTGTTAGGCAGACGGCCGCGTCGCTGGAATATTAATCTCAAATGTGTGGCAGATGTGGTCACTCTGTTAGAAGGATGAAAATGAAATTTATTTTCTATAGCTGAAATGACAAAACACAAAGATACGGACAGACCCTTTCCCCTTCAAAAGCAGGAAGACATACGTGATCATACATATGTACATACACACACGCGCGCATAAATACATAAAAGTCACTCCACAACTTTCACATGACGTCTAACGGTTCCAAGTTCAAGTTGTCCACATTTGAAGTTTATTCTGACAGTTTGGGTGAGTCTGTCTGTCTTCTACAAAGCAGACAAGAGTTGAAGAGTGGTGTGAGTGTGTGTGTGTGTGTGTGTGTGTGGAGATGGGGAAGGCGGAGGGTGTCGTGCCTTGATTCCAAGTGGCATCAGTTCTATGGCGGCACGCAAGTTGTGGCAGCAGGGCAGAACTAAATTGCTGCAAGCCTCAGAGGCTGCTGTGTCTATTAAATTCAAAGTGGATTTAAGGTGAATTATGAGCATCAAACTGGGATTATCATCACAAAGTCGATTTGCTTATTTAAATGCCTGCTCAATAATTAAAACTTAAGACTGCTCTTAACATTCTGTGTTCATAGGACGGACGCTGGGCACTGCCAGTAATAAGGTTTCTTCTATTTTCTGAAGACATAGATAAAGAAAATGTGAATAATAATTCTGTCATTTAATAAATAGTTTATTTTCCTTAGACACATTTTATATTCTAATGAAATACAGAATTCTATTTCCCCAAGTCCTCCTTTATTTGCACAGATATCAAAAGCAATTTTTCCTGCAAGGATATTTCCTATCAAGAAACTGCCTTTGGTACCTTACTCTGCAGAGCAAAACCTTCAAGTATGATCATCCAAAAGCCGAGAACACCTTGTTTCATGTGCCCTTGTCTGAAAAACATATGTTTGTAATACTATTTGATTCTTGAAACTCTGTGATACAGTAGCCGGTGGCGTTTTCTTGTAAACAAACACAACTATGTTATATTTAGTGTTTCTTATCTAAAACACACTGTCTGTATCCTTGAGACCATTAAGATAAACATGTTCAATACATGTCCTAATACAACCTTTGCAGCTGCTTTTTTAAAAACATTTTAAAACATGCATGGTGTACATCCATGTTTACATGAGTTGGGAGGACTTCTTCCTCCCTGCCTCATGCTGATGCACTGCAATATTTTCTGGTGTGTTAGGTCATGTCACCTACAGTTGAAGCAATTTGCTAATTAATCAATTTACAGAAAATGAACCTTCAATAACTTTTATAAAGTGTTTTTTTAATAAAAAATGCTAAAAATTCACTTGTTAAGTAAATATTCGTGAATTAGGAAATACACATAGAGGTACAGTTAGTTAAACAACTTGTAAAGACAAGATCTGGTTGGATATATACATTTAAGACTAACAATTTATTAAAATCTCCTTATCTATCCTTTCTGTCCTGTATTGACATACTGTATGATTACTGTCAGTTGCCAAATGTTCTGTATCAATATTGATGCCAAAATAATCAGTCAATTTATCTATTAGTCAATTAGATCAATATAAAAAAAACATCACCACAAATTTTGATAATGATGTAATCATTTAAATTATTTATCAAGCAAAAATGACAAACAGTCTCTGGATCCACCTTCTCAAAAGTGAATATTTGCTGCTTTCAAGGTTGAATTAAACAAGCAATTTGAAGACATTACCGTGGACTCTGGGTAATTGAGACTTTTCACTATTTTATATATTCACCTATGTTTTTGAATATTCATCACTATTTTGTAGTCATACTGGTCAAGTTTAAATTCTAAACAAGCAAATCTGATTGCTGACTCTTGACAGCTTCAACCTGACATTTTCAATGATTTAAAAATGTGTGATTTGGCATGGCGTTGTGCTCCACTCGGTGAATTCACTAATTAAGTAATTGCACACAGTTCATAAAAAGCCTGCAGAGAATTCTGTCACAGCACACTGAAGAGGGCGACTTGCCAAACGTCTGTGCTTAGGCCCCCCCTGTGCTATTTATAAACCTGTGGAAAAGGTTTTGAATGCGTCAGCATGTTTGCAGGTTTGGACCTCCTCCTTCACGTTCTGTTTCCTCCAGCTCAAGCAGAGAAACGCAGGATGTCAGGTGAGAACGGTGCAGGTTCGTGTTGTCTTCCTCACAAACTAACGCTACACACACCTACTGCGCAGTTTGCACACTGTGAGACTGCTGTCACAGTGCCCACGGCAGGGCAGATGTCCCTTCATATGGACAAAGCCAGAGAGAGGAGACAGCTTAGATCTCATTAGCAAATTACTACATCAGTTCATCAGCATCCACACCACGGAGCAGCCTCTGGCTTTTCCGCCCACTCCCCATCAACAGCTTTCATCCTTGTTCAATAATGCTTCTTGGAAAAAAAAAACACAAAGAACATAAAACTGAATCCAAGTGACAGGACCTTTCTGCTGCATACTGAGTCCCTCACCTATTGTGACAGGTGTCTTTACTCTCTCCTAGGTCCATGTTGCTCTTTCTCTCTGCATTTCTGTAAAACAGACTCCATACAGTGCTTCACTTAACACCTTACAAACAGCAAGCTAAACAGACGTTTTATGTCTCAACATTTCATGCTCAATTTTGTACTGAGCACAACAATCTGTGGCACATATGTTTAGAAAAATAAACATTCTCATGCCTTTAATTTGCATGTGAACATATATTTTAACTATGAAATTATGCCTTGGCAGCTGTCTATAAAAAAAAAATAAAAAATTAAAAAAAAAAAAAGTTCATTACGGTTTGTTTGGATGAAATATAGATAGAAATGGAAATATAAAATAAAACATATTGTGTAATTATACACGCAGTGTGCCTCGTTCAGACTCTGAATGTGAAATTATTTATAATATACTAAAATACTTATTTTTTCATTACTGGATTAAAAATACAGAGAGTGTTGCATTTCTGATTAGACTGACATTTCACTTGAAATTGCTTTCAAGATGACTTTTTTCCCCCAGCAACATTATCTCAATGCTGTTTCCCAATCTGAAATAATGAGCAGAAAACCCTAAAAAGGACTAAATTCATAAATAAAGCCCTTAAGAAAAAAAAAAAAAAAAAAAAAAAAAAAACATGAAAACAAGCTCAAAATACAGAAAATAGAGGCTTGTAATTGTTTGTGTGCTCATATTCAGACTAGGGTGTCAGTTTGGGTTCATTTTGCTTTCAATAGACCGGCCCCTATTAACCAGTAACTAAACTGTTAATTTTTAAGAAAAGTTGTGATATAGCTTTCGTTTGTGAGAACTGTCCAGCTGTCAGTGGTCAGAGCTAGCTTGCTAGGTTGGTTTGACTTATACTTCATTCATCTTCACCTCAAAGTGTTTTCAATGCACTCTACTACTCTAGTGTAAGATGCCAAACTAGCTCACTCAACCCGATCAGTAAATGTGTGTTTTCACAACTTATTTCAGGGCTGCACTCACTTTCAGTCCTGCAAGGTCAAAGATTTTGCACCGATTGATCTGATGTGAATAAAATGAAGTACCTAATCCTAGTATGCAAATTAAACTATAGACCGACATGTGTAACCAGCCAAAAATATTATCAGTGGTTCACTGATTAACAGTTAATAACATCCCCAATTCAAACTGTAGAGAACACTCAAGTCAACACATGAAGAGAAAATGTTCACTTTCTAAATGTAGCAAGCATCAATGACAATAACAACAGTCTAATCATGACACTTGGATAGACACAGATGAACTCACATGGATAGACTCCATGCTCTAGCCACTAACAAATTAATGTCTAAACAAGGAACCAATTTACAAGGTAATTATCAACTCTCTATACATGTCATCAGCCGTTTAAACCTCTGCAGCATGTAATTCTGTCTTTGATCAACTGGAATGGAATAAAAAATATTCATCAAAGATGTTAATCAAAACACAATCTATCAGGTCAGCCATTTAACATGAACACGAGGGAAGGTACTGATACACAACATGTGATTTGAATGTGATTAATTTCTTTCTCAGATTTTCATTTTGTTTTCATTTTCACAGATTATTTCTCTGGAGAGCATTGAAAGTTGTTCCCATAGAAACTGTGCTTAACATGTCATTTTTAAGTCAAGTCACCAACAACTAGTGAATGTCGAGCAGCCAACTCAATGAAAAGGAAAACATTTGAATGAGTCAGTTATGTAGAGGTCAATCATGCTTGAATAAAAGCTTTTTATTATGTCAGATCACTGAATGATTTGGATGTGCCTTTCTTATTTTGCGTATGTCTGTAACCCTTGACCCTAAAGAGCAGATTGTGTTTTTCAAAATCTTTTTTACCGTTTTGTAACCCACAAAACTTTCAAAGTGAAGACACACTCCAGTTTCTTATTTCAATGCTTGTGTGAGGATTTGTGAGCAAAGAAAACCTAACAGCATTCCCTCTGGCCAGATTCCTCGGTGATCCATGTGAGATGTTTATCTTCAGTGTCCAATCAAAGCTGAGCATCGATTCCTTCCCCTCATCAATGTAGCTGTGGCAGCTCCAATCGTCTTTTCCTTTATCCGATCTCCCAGGAAAACCTAACCTGTCTCTTCCTGTCAAAGAATGTCTATGAGAGAAACAGCCCTCAGACTGAGACATGGATCAGTAATAGTCTTCATCACTCTGTAGTACAGCCCAAAGAGATTTCAAAGGGAATATTCTCTAAAGGAGGTCATTGTGTTATTGTTTGTACATTTATCCAGGGCTGTTATAAGGCAGAGGCAAGCTAGGTGCCACAAGCCGGAGAGGTACCAAAGAAGAGAAAGAACTAATTTCAGATGCTCAAAAATATTTTTATAGGTATTAAACCAGCGGTTTACCAAGACCAAAAATGGTCATGTTGCATCTATTTCAGTAACATTTGCTGCTGGTAACTGAAAACTTCAGTATTTTGTTAAGACTGAAGTTGAGCAGTCTGTCTAAATCCTATCCAGACCTTCCTGCAAAAACAGATTTACACTGACAACCAGATGTTATGCAAAATATTATATATAGAAAACTATAAAAATTATTATTTGAAACGTTAAAAGTAAAGCTGTGAGGCACTTTAGGAATGGCAAGGCTGTTAAGCTTACATAAAGCTTATTAATTACTGCCAAAAAAAAATGTAATATGGAACAAGCACCCCATGATACGTTGAATGTGGATTGCAGAAATGAATAATTTCATACACCTAGAGAAAGTTACATATCGGTTGAAAAATAACAGTAGAAGCTTTTACAATACATGTCAGAAAAACATTTCTCTCATTCCATCATGTAATTATGGTATGTTTTATTATGCTTCAACATAACAGGTCAAATTAACCATGAACGGTATCAATCAATACCTTTGAACTGTTTACTATCATATATAATGACGTCATATAATGACGATTGTCATTAATTTTAGTTTTGTCCTTTTTTGTCATCTTTTTCCTTCCCTACTTTGTGTTGTTTTGCAAGTAAATAGGCTTTTTTTTTAAGGAAAACTGTGAGGAAAGTTTAAGTTACTCATTTTAATGTGAAATAAACAGTCAAATAGAATTAGATTAAATAATGGAGTATAAAATGTGGTTTGAACAACTATAAGTGAAAATGTGACATTGATAAAACATGCTCTTTAATAAAAACAGAGTAATGTTAGAATTACAAAGGGATATAAATAACCCGGTTTCTCACATTCAATACCATATCCTAATCATGTTTAAAACCAGGATAAGTCAGAGGCACTGTGTGTAGTGTTGAATGAGTGAAGGTGAATTAAATTAAAATATCATTCAGTTATTTGGCAATGAAAAGATCAGTTCCCTCAGGGATGCCAGTGGATGTCTGGCCTGTGGGGCATTAAAGGTCCAGAACAGATTTATTCTCACTTTTTTAAGATTCATGTTAAAATATCTGAACTCTTCTGTTGTTAAAATACAGTATAGTCTAATTTTTCACTACTGTTGCCAATGGCATGTTTTGGAATTAAAAAAAAAAAAATCTATAATTACATTGCTTCTCATTAAAAAAAATATTAAAATTAAAATATAATTACTTTTTGATACATTCAGGATTCAACATTTTCATATAGGTTGCATTTGCTCTTATTTTAAAGGCTTGCTAGTTTAAGGTTTCCAACACTTATGACTAATTTCTTTAATTAGCTAAAAGCAATTGAATCGACTGTAGATTAGGAGCTCTTGAGCTTGCATTTAATGTGAAATCATTGGTCTTTCTTTTGCTTGGCCAGCCACATTTTCCCACTGAGGAGCAAACAATCTTTAAAAATGATCATGCATTAAGCAGAGATGCATTACCTGAAGTGAGTACTCTACTCAAGGGCACAATCAACTGAAAAAAAAACAACAACAACAATAATGAGTGAATTTGTATTTCTTTTGTAACATTAAACTATAGCACCCTATAGCAACCATTTATCTTCCCATCTTAATTGTGACCTGTCCGTTTTTGATTGGATTTCATTTTGAGAAATAAATCTCAGTCATTGGTAACAACACTGAGCAGCTTGCCAAAGAAATATTTTATCTTTTATTTGAGAGAAAAAAAAGGTCAGTGGGTTTTCTGCATTTTTGAATACACAGCTGATCACCCAAAACCTGCTAAAAAAAAAAGAAATATATATTTTTTAATTGCTCTGAAGAAAGTCTGTAATTCACACAGGAAATCCATCTCCAAGTCAAAACATTTGCCCTATCTAAATTACACAAGGTTATTGGTCTACAAAATTGCTAACTTCTTTTATGCAAAAAAGATGCCAAATGTGCATATAAGAGCTAGTGGTGTAATGGATCATGGTGTTTTACTCTGAAGTGCAATGATTGGTTGATTATGCAAAAAAAAAAAAGCTGTGTGTTATGTGAAGGGGGGACATGTTGAATCCCAACGATTTAAATGCAGTGACTGTCATGAGTGGAAGAACTTTAAAAGCCTCCCACATAATTTAAGTCAAATGTATGGCAGCACTTTGGCTTCCCTGTAAAATATAATGATGATGGAAGAAGGCTGGTGGACAAAACCGTTATGGTGTGTCAGCATTGTGCCACAAGAAAGACATAAGAATGGCAATACATCAAGCATGGCCACACATTTGAAGTGACACCCTGGTGTGTCAGTGAAGGGAGCCAAGAGAAATGATGCTTAGCAACAACTTCTCACTGCAGCATTTAAGCAGCCCTTTGGTGCAGAATCAGACCCGGCTAAAGCTATTACCAAGTCTGGGGATGTTTATCGCTACAGACATGAGGCCATACTCCTCCGTTGTGGAAAACAAAGGGTTTAAAAATACGATGAAAGTGCTTGAACCACACTACAAAATCCCCTTGCGCAACCACTTCAGTATGAAGATGAGAAGCCAGATCTTTATGACCAGGAAAAAATAAAAACTGTCGAAGACATCCTCTGTTGCCCTCACCACAGACAGGTGGACCTCCAGGGCAAAAGAAACCTACGTGACTGTGACTGCTCATTACATCATAGCAGAGTGAGAGATGAGAAGTCGGTGCTGCAGACACACCCCCTCTATGAGAGATACTGATAGGAGCAGTAGCAGAGTGGAAGCTAGAGAGGCCCAATAGCAATATCCTAGTTACCACAGATAATGCCAAGAACCAAGTAAATGCAGTGACAGAAGCATGACTCCGGCCACAGCTTCTATCATGTGCTTTGATCAATTTATCATCCCAAAAGGGAATCTCAGTGAAACATATGGTCCACTTTGGAGTATCAGGAAGGTGGTTTCCTATTTCCACTGAAGCACAACAGCAGCTCATGTGCTTAAGACCAAGCAAGAAATGCTACAGCTACTGACCCACAAGCTTATACACAATGTCACAACAAGATGGAACTCAACTTATGACATGTTGGAGCACTATCTTGAGTAGCAGGCAGCTGTACACTCTGCAATGACAGACAAGACCCTTGAAAAAAATATCAATGATATCGTCACCTTGTCTGATGATGACATGAATGTGGTAGAGGAGGTCCTCTAGGTACTCAAACCCCTCAATATGCTTACAATCCTACTGAGTACTGAAACTACCGTCTGTGTCCATGATCCTTCCTCTGAAAACAAGGATTCTACAATCCATAGCCCCAAGCAAGGAAGACAGCACCATCACTAGAGATGTCAAAGCTGCCATTAGAGAGGACCTGAACCCCAGATACCCTGACCCTCCTATTCTACAGGGCTACCTTCATAGATCTACTGCACTGGATCCAAGGTCCCTGTCTCACCTAGACCCTGCTCTATGCCAGAGGACATACTGTGATCTCACAGCTGAGATTGTGGGCACTGAAGGGGTAAAAAAAAAAAATCACAAGATTGAATCACTTAAATAAAAAATATACTGCAGTCTAGTCTTAGTCTATGTTATTGCTATTAGAATTATACATTTTTGATTTAGAATAATAACAGCTTATATTAAAAGTTATTACTAAAATTACAGTTCTATGAAATATGAAAATAAATAATTAGTTAGTTTAATAGATCAAGTCCTTTTTTCTGCAGGGCCAAGCCCCAGAGTCGACAGGACTCAGAGGCATCTCCACCACAAAAGAAGTCAGCCGTGCAGGAGCTTTTTGGGGAGACCTTTGCAAGCAAGGACACAGGAAAGATGTTTGCCAACACCTCTGAAGAGGAGGTGGCATCCTACAAGGCAGCAAGCAGCATTACAGTAGATGGTGATCCACTGGCATGATGGAAAAGCAAATACCCTCACATTACCATGATGGCAATACACTACCTCACTGTGCCTGGTGCCTCAGTTCCTAGTGAGAGGGTGTTCTCCACGGCAGGGGTGACTGCAAAGAGGTCTACTTCCTCCTCAGACAATGTAGATATCCTCATCTTTTTGAAAAAGAATTTGAAGTTATAAGCTCAGGTCTGTTTTGCTTTCTTTCTTTTTATACTTTTTTGATGATGTAGAAACAGGCTATCTTTCATTCACTAACATGTTTAAAGGCAGAAAGTATGATGCCTCATATTGAACTTTAATGTATAATAACTGAGTATTGAATATTTTATTTTATCATTTAATATAGATTTTATTTTTATTTAAACATTGGACATCTTGAGGGATGTTTTCATTTTTGACAATCAGTGATACTTCTTCGCGTTAAGTGTTTAGAATAAATGGAAAACAGTTATATTTGTTTCTTTTTTTTTGTCCTTTTGCCGATTTAAAAAATGATCTGATCCGTGACTAAAAACCGTGATACTTTCCTAACTAAGTTTGTGATCCTTTGCACCCCTAACAAAAGCATTTATTTTTGTTGAAAACCATGGCATAAAGCCCCCTAAATAAATTATAAAATATATCTTGCTTGTAATTGTAATCAGCAGGGAGACATCATGTCTCAGCACTTTCCGAAACAGCTACCTAAATAAAAATGTGTATTTTTAGACTCACTCCACTATGGTTACAAACAAATTGCTTGGGGAAAAATCACTAAGATAAGGTTATAACTGCTTTTTCGAAGGTTCTCTAGTTGGATGTTTAAAACCTGCACCTCTGACCACACCCAGCATCACTGATGCTCGCTCTGTACCTTCTCAAACATGTCCCCAACAGAGGCCCTTTTCATCTAATGTAGTGCAATTTTGAATTTCTTCTGTTGCTGCGCTTTTAGGTACACCATCGCAGGTGAGAAACACTGTCATTAATTAACTATTGTTTGAAAAGAACACATCTGTGAGTACCAAGCTCTGTATGATCATTCATTTGTTGTTTCTTTCTTGAATCAGCAGTGTTTACGTTAATTATGGGATGCACAATGGCACAGAGCCACACATGTAAATGTCAGCTGGTGTGTAATACGACAGTGTTGGAATTCATCATCACGTAGTTTCAGTCCCACCAAACCTCGTATGCCAAATCTGGTGGGGTTTATGTGAAGCCTCTCTTACAATACTTAATATTCTGTGACTGTCTTTAATTGCATCTCACATAATAGTTTACCACTCATATGATTAAACAAAAGATGAGTGATGATAACAGTGTGGTTTAAAAAAAATCTTATTGAAAGAAGTGATAATGAGCAGCTGTGCATCTTAATTAACTTCTTTCAAAAGTTCTCTGTGTGACAACTTGGCTACATCATCCTCCACAAGTGCACTACTTAACACAAACACGCTTACTTCACTGTACGTTCAATATCCTCAAAAACTGTTTTAAGCTATGTTCAATAAAAGTTCAGATACTGACATTATACTGCACTAGAATACCAAGCAGCCTGACATTACTGTATTCTCCACCGAATAGATTAAGGTAGCTGATAAAATACAGCGTCAGCGCTGAGATCACGTTCAGCTCAACTGCTTATTAATGAGGTCCATCACAGGTCACTTCCATCAATGTACCATGGGAGTATACAGAATCTGTAATTGGGTAGAAATCTCTTTTTCGGTGATCAGTCTTTCAGAAGCTTCTCTCATATTTCAGACTCCTTTCATGAAGTTAATAGATTTTAACAAAGTTGTAAAAATGAGTGACTGACTTGTGAGAGGTAACTATCTGGCAGCAGTAGGAGAATCATCCATCTTCTGGCAAACAGATGTTTGAATAAAATTCACACATATTCACATAAATATGACAAAATATTACCAAAGTCTCCTGACAAATTGAAGACCAGTCAAAGTCATTTGAACCCAGTGCATTTTTAAAGATCACTTCTTATATCTGTACTTTTTTATGTTTAGGTGTTATTTTTGGTCTCCTCTCTGTCCTCTCCTCTGCATCAGTGTTTGATGTAGGGTGGGGCTCAGCTCCCACACACACACACACACACACACACACACAGTGGAAAGCAGAGCAGAGAGGCTGCAGTGGAGATAGCAAACCAGTAAAAAGATAATATTTTACTCAAGTTGACGACAGCTACACTTGTTACTGTATATCCAACAAAACCTTTGCGAAAAAAAGCCAATAGTTTATCAAAACACCTGTTCAACAAGCATAAACATGTAGAAATGTAATATTGTCATTGCTTTGTTGTCTCCCATCTACTACCAGTATGTTTTACACAACCACAGCACACTAGTTAAGCTGTGTGTATGTAGCCTAACTGTTTATCTCAGTTTGCCATATATCTAAAAATTTGTCAAAAAGCTTTTAAAAGCAATTATTTTATAATGAAAAAGAACCGATAAGAGTATCGATAAAGAACCAAACTGATAAGGAGTACCAATAAGAGTAGTAGTATCAATAAAATTCTAACAATAGCCATCCCTATATAATAAAATGCAACAATCAATATCAGTGTTGACTGGGGTAAAAGATTAATACTGCTATGGTTGACCAATTTGAGGAATATATAAAATCTCAATTTTTATAATATTTTAAATATTACGATTTTAATAAATAATTGAAAAATCAATTGTTTTTCTCCACATAAAACTAAATTAAGTCACATCTGACACATTTGTTTGCTATCAGACTGACAACCCTTAAAAGGATACTATAGTCATCATTTTTAAAGTCAGTGATTAAGCTAACATTAATGTTAGCTTCCCAGACTGAACCAGGACTGTCTGGATTCAGTGCTGTCAAACAGTCTGTCCTGTCAGAGTTTTGAAGGTGACATGTTTAAAACAATGATATGATATGCTTAGAAGTTGAACTAGAGATTCTAACAACTTCACCTGCCAGCTATCTGTCATCTATACTTGACAACTGAGCTGCCCTCTGGCTAACTCACTGATGAAAGTGGCGTGAGGAAATCACCTGCATCATTTATCTATAGCGTCCACCACTCAACCACTAAAAAGACACAGTCCACTGCTTTTTTCCAAATATCAAAGTTTCACAGAGTGATGTGTCTCCATCTTTGTCTGAGTGCAAATGCTACAGCCAACAGCCAAGCTTTCCATTCGGTTGTTCATTAGCTATTTAACTACAGTTAAGTAAATTTGTTGGTGCCAGTTGTCATTAAAGTTAGTTGTCAAAAAGTTATAATAGCAGACTAAAACTTTCACCCTCTACAATTTGTTAAGAACTTTTAATGCAAGTTATTTCTCACGGCTCTTGTGATTTGAAAAAAATCACATTTTACACAAAACTACATTTGGTTTAATCTATTCTGCCTACAGGAGTGAACAAACCCGGTTACTACCTTATGTCACATATTAACTGTGTAGGTATTGTGATGTTATTATGAGAAGTTTGTGCTACATTTCTGTATTGTAGCTTTTAATCATCATTTGGTTTCCTCTACAGCATTGAGGATGTGCCAACCATTTCTGAAAGTAATGATATGTCAGTGGCTTATTGTCGGCTTATTTTTCATTCTGTGGTTCATCATTTGATAAGAAACAACTGTCCAAAAACTCACAGTCATGCTGATCCCACACAACTCCTGTTGCATCTGAGTGAAACTGGAGTAGACGGCTCAGCATGATCTCATACTGTGATGCAGTTAGTAACTGTCCACTTTGTGTGCTTGTTTGACCTTAAAAACTGAACATGTATGATGAGTTAAAGTGTTTTCGACATGTATTTTGATGGATTTTAAGGTAAATGGGATTGTTAGAATGATGTCTTTGCAATGGCGATGCTGTGAAAAAAATACAGCAGTGTATTATGATTTATATTTTTGGCCTTCTAAACAATTTTATGAGACTGCTGCTGTTAGATTGAGTCATCTGTCCCACAGTGTTTGGAGTTAAGGGATGATTCCTCTGGACAGCAGTGGGTGTAACAGTCTTTAAAGGAAATGGTTTCTGGCAGTTCAGAAGCAAACAGGGTGCACTCAGGTCAACATTTTGAACTCAGGGGTTCATTTGTTTAATTAAGGTATAAAATAAAAAAATATATATTGTACTTTATGTATGACCTGCATGTGCAAAGAGGAATGAATTACATTAAGTCTCTGGGTGATGTCATTCAGTCCAGTGGATAATAGTGGTCTTAAATTTATACTGATAAACATCTTTTGTTATAAAAAAGTGGTGTATCTGAAACCTGCAATGAGGCACCATGACATAACCCACCCAGTTTGAAAGCACTTTCTTAAATTAAAATCAATCAAAGAATTAAAATACACACTGCTGCAGACAAGGTATTCCAACCACAATATGACATCATCCAAAAAATAAAAATTTTGCAATATCAGTAAGGGGTGATTATTACAACGATGCATTGTGTCCAATCAGCACTACGGTTTTAAGTAGGGCTAAGAATCAAACTTCAATACCTCTTACTTTTTCTTGGATCATGCAGTTTTATTTAAATATTAATTTGGTCAACTTGAGACCATTTTATCTGAGCAAAGTTCTTGTATGACTGTTTTTGTTGGGACAATGTAACTTCTTTTTTTTATTTTGTTCTTGTAGGTAAATATCTCCAGTTCAGTTCTGGCTGGGAAACTTTGCTGCATGTCTCTCCCAAGATAAACGTGCCCCAAAAATACCCCTAAATTGAATGAGATGTAAGCGCTACATACCACTGCAGACACAGTAAAAAAGTGACATAAAAGAGTACTTTGTTCATTCTAGCCCAACATTAAGTGGGGCCTTTGTTAGATTGATCTGGGGTGTGTGGCCCAAAACTGTCAATGTCTGTCATTGGACCAGTGAGTCTTGGAAAGCCAGCCCAACTAATCTAGCTTAGTTCTCTTTCTTCTGTTAAGGATCATCAGGCATTTGCTTGGGTTAAAGGACTCATCAATAAAAAACAAAACAAAAATACTAGGTGATTATCTCTCACTTTAACCAACAGATGGATGGATGTCAAGTGATGCCCCTTCTTCAAAAATCAGTACAAACAAAGCAATCTGAACAGCCACTAGCTGAGCTGTGATGCAATTTTGCTTTCATATTTCAAACTGAAGTGAATCACACTTGATTTTACATATACAGTGCCTAGTTTAAGTAGGTTCAAAAAGGGTCACAGGCATCAAACCAGCACACAATGGTTTCAAATTCATTCCTTCAATACAGCACTGCCTGTTGTCCATTTTGTAGTGAAAGCTTCGCTCACATGATTGAGACTGGCTTGTTGATGCTAATGATTGGTGTGACTATTACTGAATATGTAAAACCCCGCCCTGACACCTAATCCCAACCAAGATGTAAGTCCATGAATTTATGGATTCCCCTCCTGATTGTCACCATCTTTATAATCAACCCATTAATCCTCAAGAGCTGTCCAGGACACAAGTTTGGCTGACAGATGAATGTGAGCATACTTGTAGTTCTCAAGGGCCATGTGTTCCTCTCCTGTGTTTCAGAATCCGAATTTTGACGGTTTCTTGTCCAGATGGATGTCTCTGGGATTGGCATTGGTGAAGCTTTGAGTCAAAGAGACCTGGCAAAAATTGAACAATTCTACGCCTTCACTTGAAACCAGATATTCAACCGCTTAGTCTAGGGAGTCTCTACCTCTGTTATGCAAGTGTGAGGTATCACATTGATCACCTGGTTACACAGACATCCAAATGCATCCCGTCTTGGCTGCACACAAAGCCAGATCACAGCTCAGAAACAACACTTTTGCAAAATTGGCATCTTGAGTAGAAGCTGTATAAGATCTGTGTGTGCCACAGAGCATGGAAAGCAAGTCACAGCAGGCAATTTCAACTGCCAAACATGATTGCCTCAGAAGAACGGAGAGGTAATGTGATGGAGATGCAATCACTGGTCACAAAGCAGCAGCATCAGGAGTGCACACTGGCACATGGTCACATCAGTGCACATTGAACATTCACAAGTTTACACTCTCTCCTGACAAAAAAAGAATAAATTAACTTGAGGATGCGAACAAAAGGACTAATAAGAGACTTTTGCATTTTTAAAATATAAATTCCTTTGAAGTGATTCTCTCAAAGTGAAAATTCTTTCGGCAGTCTCTAAAGAGATTTGAAGAATAAAACATAAAGCTTATTAACTCTTTTATATGTATGGACTGAACGACCAGTCAACAAGGGAACAAGATTCTTTATAAATAAAAGAAAAAAGATCACATTAAAGAACAGTGAACAGGGGATTACCACTTGTGAGGGTTGTAGGGTGAACATTTTATTGTGTTTTTTTTGTCCAAATTTTACATGAGTTTCTCTGACTAATAAAATCCAGCCTTTATATTTATTTTTCATAGATACACAAATGCCTTTATTTAATATCCACAGCACAGAAATGATGGCATGAAACAAGAAGTATTTGTCAAATCAATTCATGTCATCCAAGTTTATTCAATATTCTCTCAGATTCCAATTCATTATTTTTTGGGGAGGGGGGTGTCAGTATTTTCATGATTCATTTCAGGACTCTTCACAGATTGTTGCTGCAATTTGAGACTGCTACATCAATCATCATTGCCCCATCTGCTCCTTATCTGTTCCAGTGATTGTTCATCTGATTGGATCTGGAAGTGCTAAATCCTAGTTTTTGTGATCTTTATTTTTATGTTTGACACTTTTGCATTGATGATTACATTTGAGTCACCAATATAAGCCACTGAACGGTTTTCCTTGTAGGCAGTAGGTGTAAGCTCATTTATCAACAGTACATGGCCATTCATTTTTGTATACAGTGGTCTGCTGCCATTTTTCTTGATTTGGACTCAGCCCCTTTGTACCAAAAAGAGAAAGCTATGTGGCAACAGTTTAAGGAAGAAACTTTTCCTTCACAAAGCCAGATCCATAAAGAATTGGTTTTCCCTGTTTGTTATGGAAGAACTCAACTAGCCCTGACCTCAACCACATCAACCACATCTTTCGGGATTAACAAGAACTCCAACAGCAAGACAGGCACTAAACATCAGTACCTTACCTCACTAATTGTCTTGTGGCTTAAAAAAGAACAAGTCTTGAAATGACATGTTCACAAATTGGTGTAACTTTTTCCTGCTCAAGCTGTGTCTTGAAGTCTCACATGATCCTACAGCTGTTAATGAAGGAGAGGAGGTAACTATAAACATAGCTACTATGCAATATCCTACAGATCCTTCCCACATTGAAGCTTTTCACAACAGGTGCAATGAGAGCTACATTTCCAGGTGCTGCAGTGTAGGCCCCTGTCAACCAGATACGGTATATCCCAAAATTGCTGAGGGGCCAAAAACAATGGTTCTCAGGAAATATGTGGTGGGACTACTCACCTACTGCTGATTCAATGGATTATTGTTGTCTTTTCTTCTTTGAAGTATAAAAATGAAAAGCATGGAGGATTGGCATATGAAAGTGGAACACTGCTCTTGGAAAAAAAAAAAATCAAGCAACACTCAGTCACAAGAGATCCACATGACAAGCATGGTGAGATGGACCAATTACCAAAAAAGGCTCTCCAGTCTTCATTTGATGTACCAGATGTAAAGGTGGTGGAAGTTCGTGAGCGAGAGAGACAGGCAAGTAGCGAAAGCCTGACCAGGTTAATTGATCTGACAGTGTATCTTGCACGGCAGGGACACGCATTCTGAGGAGATGATGAGAGCAACTCCAGCAACAACGGTGGTAACTTCTTTGAACTTGTGAATCTAATTCCCCTCTATGACAGTGTGCTGAGGATGCATATAGAAACTGTTGACAGATTGAAAGTCACCAAGACAAAACCCCAGCTATCAAAGATGTCTAATAGAAGCCAAAATGGCATAATTGCAGCATTGGGTACTTGCATCAAGAAGGAGATACAAAGTGAAATAAAAGAGGCTGAATGGATGAAACCTCTGATGTTTTATACAGAAAACAATTGTCATTTTTAGTGCAACATCTTCATCATATGCAAATAAAAGGAGAGATGCATTGAGGTGTGCAATATTGATATAACTACAGGCTAGGGCCTGGAAAATGCTTTGCTATCCCTTCTGCAGGAGAATGACCAAGAGGTGAAGAATATGTGCAGCCAAGGCTACAATGAAGCAGCCAACATGAGTGGCATGTATAAAGGTCTTTAAATCAGACTGAGCGCACACAATGACAAAGCCCCTCGATGTGCACTGCAAGGCATACTGTCTGAATCTGGTCCGGTCGGGTGGAAGTATCAAAGTCTAACAAGCTTCTATCAACCTTGTGGAGAGACTGTGTGCTCCCCAAAGCGCCATGCTGCCTTGATGAAATGGCAGCAGTCTCTGTATCCTGGACAGTGTGTTGTGGAGTTCAAGAAGTAGCCAGATACCCAATGGGCTTGCAGAGACAGAGCACTGATGGCCTTTCAGAGTATTCTTAAAGCGGTTATGAAACTCCTTGATGACATCAATGAAAGCTATCCATTTAACCTGGCCCAAGGGGATGCTAAGATGTATAGAAAATCGATCAACTTCATATTTATTCTCTGCCTGGAAATCACCACCGAAGTGTTCCAAGTCACTGCTCTAGCATCAGATTCTCTGCAGGAAGAAAAGCTGGACCACTCTACTGCTTACAACATAAGAGATGGCGTGCTTCACACATTACAAACAATGAGGTCTGAGGAGAAGTTTGAGGAAATATTTGGAGGTGCATTAGAGCTCAGACAAAACCTACTGTAGTGTCTGGACAGAAGAGGAAAGGGAAAGTGCCAGTACGTCTCCAACATAGTCCATTAGTGTCTCAAGTGAGTGGTCAGTTTGAGTCTGTTGAGGCACTTCAGGACTAGTGTGTACTACACATTTCTAGATACTATGACTGAGGAGCTTAACAGGAGATTCAAGGGGGGCAACACTTGAAGAATCATTAGGTCCTTCAACTCTTTAACAGTGTGTAACTTTATTTTATTTAAATAATTATGAAGGGCGTCTTTTTTTTTGCTTGGGCATCCGCCCGTCAAAATGTCTGTGCCTAAGTACCCTTAAAAAACTCATTATGCAGCAGATTGGCCTCAGTTTTTTTTATTACCGATGTAATATTTAAGTACCATTTTAATGTTGAAGCTGTCCAAGGTTAAGTTTTTTCTAAATACTTAAAACACTGCTGGGTTGTTCTATAACAATGTAACATATTTTATGATTGATCATGCTTCCTCCATAAAATCTTTCCTGGTAACTATATCTGACAAATAATTGTAGTGGAGAAAAAAGCATAATATTTGCCTCTAAAATGTAATGAAGCAAAGGCATAAAATGGCATAAACTGAAAGTACTTCTACTTTGCGTACAATGTGCAATACTTGTGTAAATGCATTTGGTTACTTTGCACCATTTTGTGTCATCTTGAGTGTTGTCATGTGTGGTCCAGTCAAGTGGAGAGGCCACTGTTAGTAACCTGTTAATCTGTGTTATTTGGTATTCATCTGGTATAAATGTAGACTTATGGACATAACGTGTCACAGATTAAGTAATTTCATATCCTGATGTCAATTTAATAATTAATTTCTCACAAACTGAGAAACCCATAAGAGATTAAAGAATGTGAGAATGTCCATTTTTGGCTTTAAGACAGTGGTGAAAACAATGAAGATATATCATCACACTGATACACAAATCCTGTTAATCGTGTACTACTATAAAGCAGTTCAACTGACTGACCTGCAGCATGTGGCCTAATATAATCTGCAATTTTAAAAAGGGAAAGATTTGTTAGTGTTCTTTAGTGTACTACAATTAACTCATCATATATTTCCACACATCACCCAAGTATAATTAAGTGTCTTAAACCAGAATGTGTAGAGATTTTCAGGCACTTATGTAGCCCATTTTTTCAAGTCCATGAACTGTTGCTAAATGTCCGCTACTATTATGCTGCATGGTTTCCATTCTGTGATCCTCTGCTTTCAAGTCTTAAGTATGTTAGCATTATGTAATGGTTGTTTTGTCTCTTATCCTCTTCCAGTACTATTCAGTTTTAGCTCGTTGTGGGCCAGCTCTTGGTATGTTATTGTATTGCAACTGGGAGTACACTTCAGATGGATTTACAAAGAACAAAAACAAAATCCATCTAAAAAAGGTAAGATGCATGGAGTTGGCTCATCTCACATTTCTCTTGGTTCATGTTTTACTTCCATTATGACCTGTACAATACTCGGGTTTTTTACTTAGTCATTTACTTAGTACACTACAAATCTCAATTTGTCATAACAGCCTTCACCTAACTATGTTTGAATGGGTAAACTGTTGTTTTCAGTCAAAAAGAGTCATACGGTATAACTTTTTTTCCATATCACTTTCATAAAGGAGGCAGTCCGGCTGTAGCAGTTTTGCTCAAGAGACACTAGTCTCCCAGTTGCCAAGAGGCATTTTTCGCATGTAGATGTTAAATGATCATGAAGGGGCAGCACAAATACAACTCACAGCCATTATGTATATTAAATGTGATTACATTTACCATTTCAAATTCCATTAAATGCGCTGTGGCATATCATTAGGCTTTCATTTACGTAAGCTGTGATGACTTTAAGTAATACCTTAACTTCTGATTAGCTTCTGCCACGAACCATGTCGGATGTTAATTGGGTAATGTACAATATATGGTACATACATCCTTGTTGAATGGGCTCTGCTGCCTCTTGCCGACTGTTTCAGCCAATTGTTATTACAACACATTAGGTAATGTGGTCATTTTTACAGAAACTGCGGATCCTCTCAAACTCAATAACACCATGAGGTGGTCATTTTATACTGTAGTTAGGGCCAAAAGTATACACCTTTTTCATTTTTTATTTTGATTATATTGGATTATTTGATTAATAGACTAGTCTGCCATCAGAAAAAAACTAAACAGTTTTTAGCAATGATTTAAAGTTATTTGAAAGAATGAAACAACAAATCCTCATATTTAAGAAGCTGGAAGCAGCAGATATTTGCTTGATAAAAGACATAAATTATTAATAGATTATCAAGATTGTTTCCAATCTATCTTAACTGTGATAGTTAAGATTAAATATGTCAGTCTACCGAAAATGATTATATGTTCAAGCAATGATTATTTTCTTCATCATTTATTATTAATCATCACATCTTTGATATTTATGATTATTCTATTAACCATTTCTCTAAAAAATGTTTTAAAAAAATATCACAGGTTATGAGAATCCTGAAGCAACATCTTTAAATTGCTTCTTTTGTCCAACCAACAGTCCAAAATACAAATTAGAAGAAAAAAAGGCCATATTATGCTTTTTCTGTTATTTTATTTAAGTACATAGTTATATACATATGTATATTTATATACATAACACTGGCAGGAAGTCAGCCATGAATCAGCTTCCAGAAGTTAATCCATAAGAACAGAGTGGGTTCAATGGGAAGGTTTCAGACAGAGGCTGAACTGAGGGGTTGCATAAAGGACTAGTATAAGATAAATGAGGAGTTTTTTTTAACTATAAATCATGCAGATATTCCAGTAGAGCCCCAGATTTTAAATATAGACCTGGAAATATGCATGATATGTCCCCTTTAAACAATTCATTGACTATGAAAATTGTTGTCATTTCATTTTCTGTGTGTGGCTACAACTAATGACTATTTTTATTACTATTTAATCTCCTAATTATTCTCTTGATTGATGGTCATAATGGTGCCAAGAAACAAATCAAATTGATTAACTGACTTACCATTACAACTTTATTTATATGGATCTACAACAATTAATTGTTTTAACATTTTAAGCTTATTTTATACAGATTTAGGCCTGTATGGTAAGATGTAATATTAGTTTGATGTTTCTCAACATGAACATTATGAAAGACCTTTAACCCTGTAAAGCCCAAATTTTGTAGAATTGTTCCTTATTTGACAGTAATGTTACACACACTAGCATGGTGAATGTAGCATTAATGATAAAAATGAATGAAAAATGGAGCAAAGTGGTGAACTAATCAGTAGAATGGATAGACTGTCGGTAGTATTCTGCTCTGCTACCCACCGGTCAACTCAATCAGCTTTCCAAAGGAGTAAAAACAACAAAACAAGCACACATGAGTTATCTATTGACTGCCAAGTATTACCAAGGCAACACATGTTTTCTCTCTCTTTTTCTATGTCTGTTGCTACAAATCTTGTTGGTGAACACATTCATTAACATGGTTTAATTGCAGCTTCAAATAAGGTCCCTTTTCATTTGATTTCTTTCCAAATATACCCACAGTATCTCTACCTGCTGTACACAATGCTGAGTACAGTATTTTTGACACAACATGCAAAGTTAAGATAGAAAAGTTGATGAGGAACAAACTACATATCAACATATCATATACATATATAACAAGTTATGATATGGCAGTGCACTTGAGGATCCAGAATTATAAAATTGAGGTGGATGCTGTAAAATACTTACAAAATGTCAGAAACCAGAAGACCAGAAACAACAGAAACGCTTTGAAATTCAGTAAAAGATTTAAGATGAAACACATTTTTATAAACAGATGTGGGGGCATAGATAACAACAAGAGATGTCAGCTTGTCAGAAAATGCAACCACCAACCCCTCACTCCCTCACCTCAAGGAGTCTCCTAAGCAGCAAAGAAAGGTTGCTTACAGGTTTTGATCATTAAAGGTTGGTGATGGTAAACTGATGAGTACAGGAAGTCAGATCTAAAAAAAACTGAGACAAAAGAGTCCTTAGAGCATAGAAAACAGTTCAAGGCTACATAAAAGGAAAATACAAAAATTGACAGTGATGTCCTGGTATAATGCATTCCCTGGGTTATCATTTAATAGACAGAGTTGACACAGGAATTGGGCTTTGCTTGTATGTGCAATGAACCAGTAGCAATTCTGCTGAATTAGCATACATTCTATTGATTGAAAATACTCCCAACACAAAACCTAAAAGCCTGAACTGTATTTGTTACATCTTATCAAAGATATGTATAATCTATCAGCAGTTTTACAGTTTTTTCCTCTGGCTTATTCGCTGACTGAGACAGTGATGCTTCAGGTAAATATCCACCATCTCAGGAGTCTGTGTACATGTAGGAAATGCAATATGTGTTCATTGTCATGTGTAGCGTAAATTTTGAATGTTAGCCAGTATGTCAAACAAGGTAAAAAAACCCTGAGGGGATGTGAAACTGACAGTTCCTTATGCCCCACCCACCTTAGTTACTGTTGCTACACTTGTCAAGCTTTTCATTCTCACACATTACTCCCATGATTCACCATTTTTTCAGAGAAAAATATTTAATCACAATCCAATCATGTTCGACCTTGTGGTTTACCTGTCTGCTCTGTGTTTTCATTAGGACAACTTGCAAAACCTGACGGTGTGCAGGGTTGCCAGGTTGTTAAAGTTCAGGCTGCAGTTGCGGCAGTCTCTCTCCCTCTTCTGTCTGCTTGCTGCTGCTTGATTTGTTATGTTGTTTTAGTTCTTGATTATTGCTTTTATGAACATTACAACACACACATTTACCCCCCATGCACACTGACATCCACATACCAATTGTTAAAATTTGGTTAATTTGTTTAATTCGATTGAATAAATTATCTTTTGTTAACTCCTCAACATGGTGTGTCTCCTCTTGGTGTGGCCACTTAAACAGGGTTATAACAGACAATACAAACAATATGATCATTAGCTATTGGTACTGGGGTTTTTGAATTTCTGCCTTGATTGCTGTTTGACACTTGACGTTCATAATTTTGTACTAATTGTACTAATTTTGTACTAATTTGCAAAATGAATCTTGCTCGCCGAGTAACATAGATGCTTTGAATTGTCATTATCATCCTAGAATGATGTTGATCTTCTAATCAACTAATCACTGCAAGCTCAAATTGTTATACTGATGGTGTTAGTTCTGTGGAAATTTGCATTTATTGAATTTATCAAGACAACAGGTAGTTTAGAGTTTGTCTCTGCAGCAAATAAAAAATTAAACAGATGAGAAAGAAAGAATGCTTCTTCAAATATATGGGAACAAAAACAGGATAATCAGAAATACAGAGCTGTATATAAAAAAAAAACTTGTTTCAAATCAAGGTCAGTTGTCACTCTGCAATTGAAGTTAGTGATGTGTTTTTAACATAGGTTACCTTATAATTGACATGCTTTGGAATTAAGCACCACTTGAAAATTGCTTTTGAAAATTGGCCATCTAAAAGTTTTAATGGCTACTGATGGCTTATGACAGATATAGAAGCGTGGACGCATTGGTGCCATTGTTAGAGTCTACAGGTACCCAGTAATTTCCCCTGGCACATATGCACAGGTCTCTCTGCCTGCTGTTTGGGTAACATTCAGCTGTACTGCACCTCACTGGTCACCCAAATGGTTGAAGATTACTAAAGAATGTGGTCCATCCGACAAGGTTGACAGCTTCCCTTCTCTACCACAAATGTGCCTCCCATTTCCCAATCACCCGAGAATATATGCAGTAGCTGTGTGTTAAACCAATGTTTTATATGCAATACTGGTGAAGTCTTGCAGCAAGTCGCATTTAGAGAGGTATCAGGCAGAGAGTGCCCAGAGGGTATGCCTCCTATTTGCAGCAGATTCAATTAGATCAGCGCATACTGTATTCTCTTTAGAGTGACGGGCTAGATTGAACAGAGCACTGTCAGCAAGATAAAGGATTGGTTCTTGTACATGGTTAGGATTTCTGATCATCAAAGTTACTCCGATGGGAAATTGATCTCTCTTGCTGCGGTTAAAACAAAATGACCCTTGCTCTGTGCACTCAGGTGCTTGGAGACAACAAATGTATAGTGTCTGATATGCAGCTGGAAAATAGAAGTGGTTGCAGACAAAAGGAAGAAAATGATGGCATAACAACATCCTTTAAAGTATGATTCTTTATCATGTAGGATGAAAAAAGCACTTTTAGGCATTTTTTTGAGTGCTGTGACTTAAGATCTGCTTCATTACTAAAGGCCATGTCTAAATCAATCGAACACTTAACTGCAAGAAAAAAATATAAATAATTCTCAGGACCACTTTATTTGAAGGTCACAACATTTTGCATTACCTCTTTGAATATGTTTATATTCTTATTTGTATATAAAGAAGTAGCAAGAATGTGTTTAAGAAACTATCACATTAAGCAGTGAAGACTCTTCTTAGGTGACATTATTTGCAAATATATTACTCACGCATAGAACCACAAGCATTCATCAATAAAGTTGATCTCTGACTCTTAAGATAGAAATCAATTCAGAATACAAAGCTGCTTTTTAAAAATCCACTGTTTTAACTTGCAGATATGTCATTTGAAAGGGCATACTTGAATAACTGACATCTAGTATATCAGGTGTTGAGAAAATATAAATCATACCCTCAAGTTGTTGTGTGTTTTCCTTATATGATCAGTTTTAGATAAGGCTTTCTATTTTGATATCACTCGCATATGTATAGTAGATTGCAAAACTATAAAATGTTACTGTGCATCAGGTGCTACAGTATGACTCAAGGTTTGTTTCCAAATTCAAATTTCAGCTTGCAGGAGAATAGTAAAAGTGTTTATTTAGCCAAGGACATGGCAAATGTCATTTGCAAAGCAGGAATATCAAAAAGTCTCTGAAGATACCATCGGTAGGATTAGTGGAATTTGTTACAGTCTATTTATGCTCAGCAGAAATGCTGAAACTATTTTCACTGTCATACTGTCAGAATTAGTTTGAGAGCATGCTGAAAGGTACATGTCTGCATATTGACTGAGCCAGTAATCATTGGAGGTCTACTGATGGTGTTTTGATTACTGCTGGTTTGTCGTTTTAACCAGTATTTATCCTGTGACTGATATTATGTGACTTTGAATTATTTATTCTAACGGTGTTCACTCCTGCTGCACATCATATTTTGTTTAGCCCAGCAAAGTATACACTTCACTGACCTCTACACATCTCTCAAGTGTAGACATGTTTTAAGTGACGTCTATTGATGTGGAAATAATCTGAAAACCCAAAAATAAATGTTGTTGCGATAATCCCTCTGTCAATTAATCACAGCATGGTGCTTCTTCCTCTTTATTATAAACCTTAACAGCATTAAAATGAAAAGTCTTCAAATTGATAGAATTTGTCAATTAGTTGTACTGATGTTGTCATTTAAATGGAAAATATGTGAATTTACTTGTAAGGATTCAATTTTGAAAAATGTCAAGAGAAGGAAGAATGCTAGAAAGAATAGAAAAGAAGTGACAGGCTGTAAAATGAAGCGCTCACAACATTAATAACTGCTTTACCAAGTATTCCTTGTTATATAATATCATTCTGGACCAACAACAAGATGTGTTTTCATAGAAAATGGTCGACTTATATTGGAAAGTGCATCTTTCTAGTGCTGCAGTTTACTGAGATTAGTCAGGTAAAAATAAAAAAACAGACAAACATAGATCTGGAAAGGACTTTGTCTCAGGGAATATCCATCTATGAACATTAATACAACTCTTCTTTCCCTTCATACACTTTTTAATATGAAATGAGTAGGCCTATTCACTTTCAGGATACATACAGAATAACTGTAAACATGGGCAGAATAAAGTAGATACAGTAGAAGTCTTTTTTGTAGATGTGACTCAAATATGTTAAGTAAAAGTTATGTTTCACCTGCCTGAAAACTCTGCTGACCTAAACATCTTTAAAACACTCCATCTATTAGTGTGATTCCACATTCTTGAAGGACCAGCTGTTAATAACAGGAGATTGATGTTTAGGCAGATGAATGTGTTGCTTTCAACTGGACAAAGCGCTTTCAAATAAAAACATAATTTTCTCACCATAAGTCAAGGTGCTTTTAAAAATGTCCTTCAATAAAAAATGTTCAAAAATGTATAAAACCCCTGGTGAAAACGAAAAGTTGGTTTACTAAAGTAAGTGGCTTCTTGCTCTACAGTATGCTCTTTAACTGTATTCCCTTGACAAGAGTCTTTTCCAAATCACTTAAAAGGATATGGCTATTGATTTTCTACATTTTTCTTACTGTCAACAAATCTCATGTGCAGAGTCAAACCAACAATAAACTGTTCATTCTTAAAAGTATTGTGTGTGTATCCAAAACCTGATGTATTGTATCCTCTGTAGTGACAACCTCCATTGTTGTCCAAACAATGTACTACATTGTAAAGAACTTTAGTACAAAGCCAGAGGTCCTAGATACGCACATGATACCTGTAAGTAGGTTCATTGCACCATTGGTTTGGCTATGCACAGGAGATTTGTCAGAAAAATATAGGGATAATATATATCCTTTAACATTTTGTTGAAATCTTACCAAGGCTTTGTACTGACCTTTGCACACAGAGCTCATTTAGTCCACGTCCTCTAGGAGGCTACCCAGTGATTGCTGCTGATCTCATGTCATGTGTTGTCTGCAATTAACTGCTTCATCCTCTCTTATGATCTCTTGTCTCTTCTCCTTCTGTGTGAATGGTATCCTTGAGTTTCACCTCATGTGTGTATGAGTGGTCTGGTCTCTCTTCAGGTTTTGTAGTCCAGGTCCTACTAGTGCTTAGCGGCACCTTTGTGCAGCTGCAATTATGAGTGCATTAATCAATCAACAGAAAATTAATCTGTAACTATTTTAATGACTTTAATTATTGTAGGTATTTTTCTAGCAATAGAACCAAGTATTCTCTGATTTCAGCTTCTCAAACATGAGGATTTGCTGCTTTTCTTTGTCGTATGTGACAGTAAATTAAAAACATTTAGCTTTGGGTCTGTTCGTTGGACAAAACAAGCAAATGACAGATCTCACAGTGAGCTGTGAGAAATTGTAAAGGCATTTAACCATTTTTATTCATTTTGTAGGGTAAATGATTAATTGATTAATCAATAATATAATCATGGATGCATATAGGATGAAAATAATCATTAGTTTTATTATTTTCCCATATCAGAATCGGAGGAGGGTTTATGAATAAAGGTTGTCATATGACTAGTCAATGGCAAAAATATTAAAACACCAATTTTTCAAGCAAATAACAGTAATGACAGCAAACTAAAACTAAATTCCTTCTCAGTTAGGTGAATGAAAAAGTGAATAATAATAATAAAATACATTTATTTTAGTTTAAAAAACAATATGTTAAATAACACAATAACACATATATATAATTTATTACTGTTTGAGCAGGATGTTTATGTATTTGCGCTATTTGTAATGGTTTATAATTTACATAAACGGTTACAACAGTATGTGGATATTGTATGTTATTGTCCGCTCATTGTTTCTATACGTATGCATCTATTTTTTAACCCATTTGTTTGTACATAATAGTGACATGTTAATGTCTAATTATCTTTGTTTGGCTTGTTGTCCTTGTGTATTTCTCTGAAGATTGCTGTTTGTAAGTGCACTGGAAGCATGAAGAAACCTTGTAATTCTGTGTATGTGTAAACAGACTTACTAACATAACTTGGCCATTTAAGTGGATTCTGATGAAATGAAAAACCTAAATACTACCCCCTCAATATTGCTACAAACCAATTAGATGCATTACTACAGTTCTAGAAATTTGCAACTTCTTCAAAAGGGCAAATTTTCCTTACCCAGTTATTGACAGACATTTCCACACTGTGATGGATTTACTCTGTCGTAATGTGAATTTCTCTAGTGCACATATTGAATCCTCCTGTTTGAAAGTAAACACTGCCAAACTCCCTGCCAAAGCCGCCTGACATTTGGCTTTAATTTCACATACATTACAGTCACTGGTGCCCCCAAGGCCAAAAAGATACTGTAAAAATGCCCTCTAAGGTGCCCCCACAAAGAAGAAAACATGCCAAAGTTCTGTAATAGCTGTCTTAGTTATGGGTAAATTGGGATAAAGAGCCCTATAGAGGGCTTCTATATGTGAAAATCAGGAATGAAGTGCCCTCATGGGTGCCCTTTCACTGGAAGACAATATGATAGTGCTCTGTAAAGTACCCTCACAAGATGTAATGCAGTGCCCTATGAGTTGTTGTTGAAATGAGGTGAGCTGGAGGTTCTGTACTAGTGCCCTTTGAGCGAAAAAAAAAGTGAAAAAGTGCCATTTAGGATGCCCCTAACCCCATGTTTAGACAGCAAGTGTAGCTTGAGCAACATGTCAGCAGAGCAGCGGCAGCGGCAGCAGCAGCAAGTGCTCCATCTGTGCATCTACACTGGAGGCGTTCAGGTGCAGTGTTGAGTGTAGGTCACTTGCATGTAGGAAGCGCTCAAAGCTAAATACTCATGATTGTAGTGACACATGTGCAAGGGAGGAAAACAGACATGAAGCGTAAATGAACGCTTCAGGTCGCATTTACACCTGTGAGACGAGACTGACACACAAACCTGCATGGAGATGGTGCAGACAGCTGCATAGATTAAAATGAGAGTGTGTGTGTTGCATCTGACAAACATGTATGAAACGCTTGCTGTCTAGACACAGTCCGTCTAACATACTTAAGTACATAATGGGCTGCCCTTTCAATGAAAAAAAGGGATTAAGTGCCTCTAGTGTGCTACCAGGTGAGAAAACATGATGCCCCGATGAGTCCTGTTTTAATGAGTAAAAAACATGAAGTGCCCTATAAGATGTACTATAGGGAAGAAAAACATGTTGAAATGCCCTTCCAGTGAAGGACATGAGATACTGTGCTCTATAATATGCCCTTATGATGGAGTTCACAGGCCATTATGGTAGAAATGAATGTATCCGTTATGTAGGTTGGCCATTAGGAAAATAAAGCACTCTTAAAAGCATTTTGTAGTTGCTATAGCTGACATTATTCCATTCAGGAGATTTTGGTAGAGTACTACTCCACTAGTTTGCAAAGCCACACTGACTATAGATTGTTCTGTAGTCTTTGGGTCAGCGCAGTCCAAGCTGCCAAGTGACAACTGCGTCAGTCGAGTGATCATTCTCCAAATTGACACTGATCAAGACCCAGCTTAGAAACAGATGTGGAGAAGGAAGGCTTTCAGATCTTCTGCTGTTGTCCATTGAGAGGGACATCCCAGTTGACTATAATGAGGTCATTAACATTTACAAGTCATGGCCAAAAAAAAAAAAAAATCTCCTTTGATTTCACCAATCTTGTTTCTTGCTTTTCCAACTTCCCTGACAGGACTGCTCAAACAAACAGCTTATTCTCAAAATGTTAATAGTTTCATGTTTTTACCACATATTAGTTTGTGAAATAAACATTTAAAACATTACCCATTCCCTGTATTTAAACACAGAGATGTTAGATGTTTAAAAAGTAATACAGAGGTGTTTTATATTTTGAGCCTTTTTACCAAACATGCATTGTTGCTCTTGGCTGATGGGGGCTCACCGAATGTATCAGGCACCTCTAAATTTTTTAGCCCCTCCCCATCAGACAGACAATGATTACAGTAGCAAATCGACTAAAGAACTTGAGCCTCAGCTAGTTATTAATCTAATGGGTGTTTTCTCTACCAGATGGTCTGACAAGGTCAACATGGTTAGCCACTTCCTTCAGGTCAAAGAAATGCTCTGGGACTTGGCTAACCAAGAGAAATGACACTCTCTTCTTGCCAGCAAGTGGCAAAAACTGGAAGCCCTTAAAGAGCTCCTCCTGCCTTCTGCAGAGCATACAAAATTCCACCGAATGACAGTGTGTGCCTGTCCTCAGTGGTCCCCGCTTTGCATCACCTCGCCAGCCACCTGTCAGACTTCTCTAGGAGCAAAGGATACAGAGACTCAGTTACATTATCAGGAAAAGAAGTGAAAACAGTTATATGTCAGAGATTCTGCCAGTTTTCTGAACACAGAGGAAGAGAGTTTCTCTCCAGTCGCAGCAGCAGCAACACATCCCACAATGGCAGTGAAAACACTTGTTGTTGATGAATATGCTCAGTTCATGGAAATACTCTAGAGTAAAGAAAAGAACATCATCTTTAGTGCCTAAATAATAAAACCCAGACTGGTAAGAATATCAGACACAAAGCTGTCATTTAAATGTCAATAACATTAACAGAAATTACCATCCTCATTCATAGTAATTATTCGTGACAACAAGCACCTGCCTGTAGTCAAGTGTAAACTTCAAGTCAAATTTCTGGGCTATTGACACAGATAAAGTTCCTGAGGTCTTACAGAGGCTCTTGGATTCCTGAAGCAGTTATTCAGGGCTATAAGTGATTGTTCACTAAACCCCACCACCACCCTCAGTTACTCCTGCTATGCCTGTCAAGCTTTCCATTCTTGCACAGCACTCACACGGTTTATAATGATAATGGCAACAGATTTACTACTTGAAAATCATTATGAATGTACGAGTTACAAAAAAACCTTCCATCAATTTCACCAGCTAAAATGACTGTGGTGATTTCAGCCACAGCCATAGTTAGCTATATAATTAAGCCAAGTTTAGCTCCATGGATCAGTTGAAAACTGTCTCTGGCTGATTTTAATGTTTCCAGCTATTAAAATTAGAATCTTGTAAAAGACTAAATCAGCATGTCCAATGCAAAAAGTTAGCATCCCAAACAACTGATGAACCATAGTTAGTCCGAATATTATATGTATGTATGAAAAGAAAAAATGTAAGATCAGACTGTTTTGTCTGTCTGTTTTGTTTGGCTGCTTTTCTTACATACATACTTGCTTATTGTTTAAAACTGTATGTTTTCACTTTTAATGTTACAAGAGAAAAAGGTTTTAGGATGAGGTCCAACAGATGTGTTAAATTTTTATACCTGGTGACTTTTGGCTGGGGTTGCTGGTTGTTAACTTCCCCTGAACTGACATTATCTTAAACTCAGACAGCATCCAGGGCCATGTTCCACACAGTATTTCCACACAGGGGAAATACTACTCAGTGGATGTGCTGGTCGTAATGGGGCTTTTATTATAACTGGCATTGTAACCCCAGAAACTGGTGTAGTTAGTTAATCAATTACTTGGCCTTGGAATTAACGCTCAGCTGCTACTGTAGGTAAAGTAAGCTTGTTATCCAGACATGTGAATGACTGCAGCTTGCCTTAGAGCAAACTTTTCCTTACACTTTTGCTCTTGTGACACCATTTATGGAGAATTATGTATTAACTCGGTTTGTCTAAATTAAATTTGCTCATTGGGTAACAAATCTGTTCTGCACACAGAAGGTGATGATTTAACAATTTATAACTGAAATCCAACACAGACTCTCATACACCAGGGAGAAAACAATCTGCCAAAAAGAGAGAAATCTGCAGCACTAGAAATGTTCGTGTCCAACTTAGCATTCTGAGAATCACTTTGACAGCCAAAGTACTGTTCCCTACTACCAGCTCATTACCTCGCTGGTAATTTAAAAGCAATGGTTTGGTTATAATTATCCAGTACTGTTGCAAGGCACATTATCTGAGCCAGTATCAGACGCCTAGCCCCAAGTTAGACTCCCATGGTTGAGCGATGTTGCAACAACAGCACATTATGTCCAAGGTCTGCAGCAAAATTGTCTGTTCTGGGTATCAATAATTTGTCAGGGAGCTGTGTTGTTTCTTACAGTGACTCCCAAATTATTCCTTTGAAGTGGATCGTGAAGCTGTTGCTTTCCACCTCCCCTGACAATACTCCTCTCTGTCTGGATCTCTTATTGTCTCTCTGTTTTTCGTCCTCCTTCTAGTTCCCCCTCTTCACAGATCATTATGTTAGAATTATTGCTCACTAGTGCTCTGCTCCACATCTGTCCCTCTGCTTAAGTTCGGGTGGCCGACAACAGCAGTGTTCGCAGTCCCAGCGGGTGTGGCTGAGTTGAGGCAAAGTAGCTTATGGTTCACAGGGCTCACTCCCCCCCCACCCAAACCTCCCCACCCCCACATTCATCTCCCACCTCCTGCCCCCCGCTCCTACTTCACTCATTAGAACAAAAGAAAAAACACAAGGCAAGCAGTGTTAACTGGCAAAGCAGTAAATTATCAACGAGAGCCATATAAATTGGAATTAGCTAACTTTCACAGAGTGGTAATTAGTGCAGGAGGCTGTCATTTGAAGTTTACCATTTCATTAAATGGCGGCCGAGCTGGACTTGTGCTCACAAAGGCCAGAAATGAGTACATCTGAGGGCACTGCACTAGTGTGTGTGTGCAGCTTGTAGCGACCTGCTCCAATAATTGTAAGCTAGTGATTCCTTGTTGCTGATTAAGTAATAGATAACTTCCTATATCTCATTCAACCTGGTTCATTGACCTTTTCACATTAATATATCCACTGGTTTACAACTTACACTCTCTGTTTGAGCCACACTTCATCATGACACAACTGCATGCATTTGATTTACTCACATTTGTGTTACAACTCAGCATATACTGCATTTATGTACTGTATCTGTTAGCTTTAATCACTTTGGCAGTTCAGTATTGTTACACTATTCTCCATATTAAGCATATGGGTTCATTAAATGTAATTTAATTATAATTTATTGTCACAAGAAAGTCAAACATCTCCACAGAGGATGATGACTTGGTACAATTACAATTATAGTCTGTCTACATTTAATTAATAATTACAGAAAGAAAAGCAAAAGCCAGTTTCTAAAATGAACCTTTCTGATGTTCCTTCAAAATATCTCTCTTTGTTGAGGAGAGAAGAATTAATACATTAATTATTGACTGATTTAATTAGCATTTTATGCAGTTTCAATAATTACCATTTAAAAAGGTGCAATGTATTTATAAGTGAAACAGTACCATCAGTCACCATCAGTTGATCAACAAGACAATAACGGCAACTGTTTTTATAACCGATTGATAATCTGAGTCTCTTTTCAAGCAAAAATGCTAAACATGTGCTGGCTGATGATAGTATATTGATATCTTTGGTTTATAGTCACACTAAGTGCATGAATCTATAGAGTCAACCACTTTGGGCCAGACTGAAATATCTATTAGATGGATTAAGATAAAATGTTGTATAGACAATGATGGTTCCCAGACAACAACTATTGGATGGATTGAAATGAAATTTGGTACAGATATTCATGTTCCTCTCATGAGGAGGGTTATAATAAGCGGCTTTCTATACATACACACACACACACATATACATATATATATATATATATATATATATATATATATATATATATATATATTATTATTATATATATATTAAAAAAATTGGTATCTTGGTAATTGCTCCTCTGCTTGGCTTAGAAGAGTAAAATGGTTTGTGCAGATCAAAACGAATCAAAACCTTTAACGTCAAATGGACCTCATTATTTTCTCACATTACTGTTGAGAAGTTTAGTTGAGCTGATACACTCTTCACTGTACATTTGAGTGTTCCCTCTTTCAGCTGCACTTCCTCTGTCAAGACAAATATTTTTTAAAAACTTCAAGACAGCAGAGCAAAGAGTCGCTGGATCGGAGGGCGTAATTTAATGCACAGGCAGCCGCTACATTGCCCCTTTGCCCTTTGTGGGAGAGGGTGAGTGTGAAAGTTAGGGAGATGTCTTTCCCAGGCCTACACTGATAAATATTTTACAGACAGAACTTTGCCTAGTCTCTCTGCATCAGTTCAAAGTGTCCCTGTTCCTCTCACACACTTGCACATATAGTACAGACACAAACGGGCAAACACATTCATAAGGACAAGCTGTATTAAAGAGCTGCAGTCGACAGGTAACCTTTTTCTGCTGCCCGCTGCTGTTACACGACACACAGGCACTCCTGAGCTACAGTCACAGTCAGACCCGGAGGGAAGACAGGCCCAATGACAGGAACGTAGACAACCAATGAATTTAGAGACCAATGTGTAATTTAGAGACTATGTGGGAAATAGAGTGAAGACAACAAGAAAGGCTTTTGACTTTTGATACTGTTTAGAGTAGAATCCACAGCTGCCAACTTTTTCTGTGTAAACTATAAAGTGAAAAGTATCCAGTTCATGCTGAAAAAGTAGTTAGGGCTATATGTTCATCATTGATTAATTTGTTGGATTACTTTATATTATGTGTTAGTTAATTCATCATTTGGTCGATAAAATGGCAGAAAAAGGTGAAAAATGCTGGTTTTGTCCAACCAACAATCCAAGATCCAAGATCCAGAGAAGATAATCAAATATCTGGGACCACAAAAAATATAATTTAAATTATATAAATTATTAATTATATAAATTAATCTGCTATTTTCTCAGTTAATCATGTGGTTTATAGAATGTCAGAAAACAGTCAAAATTATACATTGAAGGTTTCAAGAACCCAAAGCGACATCTTCAGATGTTGTTTGTTTTGTCTGACCAGCGGTCCAAAACACAAAGATATTCAGTTTACTAATGTCGTAGAACTGGGACTTTAGAGCAACTGGACCTGTCTGTGTATTTGCTCACATACATATTTGTACAAACAAATGAAGTAACTCACAGTGAGTCTTTATCCTTTTTCTGTTGTGGCTGAAGCTCCCTCTTTGTGCCATAAGTCAATCCTGCCCGTACTCCTCCTTAATCATACCCAGTGATGCATAAAATAACCGTAAGAGCAACACAAACAATAATTTACACTGAAACATTGCAATTTTTCTGCTGCTATGAAAATATATTTGAAAATGATATACTGAGGTAAACAGTCAACATACAAAGCCTTTAAAAACATTTCACAACATGACAGAACGAAAAATAAAAACAACTCCAAACCACTCATGCATACAAGGGTGTGATCACATATCACACAAACAGATATGTACACACAGACAATGCTCAAGTCAATACTGCGTTGTTTGACTTTGTGTGGGCAATGACTTTAATCAACAATATCAGATTTACAAAAGTATTGCTTGTATACATTTAGACAGATGTTTATTTGTAGTACAGTATTCTCATATTTTAATTAAAAAATATATACCGGGATCAACCATCAGATATGCTGGATTACTATTGGCATTTGAGCGTCAGACAACTCCCGAGAAAAGACTCGTTTCACTATCAGAATTTGATCTATTTGGACTGATATCATTTAGAAAGTCTAGAGGAGCAGCATGATTAAATTATTTTATTCCTATTCAAGTTAGCAAAGAGCTAATCAAAGTCAGACACTTGGCTGGCAGAAGTCCCTAGCACGCATGCCCTATCCATAGAGCATGTGCAGTATGCATTCATCAGGCCAGCACAGGAGTGTCAAACCCGACACCAGATTAAAAACTCCAGGATACTGTGAAACACAGAGAGATTTATCTGGCAGTGATGGGCTTAATCAGCATTGTGTGAGCTCGTTTGGCAAGAGCCTGAATGTAATGAACGTTCATTTACATGTAAAAGTTCTGCACTGCAGATTTAACATGACATGAGCCACATTCAATACAGTTTTCTGCTATATTCAATGTTGTTTTAAAATTCTGTGTTTTTACGCTATCAGTTACATTCCTGTTGGAGAACAGACAACACAGTTTTTAGCAACCCTGCTATCCCTGGCCTCATTATCTCACAAAAAATGATTCCAGTGAGTTTAACGCAGATTTCATATTTGGGGGAAAAGAGAACTGGCTATGACCAGTACTCTGTATCAGCAGATACCCTGAGCTGAGGTATCAGAATCAGGAAAAGGTGAACTGGTGTGTCCCTGCCATAGTTTACTCTGAAAAATGCCACGTGAGGAGTAATATGAAAAAATGCTGCACAGAACAGCTTTATTTTTGCAGAACCTGGTTCCTTGTAAAACAAATAAATAAAAATTCATACCCTTACACTCATGCACATCTCCATACACAAAGCATGCATTTGGGTTCCAATTACTGTTTAGTTTCATTACCGATTACCAGAGAAAAAAAAAACATTTATCAAATGATAAACTGGAAGGAGGCTGTTGTGGAGAATTGCTTGATCACTCAATAAAAAGTAATTTTGATTTAAAAAATGACTGGTCAGAAATTTTATGAAATATTCCTAGTGTAATCTGATCAACAACCCAAAACTCAAAGATATTCAGTTAACAATCATATAAAAACAGCAAAAAGCAGGAAAATTTTCACATTAAAAAAGCTGGAACCAAAGAAAGTTTTTTACATTTCTGCTTAAAAAATATTTCATGATTTCATGATTTATCTTTTTTTTTTTTTTTCAAAAAAGTGGTTGCAGATTAATTTTCTCTAAAAAGATTCATCTAGTCATCACTTTTACTCATCAAATGTACTAAAGATAGTAAATATTTCCATATGACTACAAGAACTCATAAATGTGACATTATCATCTACTCCGCTGCAAGGTTTGCAGACCACCACTTGGGTGTGAAAAAGAAGGAATGACAAACAGAGAAGAGAAAAGAGAGAGACTGAAATGGAGAGACACAGGTGCTGAGTCATTTTGACCTATACGGCGGAGGTCATATCAACGAGTTACTGCAGCTGAGTGAGTCCTCTGTCACTTGACATGCAGACAAGGAAGAAGTTGAGCTCTCTTAAATAGACTTGATAAGGATTTCCTCCGCTGCCTGATGGAGTTGACACTTTTCTACCTCTGTGACATTTCTGCGAGGGCGCTTTAAGCCAAGTGTCAGTCTATATCAGTGGATTCCGCTTTTGCCAAAAAGGCCCCACCTCAACCTTTCCAATGTGTCCCAGACCATTGCTGGGTAATTGACAGAAATGTGGTGGGCGGAGGCCAATGTGACAACTCAGAAAGTCTGCCTCAAACACTAAATAGGCTATCTGGGGTGAAACAGCAAGCAAGAGCAACTAAATATCAGAAAAATTACTGCTATTCCCCCTGGAACCAATTTCAGCTTTTTGTACGCCGAGTTGAATTCTAAATGTTGCATTCATTGGAAAATGAGGAGTTTGCCATGGACTGATAGAGAAGATACACATTCAGCTGACAAGTGACTACATTTACAGCAGTGTAGGACATCCAGCGGTCCTAAAGCATGGCTTCAAGCCATCAGCTTTTCTGAGTTCAGAATATCTGATCTCTGGATGTGACGCATAACTTTTCTAAAACTAATCCATAAGAAATAATTCATCCATTGGAGTATAAAAACGGAAAAATAATTTCATTTTGTTGTTGCTGATGCCCACAATTGAAACTTAACCTCAGAGAACCCTTGATACAAACTGTCACTTTCCATCTGAACAGCTTCAAAATATGCAACTCGCAGTCTTCAAAAAAAAGATATTTATTGAATTTGTTATAGAATATTTAACTCAGTGAATATATTTCTCTGCCATCTTTTTCTTTGTATTGTAAATCATTAATAGCCATAATGCTGGGTTCATTGCCACGATATTATCTAAGAGTATAGATGAGCACTGAGCTCAGTCGAGAAGAGCCAGGCAAGGTCTGTCTCCTTTTAAAAAGACAGTTTTATACACCGTCTGCATGCCTGAAACGCATTCATAAACTCTTCATTCAAGGATGTAGGAACTCTTAGAATCTCAGTGTTCCACTTCTTCAGGCCATTAAAGTGAGAGTTATTTTCTTTGTTGGCTCATGCAGGGAGTCATTTGCTCCGCCTTCATCTCTCTGCATTATGTGCTGTCCTCCAAGGAGTCAGAGTTTCATTAAATTGAAAACCCAGTTTAGCATGTTTGGGGTGCATACATCGATCTGTTTGGCCCTGGTAGATTGCAGTCCAATCCTTCGCATTGGAGGGCTGCAGGTAGGAGCTTACCTAAGTGTTTGCACCTGCAAAGTAATGGGGATAGCTTTGATGAAGCTTAACCCTGTCCCTTTTCAAGAGTCCCTCTGTGTGAAAATCTTTTGATGTCCTAAAACTTTTGATTTTCACTCATCTGTTTTTGTGACTCTTTTTCACTCTCCTTTTCATTATGTCCTCCTCCTCGTCTAGCACTCACTAGATATGGGGGTTTTAGAGCAGATGTTGATTCAAGTAAATATCAAATATTATTCATGTGCTGCAACCAAAGAAAGTGGTATATCTTAAGGTTAGGTTGGTTTTGCTGGTCCAGTCTGGTGTATGAGCTTAAACTGGTGTGATTTTATGCGAACTGCCTGGACCTGCATTTATCATTATGAGACATTCTGGCAAATTAAAAAAAGTAGCCTACATCAGCAACCTGTGCCAATGGCGCTAAATCCAACTTGTACTGCATTATTAATAAGCAATATGACAACTTGATTACCGTATGTTTGTTTATAAACAGAGCCCTGGTGTCTGAATGCAAAAAAAAAAAAAAAAATATGGCAACATTTTGGATTTGAAGAGTTGAGCTGAAAAACATAGGTGAGGCAACATGTAAACACTGCATGAAAACAAGTCATGAAAGAAATGTGGTAAAACTTCTAACTTGCATTCCCGAAAATATCATGCCTCCATTGCTGCACAGATGGGACCCACAGAAAAGGAAAGGGGTACAGTCTTCTGGGAGTACTTCAACACAACTATGCATAGAGGGGGAATTTACCAAGGACAGTGCTAGATGGAATTAGTGCACTGAAGCAATCAACACATTATAATTTTTTTTATTATTATTTTGATATTAAACATTATAAGAAGCAAAGTTAAGTTGAATGGTTGTTGTGACAAATAAAAACAATGTGCAAGGCTCTATGGCATATTTTGATTAATATCAAATACCTTCAGGATTCAGGAGATGTGCATTCAGAACATCCACACTTTCCAAGCAAAGTTATCCTTAAGCCAATACCCAGAGAATCTGAATTACGTCTCCTGTCAAACAGTATACCAATGCATCTGAAAAATGGAATGGGGCTTGACAGATGTGATCTGGCAAGAAAACACTCTGTGATTGTGTCTGTCCATCACGCGACACCTTGTTTCCTGGTCTCACTCAGGAGAATATGGGAGAGCTATAGAGTCGGTGTCGGAGTGTGTTAGTGTGTGCTGGGGCTGACACAACTTTGTCTCTGAATATTGCACAACTCTATTATGTGTTCTGAGAGAGAAGAGGAATGTGCAATGACATCTAACGCTCCGCAGACAGGGAGGGAAGGTGTCTATAACACTATTTCTGTGAACAACACAAAAGTCTCCAATTTCTCAGCATTTTTTGTGTACACTCCCTTTTTGGGCAGATGCTCCTCAGTGAGCCTTGAAGCCGAAGACAAAGCAGCTACATTCAACCTGAGCTATGGGCCAATCCTCCGCAGAGCTTTAAGCATAGATCTCCACCGAGTCCCCAGTTGTTAGAGGGTCTCTCAGGCAGCAGATGTGTTTCCAAACCCCACTTAGCCACACACAGGGAGTTGATCAATGCAGGGGAGGAAAGACACCAAGGAGGTGATTGAGATTCCTGCCACTACAGCAGCACCGGCTGATCTGTTACTGACAAATACTCTCCCTGGGACATGGATCTCCTCCCGATCCCTCCGACTGAGCTGGGGCCGACAGAGAGAAAGACAGAGGGGGAATGTCCAAAAAGGATATAGCATGCGCAAAAAGTAACGGGTTTGAAAAACGTCCTGCTTTATCCAAAGTTTCAAGGTCAAATTTATACTTAAAACCTTTTCAGAGTAATGTGAATGAACATAATCCAAGGCCAGATAATCTCTAATAAACAGGCTTTTTTCCTTTGATGTAGATATCAAAGGGGCATGACATGGGCAAAATGTATTAACTTATAAAACTCAACATGAATGAGCAGCCCTGAACTCATTTCTTTACAGATATATTATGCAGCATGTGGGTCCGTGTGGTTTGCCCCTGACATTATCTTCTTCAGACAGAGAAAGAAAATGCAAGGTCGTCCTCTTCCTTTGTCCTGTGTTGCCTTTTTGTCCTGCTCTGTACCCAGTTAGAGTTGGATGCAGACTATCCTTTTGCTTATTCTCTTCTTTTGAAACATAAGTTGCATCCAAGGGCATTTAAAATGCAGGAGCAATATCATCTTTAATCTGGCTTTGTCTGCATTTAGGTTAGATGCCCCCACCCCGTAGAGGAAAAATAGTTTCTTCTTTATTGCTGTTTTTTCTTTTCCTATTTATGATCATCATCATGATCATCATTTGTCATTTCTGACTAGTTTCAATACTGAATGATGATTTGTTTCTAACTCATCTGTTATTGCATGAATGGCAGTGTCTGATTCCAGAGCTGGGGGCTTCGCCTCAGACCCTGGGTGCACATATATAATGCATGCTCACCTGTTTCTCTGCTGTGTGTCGGAGAAAGTTAAAATGTGTTGACCAGCATGCATCAGCCATGTGGGCTGAGTAACAACAGAAAAAGAGACCGAGTCAGTGTTCACTGATGGCCTGAGGCTACTTTGTCCACTGCCCCCAGAGAAAAGTTTGGCTGATCACAGGGTGAAAAACAAGGAACACAACCTTTTCCCATCTGCTCTGCGACTGGCCGAGTGCTCTTCCTCTGACTAATCAGAATGGACAGGGTTACCTCAAATTAGAAGCAAAAGCAAAACGGCTCTTGTAAAAAGGGAATGCTTCTGTGTGTTAAAGTTGATGGATCAATCCTACAGTGCAGTTTTAAAGCAACTGTTCTTTAAGGCGGATTAGACTGACTTTTTCCCCCCCAAAGACAGGAACATATACTACAAACATACACTCTATACCTTTGACAGAAACACCTAATCTTTGTCAGTGATGCGGTCAGTAAAGCAGGTTGCTGACATGCCCATGTCATGGCTGACATACTGGCCGAAAAAAAAAAAATCGATAGCTGGAGACTTAACTGTGAAAGCTTCTTTCTCACATTACTGCTGCTCCGCACACTGCTTTCTTTTAACATGTTTCAAATTTCTTTACAGTTGTTATTTTTTGTTGTTCTTGCTGAAATGTATCATGCTCACATTTTACTATTTCAAAATTGTTTAAAAATGTTCTTTTCATGTTTTGCCTTCTGGCTATAGAAAACATGCTAAAGGCCAATTTTTAATGATAGAAAGATGCTATAAATATTTTAAATACTTTTGCTTTTTAATAAAAAAACAGCTTCTATTTGGCCAATTAAATGACCTAATATTTTATTCCTCTTCTTTAATTAGACATTTAATCCATTAGTGGACTGACAGTCAAGACAGACAACTGTGAGAAGTCACATCAAGGAAGAAACCAAACATTCACCAATTTCATCTCTTCAAATGTGAGGGTTTTTTTCTCCTGTGCATGGTTTTATAAAATTATAAAATGCATACTTTGGGTTTTGGATTGATGAACAAAGAAATCTCCTCATTCTTTGGGGATGTTTAAAGGGAAATTTTTTTCGCAATCTCCTGACCTTTTACTGACTAAATCAAATAATATTTAATAACATAGTTGTCAGATGAATCAATAATGAAAATTGTTGCACTTGCAGCCCAAAGTCACATTTCGATTTTTAAACTCTATCATCAAACTAAGATTTCAGATGATAGAGAGAAAAATTTGTCGTTCAGTGTCCATGTCCAGACCTCGGGCCTCACAGACAAGGATTCTTCCGAGATGGTCAGATCAAAAACGGGTCCTGAGAGCAGAAACACAATAATTAAATGAAGAGAAAATAGTTTAATTTCTGTGAGGCTGTACCATGAATTATATATAAAGATGGACGTAGCAAGGTGTGTCATCACCTATTGGTTTGTATTGGAGCTGGATTTGAAGCCTTGAGTCACCCAAGTTATTACAAATCATCCTGAGAAATTTCATTGCAACCCAGTTAATGGTTGTCAGGACATTTCACCCAAAACCACAAATGTCAACCTCATGGTGGCACTAAAGGAATAGTAAGGGGATCATCAAAGTCATTAGGATTCATCCTCCAGGAACCATAAATGTTTGCACAAAAGTTTGTGCTCAACCATCCAGTAGATGTTGAGATATTTCTTAAGTGAAAACTTTGACCTGCAGGTGGTGCTAGATGAAAAGCCTGGCGACCATGAACGTCTGTAAAATATTTCATGGTAATCAATCCAATGAGTGTGAAGGATGATTCAGTCTGGACTAAAGTGCTGGACCTGCCCACTAACTTATGCTGTCTTCCCTTGAAACACACCACAATTGATGTGATCATAAGAAAGAAATAAAGTGCAGAGACATTACATCCATGCTGCCATTCCCTTTCAACACTTCTCTTATAAAAGATTACACAGGATATCTGGACTTTATTTTGTCCACTCATGTTTCCTTGACATGAAATTAAATGGATAATATACTAAACTGGTCATAAAGTAGTGCTTGCTCCAAAGCTTTGAGTGTCAGATTGTGTTTGAACCACACAGACAGACAGCAGCTTCATAAGACCGAGACTTATTTCCATGTCATCAAATGTCAAAAATCTCTGAAAGAACATTAAAGAAGAAGAAAAAAAAACATCACTCCACAAAGGAAAACTGTGAAGCCATTCCTAAAAGAGCAAAGCACTCATCTCTTCTTAAACTAATTATTCAAAGCTTCAGGCACTTAACATTAGAAAGCCGGCCGGCTCCACTCTGCATTGAAAAAGGGAGTGAAAATCTATGATATGAGAAGGATTCTGAATCCTCTTAAAATGAATTCATGTCATTTGGGCAAACAATGTTATGCTGTATTAAAGTATGCAATTGATTGACGATTCATTTAACCACTATTTCACACAGTATCGGCTCGAGAATGCTAAAGTAGTATTTTCATATCAGCCTGTTGACGTGATTACGCTAAACTTGCTTTTCCATAACCAAGTCTTTTTAGACGTGCATATACTGTGCTGCATGTCTTTTTGTGTTTTTCTCTTCATGTTGTTTCTGTCTGTGAGTCTGTAATCTGAGCCCGAGTCTGTGCGCTTCACCATCTGTGGGTGGTTGTGTGGGTGAGTTCAGTTATATTATCCTCGGAATAGAGAAGACGAGTTTAGGCTCGTAAATGCAGGTTTGAAGCTTGAGATTGAGACATGCATGAAATTATAGGCCAATGATTTACAGTTTCATTCAATACAATTACTGGCCTAAGACCTCACCTTTCACTGTGATCCTTTTTCACAGAGTTTTGCAGATTTCAGACACACACAGAGTTGGAAGACATGGTGGATGTGGTAATAATATGCAGAACAATGAGATTTGAAAGGCAGGATTTGAGGATTGTTCTAATGTAAAGGCTGATTTTAGCCAATATTCAAACGGAAAATCCCCATCATTCTGTGGTTTCTGCTTCTTAAATGTAAGGATTTGCTTTTTTTCTTTGGCATTTATGATTAACTGAAATCTGTGTCTTTGAATTTTGGACTGTTAGACAAAACAGCAATTTCAACACATCACTTTGTGCTCTAGGAAATCATAATGGGAATACTTCACTTGAAATTTCATAGACAAAACTATTAGTTGATTAATTGAGAAAATAAAGATCAAATTAATCAATAATGAAAACAATGATTAATTGCAGTCCTAGCCAATTTAACGCCTTTGTTTGCATGTCACCATTTAACCAACTGTCTTCATTAATCTTTATTCAATCTAGATTTCTGCTGTCAAGGTTTATTTTAAACTTGAAATAGGTGCCAATAATCACTACATAAATATTCTCTTGTGTTAAAATCCATTGGAGGTTGGTGTTAATAAATCATCAACAACACATCCATGCAGAGAAGAAGGACCCTCTAAATATGTGTAGAGAATGTGACCTTTTTGGAAGCTATAGAGTTGGTTTAACCCCGCTTGTCGACTCTCACCGAAGATGCACTTAAACCCACAATGGGTTTGTTTACCCTCCTAGCTTTCTGACACACTCTTTGCAGCTGAATGCCAACAGAGCGGCATCTGCGTTATGATTCAGCACTCAAGGTTCTCCTGCATGCTTGCTGTTTTTCAGTTGACTTTATTTATACATGCCTATTTTTATTCAGTCTAATGGAAGTGACCTTGCAAAAAGAGATTAAACTTTGTCATTAACTGGCATTTAAATAAAAGGCAAGAAAAAGCTTGTTATTTAGCTTGATGTTAAACGTTAAAATTGTGATATTCACTAAGTTCTCATTGAGGATTAAAGCAATACAATAGTGAAACTCTGAACATGTTCCCTCCTACAATCTAAAGTAGCAGACAGGTCAAGAAGGTCATGCATGAACACAGCAGAGTTTTTGTCCTATTTCCATTCAAATATTGGATTGCACAAAATTCGCCCTCTGCATCTTATAAAACAGAACCAACTCAATGCCCTTTAAAACTTTTTTTCCTATCATGTGTTGCAACAGTGAGGTTTTGGCCGTGTCCCTGGCTGCTTTGTCTGACTTCATTTTGTAAAGACAGTCCTCCAGCCATCTGTTTTTCTCTCATCCGCGTCCTTCCTGAGAGGAAAAGTCTCATATGCTGAAGAAAAAAGCTACCAACCAAGCTCAATTTTTATGTGCTCATTATTAGAACACCAAGTACCAGACACTCAAATGCTCTCTCTTCATTCAGCCAAATTTATTACGCAGACATAATCATGATTTATCAGTGCACAGTCTGACATACAGAGGAAATAATAATGCTGAAAAATAAGACTCCATACTTTTAACAAAAGGCGAGACTGTGGTTCTCCAGTGAACTTAAGAGAGAAAGCCTTTCGATATAGTTCTCCGTTGGAGGATTTGAAGCCTAGAGTGAAAAACAGGTTGTGGCTCCATGAACTGTTTCATGTTCCCTCACATGTTGTATATGAAAATCAATGCTGCTGGACATGAGCTGTGTGTGTGATCACTTTCCTCTGTCAACTGGAGGTCAACAATTGCTTCAGTGCAGAAGGAGGAATTTAAGCTTCTTTCAGATAATTTTTTTGGTTTTCTGACCCTGATTTGGTTCACTCTCACAAAAAAAAAGACTTTTTCAGGCAACCTGCCTGGCACCAAACAGAAAGACAAATTTAGTGACGAGCTGGTGAACATAGTTGACTTAACAGCTAAAAATTTTAACCCAGAAGCAGGTGGAAACCAAAACAGAGCTAAACAAAGAGTAAATATTAAACTTCCATTCATCAGGTGGCCAGACACCAGACTCTAAATTAATGCTAATGCTGCTCTATGTCTGCTGGATATGTAAATAAGTAACTGTTTCCTAAAAAGAAACAAGGTGATAATAAAATATGTCAGTGTTGTGTTCACAGCTGGTTTGTGCTGCTCCAACGCGAAAAGCAGTTATTGCAGGTTTAGGTAGTCAAACAACTGTCAGGGGATCCAATTATGGTCATGTTCCTCTGCCATCCCACAGAGCACACTCGAATGTTGTGCATCGCCCCCCCACCCCCCAAACCTTCCCTATATACTCAAGTTAAGCCATCTCGCCTGCAGCGTTTGTGAATATTTGAGAGGATTGCCGGAGGAGGAGAACGAGGCTGGCATTTCTCCTTCAAGAACAGTGGACTGGTACCCTGGTGGCAGACAGGGTGGCAGAAAGTCTCTGCCCAAAAACAAAACAAAAGTCTAATACAAAAAGTCCCTTTGTGCCTTTGCCACTGCTTCAGTGTTTAAGAAACTCTCCTTCACATTGTCAATAAATAACATAAATAAGAGTGACCCTCAATTAAAAAAGATCAGCTCGCACAAACATCTGCAAGGTCGTTTTTTTTATCCATTTCTCTAAACTAGAGTAGAGATGTGTCTGTACACCATTTTAAGATATACCGCAATGAAACATGCTGATGGTATCAATAACACCAATCATTTTTACCATCATTACCATCATTAATGTGATTATAATTGTTTCAGAGGACACATGAACACAGATTAGTTCTCCGGCCTTCATTAGCACGTTTATAACGTTAAGCCACCGGGAAGGAGCTTTTTAATGTTCAAACAGATGCAGAATAACTACAGCAGCTGTCTAACTCTAGGTGCTCTGGTCAGAAATTTCTATATTAAAATGTGCTCAGTGTTTAAACTGTGTTCAAGTTATTTTTTTACGTCCATCAAATCTGCCAATCCAAGTATCCCAGGTGATCATTGTGTGTGTCATTTAATTATATTTTAGCACTAACAGCAGCATTTTAGGAAAATCATCATTGTCATCATTAATTATCATGATAATACCATTTACTATGATATTTTTTCCTAAGATAATCATAGCATGAAAATTAGATACTGGCACATTCCTAATCCAGAGTGACAACTCAGTGGAGTAGATGTAAAGACTCAAATGTGATGTTTATGTTTTGCTCCATAAATGTTCATAATTTTGTGCAAGTCTATAACTGTAAACAATAGATATTTAATGTGAAACTTGTAAAATTAAGTTGCATTCAATATACTTAACCACATCTTAAATAACCACACCTGAAAATGCAGTAAAATTTACTCGAACAACAAAGCTATCTCCCACACACCACTGATCACAGAGAGAGAGTTAATGAGGAACAATCTGTTATATTATTGCAGTAAACCTTTTAAAACTGACTGAGATGAAAAAAAAACAAGAGCTGTCATCCTCAGCGAAGACATTCTGCAACACAATCATGTTAACTATGAAACTACTCATTTAGCCAAGGGTAGTCCTACATGAACACTGCAACAAGACACCAGGGATTAAAATGACATACTGTACAATTATCATTAAGTGTTCTGACCTTTCATGCACCACTCGGCTCTTGGCACATTGTGCACAGTCGTGGGAACAATGACCCAAACTTTTTATAGCACCCACCTCAAAAAAAAAAAAAAAGTATATATACTGCATACTACATACACATGTTTATTATCTTATAAAACACAGACATGTGAATACCATAGAACAAGACCATTGCATACATTAATTGATAACTGTTTCAACAGTGTTCCCTCATTTTTTAGCAACAAATCTCAATAATGTACAAGTTGTTATAAAGGATCATTTAAAATACTTGTACATGCTTTTCTAATGAAATGCATTTAAGTTCCAAAATTTGGGAAAGACTGCCGTCTGGTTTGGGAAGTTTTATACAATACAGCACCATGAAAGTAAAAGCTTTATCATAGAGATCGCCTGCCCAACATGTCTGCCTGTCAGACTGAGATAAGGGGTTATTTGCCCCAAAGAAATTGCCACTAAAAAGGAAATTATATCTACTGTTGAAGTTAAACATGTCTGTCACACTAGAAAAACTTGAGTGTTTGATTTAAGGAGGAATATACAGTATTTTTATAGAAGAAAGAGGATGATTTGTTTACCACTTCAAGAAATGTAAACTAGCTAAAAATGATTCATGGGAGAATATGAGATAGAAAAAGGACAAAAGAGAACCTGCACGCTGCTAACTTGTTCCCAGATCTTAATAGTGTGAGATACACCTGGCAATGTTAGCTGGTGTAGCGAGCATAATGCAAACTAACCAGGAAGAAAACAAAACATGATGTGAGACAATAATTCTTACTGTCACACATCTGATCTTGTAATAACAAGATACATGATTTTGTTTCATTTTGTTGTGTGTGGGAGTGTCTCAGACCCACATCAGTAAGTGGACTATATGTATGCAAGGTGTACAGAGACTGTATGGTTTGTAATAAGTGTGATGTCTAGGCCTACAAACTCTTCAAACACAAGTATACAGCAAGTTCAGAACTACACGGAGATTGAGCAGTGACAAGAATACTCTTATCAAAATTACACACAGAACTCAACAGCAGCCACTGTATTATCTGATATCTACAATACTGACTGTATGTGGATCAATCATTGCCCTGCAAGGCGCCTTGTGAAGGGACTGTGGAGGGAATAATATACCATTTATGAGATGTACGGTAAGCTATGTAGCAGATAAATATTAGTATATTAACAGCACAAAACAAAATCATGCCTCAGAGCACATAGCAACATGACAAGTATTGATAAGCAGGTGTAAACACCTACATACAGTACAGTTAGTGCAGCAGCCGTCAACAGTAAGAGAGGAGCCCAACAGAAGATGTAATTATAAGATAAAGAGCAGTAAACCAAGATGTGCATTAAAACTCATTGATTTGAGTAAAATATGTAGGCGAAATGTAAATGTGTATCTTGTGCGTGACAGAAGGAATGTTGAATTTGCTGTGCGGCCAATATTACAGGTGAATAATCATGTCAGCGGCCTGTGTGAATGACAACAGTAATGTTTCCGTCTCTAAAGCCGATTTGCATCTTACTTAACATAATTATCTTACCTACCTATGTAACTTATTTTACATAATTATCTACCAGGTTTGCAGTGAGCCAATGGGTAATCTCCCAAAACAGCAGCAACAGCAACAAAAATCCAATCAAGGGGTATGCTTAATTTGCCTTAAAACCAATTTAGCCAATTACACACAGAGAATACATGAGTGGGCTACTTATATTTAACCACTAAGCAAATTAACATCATGAAAGCACCCTAAGCACCTGCCATACAACGCAAAAAAAACATTCAGCCAACACAGGAAGTTAATTCACAATTAATATCAACACAAACACATTGCATGTGGGTGTTTATCCAGCAGCAAGATAGCAAAAGAAAAACAAAGTGCTTCCAAGCAGGAGGCAAGAGATCATCAGTAAGCAGCAGCCTCAAAGCACACAAACATTTAACTGAGCAAAGACACCAACATGTTAGCACAAAAAGCAAAACAAACCTACCTTGACGAAGTGGAGAGTTGATATTGAAGTTTCTGTGGTCCCAACAGAGGAGACTTTGCTTCCAGCTTGAGGTGATTGAAGACCCACCGATCACATGATCACTGGTTTAAAACCAACAGAGAGACGCAAGGCCAACAACATAGTTCCTTCATAAAGCCTCCTGAAGCCACATGTTGGCACAGTTTGTTTGTATTCGTGTTAAAAAAAAAAAAAAAAGGAATAGAAACAGCAAATTCAGCGATGTGAACAGTCTAGTAAGCAAAATAGCGGTTTAGTTAAGGAAAATAAAAGTGAAAAAGGAGGACAGATAGCTTTAAAACGCCACCATTTCACAAAGGGTTCGTTAGATATATCCGTCAACAGGTAGAATGCGTCACAATCCCGCCCACCCGAGTGGTTAATGCATTAATTAAAATGTTCCCCACGCACATTTAAATATTAGGTGAACAGATGGCAGTAGGCTGTATATTATGTGTGTGAACCTATTTAATTATTATTTATTTAAATGTTTAGTTTTCGTGTATATGTGTTTTAGAGTTGCAACTAATCTGTAGATGATTTTCTTGATTAACCGATTACTTGAGGGTATTAGTTGGTCTATTAAATGTGTCAGAAAATGGTGAAACACGTTGATCACTGTTTCCCAAAGCCCAAGAACAAAAGATAGTCAGTTTACTGTTATAGACGACTAAAGAAACTAATTAATTTAATAGTTGATGAGTAATCCATTAATAGACTAATTGTTGCAGCTTTAGTTTGTTTTGTGTATTCATTTATTTATTTTTTATTTAATTGTTTTCTTGTTTGTTTTCTTACTTTCTTATATTTGCGTCAGGTCACTGCTACTTGGATTATTCTTGTATGTTTTAGGTGCAACGTGGGTATATTGGTGTTGAACACATCCATTTTATAGTTGTAAATCATTAGTCAAGAATTTGTGTGTTTTTATACTTAATTTATGTTTTTTCTTTCTATCTTTCTTTTCTTTTTATTCCTCCTTCTGCCTTTGTATGTTTGGTTGTGGAACTAATAGTCTAAATAATCTTAATAAGGATTTTAATCCATTTAACCATCCTAGTTATATAATAATAGAAGTCTTAAATTACCCTCTTAACTCCAGTTTCACTGCAGATCAGTCATTGTTCAAATCCACAGAGCTTTTTAAAGCACCTCTTGGGCCTTTATTTGAGAGCAGACAGGAAATTAAGGGAGAGAGAGAGAGATGGGGAAAGAGATGCAACAAAAGTCCCTATCCAGAACTGAACCAGGGACACTGCAATTACATGGTCAGCGCCTCCAACCCCTTGGTCACCAGCAGACCCCAGTATGTTTTTAATTCAGTGGAGGATTAATTTTCAAAGATACCTAACACGTCAGGCAGAATTTGAGGGACGTATATAAAATCATACACAAAACATCTAGAATAAATTTCTATAAAATGCATGATGTCTTGTGTGTGGCCATTTCATTTAGTGTAAACCTCATACAGCTTGAGTGAAGAGTTGGAACAAGCTTCTGCTAAATTTAGGCTACATAAACCGCCTCAGTATTTAACCTGCTGTACTAATTTAAGAGACGTGTACCACCAATTGTACAATTTTATAATTTCTGTAATTTTTATGTCACACAAGAATTCTCTCTTTCCATGATGATCCATGAAATTAATCCACTCTGAGCAGCAACCTGCAGCACTCTTAAATTACAACAGTGAAAGTCTTCAACATATATATTTGACAGTTCATGATGAAAGAGCCAGGCTTCCTTTCAAGAGAAAACCTTTTGCACTCCATCTCCCATTTTTCCAAGTTAATGACAGTGTCACGCTATTCCTTGCGCTTGGCAGGCTGTTATCCACCCATCATCTCTGAAGCGCGTAACCTCATTAGTAAGTGGACTATATGCAAGGTGTACAGAGACTGCATGGTTTGTAATGAATAGAGATGAGTAATGCTGCTTAGTTTAATTTATTTGACAAGAAGGGAAATACTTTGCTTCTTTGTCAGGTATATCACAATGAAGTCAGTGTGTCTCTCCTACTTTCACACTTCATACTTAACATTTTCTAAAAATAAAAGGTGTCCACAACGAATGTGGACACCTTTATTTTAAGTCTCCCTGAAGTCTTCACAGAAGCCTCTGATGTGAAATTCCAAACTTCAGATGTAACACTTGTGTGTTCCTTTTGAGATTTGTTGAAAATTGTAATTCTAAAAAAATAACAAAACATGCAACAAAACCACAATATGTTTCACAATCATACTTTATTTCCACAGAAATACAACCGAATGAAAACAAGGGAAACAAACTCATGAGGTCTCTCTTTTATCTTGAACTGAGATCAGCAGCTTTGTGTATCTTGTACGTGTGTGTTAGCATTGACGAGGGTTTATGATCCAGATAATCAGCATTGACTGTCAAGGTCGTACCTCCCACCATAGGACCAAAGCAACTACCTATAGCCTCTCATTGATCATGTTGAACCTAGAGATTTGCTTAAACACACTAGTCAAATTTTTGGTGCAACCTTTATTGCTGTCTCACATGACTTCCTGAAAATCCTGAAAAAAAAATATGATTGCCTTTGCAAACAGAGACACACTGGGAAAGAAGAAAGAATAAAATAAATCAAACCTTATACTGTAAAAACCAAATGAATTCTAAGTTGCCTCTAAATCAGGTTTAACATTCATTCAATATCAACAATTAACGTCATTTAAAGTGCATCAGATTAGATTTTTTTTTAAGTAGCTTTTTTTTTTTTTATTTGCATAAAAGGTCGCTAGAAGTATAGTGTAGCGTTCCCTCATCTTTTTGCTTCAAATATTGCACAGTATACTGGAGACCAAGCTTACAGCTGAAAAAAAAACTTAATCACAATGACCTTGCATATTGTGGGACATATGAACAGCTACAGTACAGTATGTGCTTTATCTGCTAACACTTTCAACTTCTTGATGCGTTTCAACCAAGGAGTTTAAAGTGTTAAAGCTATGATGAAAATGACAACTGTAACACTTATGTAGTGGATTTGAAACTTGTGGAAAAAGTAAACCAATAGACTCTGTGATACACTAAACCACAAGTCAATAATAGGAGTAGAGTTGTTCCCCCCTCCAAAAAAAAAGGCAGCCACATATTTACAGTTTCAAGCTTTAAAACCATCATCAGGTGCAGGCAGAGGTGACTAAGAAACCTCCAGAGGATGGTTTTTACACTCCAATAATAGATTTTATGGCCACCCAGGGGCAACAAAAACAAGCTGTAAACATGATACTGATGTATTATCACCCAATAAATTTGATATGGTGAAAGTGTTAGTAAACAGTTTCCTATGCACATCCAGCAGATATTGAGCAACTTTAGCATTTATTTGAAGTTGTGTTTGTGTCGACCTGACTAATAAATCCATTATCCTGTGCATACAAGCAGTCATGTGATCCTTTGTTAATATAAAAATATTGATTGTAGCTGCTTTAACATAAAAAAAGCTTAAAACTGCAAATAGGAGTTACTCTACTCCTACAGTATATGTTCTAAGTGTCAGTGGATTTCACGGTTAATAGTCAAGTCTTGTGTTTCAGTTGATGTGCATCTTCTACTGCAGGACAACTCCTTCATACAGTAGATACTGTATATAATGAGTACTGGGTGCTAAAATGTGTAACATGCCATTCAGAGTAATTATACAGAACAAACTGGCCCCCTTTGGTAACTTTTACTGTTGTGCAATGCAGCTTAAAAATTTTAGGAATCCTCTTGCAAAATAAAGTGAATCAACATCCTGCGTTAGAATTCATCCAACTTGCTGCAGCTCCATTATGGTTTTGTTAGTAGCATGGCTAGCGAGACTGATTGGCTTGACTGTTAAAATAAGCAAGGACATTGATTTGGAGATAGGGAATACAGCACAGGGAGAGAAGGATGGCACTGCCCTGCTTTCCCTGGCACGAATTTGCCTTTGGCCTGTGGGCAGACACATCTCTCCTTCTCTCATACAAACACACTCTCTTCCAAAAGAGAAACACTGGCCGTCAGAGGTGTCTGGAGACACAAACACACACATGCACATACACAGCAGACAACATTGATTTCCTGTTTGGCATTACTAGGCGGTGAGTGACACAGCTGAGGGGATCAGGCTATTCTCTGGACCACAGTGCGAACAAACAAACATGCTACGTATTCTGTCTCCCACTCCTCTCTTATACACACCTTCTCGACATTTTATAGACCAACACTCACAAACCAAACAGCTCATCTTGATCATAGCGCAACATTTCATCACTACATCTCGTATTTTTGCTCTTTCATTCCACTCCACCTTATTATCTCTCACTGTGCATCTTTCTCATCCGCCGTATATATATCTTGCTTCCCCTGTTTCTGTTTTCATTAAAAGAAATGGATTTTTCTCAGCATCACAGAACCGTGCTGACTGCTTGGCTGGTTTGGCACAATGTTGAACCATCCAACAGGTAAGCATGTTTTATCAGCCGCACGGATCCACACTTTCACACTCTCACACACACACACACACACATACACATACAAACCTCTACTCATTTCCAAGGTAATCTAGAGAAGGACATCTCTCTCTCTTTTTTTTTTTTTTGGCTTAAGCAGACAGATGGATCAATGTGAACGTGGAGAGCATCTGTTGTGAGAGCTACCAAAAAACCGCAGTAGATTCCAACAGAGCAAAACAACACAAAACACACTTGTATGTACTCTGTTAAAGAATCTCTAATGTGTGTATGTTTGGTGCGACTGCTGGCAAGTGCGAACTGATGTGTGTGTTCCCTCTCGAGTTTCGTGTCTCTTTGAGTTGTATCAGAGCGCCTGTATATGTGTGTCAATGTAACTTGTGTGTCCGGATGTGTACATGTGTTCTTCTCTCTCTCTCTCTCTTTCTTTCTGTCTCACTCTGTCTATGTAGGGTGCATTATTGGACGCAGTAGACCAGACAGAGCCAGAGGCGTACACCAAGTGGTCACGCGGCGTGACAGAGAAGAGAGCAGAGTTGCTGTCAGAAGGCCTTTTTAACACACTGCTGCTCTCCATTCGGGGACATTTCAGGAGCGTTTGACTGCAAAAAGGGCTCCGTGAAGGAGAGATAAACACAATTCTCCAAAACTCCCACAGAAACACCACTAAAGCCCTGAAGGCTCCCTACCTGAAAATACTACGCTAATACCTTTGATGTTCCCGAAGAGATGTGCAAGAGAGCAAGAGGAAGAGAGAGACAGGGAGGGAAAACGACAACAGCTTAGACACTCAAACGCACACACACACACACACCCGGTAGCGGCTTCACACCTATAATGAATCTCTGTTAGCTGATGTTTTCATGTGCAGGTCACTGAGGGAGATAGTTCAAGGAAGGCAGTGTGCAGTGTAAAAAAATGTCCCTAACAAGTTATTTAATTGACACGCAAATTCTTTGTTTTTAATTAAGTGTCACTTCTCTCAACCTGAGTTTGACTTGTTGAATTGTCTTACATCAAATAACGACATCTTCAAATGAATGGTGGTTAATGTAACTGACTTCCTGAAGTTCTCAAAATGTTTGGAACAAAGTTATTTGCACTTGAAATAAGTGTAATTTCCTCACATTACCGGCAGATTTTTGGCTCAGTAGTAAGATTTTAAATTAGCTTTGTTGCATGGTGGGTGCTTTTTCTCGCCTATTTCCTGTTATTCTTCACTGTTTTCGATTTAGAAAATGCACAAAGTGACCCCGAACAGATATTTTTCACTGTGCCAGAGTACTTCATGCTTTTGTGTGTGGCTATGAGTAAACCTACATTGTACCTGAGCACACTTGAGTGTGTGAGAGCTTTTTTACACTGCTCTTTTCCGCTACATTATGAAAGCTAATTCCTCACTTGCTAACTGTTTCTCCTAATTCCATCTCCCCCACATGCAGAATGTTCTTTTTTATAGGCCTTTCTTTCCATCTGAGTTGCATTTACACAGAAGTCTGTGGCCCCCTTTGCTAATGTGTGCAAGGTTCAAAGGTTCACCCAGGTTGTGGCATAACATGCTGAACCAGAAACATGTACACACATACAGTGCTGCTTTTCTCTTTGTTTCTCTCACCTATGTGTATTCTCATCTCTCACACACACTCACAAAAGCACATAGTGTATTTTCATTCATTCATTGGAAGTGACAGCTCCAGAGAGCTTTGACGAATTTGCTTTTCAGTCTCCAGCCATGAGTCCACGTTGTATATTATCGGAGTATTTCTCTGTTTCTTTCCCACGTCTTGTTTTCTGCCTTTCCCTGGGCTGTCTATTACACAGCTAAGGTCACATCCACGTCACCTCTGTGTTTAAAACCAAATGCACCTGTAGGTCAGAGGGCACAGCTGTGTGAGGACAAGTGAACTCAGACTTTGAAATGTGTTAATAGCCAGTGGGCATCACAAGAGAAGCAATAAGCTGACTTCTCTGAATGGTTACACTCTTATTTTTGCATCAGCAGCATTCATGTGCATGTGCAAAGCTAGTAAAACTGGACATCTTCATTCTTCTAAAGAGGCCATTTTGAGGGATTGTGGATTCATATATCACTGTAGATTGTTGTGAAGATAAGATCCTGCTACATACTATATTTTGAATAATCAGTCAGGCTGGAGTTTCTGGAAGCTAATTTAAAAACAATACAGCAGCATAACATCAATTTCGCAGACACAGACAGTCCCCAAATGGTCCATATGGGTTTCATCAGCTCAGTGTACGTTCCTCTGACACTCAAAAGATAAAACAATCACACTATTATTTTGGCTGGGGAGGGAAGAGGATGAATATCAAAGTCAGAGTGATTCCAGTTTTAAGTTTTGATGGTTAAGCTCCTCAGGGAATCTTTGGCTTGGGGAGGCATGAGCGACTCAAAGGGACCAGGATCCTAGCTGATCCAGGGTCTTTGGGCGTGCCCTGTTTGGGCTCCTCCAGGCTGGAGCTGGTGCACCGTGAATCCCTGAAAGGCTCTGATATTCTGCGAGGCTGAAGCAGCGAAGTGCGACATAGACTTGGAACCTGCACCCGGGGTCCGGCGTTAAAGCAAGGAAGGCCTCTAGACGGAGGGGGCAGCTGCTTGGTCCGGTTAACCAGAGGCCCTGAGGAACTTCCCGCTTTCAGAGGAGCAAGGCCTACCGCGCCCCCCGGCTTGAGAGTAGGAAGCGACACGCTCTTGTGAAAGCGAGGAGGCTGCAGCATGCGAGGGCAGGTCGATCCAGTGGATCTAGGAGTGACAGAGTTCTGCAGTATTACAGCGGGGGCTCTCCACTCAAGCTGTGCTGCAGGCTGAGCTGCTGCTGCTGGACTGTCTCTGGCAGGTACCCCCTGTGGAGTCCCGAAGCTCGGGCGGTGCAGGTGGGTGCTGAGAAGATGACTCAGCTCGTTGAGGTCTGCTGGGCCAGACAGTTTTGGCATGAGGCCTTCAACAGCATCTTGATGGGCTCCTCCCTCTGTACTACTCCTTGTGAGGTCACTGCGGCCCTCGGTGGGGGGAGTTTTTACTAGTCTTCCCTGGTGGAGGTGTTCGTTGAGGCAGGGGTTGAAAGGCTGTAGTATTTGAGGCTGCGGAAAAGAGGAAAGATATATCAATAAGATAAAAAAATGGATAAAAAATTGTCATGAAACAGTCAGTGTATAATGAGGCAGGACTTTGAGGTGTTTTTGTCATCTTCTAAAAAATGCCAGGTTTTAATTTCATCCCCCTTTTTGTGGTGTCTTTGATCCCTGTGGAATTCAGGCTTTTGAATATTTTTTCAGAAGTGATGGAATTTCAGAATCAAAAGATGAACTGAAGAGTCTGCATTTCTTTGACTGGTTTATTTACTCTTAATATCACAGCCTGTTTCCACTGCCAGTCGCTGAACTATTCCTAGAATGGGAGAGGCAAAGTCACAGAGGAAGCCCTGATTCAGCACTTAAAACAAGCAGAGAATAACCTTGCCGTTTGAGTGCCTGGAATCTACTTTAGTCTTTGATTCATTTTGTGATCGCTGCCGCAGAGGGGCTTCAAAACATTCCCGAGAACTATGATACCGTCTGCTCGTGTGAGCACATGCTGAGCTGTTTACCACATGAAATTCAGACCCACCATGGTGTTGCCCTCCACAAAGGGACATACAGGGTACGAACACAAAATCATGAACACCTGTACAATCTTATAACAGCCCTGCAACAATTACTGTGTTTGTGAGGCTTCGATATTATGTTCAAAATCTGCTGTGTTAGATGCTAATTATCCAGAACATCAACACAATAAACTACGGCTTCAAATGAGTTTAATCAACAACTCCCTGACACAGACTTGACAGAAATTTGCCTTTTAGGCTAGCTCTGGCTCATTTAGTTTTGTCTGTGTTTCCCTGTCAAGTAAACTGACAACATAAAACAATGTTTTGGATTGCTTTGAGATGTGCGAGGACATTGTTTATTTGTTTAAAAATAACAGTAAGTAAGTAAGAATTCACTGATTCTAAACATTTTCTCCATCTCAGCTCCAACTAATGTACTGTAGATGATTTTGCCACTATATTCCCAGAATGTGTAGTGCTCTAAGGTTACTGTAACCTTTTCACAACAACCCTTCTGGACCACATTTCCAGATAAGCAGCAGACTACAAGGCCAGAAGTGCTTATTAGTCCATTCGGTCAACCAATAGCAAGAGCACAGCTGCTCAGGTCAGAAAACGAGTCAAAATTGCACTATATAGGAATATCTTAAATGTAGATAGTATGAGTATATTCTCTCTATGGCTTATGACCTCCTTTATACTGTTTCTAATGTTGGCCTACTTAGTTTGAGATGGATTCTGCAAGGCATGTGCACTTTATTGATGGAGTTATCATCAGTTTTTGCCATCAGACATCAGAGGACTCGCCTTTTTTGCATCAATGTCCTTTGAGCAGAGCCTAAAGAATCTAAATCCACCTGAAACCATCTAAAGCTATGAACTGAAGTTTTAGCAAAAGAAGTAAGAAGATCTCAGAGGACGTGAATAGATATGAGCAGCTGTGTTGGTGAGGCTGCACTGCTTGTTTCTAACATCAGTCATTTGCATTGTGAGTGGAAGTAGATGTCCAAGGCCACAGCTCCATCTCCTGGTCCCCTGCCACAATGCGTCCGCTAGTCTGTTACAAAACCCTTGTCCATCCCTCAGTGACAGTTTATTTCTGTTGCTGCATTTGTTTCAAACGAGAAAATACTGTTTTCACATTTTAAAGTTTGTAATTTGAAAACTCCTACATAAAGGATATTTCTGTTGCTTCTTACAATAGATCTAATTAAACTGCCACTCAAATCGTGAGGACATTATTAACTCTTTTTTTTTTTAGATTTAATATCTGATTCCTATCATGACTCATTCTTTGAGTGAGCACTCCCTACTGACACCCGCAGATCAAAACAAAATAAAGGACTTTGTTCCAATCCACCAATTACATGTGATGTCACCGAAGTAAATTAACTAAATAAATCCGACAACATCCAAAGGCTGAGTGACATTATTAATATGAACTTATTCTCTGTTTTGTTCATTAACAATAGAGCAAAACACAATCGAACATTATAGATAAAGGGTTTGTTGTAGTTTGGAGGATGTAGTTCATGGTAAAAAAAAAAAATACAGATTAAAGTGTCCATTGTCACAAGAATAATATAACACCTTTAATTGTGAGGTCTGTGATGCGTTCATGTATTTATAGCTGGTGAAGCTGGAATAAGCCTCTGCCAATGATAGCGTCATGCAGTATCTATTGTATAGGGGCACAGTCAATAATTATTTGCATCTACAGCTGTCTGCTACAGATCCTGATAATTAGAAGCAATCACTTTTAGCTCTTCACCACATTACCAAGAAGTAAATATCTCAGCTCTCTAATGATAGTTGGCTAATGATACTTTAACAGAAAATCACCAGTCTAACCAAGAAACGTGCCAATGTGAGGCACCTGGAAGATTCAGAGTCAGGAACCCACCATAACCAATCTCATCTGCAGTCTCTCTCACCATGAAAAATGGTGTGTGATTAGAAAAGCAGCACGCAAGAATTTGAATAAGGATGTAAATAATCCCCATTTTGTCTGTCGGAGGACAATGTAATTGCACATAAGGACAATGTGATTGCACATCTTTGCACATGAGCAGATGGGAGCAGCAATTTGGTAGCACTCCATTTCAAAGCTAGATTAAACTAGCGTTGTTTAATATACAGTGGGTGGTTTTGAAAATGGTGATTTGGATCGTGTTTGAATTTAAGCTGTGGAAATGGTATGAGAGCAAAGGATGTGTGATTGCTCAAAATTTTCTGTTGCTTGCAGTGCTGAACTGCTTTTGATGGTGGAGGGAGAATGAAGGTGATTGCCCAGAACAGCTGCAATATTCATTCAAGTCCACTATCACAGTCATTCCTAAATGTAACTCTTTTAAATACAATCCATCCAAATCCTTTCAAAGTTGAACATCTAAAATAATAAAGCACATAGTCACTGGATAAGAGCATAAAAAAAGCAAATCCACACAGAGGGATTCACCAATGCATGCATAATGTTTCTTCTGTACTTAATTTGATGAGAAAGAATAAATTGAAAAAGACAAGAATGTGAAACTGAAATTAATTAAAGCACAAAAACAAGGCAAAACTAATTTTTAAATCCAACAAAGAAATGAAATGAAATACAACAACGACGACAGCATCACTGTGACCTCCATTAACAAGAGCAGACCAAAGGCCTGAATACAGATACACAAGGTCAACACTCCAATAAAACTGAAAACCAAATGCAAAGCATGCACACGCAGATGTAGAAGGACATGCTTCTGTCATGCTACATCACACAAAACCACAGCCCAGCGTGCAGTGGGGGTCAGAGAGGGCTGCGTGTTGACTGCATGTTAAAGAAAGGTTTACTGTACCACGCTCTGTCAGTGAAGTACTGCACTAGGTGCTCCACGCCTTGCCACAGGCATTAAGAGTGGGGACGCAAAGGTAGAAAGACAGATAGGGAGAGAGAGGCAGTAGAGTGAGACGAAGGAGAAAAGGGAGAAAAGGAGGGGGAACAGACATTTAAGACAGACACTTATTGGAGTTAAGAAATGTTAAATCTAGAATTAAAACCCAGCCCATGTTTGCAAGAAAAGGTCACACATTAGCTCAACAAACAAACCAATTTAATGCAAAATATAATCACCGCATCCTCCATTCACCACGACCTGTGCAAAGAATCCTTCTCTAATTCCACAACCGACTATATCTATTTTCTATTCTACAGACCTTTATTACTGGCAAGAACTCTTAGCTGGTTTGTTTACAGCCACAGCTCTCAGTGGGGGGTCAGAGCATTAGTGGTTTATCCAGTGAAACAAAAATAAACTTGTTTTCCTGCCATCCGTTGTTTCTCATTTTATATCCAAATATGACTACATACCAACTCTATTCTAGTATGTTTCAATGTCATTATTTCTCTCCTCCTACTCTTTTTTTCCCCCATGGTACAGACATTCCTTTGATACTTTGTGTTTTGCTTAATTAGGCTATGCAATCTACTGTCGGGATTAAATGCACTCTTGACTGAACGCTGGGTTGTACTCACATACTTGTCAAAAAAGTCTATAAACACAAGTGCACCTGATGTTGAAATAACCTGAGACATTTTAAAAGAAACGCACCAGTGCCACATTTATTTCACCTTGCCTTCTTGATTCAAAGCTGTGCCCCAGCGGAGTAGATCAAAAGAACACAGCGTGGGTTCTTCTCTTTGTTAGTTTCTTTCTTTTTTTGCCTTTCACTCACTCACATATGTGCATTTTCTGAAGTCTATTTACCGATTGTCACTCTCTTTACCTGCCTCCCCTACTAGCTACCTCATCAGCGCAGCATAACACTGACGCTTTGTTGTGGAATTCACTGAAATGGGTGAGGCTGTTATGACTATGCTGACACTGTTTCTATAGTCCTGCCTTTCTCAAAATCAGACTGTTTTAGTCTACAGAAAAATGCTACAAATTCCATTTTCACATCCGAAGAAGATTGGACCTGTCCTGTTATGATCATGCGTATTATTTATTCACAGGATATATACCCTCTGATAAGGGGACCACTTTAACTTTCATTACCATTACATGTTGACACCAAGGCCAGCATTAAATCTTATTTTACATCAAATTATGGCATATATCTTATTTTTAAAATCAATGTTTATCCACAGTAGAAGGGAGTTACAATGAGGATTAGAAATACAGGTTTCTGCAAGTGTTAGAAAACCAGCAGAGTTAATCACTTTCTGACTGAACACGGTTAATAAAGCAAAATTAGAAAGGACATCAGGGAATTAATTGTTAGGGAACAACACGTTGTACTGTGTTTAGTAAAACAAACAGGAAAAACTAATCTGGTTCTAAAAGAATCTAACAGGATAAATAAAGTACAAATAGTACTGAAATTTTGAGGTATAAAAATACTGGTATGAAATGAAACAAAAATGTTTAGATTAAGGTTTTAATTGGAGACAAAGTTAAACTTTTTTAGGCTATTTACTTGGATGTGTTGTTTTATAAAGAGATAGAGGAAAAAGGCTGGAAAGGATGTTAGTGACTCACTCTGTCTGCGTTGGGGCATGCTGGTACGGGTCAAGCCCTGGTGCTGTGCCTGCCACGGGGACAGCAAGGGGGTGGGCAGCACACCCTACGCAGAGAAAAACACAAAGGACAAAAGGCATGACGAACCAGAACACACACACACACACTCACACACATACACACACACATACACACACAGACGCATGCTCCCACATAAAACACAAACTCACTGACATAAAAACATTGTTAATGAGTATGGATAGCCCAATTATCACAGCACACACAAGCAGACATGCACACACATACTGTCTATCAGAGACTGATGCACCATGTCAGTGTGAAAGCCAACATCCAAAGTCCTTCTGTCTGTCCAAAGTCCATCAAAGGTTTGTTGAAAAGTTATTTAACTATGTTTTAAGTTTTAGTGTTAATGAGATGGATACAGTGAAAATAACACTGAATAATGTGAACACACTTGAGTCTACATAAAAATGCACATCTGCACAAAAGCTCAGTGTGTTCTCCACCAAATCACTATATAAAGCTGCTGTGAGTTGGGTGTCCTGCTGGCTATATTGTTACAGTCACAGGTTATCATTTGTCGTTTTTGATTGTTGTTGTCACGCTTCAAGGAGGCAGACACCAGGAGACAATGTTAGTCGTAGATTGCAGCCATGGACCTTTGTTACATCCCTCTATGTTTCCTGTATATCTTTACTACTATCCAATAAAGAGAAAAAAAAGTCTTTATCTATATACTGTACAATTTGAGGTTCGGAAAACTCAAGAGATTATTTTCATGCATCGTTTGAGACCCTTATTATCCTATAACATCGGCTATCTGGACATTTCAAATTGTAACATAATGTAATGTAATTTTGTTTCCTCCCTAGGCCACACTGGAAGCCCCTTTCCCCGTTCCTTACAGTCATATCTGTTATCACCCATCTCTAGTGCCTTCAATCCACTGTAGAACAGTACTCCAACGAGCACGAAAATAAGGTGTCACTGGAAAGGTAAACAGTTCTCACAAGTGAACAAACAAAATGAAAAGGAGCGACAAACAACTTTTCCACGTGTTACTGACAGCTGACATGACAGGTAATATAAGCTAAGAGAGGAAGTGGGGTCTTTTTTCATAAAGCTGTGATGCCATCACTGTGTATCGTGAATTTGATGTCTCTACTGAATATGCTGTAGATTTTTTTTTTTTTTGAGTTTCTTTAGTACATCAGTCTTCGGTTACACAGTAAGACAAAATTCACTCCGATTGTAAATTTGCAGTTTACAGAAAGAAGAAAATCCATAGCTGTTTATCCACTCTTTAGGACAAATATAGCATCTGACTGAAGCACAATGTGACAGCTGGGATCATTGTTAGTGTGGCTCACTGTGACTGTTTTACACAAACAGTATATTTTCAGCTCACTCTCTTACCACATCTGCTATCCATATGCTCTACTTTCTCTTTCATTCCTTCTCTCCTCTGAACGTTTTAGTTAGCCAGCATCTGTAACTGTGCACAAACATGAAACTGACAGAATACAAGTCGCTTTTTTTTTTTATACCGCACCTATCTTCAGGTTAAGCAATTCAAAGATCCCTGGCCCCCATCGCGAGAGGCAAAGTGAAGGAGCAGCGGGGCCATCACGTTAAGCAGACAGACAGACTAAAACCTTATCAAATGCTACTCCTTTCCTCAGCTGTGGAGGGGGCCGCCTCTCAAATAAAACTCTAATATAGAAGAGAAGCACACAATGTGTCAAAGGGGAGAAGAAACACACAGAGAGAGAAAAAGAGAGGGATAGAAGACGAGAAGGGGAAGGTAGCAACTTCCCAGCAGGTCCAGCCCAGGCTATTTCAGAGCCCTCCTAGTGCGACTGCTGGAGGGGGGAGGAATGAGTTTCCCTGATCTGCTGTCATCCATGTCCTTCCTTGTACACCAACAACTGTTTCAACAGGATGTCTGGGCAGTAGCCTCCTATCGAGGCTTCATTTGCAGTAAGGAACACCTTAGGCTATGAGAACAAGATGGTATGTTGAAGGGCTCCTGAATGATTCTGACAGTGTCTGGCAGCTTTATTAGACCTCTGTAGCATCTTAGCCTGTCAATTTTTTACTATTTTCCATTCCTGTAAAGGCTCTTCAATGAAGGACTGACAGAGCTTCACAAGGGCAGGGAGACAGAAATGGTAATATATAAAAAGTTTTTCATATTCCATCAATTTCATCAAAATTTCTTGCCCACCAGCAAAGACCTTGGGTTCAGTGCCTGGCAGCAGTATGTCTGGCTTGGTCAGGATTTTCAACAAACACAACTATTCAAAATTTAAAAGCCAGTGAGAATTCTCCTCTTGATTTTTGCGCTCTTATTGGGTGTTGAGGGAGTCTGCACAGTGGCAGGTAGGACTATGGCATTCGCACTGGGGTGACAGTGTAAACCTTCTACATGTTACATCTTCCTGCTAAACCTCATAAGTAGCACATATGTCTGCAGCACTCATGGGGACGACAGTAGAGTAGAGTAGAGTGACAAACACCGCAGTTCAAGGGAATAGTGGCAGTCCAAATTAAAGGACAAACATCTGTGAGAATAAATTATATATATATATTTTATTTTTTTTTAATGTATGACATTTAGATGAGAATGTGGAAAAAATTAACACACAACAAGAAAAGAAAAATGATGAAAAACTCTTTTTTGCAGAGTCTCAAAAACAGATGGTGAAACTTGGGGAAGTAGGACAAGAATTTAAAATGAAAGCAAACGTTTTCTTTTGTGATCCTACAACCTTTTCATCAAGTAACGACAGTATTTAGAAGAAACCATGATGCTATGTCCCCAGTGAGGCTTCTGTCTGCTCGAATCCTCTAATTTACTACACAAAGCTTCTTGTGGTTGGTTATAGCTAATACCTTAGGTCTGGCCACAATGTCTCACTTCACTAACTTTAGCAATTAAATCCTCACCTGTCCAAGATGACTCTGTTACGTGTGTGTATTAATGAGTGAGCATGTGTGAGTGAGTGCCTGCGTGTATTTGTGATGGTATGTCTGTGATGTAAGGGGGCAGACAGAGAGAGATGTGGGCGGAGAAGTCACGTCAGGATCTGAGAGGGAAAAAACTTGTTCTTTCAACCCACAGCTTAACACTGATCACTAACCCTATTCAATCCTCCTGTCTCTTCATTCCCTCTCTTTCTCTGTCTCCGTGACAGCAAATTGATCTAATTACAACTGAAGTAAGAAGTAGAGAGGTAATGTCAAAGAAAGAATGACAGTGACAAAAATACAGACAAAGAGAAAAATCACTGAAGCGTGCAAGAAAGAAAGAAAATATGAGCAGCAGCGATATAAAAGACATGAAGGGAGGTGTGAGCAAAGAAGAGTTGAAGAAGAGGATGTTTAAAAGGCAAAGAGGGAGTAGGAGGGTAGCTGTAATTATCCTGTCTGTCTGCCGCTGATGAAACACTGCCTATTGTGTTGCCATTGTTTCATTGCTGCTGCTCATCTGCGTGTTTGTTTATCTGGGTTATTAACAAGGTCTGCTCCCCGGTTCTCAGTCTCACTCATTGTTCAGTCACTACGAGTGTACCCTGTACTTGAGTACAAGAGATACATGTGGCTCATCCCACTCTCTCTCACACACACACACACACACACACATACACATACACATACACATACACATACACATACACATACACACACACACACACACACACACACACACACACACACACACACACACACACACACACACACATACACAAAGAGGATAAAAACACAAAAAGATATACAAGCAAACACAAGGCTGCATAGTTTTCTATTGAGCTGCATCTAAAATTACTAAAATCACACAGCTTGTATTTTATTTTTTGTGAATAGAAGAGTAGGCAGAGAAAACATTTCTGCTGCAGAGATTGCTCTGGGGAGCAATTCAAGAGGATTATTTTTCTTCAAGTGACATTTAAGTAGTTGCTAATGTCACACTACATGCGCGTCTTGCTGCGACAAATGTGTCCAATATTTGTCTGCATCTTGTACATTGACAGAGACGTACACTTACATAGCTTATGATGAGCCCTTTTTTTTCTCTTGAGCATGCTTTTGGACTCAAAATTGGATTGCGAGCGGATTAAAATGGGAAGCTGGAGGAGCTGGTGCCCAAACCAGTTGGTGATGATATGTTGCCAAAACCCATCCTACAGACGGTGAAAAAGTATGGAGATGAGTACAACCCTGGTCTGAACAAACAATGAAAATAGGTTGGGCAGCCTACAGAGCAGTAGCCCACAATGTTTTAGTTCCTGAGAAATAATAATTGAAATAAATGGATCCTCTGAGGACACTATACCAAAAGTTTGAAAATACTTCATCAATAATGAACTGTAGACCAAAAAGTGAATGTCCTTAAAAGCCATGTCCAAGTGTCATCGGCCATGAGCTTATTCTTTTGTTATATTCTTAATCTGAGTTCAAAGCACAGTGAGACTTCTTTGTAGGAAGTTGTTGGCAAGACTCAACTTAAGACCTCTGAGAACCAGGGTGTACAATTTACCCACTGGGCTACTGATAGGGCAACTAGATATCAGCATTAAAGCTATAAAAAGATTACAGCTAGTGGCCTTTGGCATCAAAATTATTCTTGGCTGATCCTTTCAGCTTACCGTTAAAAAATACCATCAGAGGGCAAGGGCTACTCCAGTGCTCTGAGAGCGGCACTTTAAATGTCAGAGTAGAGGAATATCAACAGAAAAAGGGCATTTCAGAGAGCAGTAGGAAAAGATGACACTATATTATGAATTTGTGTGTGCTTCTGTGTGTGTATGTGTGTGTAGGAGTAATGAAAAGTTTAAACTCAATGGATGTGTGTGTGAGGAAAAAGAAAATAATATTTGTGCCAAGAGTTAAAAAGAAAACAACTGGAGAGGCAGAAAAAACCCCACACACATTAAAAACACATTAATGACTGTGTGAAAAACACAAGAGGTAAAAGTGAAGCATTGCAAGAGGAACAGTGTGAACTTGAGCTTGCTAAGGGTGCTAAACCTGTCAGTATGACACCAAAGGCTTTCAAACAATCAGAAACTAAGAAAAACAGAGAAAGAAACATCCCTTTCTCTCTCCAGTATGTGTTTACTCTGTGCTCTCTCTTCTAATTACTGTGTCAAAAAAACCCAACAAAGAACTCACAGCTAACCTTTTAGAGCAACTCTGAAAAGTAAAATGGAGGAAACAGTCTCCACTCTGGTGATGACACAATAATGTAGATTCATGTAGATTAAAAGGTTAACAAATAAATACCTAAAAACAGGAAAAGTGAGAAAAGCACAAACTCCATTTTACTGTGTTTTGTATTTTGGTGTGAATTATACACCAGGTACTACAGGTCACAGATAGATGTTCCCACCACGACGATGACTCCCATAGAGACCAGCTAGCCTTGCTTTGATGGTTGCCATGGCAACTGTTAAACCATATGCTCTTGTGGTAAGCAGGGACCTACTGTAGTTAGTGAGCTTGCTTGTTTTGTCCTTTATGTTTTCCTCTGTTGCCTATGTGTGCTACTTTAAAATATACTTTTGAGAGATGTGTGTGTTGATAACTGGCGAATGTGAGTCAATCCAAGTGTTAAATATCAATAACATTAGACATCCCTTTGGTATAATATTTAAATGTCATTTGTTTCTCTTTGCAATCTCCTTAAACTCATTGTCTGTGCCTCCTCATATGTTTGTGTGTGTGTGTGTGTGTGTGTGTGTGTGTGTGTGTTTGTCACCCTTTCAGCTGAGTGCAGGTCAATTAGGGGAGTGTTTACTAGGCACCCTGCCTGTGGCACTCCTGCTATTGAATCAATACTTGGCTGCCACACAGCATACTATTGTGGCATGATACTGAACACACTGAACACGTATATCTCCATCTTCCACCTTTCTATTTCTCTTCTCTTCTCTCTCTCTACCTATCTATCCATTTATCTCTCTGTCTCTCTCTACTTCCTTCCTCACATAGATTAATCTTCTTTTCTCCATTAACACCACCTTCAAAACTCCCCGTTTAGTGTGAGATCTGGGTATGAAGAGTGTGAAACAGACTGACAAGCCCACTGACAACCTAATAAACTGTATTCCATAGAGAAAACATGCTGTAGTCACCAAATAATTCAGACATGGCTGGTCTGAGAGAGGCAGCAGATAAATGGGAAGCTGGCGGACTGAATTAAATGGAGTGACTCAGCAACATACGGTACACATGCACTAGGTCACCAGTTTATTATAATGTAAATTTCAAGCTGTGTTGGGCACTATCCAACTGCATTACAACTACCAGTATTGCTATATACAAAGAGAACTATTTATCATTTAACTTGCCTAATCCTGTGGTGCACATTTTAATGCTGGAAGTGTTTCAGGTATCAAGAGATGTTTCTGTGCAAAACAAAGGTTGAAAATGTGCACTTGTCAGGAGTGCTGTGAATATTTTGGACTCACAGGATGGCTAAGTGGTCTCCAATATGTCTGGGTGGCCTTGTCATAGTGCTGCTGCATCCGTTTGTCCATCTGTCTGTCAGTCTGTCGTAGTGAAGAGGGAGCCCTCTGGTGGTGGCACTGACACCTGACCTGCCGTCCATGAGCAGGCTGAAGGGGCAAGAATGAATTAATGAATAAATGAAAGAAATAAAAAATAAAACTTACTACAGAATAACTGTAATAGGCCATATTAACCTACGTCTGCATGCCCCCTTTAATACAAAAACTCCCACGGTGCAATGAGACCCACCTCAACTACATTTTTTTTTAATAATGCACATTCTGAAAAACGTTTTTATTAAATATGTTTTTTAGTGCATGCTAGATACATTTAACAAAAGACGCCAGGCTCAGGTCATGACTGGAAAAAAAAAAATCACATTAGTTATTCCAAACAGGACATGTGAGAAATAGTGTTGGATTTAATATCTGCCTTTTGGCATCCTAGGCAGTGAACATAACAGGGAAACCACCCACACGGCTGTCACTGATAGTAAAAAATAAAAATAATTCAAAATATCACTTACACTCATAAACAGACAAAAAAATGTAATTAAGAAAAAATGAGCAATATCTGTTGCATGTCTGGTTTAAACTCATAAATAAAACAGATTAAAAAATTAATTAAGAATATTTCAAAGCAGAAGCAATACAATTCAGATATGATTCTAATGTAGAGGAGTCAAGAGATTATTTTGCCGTTTTGATCGGAACTGACAAGCCTGATGGCCAAATTAGGGAAAATCAAGCACAGGTTGTAAATGGCTGTAAATACCTTTACATGGTTCATTTAAAATTTCTGCAGCAGATCAAACACATGGACATTTACTTTAAGCAAATGTTAACCCAGTATTACCGTCTATTTCACCCGTTAACACCACAAACTGACAGACCACTTTGACTGTGACTTATTAGCCTTTTAAATTCACACTATTGACTCAATCCAGTATTGAAATGGAACATTAGAGCAGTTAATGATGTGCATGAAATCATTTTGTAAGTATTTTTGTAAGAATTTAGTACTAAATCTCACATTTTCCCTCATAGGTGAATAAAGAGCAGAGCAAATCTTACTTGGCTGAAAAGACTATGCCAGACTCAGACAGAAATTGCTAGTTTTTGCCAGCCTTGAGGAAAACTTCAATGCAGCTCAAACAACAAGAGCGCATAATCATGAGCAGTCTGCCTCAACAGCAGTAGAAGCTGTATCCAAAACTACATTCTGTCAAGTAGGACTGATAAATCAGTTTTCTGTCTTTGATAGCTCTACTTTTCTCTTTCCAATTATTTTATTTTCTCTCCCGCTCTCAGCCCTCCATATATACACACATACTGCAATAGACTTTCTCCCTGAAACACACACAGCTTCTCCATTGTTTTCTCATTACTCTATTATGTTCAGTTCAGTCAACTGTTTTCCCCCTTCTGTCTCTCAGCAGTTTACACTTCACCTTACTGTTTACTCTTTACTGTCTGGAATATTACCCCTTAACCAATTTCAAGGCCAAACAGCAGGTCCAGTAGCCTTTGGCTTTATACTTCAGACATCATATGAACCAGAAGGCTAGCAATCTTCACAGTGTTGTTCTCATTGTTTATTTTCTCATGACCAAAAATTCAGATTTTTTCAAGAAAATAAGCTCATGTCAGGCTTTGGTGTTTGTTTTTGGCTCCACAGTTGCCCTACATGGATATTAGAGGCCAAGAGAATAAGCCTTCATCTAAACTAGTGCTTCATTCGACACAGAGTCAGCAGAGCAAATACATTATGTCCTATGTTTCCCTTTTATCTCCTTATCCATTTTCCCCAATATACTCACTCCCTCAGTCTCTATACTCATTACTGTCAGGCACCGATCTGAAAATATATCCCAGCTTTTTCATACTCTCTGCTTGTTGAGTGTGAGGGTGCAACAATATGCTGGACTAAAGATCCTGCCGTGGGTGGGTGCTAATTCTAATTGGAAGGAGAGTATATGGCAGGGAGGCAGGTGGACAGGCCGTGCTTTGACATTTTGTTATTTCTAGATATGGCAGGGATTTGAATAATGTCAGCTGGGTATACGGTTGTTTGGCTAACAAGGGAGCCCGTTCAAGACGCTAATGAATGTTAGAGTGGACATGGAGCCAGCTAAAAGCAAACAGAACGGAGGTTATTGGTAGGCAGTCGTAGCCATGAGTGAACGCACACTAGAGTGCATGTAGGAGTCCAGCAACATGCCGAGCAGAAACTGAACTCCCACTTATGATGAAGAGTGCTACACTATATCTTCAGTGACCAATAGAAATCTGAACAGTGGATCTGTGAATGTATCACTAGGCTGCCAGACTCTGCGCTTTTATTAATCCCTCTTTGTCTTCAACATCCTTCAAAGAACAAAGTGATTACGTTTATAGAGGATCATTTGTCCTGTGCTTGTTCAGTGTATCATTTATTTTCACATTCTCCCTTTATAAGATCTGATAAACTTGGTATTGGTGTAAACAACAAATAATGGAAGGCAGTAGTGGTGCCCAGACATGCTTAACTATCTCAGATCTGTGAAGAGAATTGTTGTCAAGGAGGTGACCCACTAGAAGAGAAGCTACATGCTTGTAGGACATGAAAGCTATATGAAAGAAATGAGCAAATACGAACAATTGAGCTATCATAGTCCTGTTTGTGCATGCTCGAGGAATATATTCATAGACTAATGTTCAACTGAAGATGAGCCCATATTGACATTCAACATGTTGTCATTCAGCGTATGAGCCTTAATGATTCATTTTCTGTCAGTCACCATAGTTATGACTATTTGCATTCATTCATACATATTTCATGTAGAATGTTTCCCCAAAAATTCTGTATTTCCATGATATTATGCAAAGGATGCTGCAATTTGCCCCACACTTAAGCTCCTTGATCCTTAATAACATACGGATATGCCTTCTTTTAAGGTAACATGAAGTCCAAAATATGCTGTTTGAATAGTAAAACCGTTAGCTAAAATGTTGTGTATTGGCACTTTATTTTGTACCACTTTCAATTCTTTTTGTGTCTTCATCCCAGGTCTCATCTATAGTCTTCAAATGTGTGTCCACTTAACTTATCCAATATTGTCCTATTTCTATCTCTACTCTTTGGCTCTTCCTAAGGTTTTTCCCTTTTTTTCTATGTATAGCGGGTGCTCTTTGTTGTACAGATTGTAAAGTCCTTTGAGGCCAATTTATGAGTTCTCTCCTCTCAACGATGTCTGTTACTGATTACGCTAATATCTCATTATTAAAATTCTAGCAGCAAACATCAACAGTAGAAATAACTCAAATATAAATGTCTAGTGAAATTACTGTCAGAGTTTAAAAAATAAGGTAGGGGGAAAATGTAGTCTTGGAATTGAAATTGAAAGGTTACACTCTGTCCCTCTTTTCAGACTTTTCACTTGCATCAGTACCGTTCATGCCAGCTCACCATTTGTTCCCGCTGATGTTGCTGTAGCTGTTGACACTGCAATGTGAGCTTTGCAATGGTCTTGTCTCGACTCCTCAGTTCTTCTCTGAGCACCTGCACTTCTTTAACCAGCTCCCCCAACTGAAAACACACACACATACAGTATGCAGATTATCTTGGTTGAAAATTACAAAAAAAGTTTTAAAAAAAAAAATATCTATACAGTATATTCAGTCAGTCACCGCTCTAAATCTAAGGTACCTGTGATGCAGTGGTAGTGTCTTCAATCTCCTCAGCAACATCTGCTGGAGAGTCTGTATCCTCAAGCTGGAAACAAACAAACACATGCGCGCACACAGGAGCGGGCACACACACAAACACAGAGTACACAGTGAGCTGGATCAATGACAATTGCCTTAGGCATGCCTCAAGAACTGCATTTCACTGCAGTGGAATTATTTTACTCTTCAGCACATAGCTGTATACTCTGCTGACCCTGAACTGTCAGCCACCAACGGTAGATACCTGATGCAGAGATGCTGAGTATGTTTTTGAACATTCACTACATTTATTTCTTTGAGCAGAGGAAATGCCTTCTCTGGAAGCTGCTTAAATGAGCCCACCATTTTCCCTCCTATTCATCTTGTGTATGCAAAGTATTCAGTGCAACATTCCACTAGAACTGAAACCAACAATAACTTTCTTTGATTATTTTTTGCAATTACTGCTCGATTGATTAATATATTTAGTTAAAAAATGTATATAATGTAAATAAAAAAGTATCAGATTAACATTGACATGAAATGGAAGAAAGAACATAAATCCTCACATTTAAAAAGCTGTAACCAGCAAAGGTTTGGGATTTTTTTTTCACTATAAAATGACTTTTTGTAATTATACAAATGTGGGGAATTACCTAATTGTTGCTGATTTATATTCTGTCAGTAAACTAATAGAAAAATAAATCATAATTTCATATTTGTATTCCAATTGTTCCCTAATTAGGTCAGGTAGATAAATCCAGTTGGGGCAAGTATGCGTAAACAGAGTTGAGCTGGATGTTTGACTGTTAGCGCAGTAAAGCAAAGATCAATTAGGATTCTGCAAGGCTGGAAGCTCATTTTACAGTCGCTGCCTTGAGCTCAACATCATACTAAAAAAAAAAAAAAAAAAAAACAATTAAGAACAGAGTTACTAATGGGCCAAAAGAAATATTTTCCCTCTTGAGGCTATACAGCCAAAGCCATTTGACTAGTTGCAGTGATCAAAATGAACACATCTGAAGGAGACATTTGATTAAAATGCAAACACAAATATCACTTTTTACGCTGTAGAGGGTAAATTGAGTCAAAGCATTCAAGATAATTCAGTTTTCCGGAGTGCTTCTGTCTCTGTGTCTCTCTGTGATTGCCTTGATGGAGTTGTGTGTTTTGTAGAATTGTGGGTTTTATGTGTTCCTCTTATATGTAAGTGTACATTTTTACAGCCGACATCTTTTATTTCGCTCCTCTCCATCCCTGTCATTCTTTCTTCTTCCCTCTAAATGGATTTCTCCAACTGACAGGGATGGATCTATAAAATAACCGGTTTATTGCAAGCACAGACAAATGTATGCAAGGAGGAATGCACACAAATCACATACTGTACATACAAAGAAGACCTAGAGCATCTAATAACTGCTGTGAGACTGATGCAGCACATTATCACCCATCTAAACCACAAAGACTTTGCTGTCTCTTTACCAATAAACATCTGTCTTAACATCTTTCTTTGTGTATATACAGTATCTATATTCTGTACAGCAGCTATGTATGATGACAGGATTTGTTAAACCTATGCAAGAAAACATTTTATTACTTTTACTGCAAAACATGGAAGCAAATTAACAAATAAAACCGGATCAGTTCAGTTTTGTCATAAGATACTTTGTTGCAAGAACATCAAATTATTTCTGCCCATCAGTACAACATCAGATTTCTATTTAAGACTGTCAACGTTGAGCTATTTTCCCCCTATTACTCTGCCTGAACTTCTAGAAATCATGTCTTATGTGAGAGTATCCTCCAGCCCTCTTGACGTAATTCCAACTAAGATTTTATTTGAAGTAATGGAATGTATTGGGCCCCATTTGCTTTCTATTTTGAACAGCTTGCTGTCTACTGGTTGTGTCCCAGATTACTTTAAAACGTTTGTGTCCAACTAGTCTTGAAAACACCTGGGCTTGATCCTCCTAGAAAATTGTCCATTTTCTAAACTGCCTTTTATTTCTAAGATTCTTGAAAAATGTTTCAAAGCAGCTTCTTGTTGCTGTGGAATACAATAGTATCTTTGAAAAGTTTCCATTGGTATCACAGCACTGAGACTTCTCAAAGTCACTAATTACCTTTTAATGAATACCGACACATGCATGTGTTCAGCTCCTGTGCTGTTCGACTTAAGTGCAGCCTTCAACACAATTGATCATTGTATTCTTTTAGATAGACTGAGGCACTGGGTGGTCATATCTGGTACTGAATTAGACTGTTTCTCATCATATTTGTCAAATAGGAAGTTTTGTGTCTCTGTTAACAAGTTCTTGTCATCATTTCCTCATATCAAGAATGGTGTGCCATAAGGGTCAATTCTAGGTCCAATTTTGTTGTCCCTATATATGCTCCCCTTGGGTGATGTCATCCGTAGACATTGTCTTTCTTTTCATTGTTATGTGGATAACACACAGTTGTACCTCTTATTAAACCCACTGACCTTGGTATGCTGAGTTCTCTAAAGTATTGCCTGATTGATATAAAAAAAACTGGATATTGATCAATTTTTTCAGCTCAATTCTAATAAAATAGAAATCCTTGTTATTAGGTCACAGCATGTACATTTATTGTTATCTGTCACAACATATCAAGCCTGCTGCAAGAAATCGTGGTGTCCTATTTGATGGCAATTTCTGTTTTTAACTATATATATCACAAAGCATATCACATATCGTGTTAACATCATCTCAGAAATATTGCAAAAATAAGATCTATTTTAAATTTTATAGATGCAGGAACTGTTGTGCACGCTTTTATCTCCTCTAACCTATTACAACAGCCTTTTCTCTGTCCTAATCAAAAAAACTACTGAAAACTACAGACTGTATAGAACTCAGCTGCCAGGCTTTTAAGAGGCATGATCACATTACATCTGTTTCATCCTCTTAACATTGGCTCCCTGTTTGTTTTAGGATTGATTTTAAGATCTTACTGATTATCTTTAAGGCTCTTCATGACCTGGCTCCAGATTATATTTTAGACCTTTTAATCCCTTATGAACCTTTGTGTAGTTTCAGATCGTCAGGCAGAGGTCTTCTGTCTCTACCAGAGTCAAGGCAGAAAACTAAAGGGGACAGAGCCTTTGCTATCAGGGCCCTGAGGCTGTGGAACAACCTGCCCGAGGAAATAAGGCTGTCTGAGTCTGTGTCTACTTTCAAGTCTCTTCTTACAACACATTTTTTTTGCTATCAGAAAGCATTTCCTGATTTTACCTGAGCTGCCTGCTTATTTTACTTGATTTTAATGGTTTTAATTTCATGTTTATTATTTTTAAGTTTAGATTTTTACTCCCATACTTTTGCTCCTACACTGTTTTATAATGTGTTTTTATTTTTTATGGCTTTTATTTTGTTTTAATCTCTCTGTGTTTTGTTTTAATTGTAAAGCACTTTGTAACTGTGTTTTGAACATACTATATAAATAAAGTTATTATTATTATTATTATTATTATTATCATTATTATTATTATTATTGTTGTTGTTGTTGTTGTTGTGATGCAGCTTTCTCTTGGCAAACTTTAGATTATTTAAACTATCCCTCTAGCAAACTAATATAAAGCTGTATCAAATAAACAAAACAGGGGTTGAAATCAATCCCAAAATCCAAGAGAGACTTTATGGGGCTTAATTACAGAATAAGAGGAAAATCAAGGCCTGGGTGACATGATGTGATCTGCACATATTCAAAGTGTGACGCAATGCTAGAATTGGAAGGATGACAAATATATAACTGAACAGTGCGTGCTATATAATATAGTGCCTGCCTGTCCTACAGTACTGTATGTGCATACATATGAGTAAATGTGTGCATAGTTGTGTTCATTCATATCTCTCTGCAAATATGGGTCGAACCTGTAGTAAAGTTTTGAGCCTGAGAAGCTGGTTCTTGAGCGAGCTGCAGTCCTGGGTCATGTGCTCGAGTGTGAGTTCATCCAGCATTGCTGTGTAGCTATGCTGCCTGCCTTCAGAGGGGACTGGCCGTGAAGACATCCTTGAGGCCTTGAGACCATCATAGTGCTGGAAGAAAGGGCCCCTGAGAGACAGACAGACAAAAGCCAGAGCGAAAGGCGGTCAGGCAGGCAAGCATTGTGTGCTTTCACTTTTTTCATTTCTTTTTTACTCCCTCTTAGGCAACAGTTTCAAATATTTTGAGCATAACTTACCTGCTATCATTGTGGAAGTGGTCTGGTCCTACCCAGCGATGGTGCTTACGCCGCTGTCCCTGCCGACCGGCCCTCTCCGAGCGCTCAATGTGGGACATCCTGTCAATATCTACAAAGAGAGTTTAGAGCACTATCAGGCAGAGTAAAGAAACATCTCTGAAGGAGGGAGAATGCAAGTGAGAGATAACAGACTATATACAATACACTGTGCTATCAGACCTGAAATTTATAAAGCCAGTGTAATCACTTCTGTTTCCGCTATTATTTGTTGACGTGAAAGTAGAACGTTTGTAGAATACTGAAGATAAGTATTATGCAAAGGTTAGAATTTGTTTTTCTCTGCTTCCTTCTGCCTTTTACTAAAGGTTAACACGAAGGTACACACAGACACACACACACGCACAAAATGCACAACCACAAGTCAAATTTTCATACCTTGTGGTAATGAATAATACTGTGCATATTTCAAATATTCTATTCTAGAATATCTGCATATAAATCACGATCTGATCCATCCCACTCTCTGTTTCTCTCAACTGTCTCCACCATCAAAAGACACAGACACGCACACACACAGTGACAGGCCATTTCATTTTCAAGTAGGTAAAAGGACACAGTATTTGACAACACTCAATAGCATATAGCTGTGAAATGAACCATGACCACAACAAAATTGACAACTAACAGAGCGCGACCCCCAGGAAATCAAAAGGATCCTTTACTTTCTATACGCCACATAGTTTGGAGAGAAAAAGGGAGAAAGGAAAAAGGGAGGCAAAATAAAGAAACACTGGCAGGCTGAAACACCAAATCGAAGGAATTTAGCAGTGGTTGTTAAAATACTTTACCCTGAGTGTCACCACATAACACAGGAGCAGACAGTCTGTTTAATGCTGAACTGTTACATTCCAGGAAACTTGAGGAAACTTGAGGACTCCTTTTCAGCTCAGAAAAAGTCCTTTTAAAAGTAAAACAACAGGAATATATTCTCCAACTGGGGGGAAAAAATCCATAAAGGCAGAGAAACTCAAACCGAGTGGAGAGAAATGACTCCTTGTCCAGTCAGCTGGTGAGCAGTTAAAGGGCCAGAGAGAGAAAGTCAACCCCTGCTCCCACCCTGCGTGGCTCTGTCTTTGTTGTCAGGCTTGTTTTTCTGGGAACTCCCTAGGAACTAGAGCTGTGGAGAGATGACTGTGGTGGTAAGAAAGCAGCTGAGGTGATTGGTTTGGGTCCAAGCTAGGAAGTCACCAGCTGAGGCAGGCAAGGGAGAAAAGCTGGAGCCTCTGTCCCCTCACAGGACCTGACAGCTGGCTGAAAATGTTACATGAGGACCCTTCTAGCCTTCCCTATTTTACTCTTCTTCTCCCCTTCCCCTCTTCCTGTTTTGTGGCAGAGTCAGGGTGTCTTTAGGAGAGAGGAAAGGAAGTGAGGGAAAGGGAGGGCTTGGGACTAGGCAGTCAAAACATCCATCCCTATCCCACGTCTCAGGGCCGGCCCTGTGGGTTGGGTCTAACTGGACTTTTCAGCCGTCTCCCTTTCACTCTGCCTCTCATGACTAGCACTAGCAATGACATAGAGAGCTATAAATATGGCCACTTCCCAAAAAGGAGTAGGAAGGGATGACACTCCAATTCACATTCCTCTGGAGTGAACATTCCTCTCCTTCTCTCTCTTTCTTTCTCTCTGTCCCTCTTCCAAATACAAGGGGATCACTGTTTACAGTCTTAAGAATGATATCAGGGGTGTAAAGCTGCCTCCTAGCTAAAACTAATGTAGTCTGATACAAGAGCCCTGCAATAAATCCTACCTTCAAGCGGGTTCAGTTTTTGCTGAAACTGTTTTAGAGAGGTGTTAATTCAATTTTAAGGTGGTTTTGGTGGCTGTAGATAAAATAAATGAGAATAGACTGAATATTAAAACCACCTCTCAGTGTATTATTCAGCAGCACAATAATCTACAGCCTCCAAAATGACCATTAAGATAAATAGACACCTATCTGGAATAATTTCAACAAAAAAAAAAAATGGAACATTAAAACCTCCATGAAAGTAGGATTTACTGCAGGGTAGTTGCATTAGTCTGCATCACTTCTAGCAGGGTGTATCTAATAAACTGGCAATTGTGTGTATATGTGCACAGGCGAGTGTGTGCTTGTGCCTATCCACAAGCTTATATGTGCCACATGGCAGTATGCGTGACCTCTGTATATTGCATTTTGTGGTGCTGAAAGGAGCCTTGTTGTATTTACCAAGTCATTCAGACATTCCACATCAAACTAGTGCATTAAACACATTAGCCATGAATGGTACTTTGGTTTCAGGACTGACAAGGGAAAATGTACTTCCTAGAATTCATTATAATTCATGACAGATGAGGTTGAGTTTTCCTCAACCCTTCTGTCTCTCTCCCATCCTTGTCTCATATATACGTGACACACACTATCTGCTGAATCTATAATAACGTTGTCAACACTATAATCGTGTGGTAATAATGTGACCTGATTACCCTTAACACCTACAAAGAAGCTATTTTACTCTATTTTAATGAGATTGCTACTTGATTACATTTACAAAGTCAAAATGGGTGATAGAGGAAAATGAAACTACAATAGATATGATATCATGGTGGGAGTGGGTGATGTAATGTCGAATAGTAAGCTATTGAACTAATCACACGAACACCATACTGCTGTTGTCAAGGCAATCAAATATAAACTCTGCACCAACTAAATCTGTATATACACTGTGGTCGTGCTGGTACCGTATGTGAGTGTGTGTTGCATCTGATAAACAGATACAGACAGCTGGCTGAATACTTCTCTAAGTCAGCTGCTCAGCTGTCATCAATCGCTGTGTGGCAGTGATGGAGTTGTAATTTAATAACTCTTCAGCAACTAAATATTAAAAGAGTAACACCACATAATAGACAACAAGGTGTCCATTAAAATAATTTAATGGATGTTGCAGAGGGAAGTCTTCACCCAAGGCGAGGCAGGATTCAATTTATTCAAGCCATTATATGCCATAGAAGGATATTGTTGGAAATAGAAAGCTCAGACCTTGGTAATGCATTAATTTACAATTATGATCAGAACAGTATTGCTGGAGGTGTCCGATTATACGAAAATAATGGACAACCTCCAGCCAATGAGACTGAAGCATTTGTCATGCCCATAGAATAACCTCACAAATTTAAATCCTATGTAGAATAACCGCAATTACATAAAGTGTGTGCTGACCATGCAAGCCATCCTCTGGGAGGTCCACATCCAGCATAAGGTCATCATCATCCAACTCTCCAGTGCCCGGAGGGTCCAGGTTGTTCAGGATATCCTGGGAAGCACAAAGTTCGCAGTTAAAACTCACTTCATTGTAAGGCATTAGATAACATTATAGGCACATTATATGCACATTATGTGTGCATTAGAGTCTTTTTGCCTCTAGACAGAAGTGTTTTTACTCTGGAAAACCAGCGGCTGGGAGAAAAATATTTTGACATGGGGCCAGACACATGTAACTGCATTGATTCAGGACAAAATATTCATATAATCCACAAAAGTGCAAATATACACATACAGTCTTTGCCTGTGACTAATAAAGCCTTGCAAGCTTTAAATGTTACTGTGTGACACATAATCGTACATAAACCTAATCCCCGACATGTTCATAGACCCCTGTTAAACCTTGTTTTGACATAAATCAGTATCTTTCTGTCCTTGATCCAGAATAAGCAATGTCCTCCAGAAGCAGCTTTTTGTTGCTACATACCAAAATATATTTTAACATGAAAACCTTTCGATTCTCATCACACATATGTTTAATTTCTGTTACCATGTATGGCATTCTTTATTCAGCCATTACATTTGCACTTAGGGTGGCTATTTAAAGATATTGGACAGAATAACAGGAACATCACTAAAACATAATGCAATCTAAATCTGCCATAAATATTACCTTTGAAGCGTATAATAGTAATATACCATACTTTACTCTTGTAATATTATGGGTGGTGTTTTTAATAGCAATGTGAATTTTCTCTGTTTTGTATTTATGCAATTTTCATTCCCTGCTCTTAATTAATCTTGTCATCAATAACAATTTATGAAGCTCTCCCATTGACTTTTTCTTTGATACTGTTTGACATTATTCTCTCACTCCTACAGCACATCAGGAAGAAGATGGTCTTCTTCCATACATCAAGATGCAGATAATAGAACAGCCTTTTGGAAAAATAGCACTCCATTATGAATCATAATACAGAACGCTTTGAAAACCCAACGAACATCTCATAACAGCCTAAAAATATGCAGTTAGTCTGACTGCTACACTGCTGTCTACCAAATAATTCAAAGCAGATCCAAAAGCAAAGGAATGAATCAATAGTTCAAAGCTTTATTTTTCCAAGGCAAATTTGTGCCTCATGAAACTAAATTGACAGGGCTTTCATTAGAAGACACAAGCATAAAATTACTCATTATTGAAAATCTCATATATGTACGATAACTGACTGGTACTCGGTGTTTCAGACTTAATGAAGAAGGAATAATGAAGGAAATAGAATTTTAAAAAAATGCTTCTGCAGTTCTCCAAATACTATCAACCAAGATGTGGGTGGAATCTTTGTTGTTTGCAGAGTCCATGTACAAATCAACCTGTCTCTTCCTCTGTTATAGTCTCTCTCACTTCCTCTCTCCATTTCTGCCAGTCGTTTCGTCTTCATCCTGCCTCTCCCCTCTCTATAATTTTAGGACTCCCACATTCTGAATATGAAGAGGTGAGGCAAATATTAGATACTTAAATATATCATAATACATTTATTTGAACAGAGTAGTTTCACTGACTACATGCTATCTTTTTCAGGAACAGCTGCTTGACAATCACACAGATCTTGTGATAAATTAGTGATATACTGGCATCAAAATTACAATATTGTGATACTGCACTGTGTGCGTCCTTCCTCGGCTCCAGACATTTTATCTGTAGAACTTTTCAGCTGTCTGATAGTAGAAAAAGACTCTCACACTCTATACATCGGCCGCACAATGAAAACAGTAAAACAGCAGCAGCTGAGAGTCTTCCATCAGTGTCTACACTGTAACTGTTAAGCCACAGCACTGATGTGCGCGCAGGTGTTTGACAAAACTCACAGCTTAGTACAAAATAATACACTTAGGTGTGGAGGTGGGAAAAAAACAAAAAAAGACTGCCGCTGTGGTTAAAATGAAACCACATCTGTTTGGTGCGAAGAATGACACTGAACACACTCCAGTGTAGAAACCCTGCCAGACTCTATGTGCTTTATTACACATAACTTCACAGTTGTAAATAAAATGTGCAAAACTTAAAAATAAAGACAGTAAATAAGATTTCCACTCATACTTTTCACATTACATTACTCTCACTTTTGTCCAAAGCAACTTACATTTTCTCTTCAACATGTGGGATTGAAACAACAACTCTGCAATTAATGGCTAATCCATTCCACCACTTAAACTGCAGCCACGCTTCATCCTTATAGTATTGTACCTTGCAGAGTATTAGTTCTATAGAATTAGCACTGAACCACTTCCACTAGACTTTTTTGTCTCTTAATTCACAGCTTACTCTCCGTCTCTGTACCTCCCTGTCATTCACTGTCTTTGTTACAGTGTATAGCTCTAGAGGAAATTACATGTCACACTGGCAGGACACCACAGCTCTGAGCACTGAAAAATCAACATAATCTCTCAGTAGATGGGCGTGTGAGAACACGCAGTGTGTCTTAGTGGTAGTTTGGATGAAGTGTATGTCTACTATGGTCCGCAGGTCTTAACGCAAACAGAAAATCCACAGTCCAAAAAAGTAGTTCATGAGGGCAAACCACTCTTCAGAAAGGAACCAATCTTTGGTTAATTACTGAAATTATGTAACAGAAAAGGTTCAGTTTGAACACTCAGTGCATCGTGTTCATTTGATCATTTTCTCTGCCCAACTGTCCTTGAGCAAGATGTTGAATCTCCACTGGCTACAGCAGCACATTTTTTGGTGACCCTGTACTCTGAACTCAACCCCGGAGGAAAGAAAACAATTCTACTACAAAATTACTATTTCACATTATTATTAATACATATCAATGAGTGACATAACTGAGTTACTGAAATTCATTCTCTCATTACGAGTGTACAACCTGCTTAGTTTAATACCGAAACCCAATAATTGCATGAGTTGTGGCACCTTCAAATTAGACTGTTAAATCAATACCAGGCAACTATTATTAAAATACATCTGACCAGCAGCTTTAAACTAATTAAAATGGAGCTGTTGTACTTGTTCTCACTGAGGAAATAATGATTTGACTTCGATGAATTTGACACACAACATGCATATTTCCACCCTGAGGTGGATCAATCCAAAGCCCGCAGCATGAGCAGCATTCAGATTGTAACCAAGGGAAGGTCTTCCAACATACTCTGTTTTATGGCACACGCTCTGCTCCCTATGTAACATCAGCTGAATCTTCAAACAAACAGCTGGATCAAACAATGATTTAAACCTTCAAAATCACAAGGAAAGTTTGGAGGCTGAACTTCTCTCACTTCAGTTTACTCTCCACACATCGCTTTCTTTGAGAGTATCTTTCTTGGATCTCTGCTAGACGTTGGGTTTTCGTGGGCTAAATGTAAATCAGCATCATGGCACACAATCAGGCAAAAAGGCAAAGTAGGTAGCTCATTTTCGGTTCAATCAAACAACTTCAAAAAAAAAAAACCCACAAACTTCACCCTTAGATAAGAGTATAAAATCAATAAGTTCCAAGGAGAAATTTTTAGATTGACTTTACTGGTTCTTCTAAGACCTGTCTGTCTTTCATCTCACATGAAGTAAGTCACTCTTTTCAACCCAGCACCTTTCTATTAGTTTCTAATGAAAGCTCAATTGAGCTACTCTATTAGAGACGAGGGCTAGAAATCAACACAATGCATATCTTTTTCCAGGATCATTAGTTTTTTGAAGTTTGAATAATTTCCAAAATAACGTCTTGAGAAATATTCAAATTATATTCAATGCAGTGCCTTTGTACAGAGAGGGACTTGATTTGTGTGTGTGTGTGTGTGTGTGTGACATTAGATGGAGGATATGTCCTCCACTCCAATCTTTTATAAATGTCTTTGTAATCCATTTACCCAACTCATTTGCAGCTTTTGAGCTAAGACCGCTTCCAAAAAAAAGTCCATTTTCAGTTTCTATCTTACTGAATACAACCATTGTAAGATGTGGGAAATGTAGGACAATCTCACAGGTAATCTAGTACACCCACTGTAAAAGACCCTTAGGGATAATTAGGTATGCACTGTGAGCTCTGAGTGTTTGAGTAATGTAGTGGTAGGAGACCAAACATCCAAAGAATAAGTCCAAATTACAGGTACATTAAGAAAAATACAGAGTCCCAGAAAATCTAAAAGAAAATAAAACATGTTTGAAAGCTGATGTTTAATTCTCTTTCGTATAGCTTTCATCTTTCGCCTCCTGTCAGTATAAAGTGGGAAGGCTTGTCTATTGTGTATTAAAACAAATAAAAGACCAGTTACAAATAAAGGATGGAGGAAAATATGGTGAAAAACTAGATTATTTGCATTATAATTGCTATAATTATACACTATACTGCATAATTATATGTCTAATTGTGCATAACTACAGCAATAATTTCATCAGTACATCTTCATTCCATATTCACCACTCTGTTTGTCTTTGAATTTGTCTTCATAATGGAAAAAAACATATGAATCACTGAATTAAACCAATTAATTCTATATTTTCTCAATAGTGAAACTCAACACAGATATTTGACAGTAAAAGACTTCCAGTTATGGGAAGGTATTACGGTATGCATCGTTGAACTGATGGATGGCATTTACTGCGTTACATTTGCATTACAGAAACAGCAAGGACAGAAGCAATGACTATTTAACAAATAGGCAAGGATGTAAAAATATTGAAGCTCCTGACAAAAATATGATAAAGTATACCTAAAAAGCAAGGGAAAATAAAATAATGGGCAGTCTTTAATAATGACTGTTTCAAATAAATGCCTGTTTCCGTCTTCATAATTGCTCTATTTCTGTATTCATTTACACTCTACTTTGCTGACAGACCTGATGACACTGCAGCTTGCATTCATATTTTAGATTATATTACAGTTATGCTAACATTTTAAAGTGAGATTACTCCTGTGACACATTTGACCAGAAAAAAGTCTTCCTACGAATAGCAGTATCCTTTTAGTAAAAAGTTTGTTTCTGATGGGTTACACTATGCACAGGCAAATATTAAAAAAAAGGAAATAGAAGAAATGCCGAGGAGGCATGGAAAGTTTAATAAGTGGTGGCAGCTGCAGAAGAGACCAAAAAAAGAAACCTCCTCCTTTGTCAGAATCAGCCCTATGTTTTTCTCAGCTTAATCTTTTTTCCCCAAGAAGTACATATTGTTGACAAAACAACTCTCTGTGTAATATTACACAAGCACACACACACACACAAAGTACATACTGTATGTCTTACTGACATAAAGAATACAAACCTTAGTCAGGACATAAGTCTTATTGCACTTAAAGCAGACAATTCAGGTTTCTAAGTTTTTCTTTGCACTGTTGCTTTATCACAGTTTGAAAACAGATTGTTTAAGTTTAACTTAAAGTATGGTGCACACTTACCACTATTAACAGGATGTTTATTTTTGTCTCTATTTGTGACTGTCAAGACAGATAAATAGGTGGATGGTTGGTTTGCCTTAAGAAGGCAATTACAGTAGAGCTGGAGCCACTACAGATCATCAGGGGAAAAGACAAACTCTCTATGAAAGGCTAGACACTAAATTACATCAGCACAACATAAAATATCATAAGGAGCATGAAACGTAAACGAGAACTGAAAGTTGAATCGGACATTAAGGGGAGAGAGATTCAAGAAATATCTGAAAACACTTCAAATGTCAGTTCTGGCTACACTGAGCAATGCATTAATCTACTCTATGATATAGCGTCTTCTAAAAACTCCACTCTGCTTCTGTAACACTAATACTAATGTAATGTACTATAATGAAATTGTTACTTTTTCTTGGAAATGTAATTTACAGTGCAGCAATTTGGACAGCGAAACATTATCTACTGTATTGGCTCTGTATTACAGTACACTGGAACTGAAATAAAACACTGGGCCTCATGCAAGAACTACACTTAAGAAACACTTCTTTGACTTGAATTTGACATGAATTATAATGCAATTTAATCTGAATGAATATGGAGTTTAAATATGATAGCAAAATCAACTAGAATAAAATCTCATACAAAAAAACTTGCTACAACATTTATATTCTCTTCACAATACCATCATTTTCATGTCTTGCCAATATGCCGAGAGGTTTCTCTCACTCCGACAGCTGCCTCAAGGACTTTATGCAGGTCGCTGTCAAGGTGAACATAATGGATCTGTTATAACAACAGACTACAACATCACCCACTGCGTAAAATCTTCTTCTCCATCTCTATGATTGTCACATCCCCTTAACTGCCTCCAATCTTAAGTTGTACACTTTGCTTTTAAAAGATGTTTTTTATCAACTAACTTAATGTCAAACCATTTGCATTATTATTTTCTAATCATCCAGGCCCCCCTACTGCTACTTCTGAAACTGCTTAATGTGTTGTGGTTTTATCTGCTGATTTCCGACAGCAGGACTTGAAGCACCATAATGTGAAATTCTTCTTTTTACTCTTGAGTAACCTTTTTGTGAATGAAACTTGCCCAGAAACAAAGAAGAACAGCTTTACAGAGTAATTGAGGGTTGTCGATTATGCTAATGATTAAATGTCACCAATGCACACCTACTCATGAACAGGTGGCATTCATCAAGCTGAAACAAGCAATTTACAAAACACTTTGATGAGTATGACTTGGAAAAGCATGCAGCCCAGTGACTATTATGTAGGAGTATAAGGCATATGCAGTACATAATGGCACATGTATTATGAATTGGAAACGTGCCTTGAAAACAAATGTATTTAGAAATCATTCAATGTGTCAGTTCCCCTGTAATTAATTGTCTGGCTGTGGTGGTGCTTGTTAATATTTTTTGGCACTGACCAAAATAAAACATCTATCTCCTTTGACAGGCAAGAAAAAAGATAAACCTGCCTTTTTTTTGCTTTCTTTTATTCATTTAGTGCCTGACTCTAAAACTTCAATCCACGGCCTAGAAAATCCAATCAAAGAAGAAACTTTTTTCATGTTCTCATTTAATTATTCACTGAAAAACATTTGAACAACAGTAAGCTAGAGCAATTGTTGTAAATCATAGGACAGATGCAGTGTGAGGACTAATACAGTAGGTATTAAGGCCAATCATGTAATTGCAAGTAAAAATCTACAGTCAATAAACTGATAATACTCAATCAACTAACTATTGCCAGTAAAACTGGTTTTGCTTTTATCTTGACCATCTGGTAATATTTTATTGCCTTATCTTTTACAGGAGGGGCCTGATAAGCAGCCGATTTAAGATTTACAATATGTGATCGCCAGTTGAGAGAGAAATTGGTTATAAAAGGCAGCATGGTAATGATTTGTAGAAAAATAAAGGTCACAACTTCGATCAGAAACTAAAAGGAGTCATAACAGATAATGATGAAAGTACAGGCTGTAGTTTTGGGAATGATTCATACTACTGTAGTCACAAGCAAAAGCTTGTACCTTGTGTGTGTGTGTGAGTGTGTATAGAAATCACTGAATGCAGCAAAAGAGGTGCATACAAAATATTGTTTACCTGGAAGGGCTGATGTTGTCAGTTTAAAATCAAGGCAAACAAAAGCAGGTGAGCTCTAAGCCTCATTAATGCAACAGCATAGCCAGTTCACTGGCAGCATGTTTTATAAATGGCTGAGCACTCTGCAGACAAAAGGCTTAAGCACCTCACTCATTTAAACACTAATGAATTGACCTGTCTCAACCTGGCTCTACAAAAGCCTAAAATTAGAGGCAAAATAAACAAATCAGGGATAAGAGGCAGTCAAGGAAGTAGAAGGGGAAACTTAAGGATTACAGAATCATCATGAATTTGGTTGGAAAACAGAAAAATAAAAGGTGGTGGGAGGGGTAAGGAGGCAAAATGTGGAAAACATCAACAAGAGAAACAAAAAACTGCTATGATGAAGAGAAAATGGCAAAAAGAAACACCACACAGATGCCCAAGAGAAGGAGGGATAAGCACTGACAGAATTATAAGAGGGAAAAGGTTAACAATTCAGGTGTTTTCCATTCAAGGTTTAGTGCTGAAAGGCCAACCTTTGGACTGTAATTTCAAGGAAAATATAGTTCTTCTAATAAGAGAAAGTCCAAGATACAAGGTAAATAAAATCAGCAGTTCTACTAGAAACAGCTGCAACTCATAACATACCACCAATTAAGTTTGACTAAGCTACTTCTTACATAAAGAGTGGTGGACTAAAAATTATCTTAACAAAATAATGAAATCCAATCTACACAAGGAATTTCACCCATCTGATACAGTTTCAACAAAAATGTAACATTATAAGTTTCATAGAGGTTATAGATATCACAGAAGTATTGTACAGGTTTGTAGCACATATACAGGTGTTGCTAATATTGTGGCCATCCCCATGTAAATGGGGGAAAGCTTCAATTCCCTCTTTTTTAGTTTCAGCTCTTGCCCTTACAATGTACATTCATGATTGTGTTTTGCCTGAAAAATAAAATAAGTATTCTCATTAACTTAAAATTACTTAAACTGTTTAACCATAAATTGTGCCCAGGTGTACTGCTGTTGCATTGCATGATAAATTGCGCTGAGGCCAGGGACACATTACCAATCACTGTGAGAAGTGGCCCTCTATTTCACAATGCCAATTTTGCAAAGCTGGTACTGTACCAAGCTGCATGGAGCATCATGGGAATGTTATTATGAGCTCAGGTAGTCCACTCCTTGATTTTGCACAGAGGCATATGAATGCAGATAGAGCCAAAAATAGCCAGAAAAATACTGGCACACACAAATCAGGAGCACTTGCAAGCACATGCACATTTCATTGTCCTAAGGATGCACAGTGCCCCCAAGTGGACTGAGCATGCCACTGCAGTGTAGCAACGCAGACCTGCTAGGAGCTGCATATATTTTCCATTCACTCACATTATCCAACACAAAAAAGCCTGAATATCAGCGGTTGCACCAGTTGCATTCTTGTAAAGAGGATTTTTTAAAAATTTTTGTTTAGACCCATGATTGCATACCTTTTCTTTTTATATGTCATGAAGATATGGTAAAATTACCCTGTATTTATTTTTCTTTGGCATCTTATTCAGAATAGCCTGGTTTCCATATGCTTTATTTTCTGAAACAACACTGAGAAAGAAGCTTTACTAGCAAACTCCAACTGCAAAGAGCATTTCATTCGACTATCTCCCAAAACAAAATGTGATACACATTGTTTGATCCCTCAACTTTAGCATTACAGACTGCGAATCACTAATCATTTTAAATACCTGCGAATCACTAATCATTTTTGGACACAGATTGTGCTTTGTAACAGGATTATATTCATGGTTTCCTCCTGTTCATTGCGAGGAACTATTTACTCAGAGAACAAGGGAAGAATGAGTAAGAGCGACACAAACAGATTGAAAAGAAATAGCAGAAAGGGTGGGATGGAAAGAGCTCGGTGCATCTAATTACAGTAAGTGGGCTCATTTCCCTTAATCAAATAGCTCAGTAAAATATCTCAAAGGCAGATTCCACATACAGCTGATTCACACATCAGCAATCAGTCACTAAGCCTCATTTTCTCTTTCCCCCTTCTGGTTACAGCCTTTTCTTATTTTCTCCCTTTTTCCTCTCCTACCCCCACTCACTCAACAGATCTTTCTCTCCAAGTGTTACAAGACTATCACTGCTCCCTTATTCTCTGACCAGAGATTTGTACCACATTTGTATCATTTGTAACATATGTTCCATAGAAAGGTTACACTCAAACTGCAGACACATCTTCATTCACATCTGCACAGATTTCATATCCAGCCACCATCCCCGCTCAGTTTAACACAAACTAGTAGTCTTGTGGCTGTTTTGAGGATCTGGTAGAAAAAATAGATTTTGAATTTCCATCGCTCCTATTCAACTACTCTACCTGCTTTTTTCATCATTATTTCAATGACAACATCATTATAACATTATTATACACAATAATAATAAGCTTGTATAAGACTGTAGTCCATCCGTGTCAAGAACATCTTGTACTACTGAATTTCAGCAGCTTTGTTTTCTAAAATATTGTATACACACTAGCTATACAGTATGTAGATTTCACTTGACCACAAGATGGCGAAATACACCAACCGTGGTCTGAGACGTCTTCTGTCTACAATTAAAGAATGTTGATAAAACTTTGCCTTTTCAAAAAAGTCAAGGAAGTACCCCCTAATCTACTATGGGCACGCACACACACACACACGCACACACACTCCTTAAGACATGCTGAATGACTCTTAATCTGACACACATGGCTAAGGCACGTGTGCTTGTATTGACAGCAGGAATGAACACATACAGAGCATGCGCACCCAGCACACACACACAGCTCTCTCTTTTTTCCTTTTTTTATTGCTTTGGTAGTTCCTGCATTCTCCATTATTGTCTGACAAACATTACACTACACACGCACATTACATTTTCAGTGACTCAAATTTTGTGTCAGCATCACATGGTAAAAGTAGTAAACACACAAAGCTTATTATACAATTTCTAATCCAGCTCATTTTAAGCTCTTTATGCATTCCTGAGATCAGGTACCTTGGTACAAGAATACAGAGAACCAAAGCAAGGCCAGCAACATTATTAACACTCAGTTGGTGGCCAGGTCAGCATTCCTCTGAGGGAGAGAGGGGCCTTGGCATAAACCTGGCAGTGAGAGCTGTAGGCAGTGAAGTCTGAACAATTTCGCTTTCCTTTTCAGCTTTTGTTCTGCTTGTTTAATCCCTAATTACAAAAGAAAGGAGGAATTATTTAGTGGAACTGATTAATTAACTAAGGCAGGTATAGTGTGTCATGCTAAAAAAAAGTCAGAGTTATAACGAGGAGGCTAGCCTACAAATGTTGCATATATGTGCCTGATGTCTACCTCAAAAGTACACTAAATGAGTAAGGTCAACACCCTAATAAGGGAAAGTCAACTTCATAAAACATTTTTTTTAAATGAAAAGACCTGCATTGTCAGTACAATAACATTTGGCTCTTGGGGTAACATTAGGTATATTATGCTCTTAAGAATGTATATTGTATGCCTACATTTTGTCTTTTGAGCTGGTCATTTGATAAACTCCTATGTCTGTAGTGGCTATGAAAATATTAGAAGACATATATCTGTATGATGCACTTTAGACTCAATCTTAAGGTCTCACAACATTTACTTGGAAACGAACCCACTTCTTAGTAACACAAACCTATTCTTTGCCAACTTCCACAGGTAAAGCTGCAACAGCTTTAAGTGTTCCCTGAAGTTTTTAGTCTTATTAACTGCATCATCACTAAGGGGTTTTGGCTGTTCTCCACCCCTTTCTTCTACAGTGCTATCTGCCAATTGACATAATTAATAAATCAACCAATCAATCAATCTTTATTTATATAGCACAATACATACAATGGCTGTAGCACAATATGCTTGCTGCACATAAGCAAAGACAATGCCACAAAAACAAAAGCAAACAAACAGAGTCATGCAAAGGCACAAAAGAGCAAAATGAATAAAACAACAACTGATGAGGCACTTTAAGAAAAAGCCAGGCTAAAAAGATGTGTTTTTTTTTAAAATGTACACAGAGGTGGATAAAGTGAGAAGGAGCAGAGAGCATGAGGGCTCCTTGGCAGAGGCTACAACAAGAGTGCTTATTTTTAAATATTAATCTGACAAACTCCAAATTGAATAAGCTAGTGTCTCATATCAAGTAAATTCAAGATAGTTACCCTTTTTCATATATTTTTCCCTGAAACCCAAAACTTTAGTGGGAAGAAGTAGATCTGCTGGATTAAGGAAGCATTTTATTGCATTGTACACATTTGTGCAAAATTCACCACAATTAGACACTGGGACTCACCATGCTGTTGAGCTCTGAGTCATCATAGTTGTCACATGGATGTGTCCCAAGCCCCCCAAGGGGCTCAAGACCATCTTCATCCCACATGTAGGTTCCAGCAGAGCTGTTGGAGGGTGACAGCTCCACAGATGACGCCTGGCAGACATCAACCCGTTCTGGAGACAACACCAGCGGTCCCTGGGAGTCCTGCATAGGGCTATTGTCTTTATGTCCTGCAGAAGACATATAAACACAGAGCTGAACAACTGACTCACATGTGACAAAAAATGTGCTCAGTTTCCCTTCAATTGATTTAATTTACCTGCCAGATCCACAGTGACCCAGTCAATGGTCTCATCGAGAAAGCTGTGTAGGCGGGTTTGAGTAGTTTGAGTTTGAGTAGTTGTCCTGTTGTCAGGCAGGTCCCCATCACTAAACACATCTCCCACACTGTCAAAGTCATCTAGAAACTCTTCACTGGTGTCGCCTCTGTCTAGAGATGAGGCAGAGGATAAGGACATGTCCTCCAAAGTCTCGCTTGCTGCCTGGCCAGAACTCTGTCTAAGCACACAACTTCGTCCACCTTTTCCTCCTCCATCCCCAGAGCTTCCATCACTCTCACAGTGAGAGCCTACTTTTGTAGCCTCATCAGTCGGCTCAACATGTATTGCTATCCCTGTCCCTCCACATTCAGGGGCAGCTGAAGGTCTGACATCCCCTTTCACTCGACCAGGAAAAAGAGGCTTTTGCTGCTTGGTCTGCGCAGGTCTAGCCAGTCTGTAACCCAAAGAGCCCCCACTATTTCCCAATGACTTGGTCAGCACACAACTGGGGAGCAATGGCTTCCTCAGAGCACTGGGAGTAGTGGGTGCTGGAGAGATTGAGGGGGTGGGCAGAGAGGAGGCAGTTGGAGGAGTTCGGTTGTGCTGAAGACCTCCAATCCCTCCACCTAGACTCCCTGCACCTCCATGGTTGCCATTCAGACCTCCCAGTCCTAAACCTACCCGCCCATTGCTAAGCTGAGGGGGTTTGAGGAAACTACTCCGAGGAGGCCGGAGTTGGGTGTTGGCCAGAGGTTTGGCCAGCTCCACTGCCCGATTAAAGGAGAAGGACCGTGTCATAGGCTGGCTGGTGGGAGAGGGGATCTGCTTGAAATGAGTGAAGCTGTTTGAACGCACCATGTTGTCCACAGCCATGGTCTTCGTGCTGTCACTGGATTGAGACAGGCTGTCTTGAGAGCTGCTTCTGGGAGAGCTGGAGCCTAATCTTGGCCGCATGAGGCGGGACTCTGATCCTGTACGAGCAGAAATGCTATATCCATTATGGCTCACTTTAGGACCTCCATTGAGTGGGCTTTGGCCTACCTTAGCCCCTACTTTGGGACTCATCTTAGAGGATTGCTTGGGGATTGCCTTAGGGCTGGAGACAGCCACCATCAGAGAACCTGACCTCCGAGTCTTGGGTGTCCCTGGAGAGGCACTCTTTACCTCCTTTGCCAGAGAGAGTAGCTGTGTCTGAGCCTTGTCCTCACCTCCGTCCCCAGGGCTGGTGGGGGTGGTGGGGCTGGAGGGGGTCATTCCTTCATCTTTTCTCCATTTCAGGGAAAAAGGAGAGGTTCGGACCACACCATTTGGGCGTGTTCCTGGTGGAGTTATCTTACCATCCTGGGAAGGGGTGGTTGGCTGTGTAGAACCATTGGACAAGGGGCCAGTGCCACCACCTGAGGAGCGTCCACCAAACTTAGGCAATCTAGATACCATGGCAGACCTGATGGGTGCTTTATCTTCCATTAGATGCCAACAAAGGCATGGAGGAGCATGGACTCACACACAGCTGTGGGATGAATAGACAGAAAGACAGAATAAAATACATGATTTGATTCAAATGTACAACAAGATTAGACTTGGGACATGGACAAGCAGCTTGTCATGGCTGATCCTTTTGTTTAAACCTCTTCATTAATGGGCACACTTTGTGTAGCTTTTCCAATGTTACCTACAGCTGAAGATATTACATAAACAAAATGAAACCATTATTGTGTCTGTCCACTATGTACACACGCACGCATCAAATGTAGTTTTAAAAAAAAAAGCAAATGCAGTCAGACACACAAGCACACTTGGGCACATGTCCTCATCTGTAATGATATTATAATTGTCTGTAATGAAAACAGCAATGACATTAAGTGTAGTACAATCCACCTGCTGCAATGGTTGCATGTCTGTCTCCTTGTGAAAGATCGCCGACTGTGGGGAGCATTAGGGATTAATCTGGCAGGCTTACAGGGTGACTTGAGACTTTGTCACGGTAAATCTTCCTCAATGCTTTCAGACATACAGGCTAAATGAGTGTCTGGTCTTTATGCAACTGGTACATGTATTCATGGCCATAAATTTAAATCAAACATGCTAAATCTGATGTCTCATTGATGCTAATTATAAGCACTCTATTCAAAACAGACAGTAAAAACTTACACAACTAGACCTTCAAACAAGACTTTAAGCCAATTATTCTTTCATTTAATCTCCCAAAATAAAGAGGAAATAGAAGAAACAAACAGGACGTTCTTAATAAGTAGTTAACAGAATAATGAGCTTAAACGTTTTCAAGAGTTTCAGAGTTATAAGACATGACCTGTAGCTGGCATTGGTTTTGTAGAATATATGGTGCCAAAACGCCTGGTCAACAACAGAATGGGCAAATGGATACAACGCTTGGGGAACAAGGGGAAACCAATGCTGGGAAGGTGGCCAGCATACTGTGAATAGTGAATGGAGGATGTACAGCATGCAGAGCCAGTGGAGGGAGAACAAAGAGCTGTTTCCTTTCACTCATTGTTAGATTCATTCAATTCCAATCAGCCGTGTCACAAGTGTACATGTGTTGGTGGTGCACCTGCGTGTTACATCCATCTGGCTAGTGCAGGAAGATTATGAATTGAGAAGTTTCTGAGATCCAGATGGCTGGTGTAGTTAGCAGAAACCCATCTGCATGAGAAAGCAAATCAGTAACAGAAAACTGTCTACAGATTACTGACTTGACAACAATGGAAAATAACCCATAGTTGCATCAAACAATATTAACTAATACCACTTAATGCCTGCTATATTGTTTCCTCACAGCGGACCAACCAGTTACTCCCATATGAGTGGATCACAACACAAACTGGCACAAAGACACAAAGGCAGATACTGGGGCAATAATCAACTGAACTTTTGAATGGGTGGGGGGAGGGGTGTTTGTGTTAAAATGTGGGTCTCCTATTCTGGAAAATACTTTGTACCACACTGCCCCACATTCCCATGCACTGGCACACGTGTCTACAATCAAAGAGACTCACTCACTACTGCCGCAAAAGTGTCTGACTATGCCACCATCCTAAGCTGCTTCATAAACATACATGGGCATAAACACAGAAAAACACACTTAGCCACACACAAAATCAGGTCAGCATGTGCAGGCAAGGCAACCAAAGCCTCTTTGCCCCGGGGAGGGGGCGGTGACTATGGTGGTGTGTATCTATCTGTGCTTAATGGGTAGCGATTAGATTAGGGGTTTTCACTACTGTCAGTGGCTCCAGAACCTCTCAAGTTTCATTCATATCCCGAGTGACACATCGCACCACACAGCAGCAAATCCACATACTGCTGTGATAGATGTTCATTCATCTGGGTCATCTCACTGACCATCCAGTCACTGGAAGATATTAGTCTCTGCTGCTGATGTTGTTATTTAATTTGGTTTGTTTTAACTTGAGTCACCTTTAAGAAATCACACATCACATGACAGTTATTAGACTGCTGCATATATACAGAGGCACAGTCATTGAAGAAAGTCATAGTCGTAGTCTAATGTTTTGTTGTTGTTGTTTTTTTAATTTTATTGCCATTAATGCACATTAAGAGGCAATAAACATTGCAAAACAAAATTATATATATAGCAGCAGCGAGGTTCCTTCATTTAGCGGTTAGAGATCAGTGGGCTCTCTCTAATCGTAGGTTCACTTCAGGCATCAGTTGAAAGACTGATTGAATCAGCTCCTTTGCAAACTCCTTCACATCCTTTCCTTCACTCTATTCAGGTACTCTTTAGATTCTCAGGTTATTACATCTTGACCTGTTCTGCAGGTCTTGACATCTGGCCATCAGGTCTATCCTGGTGCAGTGGGTGCCAAATTGCTCTCTCATACCTCCTCCCATTGTCTTCTGCGAAACTGATACAGTTCTCCGCCTCTGTGGTTCTCTTCTCAAGTTTTGCCATTTCACCTTTAAAGTTATTGCATTGATGATTCAAGCTTTGTCAGTGATAGTCTGGTCTGGTCTGGTTGTGTCCTTCCAGGTTTCCTTTCCTTAATTTCTCAAGCTAAGCTAATATTTTGGACTCTGGATCACATGTGCTAGCATTAACTGTACCACTTCCAGGAGTCTGAATTTGTTGCTTTGAGGTTTTCTTCTGATCTTTCAAGTTCTCCTGTTTACTTGAGCCTTGACTTCTGAAAGATGATGCCCTATTAAATTTGTGTGCCGAGTTTTTAGTAGTTTTGTTAGGAAATTATTAGTTAGACAGATGGAGCTCAACTTTTAGGCTGTTGCCTCAAACATGGCGTCCATAGTGAAATGTTAAGGTCTAAACTTGATATTTACCGCAGCAGTAATTATTAAATGTGAGACACACTGATTTAGAAAGTGCTTTAAAATTACACATTTGTATTATTATGAAAGATAAAAATGTCAAAGAACTGATTTGTAGATAAGGAAGATGTCATTGGAACTCAAAGGATTTAGTGAAACACTTTCTTTATATTTAAAGACTAAGTTCGGCAAAACATTGCCAACTGGGTGAGAGCAAAAAGTGCATTCTTTCTAATGGAAAACTAGTAGTCTTCTAATCCCACATCATCATCAGCCCTGCATTAAGCCTGGGACAAAGGCTGGGCAATGAAGTTTGATACCAATGTCAAAGATTATACTTTTTGAATTACTTATATTGATTAGTTTGAGCTGTGAATTTGAAATTCACAACATTATTTGAATCAGTAATTATTGTATCAAAGAACAAGAAAATAACAAAGAATCTGACCAAGCATTTGATGCCAAATATCAATACACAAGAGTTTCTGTTACTATGTGCCACAGATAGAATATGGTTGATGCCCAGCTCTATTCTCAGTACAGTCACAACAACATAGGTCAGCTAAAGAAGACCACAAATAAACAACAAGATCATAACTGACTGACACACATTCAAAGGTAGGGCAGTAAACCGTGCAGGCCATCTGTCAAACTCTCATATCTGAAGGCCTGCCCTTCCCCCCACAGTAGAGTACCATAATATCTCAGACCTTCGCCAGCATCAAGTACAAGGCCTATACTAAACCCTGTGTTAATCAAGGCCAGCAATGTGAATATTTCTATACACTGCATATGAAACAACACATGAAACCTTGTTAAGAAAATAGTCCAGGATTAAACAGTCCAACTGAAATCTAGGTCTGCTAGGGGAAAGGAAAATTATGTATAGTGTGATGACAGGAAGAACCCACTAACAAGCTTCAGTGTTAAGACAATAATGTGAATTCCATGTTTGTTTGCTATTGTTCCTGCATTATTTTAACAAGATTTTAAATAGAGGTCAACTGAGAAAGTTTAAATAATTGTGTTTATATTCTGTTTCTGGTTTGAATTCTTTACAACTCTGTGAACTGATCAACAGCTAAAAATAATTTTATAGCTTTATGTCCCAAAAAGTTTGGTTTTCATATATTTTGTCTGTGATATGCAACACATTAACAGCAAAGACCAAGAGAGAAATAAAACACAATAAAAGAGAAGACACCCAGAAGGACAGGAGGTTGAAAGGGAGAGGAAGACAGGAAGGATGGGAAAAGAGACAGAGTAAGATACTGTTAAATAGAGTTAGAATGAGAAAGACAGTGACACAAGACTCAAGGCAGACTTTTTCCACAGAGAGATCTTCTATCCCTGTGTGTGAAATGAGCAGGAAAGTGAGATGACATCTTTTTTTTACTCCCCCTCGTACTGGGAATGGGAGCTTTCTTTCTGTCTGCCAAGGAGCCTATTCGGCCTTACTTCATTTCTGACTCAGAGAACAGCCAAGCAGAAAGCACCTGGCAGAGATGCAGGAAAGCTGAAAAATCAGATCTGCAAGAAGGAGGCCGTTCATCACTCTTCTGGCAAAGTTTTCACTTTTGAACTACACTACAGAGATGCATTCTTCAGGAGTAACAGGATGGATGCAGATAGGACTTGACAGCCCGAGAGCTATGATCTATTGGGTCAGTGGGACTACGCATGAATGGAGGTGCTCTACTACACACAGTAAATCCCCTATCCTGCTGTTTATCCCCACAGCCAGTCTGTCCCCATCTCCTAATGCTCATAGCTCCCTATCATTACAAAGCCTCAGCACCATCTCTCAGCAGAGCATCATGTCAGGAAACATTAATCTTTCCTTTCTTATCTTTCCTTCACTCAATTTTTTAAAGATTGAGGAGGGGAGAATTTTATTTGACTTTATTTGGACTGTTGAACCCGCAGAGAGGGAAAAGGCATGTGGGATGCTAGGGAGGATATATATATCTTGTAGTAGGATTCATATTTCTGTATTTTCTTCCACAGGGGCGATATAAGCAACAGTATTTTTCTATAGTATTTTAGAAAGGAAACAGTATGTAATGTGCAAAATATGTTGGAAAACATTGGGTAGCACCAAGAGCATTTTAATGAAAACATTTCATATCAGCTGTTGATGATGTGTACTCTACATTACTAGAGTATACATTACTACCAACTATTGTAGTATATACAGTATATAAGTATACAGTAGCATTGCTTTTTAGATTGTTACTGCATTTCCTGCTTTTTTGGAGGTAATTTATTTACATTCATTTTAGTACAACACAAAAATCAATACTGTTCCATTAGATTTGGTCAAAGTAATTTGTGTGTTAGCTATTGTTGCACAGTTAATGCAGTTTAAAAGAATAGATTGATTTGATTAGATTCATTTTTTAAGGCCATCATTTCCCACAATGTGGTGGACCATTTTGCTGGAAAGAAGGAAGACCATCTCTGCTAACACCATAACAGGTAAATACACGTTTATGAAATATAACATTGAGCTTATAACATAACCCTCAGCAAAAAAAGAGCAGAGTGACTGTTTCACACAGAAAACACCATGTAGGCTATCTAATGAGTGTAGTTATGGTTTAGATCATTATATACAAACTAAACTAATCATAAGACTAGATGCATTAGGCTTTGCATGTCTTACCACCTCAGCTAAACAATTTCCTGTAGGGAAACTCTGAAGGTAAACACATTTTTACAGTGTTAAACATTTTCAAAAAACAATAAGCACATATTGTTTCAGAGACATTTTCTGCCCGTTTGTATGTTTAAAAAAATTTTTTTTCCTGAAACAATATCAATAGTATCAATATAGTTGGGGGGTGGGGTGGGGTGGGGGTTACAAAAACCAACACAATGCAATCAGAAGAATTTGAAAGATGCTACAACCACATCAGGAGTAGCGTTATTGTGACTTAACAATTATCTGTTTAGAATAACTGGAAGCAATTTCAGAAAAGCTTCCTAAACACAACAGTATGACTGAGCAATTCAAGACCACTTGGATTGTGGTTAGACTACAATATGAAGAGAACTGAAGATGGAAAGATACAGTGGGGACAAATGAATGGAAGTACAGGACAGATAGATGGAGCAAGCAAGAAGACATGAAATCTCTCTTCTGGCACTCGTTCGCTCTTGGCATGATATGAAAGACAGCTCCTCCCTCTTTCTATATCTTCTTGTCCATCTTGGTAAATCTGTCTTTCGTAGTGCAGAACCAATCAATTACATGGATCAATAGTTATATAACAGCTGTCAGAGGAGCCCAGTATGTCATCCAGCTGGCTCTGCTCTATCACACAAGGACACTTGTTTTAAAGGCAATGGACCAGCCCACACACACACACACACATATCCCAGAGCAGTTTCTCTCATGCCTCAGTCAATGAAGAAAAGGAGGACTTGCATTTGCCATTCGATACATTAAAAATAAGCATGTATAGCAGAATTTATGCTATGAAATCTTCAGTATTTGATCTGAGAGAGGATCAAATATGACAGAATAAACATAATTTGACAGTCAAATGCGACCCAAATGATATTCTGACCTCCTACTGAATAAACTAAACCAAAGTGCAGCCCTCATTTGCATGTATTGACAGTACTGAAGTCTCAGTGGAGTAATAACTAGGCCAGTCATCTGGACAGGGCAGTAGCGGGCCATAGTTTTCTCCCTGAAGAGATTAACAGAGTGCCATTAGAGAAGGCTAATAGAATGAGACAGGGATGAAAGCAACACTGACGCTAGGCTAATGTGTATTGAGTGAAAGCAATACTGGGCTGAGCTGCACTGATGTTAAGTGATGCTAATCCAATGAGACAGCATAGAAGGTTTGCTAAAGCTGTATACTAACTGTGGTAGATCAAATGACAGAGATCAAGAGAAGAAACAGAGAGTAGAGACAAGTGGAGAAAGTTAAGGTGTGGCAACCAGCTGCATTAACAACTATATATACATTGCATGTATTACACTAACAGACCATCACAAGTATGAATATTACATCAAATAAATGCATCTTTCAGCAGAATTTACAGGGTTTTTTTGCTATGTAAAAAAGATTTGAAAACATTACCTCAACTCAGAGAACTAGTGATGACTTGTCCAATCATCCCAGAGTTAATCATAACTAAGAGCTAAAGCTTCACACACTGCACTTTGTTTCCTCCATCGTCTAAACTGAAAGTAAAAAAGCACATAAACAGGAGAGTAAAGCACAGGAACAGGAAGACACTCTTCAGAGGTTCATCTGTCTACTGCCTGACTCTCTGCTTGCATGTGTGCCTGAGTGTGTGTGTGTGTGTGAAATGCAACGTATGTGGTGTGCGCCAATGTGCGTCTGGGTGGAGAGAACAGAGCCTTCATGGGTACGTTTAATATTTGATAGGGCATCTTTTAGGAGCCCCACCCAGTGGGCTGGAAGGGCAGAGGAGAGAGGAGAGCAGAGAGGAGAAATTATGCTTTTGGCAAAACTCACTACAGGAAGACATTAATAACTACTTGAAGCAGGAAAAGTGATAATTGATCCATTATTTGGTACAAAGTCTAAAGATTAAAGCCACATAATCATTCAAACACAGGGAAATTTATCTACAAGCTTAAGTAGCAATTTTCAGTGTGTGTGCCATTGCTTTGTAATGTCATGAGATCACCAGAGGCAATAATAAAGGAAAACAGATCCTGCCAATAACGCTCAGCTGCACATGAAAAGTAACTCCCATAAAGAGGAATTTGTTGTGGTTCTCGTAAAGATTCGGAGTGTATTCAATTTCCCGAACTTATTTCATGGCTGACAGTGTGCTGGTTCTACTCAGTCAACCATTTCCTGCTAAGTGCAAACAGTAAAAGCATACAAGCGTTGCCAATACCTCAATATATCCTGCTTATAAAGTGTATGTGATGTCACAATGCCCTAATATAAATCACAGCATGGAGTCTGATGCAACCCACATCAACAACAAAATTAAAAGGCATAAAAACACAGGATTTCTAAAGACTAATTAAGTTTTTTTATTGTTTCCCCTCAGTCAAAATCACCAGTTTGACGTCTACATCGTTATATTGGTGTTCTTTGTTGTGCTACATTAATTTAAGATATACAGAACCGAAAGAGTGATGAAGAAAGTCTCTGTGTGGACTACTGACTAGTCAGGACACAGAAACACCCTCAAAAGTCCACATCATCTGCCCTGACTCATCCATAAGAATAAATATGCTGCCTTCTCTCTGAGGTGTGGGAGTTGTATAAATGTGATTATCTCCAGTGTTATAGCAGCCCAGATGCCCACAGACCTGTCACCATAACCATATTTCTCCTAACACCGCTCCTCTCTCTGCTTTACCGTTGACAGTTTGAGTGTGTGAGTGCTACTTGCATAGAGAACATACTTGTCAGTGTCAGTCCCCCCTCTAGTATATGACCTTGACTTAAACCACGCTGTGAGAAGACTGCAATGCGTTTGACAGTCTCATTTAATTCTCACCTCCTGATTGGTCACGACGACTAGAGGGAGTGTCGCCAGGCAACAGCCCGGGTGTCAGTCACTGTCGGCGAGGTCATTTGAGTCATTTATGTAGATGGGAGCCAATGTAATTGTGTTAAACAATGTAATCATGCGTTATAGCTAAAATGTTAGCAAATAGCAGAAAGACAGCGTGACGGACGTCCCATCGATGTAACTGTCCAATAATTACTGGTATTTTAACTTGAGATAAATACAGTATGTGTGTTTTTTTGGCTTCTAAATGTTCAACTTTCTTTACTAATCATTAATTCCTTTAGTTTTCAGCTGTTTCATGCTAGACAAGATAGCACAGTACAGTTTGTGTAAGCACATAAGCTAGGCTCATGAGTATTTGCATAAACCAGCATTGCTTGTTGGTCCAGTGAACACTAAAGTAAGCTGAATGTAGCTGAATGCAGCTGATAGTCGCACCTTCAAAGTGGAGTACATTAAAACGAAATACTGCCTGGTGTGGCTTCAATTATATAACAATTACACTGACCAGAGGTCAAAATGATTTCCAATCACTCAGACATGTGCCACTGTAGATAATTATCAAGGACAAATGCCACCTATAAACTGGTTCCCACTCCTCAAATGTGATGATTTGCAGCATTTTCTTCTAATTTGCATCACTGTAAATTGATAAATTTTAGAGTAAAGAGTAGAGTAGAGTTTTTTGTTTGTATGTTGGTCAGACAAAAAATAAGCTGAAGACTTCATCTTGACATTTGGAAAGTACAAAATGTTATAAGTACTTTAAGAAACCAGAAGTTGCAGCCTTAATGTTGTTGATTACAGTATCGACTGAGATCTATAATCATCCATGCTGCTTTGGTTTCAACTAAAAAACTCCTGTGGCAAACATCACAATGTAGCCTTGTCAAGAAACAGTGCCTGCACATGTAACATGACCGTGGAGGAGCTCCACCCTATCACTGGACAAGTGGTGGATGTGTGAGATCACTTTACTAAAGCTTCATCTGCAGCTCAGGACTTCCAGCAAAACATCAGATAAGCATTACTTGGTAAGCTGAAAATATCTCCAATTTGAAATGTATATCAGCAGCACACAGGAAGGAAGTTACGCTGCTGTGAAAGCGTATTTTATGATCTGTTATGAAGATCGCAGACATGATATCAAAAATGGTCTATATCAAATCTTTAGTGAAAAGAAGTGCTTATTGAGAACAGAAACACTAAATGAACCATAAAAGCATGACATCATTTTAAGAAGCATAATATTACATTTACAGTTTCACTTTTTTTAACCATAAAAAGTACAGGCACGTGTTTATGATTTTGCACTGCTATTAAAGCCCCTGAAATGAAAGATAAATCCTTTGTAAGCATGTTTAGTCACATGACTAATTTGCACAGAAACTAGGACACTTAGTTACTGTACATGCAGAGTTCATGGCCACTTCAGCCTCCACCCAAGCTTTTCTTTGATACAAGAACAATGACATCACTTTCTGTACTGTATCAACAGTTTCTCCTCACAATGACACGAGTTCATTTGCTACATCTCCAGCTTAACCGCCTCCCATGCTGTTTATCAGGCATAAGATGCAACATATGCTAGCTGTGACGCATTCCTTATTGCCGCACGTTACAATACAAAACACGGAAATCAACACAGGTGAGAGATGTAGCTTTTTATAAATAAACCAAATGTGTTCCAGGATTAGTCCCTTAATGTGAAACACAGTCTACATAGTATGCTTTTAATAGATCATGTTCATAGTGGATGTATCCTTTGTGAATGGACAATACACTGCTGTTAGGTCAACTTCCTTTGTGCCCAACTTCCCTCTTTTCCTGCGCCTCCATCCTTTCCAGTCATTCTGTCAGGCGGTTAGTCTTAACTACCACTTCCCCAGTTTCTTCTTTTTCATCAGGCGGCAGATTTGTGTACAGTAACTGGAAAATAGTCTCACATGAGGCCAGGGAGAAAACAAGGCATTCTCACATGAAATCAGGCCACAGTTGGTGGTTAACGTTCATCAAATGCCATGCCTTTGTGTCCAGTTTTTCACAGGGTTTTAGAGCTACTGGGTCAACTGATGAAACTAGAGGGGAACGTATCCAAAAGAGGGACTGAGACAATAGAAGAACGTCTCACCTCAGTAGCCGTCTGAGATCAGACTGCTTAGTTTATCTTGGTGTGCGGGACAGACAGGCACTATAACACAATGACATCCATTATTTGGTGATGCTAGATGCTGCGGTTGAGTCTGACATGCAAACACAGTATTTGAATACCAACTTCATGTCTACACAGCTGATCACACGGAGTGACATTTGAGACAGCATTTGTTTTTGCTTTTCAACAGGATGTGACTAATGAGTCAAATGTCAATACAAGTCTCTCAACACTTCATCAGATCCAGAGTTTAAACTTTACAGAAGTGTCAACACAAAAACCCTGCGTAAAATAATGTTATGCACATAGTGAATGATTTCCCGGGAGGAAATGGAAGTCTAGGAGTGGCAACGAAATGCCAATGAATCACGTATTCAGTATCAAAAAGAGGCAATATGCCAAATGAAACTAGTTCAGTAACATGAGCACAAAAACACTCCGACTCCTCTTATTAACTGATCTTTCCTCTGGACACAAGCCATCATGTCTGAGAAAAGTACCTCTTTTGAAAAGATGCGTGCAGAATATTAAACTTGACTAAACCTACTGAAAAAAGAAAAACATAAATACAGCCACTGTCTTTCCTTTGCAGTGAATTATTTTTGATCTGTCCATGAACCCATCCCATATAAAGGGGGGGGGGGGGAGTTTAAGAGGTACTTGAACCCATCTGATTGGGCTATCAGGGCACGTCAGATAAAAAAAAGGGTGGGAACCACTGACGTATGTGATTGAGAATGACTCAGCATTGTTCTTGCAGAGATGCTAAAAGCAAACTTTCCTCGAAAACACAACACACAGTCTCCAGCACATTAGCTGTTTAATGTCTGACCCGTAATGACATAAAGACAACAGAATATCACATGACTCAAAAGCCTGAAGGATTACTGAATGAGGCTTAAAGGTTTAAAGGAGAGCCCTGGAGTGACCTGGTGTGTTACAAGCTTAGTGCAGTTACATTACCTGATGCTGATGAGAGACACAAAGGGAACTGGATGAAGCAGGACCACAGTCAGTCTGTCTGTACATACAGTCACGTAAATAGATGTGAGCCACAGTGACAGCTGACATGCAGACACCTGGCGAAGCTATACTGACACCATATACACCATATACAGTGCTGCCAGTAGAAAAGTAATGAAGGCAATGACAGGAAACAAATGTGTGACTCAAATGCTAGTCTTCATTTGCTTAATTTAGATATAAATTAATTACTTCTCACATTTATTTCTACTTAGGGGCCCTGCACGGCCCCTTGCAGGTGTTTTCACTTATTGTAGCTAATTACATACTGTAGTTGTCAAAGCTGGAGGATGTCAAATCAAGCACAGGCTGTACACACCCACACATTCCTGAGAAAAGGGTCTAATTTAATATAAATAAGTGAAAAGACATGTGCAGGTCTACCATGGGTGTGTTTAAATCATGCACATTATTCAACAAAGCTGGGGACTGTGGGTTATTAGTGGGTTGTAAAATATTTAACAGAAACTTCTATTGTACTTGAAGCTATTTAAAACACCTGCATTTCTTGTAGAAGACTGATAGCACCGTCAAAAAAGAAGACATTTTTATATATCACAGTAGTGAAAACACTGGCGTTAAATATGAAATTATGAGGCTGAACACCTATAATGTCACACTGTCATGGCTTACTGGGACACTTGAAAAGAACAGAGCCATCTTTAATGTTATTAGTGACACCTTTTGCTGCTGCGCCGAGTCAAAAAAACTGCTGTGAAAAAGGCCAATTTCATTTTTAAGTAAAAGCTTTCTCACATTTCAGTAGCTACTCACCGCATCGTGACAATGAATGCCATCATCAAGCCAATAAAGCCACACACCTGCTGCTACCACCCTGCAACGTCTGTATTCATGAAGACACCTGTGTAAACACAATATCTGTACAACAAAAGAGCAGAGAGGCTTTTGCGCTGACGAATCTCCCAGGCACTCAATCCATTCAATATAATATTATTGCTTTTTGACAGCACAGAATTGAAAATAACATAAAAGGGATGCAAATGTGTCACTCATAGCTGAAACGTTTAATGTCAAAACACTTTAATGTCACATGTCAGGGCAGAGCTTGTCAGGGTTAAAGAAATTAGCCTTTTTTCCGTCAACCGATGTCAACCATGCCATCTTTCACTATCTTTCAGCTTCATTTTTCAACATATTAGTTGTTTACGTCCTATCGTTACTAGGTCAACCTTTTTATATCACTGCCTGTATGGTACAAAACTTTCTACATCTTCACCTAATGCACTGTAAACAATCGAACACGCCAAAGAATCCGACCCAATGTGGGCAATCGTCCCAAAGACGTATGAAAATCAATAAGTTCAACTGAAATGTGAATTTTGTTTTATATATTGTGCCACCATCTTTTTTATGGTGTAATGTTATGTTTTTTATGTTAAGGTTATCCTCTAAACTTTGAAGGGAGCCTGTCAGTTTCTGAACTTGTGCCAGCGTATCTGAGATCCTGTGTCTACACTCTACTACACTCTCAGCTATTCCGAGCCCATAAACATCTGTGTTCTTACCGAGGGAACGACAGAACTGATAAGCACGGCTAAGTATAGCTCTAATGATAGGCCACATACAGAGAGAGAGAGAGAGAGAGGGAAAAGGGCAAGGAGGATCAGAGAAAAGTCAAAGTCAAATCAAGTCGCTAGGTTTTAACTGCTCCACCACAACACGCGCATTGCAAACATGCACACGTGCACAAAACTATAACCACGACGCATTATCCTGAATGACCTCATCTCTGGGCACTGTAATTACAAAGCTATTAGACACCTCACTGATTTTTAAACTATGGTCAGTAGGGCGGAACAGTGCAAACACAGACAGAAATAACACAGGCAGGAGCGACAAAGAGTTGTGTGTCTGTTTTGTTCCAGTAAATTCAGATTAAAAAGAAACAACAATATACACAGTAAATACATCACTCACAGTGGAAAGGATGACTGCTAACAGCTCATGTCTGACAGGCCATTAAGCGGAGCTATCTTGCTCTCCACTGACTCCCTGAGTTTTGTGATTTCTGGCATTGTCATACAAATGACTCATCTCTTCTCTGTGCTGTAAACGGTGGCTTTTAGCACAGTGTGAACACACTTTAACATCTTATCTGGTGGCCTCAAGGTTGCCTCCGGGGCACAACAGTCTCTCGCAATGACTGCTATGCATTGCCACTTACAGGCTGGCCGTGACGGGGGATAATATGTGTAATGTGTATCCTCACGCACAGCAAGATTCCAAAGAACACTGACGCTGATGGTTAGAGCGGACATGCAGTATGAAGATAGGCAGACAGACTTAGACACACACAGTCTGGGAAAACCCTTACATAGTGAACTGCAACACAGGAGGTCTTTAGCAGTCAGACGAACAGTGGAGATATTCAGCTGTTGTTGGGGGTAATCAGACTGTAAAAACACCCCTCAGCCAAGGTGGCGCTCCAGGACCAATGCCAACAGGTGCTTGAGGAACACACACATGGATTTGCATGTGTGTGTGTGTGTGTGTGTGTGTGTGTGTTTGTGTGTAACCCCACCCAAACATTGGATCACCAGAGGAGTGTCCATCTCACATACAGTAAGGGCAATCAGTCATGCCTTATCCCAATGTGTGCTGACACATTGATGCCATGGCGCTTTGCACTGTCTGGGTTGTAATAGATCACAGCCTAAAATGGTACGTACACACACACACACATATATAGAGAGTGTTGAAGACTTGACTGACAGCAACTTCGGTTATGGTATAAAAATATGAATCCATGAGGCTGCACTGCATGGTATAAAAACTCTGGTTAAATATGACCTCCCCGTCTGCTGGTGGAACTTAATGACATGAGTGGAGCGTGAAGGCCTGTGAGTCATCTTCAGTTACCCTTTAATCCTGACGTGTGCATGAAGAACACACGTCTCACTGGCATATCATAAAACGAGACCAGAGCTCCCTTTAAACATTAACTATTGAGCCATACAAAGAGAAAGTGAGATATGATGAGACACTTGTCAAACAGCAAGACTCCAAGATTTACTCCAATATGCACAATTTATGTAATCAAGCTAGTTAATCTGTTATATAATAAGTGACTTTTTATATACTTATTACATAAAGGCCCGGTCATCCTCATGCATGGTTCAATGACTCTTTCCAGGGCATATTATGATTGTGGGGGGTGATGTTGTGACGTTAGAAAACATGGCCTCTTCTGCCTCACTGAGCAGAACAGAGGAAGACTACTGACAATCTCATCAAAAGCTATTTAGAGGTTGTTTTCTCTAAGTTATAGATAAGAGCATTATGAAAATATGAAAAAAATAATATTTGAAGCTACAATTTTCTGTACCCACACATACCCAGGCGGAGAGATAAGAAGATTTATGAAAATATAAAGGCACTAAAACATTAACTTTCATTGTTTCCCATCATTTTACAGTCATAACATGAGTTTCAAAGCCTGATACATGTACAGTATGGTTGCACTTACCTGAATTATGCTGTTAAAAGCGACCTGAAAGCCTCAACGATGGGTCAGCAGCAAACAGTCCACTTGTTTGTATTGTAAATGACAACATGTTGTGAAGTAGAGGTAGTCTTTCACTTTCCGTAAAAAAAACAAAAAAAAACAACCTTTAAACGTGAAGAGTGATTGATGAAGTGATGGTAGTCATTAGAGAAGTTTACTGAAAAGCTTCACGCTTGATTAAAAAAAAAAAGAAGAAGAAGAGCAGCAACCAAATCTAAAAACTACACTGAGCCATGTGCCGTCTGTTCACTGGAAACTGGAAAAATACACACAGGAAATGTTGGGAATTCCTGGCATTTCCATTAAATATTCCCAGTTAAACAACTGCAAGCAGCTGCTGTTACAACTGAGCCTTTAACGGTGTCAACACCGAGCGACACACCGATTATTACCCGAGCACTACCAGACGGGTCCGTAAAAAGCGACACATGAAGATAAACAAAAAAGTAAATTATGTGGTAATCCTCCTTTAAAACAATATCTTGGTTTGTGAATAAACTAACCGCAGCAAGCACAACAAGGTCCAGACTGACTTCCCTCGGAGTGGTTTGTCATTCCGACATCCTCCTCTCGCTTCCAGCTGGGCGGAGCGTTGACATGTCAGTCACCTGTCTTCAGCGGCCACTAATCTCTAAGTCTCTCGTTTGTTTACATATGTGTGTTGTTTACGGATGTTGCGTGTGTATATTTGGCGTTAATTCAATCAGTTTTTTTTTTTACCGGAGTTTAGCGCCATTTTTTTTCAATCTCTCTCCATCTCCCTTCACTGAAGCCTTCCCGCTAGCCGTTGAAGTGACGTCACCCGGTAAAGAGCCATTCACGAGCGTGCAAAGTGGAGATAATTCTATGCACGCGGGTAATTGTAATCACAAAGAACTAATGTATAAAAAGGGACGGAGCCCAAAAGGCAGACAGTAGTTTTCGCCTAAGGCCGAGGACCCTATTGTATTTCGCGTGTTTGTTTGTTTGTTTCTTTCTTTCTTTCTTTATTATTACGCCACTTCAACCCTAAATTTGACCCCCACACATGCTTTGGCAGGCACACCAGTTCTGGTGAAAATTTTGATAGAATGTAAAAATTAACCCCCAAATGTGCTCACTAGCGCCACCCATGTAACTAAAATTGCTTCCATGGCCCATGGGAATGTCGTAGAGAGATCAAATCAAAACTCAATTATTCGTCTCATCAAGACCTAAATCCGACAAGAAGCCCGCAATCTCACTTTCAAAATAAGACTGCCCCAATTTTGGACTTCGAACAAATGCTATCTCCTCCAAGGGCATTAATGGTTCAAACTTGGGTTCAAACTTTGAGACATGACTTATGACACTATGCTGAACAAAAGTTATTAAAACGTTGTTTCTGCAATACACACTCATTATAAAATCACAGGAGGAACAAGAAATGACTTTAAAACTCACACTCTAATATCTCAAAACAGTAAAAGATAGAAAACGCATGTAAATTCAAGATTTGTGACTCTTTAAAGTTCAAATTAAGTTTGTATCTAAAACTACATGGAAACAGTAAATGATCAAAAAGGTGTGGTTTCGCTCACACTGTCCATTCAAATATATGCGTATTTTTCTGTGTCCAGCTGTAGTTACTTATTGTCTCCACACACCTGACAGTACACATGTTAATCGAACTTTAAAAATAAAAGCACATCACACTTGTGAGAAATATCCCTCATTTTTAAAAACATAATGATCTGATCCCTACAGGCCAGATTGCGAGGTCCAATATGAATGCCAATGCTTAATTTTAATAATAATTTGAATAATTCTAATACTATTTTCACAATGTTAATAAATTAGCCTAATTCAGCTGAGCTCAGAGCTTCTGCCTAGTCAGATGGAGCAGGAGGTCCAGGAGGATCTGGACGAGGAGAAGCATCTTTCACAGCCGCGGAACAAGAAGGTCACACTGGACTAGGAGACAAGCACTGTAACGACCTCCATGTTAAGACTGGAGACCAGTGTGGACTGAATAAAATAAATTTCTCTGTAATATCTGTCTGGAATACTTAACTGCATTAAATAAACCAATGCAGTGCACATTCAAAACATGTCTGTTGGTAAAGGGCCGATTGTTTGGCCTCTAGCTGCTACTTCAACACATAGAACAATGAATACAGTTAATGTGAGGTATGAATGAGTTTATACACCAACAATATGAAAGAAACTAACAGTCTATTATACACAGATTATATAAATAATATGCTCAGTACTCTGATAGTAAATACATGTTCTCATTTCATTTCAAGTAAAATAAATGCTGCATTAAAAAATAAAATAATGTGCATCCTAAAACAAAGTAAATCAATCATTCATTCATCGATCAAGTAGCGTTGGTCGGGACCTCGCACTCTGGCCCGTCAGGATCAGATCATTTTGTTTCTAAAAAATGAGTGATATTAAGTGTGGTGTGCTTTTATTTTGAAAGTTTGATTGAAACGTGTACTGGTGTGTAAAGACAATAAGTAACTGCAACTGGACACAGAAAAATACTCAGATATTTGAATGGAGAGTGTGAGTGAAACCACACCTTTTTGAATATTTAATGTTTCCACATAGTTTTAGATACAAACTTAATTTGAACTTTAAATGAATCATGAGACTTTGACTACAAATCTTGAATTTACATGTCTTTTCTATCTTTTACTGTTTTTGAGATATCAGAGTGTGAGTTTTAAAGTCACTTCTTGCTCCACTGCTGATTTTATGAGTGTGTATTGCAGAATGTTTCACATCACTGAGGGAGTGACATCACCAGGGGCAGCTGGAGAGGAGGATTTTAGATTACGCTTCTTGTGAAATATCTTCATAATTCCCATGACTTTGGCCAAATCTTACATTGAAAATCACATTTTATTAGAATTTCCATTGCAAATCCATTGATACAGGTTTGAAAGTGGTCAGACTTATAGTTTAGACATCAGAACCATTTGTTTGACACAAAATCCATGCCCAGAGATTGCCTCCTCATTGGTTTACATTGTAAGGTGCAATGTGGCACTTTCAGGGCTTACAAAATCTAAACCATTCAAGTGACCTGTTTATAAGCCTGTATTTCTTTTATATTTTTTTATGTTTTATTTATTCATGTTAGTTGTATTGTGTTTTCCCCTCAATTTAGTATTCAATGCTTCATCTTCTTCTTTCACACAAAAAGATTTAGCTCATTCAGGGAAAACACAGTGTCATTTAAATATTTTAACAGGGAAGTGAAGCCAAAACTTTTTAACCAAGTGTTGAGTATTCACAAAATTCTGACTTTCCTTCAAGGAAAAAAACAGACAGATAATCATGATTTGTTTAAAATAGACTGCATGACTTTACTTGTTATCCCACTGAAACTGAACCAGCCATACAGTGAAACGGTTATTGACTATTATAGCCACTAGGTGGCAGCCTTTTCCTTATTAGTGTGATTACTGCAAGCAAGTGAAAATGTGGCGTTTATCTCCTACTGCACCGTTTGGTGTAGAAATTTTGTTCAAATGTCAAAATATGTCTTCATACTTACTTCTTCTTCCTACTTTTCATCCCTTAACTTATTCACATTTTTCAGCTTTATTTTGAATGGATTCCTATGGGAAGACCTTTCAAACTTCTTCAAACATTCATCTTTTTGTCAGCTTCTTACTTTGTCATATTTTGTGTTACAGTCATTGTTTAAACTTTGTAAGCATCTAGAGACTTTCAGCTTTTCAACTTTTTTTTTTATGTTTTCAGCTTCTTTTTTGTCTTATTCTATCTTTATATTAGTGTGTATTGCGTCAGTGATGTCACTCACTGTAACTTCAGCTTTCATCTTTCTTCAGCTTTTTCTTTCATCTTTCTTTTCTTCCTCTTTCAACTTTCAGCTGTCATAAACATTTTTTTTTACATCAAAACATAGAGAAAACTTTGCATTTGCATCAGGGAGCACTAAGAAACATTTCCATTGAATGCAGCCTTGTTGTCTGTTTGCCAGTCCCTCCTTTTCAATAAATCAGACTCATATTTAAGACACTTGTTAGCTTCATGAAATGATCATGATCATGATCATGATCATGAAATGATGACAATGTAATCTCAAGAAAACAAGTTTGTTATGTTGAGATAAAAAAATATATATATTTTGCCATAAGAAAACCTCTTCACCAATACCCATCCAGTGCCCAAAAATTAAATTAATTTATTCTTGTCTGTGGTCTTCAGATTATTATAGTCCATCAATCATTCTAATTATAATTGATTTTAATTAAATGAACCGTGATTCTTGTTAATGGCATGAAAACACACACAAGGATGATCATACAGTGACATCACTGTATCAGTTCAAAGGATGCATATACTGCACCATAAAATACTAACAATGTTAGACCTGCTTAGTGTGTGAATGTTGGAATAGAGTGGATGTTTGTATTTATGTGTACATTTGTGTTGTGAAATCATTGACAACTTTACTGTCCTTGAGCAGAGCCAGAGGGGAAAAAAATGTGTTCATCTTATGCTTTTATTGAAAGCACACGGTGGAAAGAAAAAATGAGAAAGGGGGCTCTACATATACACAGCAGGTGGACATGCATGATGAAATGTATTGGATTCAGCTGACTATAATTACTGTATGTCTGAGGGTCTAGGAGAGAAACTGGTTACAGAACTAAATATCCAGGAATTACCCCGAGCCTATAGGTCCAAAAGCTCTCTTCCTTTCAACTGTACATTCAAACAGTCAGTGGCTTCAGGTTTCATTCACAGTTCAAAACTGTTTCACAAACACACACAAACACACACACCAAAACAATAAATAGAAAGACACACTACATACTGGCATGGATAAACACACACACAAACCCTACTCCATGTCACCTTGTCACCTCTCTTCAAATTAAGTGTTATCTTATTTGAATATCCTTCCCAGCATGCATCGCAGTGATGTGAAAATTTGTGATGAGGTGACGTGTGATGTGAAAACTTTTTTTCTGGACAATTTACATGATCATTTCCTCTGTGATCAACATTAAAACAATTGAAACCATGATGAAGATGGATATGCATGTTGCAGACTGTGTCTCAAATGACTTTCAGACAGGTTTTCTGATTAACATCTGCTAATAGTCAGCTTTCCCAGTTAGATTGCAAATTTTGGGATTAATGCCAGTTCATGGCAAGGCTCCTTGTAACACTGCTCTTATGAACAAAGGTGCTTTATATGTTTATCATGTACCATCATTAAGTACAACTCCAGGGCCTTTTAATATTATAACAATGTCAGAGCTGCGGCCCCTTATGCAATTAAAAGTCTAAATAAGAAAATCAGGTTTTGGTAACTGTATTTTAGCTCAGTGCCTTATGTTACCGTCATTAACATAAGGTCATAGGTTCAATCAAACCTGCAGGCAATGTTAGTCTTGGTAGGATTTAAACACTATTCAGCTTTCAGCAATGCAGCGCAATTAATTTCACCTTTCAGCTTTCACACCCAATTTCTTCAGAAATTGCTTTTTCTAGTTTCTGCCTGTAGCTCTCGAATTTCACATTTCATATTTGTACAGGTGTCCCTCCACTAAACAAATCCATTCTCTTTCTCATTATTTTAACTTTGTGTATGTGTGTGTGTGTGTGTGTGTGTGTGTGTGTGTGTGTGTGTGTGTGTGTGAGTGTGTGTGTTTGTTTGTATGCGTGTGTCTGAAATACGAAGTGAAATAAGAAGTGAGTTAATATGAGAAAGATAGGGCAGAGAGATTATGACTGTAAGAGTGAAAAAAGGGAGACCATGTGTTCTCCCTTGCTTGTAAATCTTTCTGTGGACCAGTGCCAACTTCAATGAGAACCACCTCCACTTCCCAAAAAAAACTCTCTCTCTCTTTCTCTTTCAGTCTTTCTTTCAGTAAATACAACTCCCCTGTACTTTTCTCCTATTTCCTATCTCAACAACAGTCACCTGGACAGTGTTTTAAACTAACACTGACTCAAGATACCTGTGCACTCGGCTGCAATCAACAGGGAACTAATGTGAAAAGAAGAAAGTCAGATAGATAGGGAAAGGTAGAAAGAGCAGAGAGGAGGGGTTAGATAAGGCAAGAATGTAAAAATAGATGGATCAAATGAAAGGAAACAGTAAACACACCTGAAGAGGGCTGTAAGAAGAAGACACCCTCACAGGAGCCAGTGAGACGAAGAGTAAAAGATATCTGGCAACAAGGAGAAGAAGGAGACCACTAACAAGAGAATAACAAGGGAATAAAGGAGCAACAGGGACCTTGGTAAGTTTTTATTTCAGTGAAAATGACTTATTAGACTGTAATAACTTCCTAAATTGAGAGCTGAATGTCCTCTCCGTGTAATCCAATCCCCTGTTTCCTCTGTGATGGAAACTGATTGTTTTCTTGATACTCAATGAGCTGCATTGTTTCCTGCTACATTATTGTAATGACTGGAAATAGAGTAATAGTCAGTAAATGGCATGAAGAAGAAAGAGGAAAAATGAGAAAAATGCATCTATCAATGGATCTGAGTAAACTGATACTGATAGTCCAATGGTGCAATTTCATTTCTAGATTTTAACTAAATTGTAATCGATATCAAGAAATGTAAAGGCAGAGGGATGCTGCTGCTGGAAATAAGTGCAAATATGTATAATTATTTTCAGCATATATGTCCTGCAGAATTAGACAGCAACAGCTATGTTTGCGAGGTCAGATTAATTTTTTCAGTGTTTTTCCCTTTGCTGGAAATTTTTTCTTGTAGCCAAATGGATGTCTCAGCCATGAACCCAAGCTTGATCTTTGTCTTGTTTCTGCTGCTGAGTCTTCACACTTGTACAGCCACGGTGAGTCAAACTTTGTCTGTAGCTCACAGGGTTGAAGGGTTTAGAGAATCAGTAGTAGTAGTATAATTTAAATATACAGTATATCCCTGGATATAGATATAGATATAGATATAGGCACAAAACCCTGATACAAATAATCATAACAATCATATTTATGTTTTGTGACTTAATTATAAGTTATAACCAGAGTTGTAACTATAAACATACATTAGCTAAATAATATGACATGGTTGTATTATATATATTTTATAGGATATTAGAACAAATTCACACAATCTCTCCTCACCTGTGTGCTGTTACAGTGGTCAGAATTGCTTTGCGACAGGTGTTAAAGTATTTTGGGTCAGCATTGCACCTGTTTCTCATCTGATCTGGGAGGACTTTTGGAGCAGATGTGGACCTGGCGCCAACTACAAAGTTTCTAGAAGTATAGCACTGGGACACTGATGTAGAACACACACCGTCTTCATTGTGGTTTCATGCAATGGTTCCTATTATCAATGACCTAGAGAGGTTAATATTTTTTGGTGATTTAGATTAAAGGATCATAATGATTCTCTTCACCTGTGAAGTACACAGTGATGAAAACAGAGACTGTTGTCATAGTTCCTGTTTTAAAGTTTGATACAATGAGTGTACAATGAAAGAAAAGTTCATACCTGTGCTTCGTGTTTGCCTCCATAATCAAAATATAATCCTATGATGTGTGATCCTGTGTCCTGTGTGTGCATGTGTGTATGTGTGTGTATTGGTGGATCAGAGAGGTAGAGCCCAGAACAGACAGAGACGAGCTGAGGAGAGCCTGAGACCATATATTGGCAGAGTAAAGCCAGGTAAGACCTTTAAATACTGCCAAGAAAGGCTGTTGTCTGACTCTATGCCAGTTATACTGTATATCACTCATAGTCACTTATTGGCTTATTTTCCAAAGTCAAAGAAAAATAACCACTTTGAGTTTTCATATTATTATATTTTAAATTGTTTACGTAGCCCGTTAACATATGAGTGACATCCAAAACTGGCATAGACAGTTCTGAGTCAAGAAAGTAGGTCAGACAAAGTACTGGAGACTTTACGTTGTTCATTCAAAACTTACTGTTGTTAGATACTAACAACAAAAAATACAAATAATTTGAATTGACTTTGACTGAAAAGATTGTGCAGACAATGATATATATGGTTCTTATTCTTAATTACATTCAAATTTGCAATAAAAACAAATCAATTTCACAGTTTAGAGACAGACAGAAAACTGCTTGTTTGATCTAATTATTAACAATTCAAAGAAAATATACTGATCACTAACATATTTTGTGCAAAGGATGTGATCAGTAATGTATTAAAAAAAACAAAGATTTACAGTATTCTGTAGTGCATTATTTCTTTTTTGGATCACATATGTTCACAGTATGGTATTTTGGACCAAAACTTATAGCTATAGCTATGATTCAAAATAAGATGGTTCTCAAATCATTCATTTTCATGTCATCATTTATTTATTTTCCCTTTCTTCCTCCAACTTACTTTCTTCATCCATCACTTTGACATCTCATTATCTTAAATAGACCCTTATGAGATATTTAATCTGATGTTCCCAAAACACCTTAAATTTGAAGGGCTACTGAAATGAATATGTGGTTATAAAGATAGGCCTATAATCAGTGCAAGAACATTTAAGTAAACTAGAAAAAAGAAAAAATATAGAGCAAAACAGTGCTTTGTTTTGCTGTATGTATGTTTCAGAAAAGCTTTGCAAGCTCCTGAAGTGTCACAGTCCAGTGGGATCTTGGTGCCAAGTGGTTCAGGAAAATGGAGTCCTCATCCCAAAGTGTGTTTGTCCTCAGTCTTGTCCAAGGTAAAACATGACATACCATTTCAACCAACAGTCCATTTAGGATTTTGATTTGATTCTATTATATACTAGCAAATTTATCTATAAGCATATAGTAATAATAAGTATTTTATCATTATACAAGTGTAATTATTTGCTATCTTTGGATTTAAAAATGCTTCAAGATTACAAAATATAATCATAAATAATTCAGCTGTGCATGCTAGTATGATCCATCCTCTCATGCAATTTTTCTTTTTGGCACTGACTCATGCAATCAGGCAGAGGGCACCAGTGTGCAGTGTTACGGGAAAGACCTATGGGAATGAATGTTTTCTGCATAAAGAAGCCTGCAGAAAGAGACGCCACACTGGACTGGCCCACACAGGACCATGTCTGGGTAAACACACACACACACACACATACACACACAGCATTAGATTAATTAGTTATTAGATATTAAACATTTTCCACTGTGTACTGCAGCCTTCCCAATTAACCATGTTATTCCTCTTGGTCAGTCCCCAAGGCTAAATGCACTGGGGAGGAGTTAGGCCAGTTTCCATACCGTCTCCTGGACTGGTTTCTGCTCCTGAGTCGAATGGGAGAGTCCTACATACCTGCTGCCCCGACCCAGAGCTGCCTCAGCCACGACCAGAGGACACAACTTGCACAGGTAGATGAAACATCAATCTTGAAGCAAAGAGAAACTGAGCTGAAGTCTGAGGAGACACCAGACGCTTGCGTCCAAGGAGAGAAGATGATTGTAAAGTAGTACACATGATTTACGATCTATGATGACCTCAGCTAATGATAATTCAAATAAAATCAATAACCAACATAAATGTAACAGCAAAGAAACTATAGCCCGGAAGAAAAACATACCAAGGGATCACTATAACTCCCAGCGTAACTTAATACCGAATATAAACATGTTTTTGACACCGGGCACCATCATCGTGTTACTATACAAACTGGATTGAAGAGCCCCATTGTCTAGCAAGAAATCGATGTTAACAACCTACTGTAAGTGGCAGGTTTTTGTGTTGCTTGTGGTGTGGCCGTCCACAGAATAGGCTCTCAAGAACACCACGTATAAATAGAGTTTGGTCAATAATCACTAAATTATTCAATAAGAGGATGAATGGAGTCGTAACTTAAGATCCTCCCGCCAGCCACCTTGACCTCCTGGCCTCAGATGAATTAAATGAAAGCTCTTACATTCTTTTGATGATATGAAAAATGATATATGGTGGGTTTGAAGATGGTTATTTTTATGGTATTTCATACATTTCTTTTCAGATTAAACATGTTTTATTAACTCTAACATGGATGAAAATGGACAATTAACGACTCCTTGTTTCTGATTATTACTTTCTCCCCTTTCTCTCTTTCTGTTTTTAGAAAAGGTTTGCCTTACTGGACAAGAACAAAGATGGGAAGTTGAGCCGCAGGGACCTGAGGAAGCTGCATTACAAGAGGATGCCTCTGGAGCACTGTGCTACACAGTTTTTTCAGTCAGTCCCACAAAAGAGTCACCTCCAGCAGTTAATGCTACAGGGTTGCTTCTAGGTTTTTAACTCTGGGATAAAACAAGCAAATTATCTCATGATTGGTTGACACAAATTTTAATTACTTCACTACTGTCGTGTATTTTCTGGAAAGTTATAAGCACATCTCATCATAGGCTTCACACAGCCTTCATGAATATAAACATGTCCTTCTAATCCTAATTAACACTTCATTTAAAGTCATTTTTTGTGTTGCGTGGGTGGTAAAAAAGCTATATCACGGCCTTTTTGATAAGTAAATGAAATCCTATTTACCATAAGGTGACTGAGTGTTTGGTTTGGTAAGGACAGTGTTGCTCATCATATTCATATCACCATGACATGACAGGTTCCCAATGTGTACCTTCTGTCTCTTGCAATATGTTCTTTTTTTATATAGCTAATTACTGAAACACCAAGGGTTAAAAATGTCACACCGTGATGCATATCGCCCCCGCTCTGTGACCAAGTTGCACCTCCCACCATGCTGTTCTCTCTGCACGCCATCCATCCATTCATCCGCCATGCCAGTCCCTGCTTCCTGTGTCCTCCTCCCCTCCGATTTCATGACCCCACCATCTCGCCATCATCTTACTCCTCCTTCATGTTGAAGCACTTCCTCTCCTCTTCTGCGCTCCCCACTTTCCTTTCCTCTTTTCTACAAATAGACTCATCCTCAACCTCCTTCTCTGTCGATCTTGTCGTCATTTTCGCTCTTCTTTCATTTGTCCATCTCTTCCTCTTTCTCTAACATCCCTTCTCCCACCCAACCCCCCTATTCCTCTGCCAGTCTGCAGTGACAGGTTTTGTGGCTGTGTCAATGTCAAACCATTCCCAGCAATGATAATGTTTATTACCCACTGTGTCTCCCGCTGCCCATGGATTAACACAAATTGAAGGAGTACCCTTCAGAGATAACACCACAGGGTGAACTGAAAGACAATGGCTGTTGAAGAGCCCCATTGCAGTTGTTTCCATACATATAGTTATATCTTTATATGGTGGCCTGTGTATATCAATTCCAATCTGTCATTTTATGTGACAAGAGCATGAGCTTACAGTAGTTAAGTATGAAAAATGACCATGTGTGTAATGTGCTGTGTTTGCAGGTCATGTGACCGCAACAGGAACAGGAAAGTGACCCTGAGAGAGTGGACGACCTGTCTGGTGGATCGCTCCGAGGCCTGGTTCTACCATTTCATGTGTTAGTCACATCTTTTGCTGAATGTTGCTTTAATTCCTCATGATCACAGACAGATGTTGATAAAGCTCATAAAACATTTAAAGCCCCCTTTTCTGTAATCGAATGCTCAGATATAAATAGACTACTGTATTCTATGTAGTTGAAGAAGAGCAAAGATTCTAACTTCACAGGATATTTCCATAATTGCTCCACGCCGTGAAACATAGATTCTCTCTCTCTTTAGGAAAATAATTTTCTGGGTGCTGATTCAGACACTGATTCATTAAAAGGGAAATTTAGTATTGCGCTACCATAAAGCTGATGGACTTGCGAGAGGCAGATTTTAAAAAAGAAGCACAGGACAAAATTATTCTGACTTTTACTGACTAAATTTAATAACCCGTATGAAATCTCAGACTTTAAAAAAATCCTTCCAGAGGACATACCTCAATTTGCGCATGAATAATGATGTTCCTCGTGATGATTAAAATGATATTCATGTGAAAAATCAAAGAAGTTCCTCTTTAATATTATATTTTTCACTAACCAAAGACTATTACCCACAAGACACATTTCAATTCTATATTTTTTAAAGATTCTGTTTAAAAAAGCTTTTTTCCCATAAAGATTAAGCCAATCGTCTACAGTACTTCCCTTTTGTCTGCAAGGCTGTGGGCAGGGTAACAGTCATAATCCCCCCCAAGTAAACAACAACTCAAATAACTGTGAACCTTCTTTTTATTTTACCAATAATTACCATAGTACCAGATTACAACGTTCTTTCAAGGAAACTGTTTCCCAACATAAACAAGATTCTGTTAGAGAAATACTGAATCCTTTATTTATGTTCATCTGAAAGTTGTTTAGCTCTGAAACTACTGCAATCAGCCTTAAAAATACACAGGCAATTCCAAACCAAGATCATTTGTGTTTTTGTTTTATCTGCAGCAATGCGAATGGGATCCCGCAAGCTGTGTCCTACAATCAAAGAGAACTACCTTTGAGATGAAAAATGGTTATCGACTACCGCTTCTCTTTTGTACTGTAAAGAACTCTGAAGACAATCTACCACCTCCATCATCACAGTTATTCACAGGATGCCATCTCTACACACTGCTCACTCATCTGTTTTACTCAGTATTGCAGCTGGTAATATATTAGTGATTTATCACATCATCAAATATAAAAGTCTGCAGTTTGTCTGCGCATTCTTGTGTGTACAAATAAATGTCTGGCCAGTATTGTTAATTACAGTCGCTGACATTTGTACATTTGTGTTGTAAAAGAGCAGAGACAGTTAGTAAAATGTTAAACACAAAATGACATGGCATGCTTGAATAACCAATTAAAAAGGAGGATGAAAGTGGCATAGTCAGACAGCTTAATGTACAGAGAATTATAAACTAGATGGGAAATAAAGATCAGGAGAAAAGGAACGCTTAGTGTGAGATGACGTGACTGGAGAAGAGACAAAGAGATAATAAAAGAGGGTGAAGGGGAGAATTAGATGAAAGTGTCATAATGTACTGGAGGAGAGAGAGGGGGAGGCAAAGTGACTGAAAGAAGAAGAGAGAAGTACAAAGTGTGTTTGTGAAAGATGGGAAGAGGTAATGCACTGTAAATGGGAGTTGAGAGTAATGGAGTAATGCATAAAAAATGGATCAGAAATGAGGGAAAGACTGAGAACGGAGAGTGAGAGGGGGGAAGGGTTAGCTGAGAAAGTGGGAGGAAGTAAGGAGAAAGGAAACGCAGGAAAAAAGGTTTCGATGCTGCAAAACATTTCTATTACAGACCGTTCTGTAAATAGCATCTCTGAGCATGATGCAGAATATCTGGAACACTTGACCTCTGTCAAGGTCAGAAAACTTGTATAATGCATGTTTGCTGACTTTTTGTCTGTATGTAAAATCCACAATACATGCTGCTCTAAAAACTCTTGTTGCATCTTGTTTGTTTGCCTCTGTTTTGCGCACAAATGTGTGTTTGGTTCTGCTTGCATTGGTGTGCCAAGATCAATAGGAGGATGTGTGTGGCCTGGGGTGGGTTCTTTGGTATGACTGGTTTCTCTGGACTAATTAGCCTTCAAATTAACCATGCCTTAAGGATGAGGAGGGGGAGAGACAAAAAGACATTGGATGGAAGATGGAAGAAAAGGAGAGATTTCAGAATTCAATATGAGATGCAGATTCACTGCAGACGTGAGGCAAACAAGGACTGAGGACTGCTTGCTCTACATGTCGTGCAAAAAAGAAAGTGCATCATCATAAATATCAAAACAAGATGTTTTCATTCCATCAGATTTTCACTGAAAACTTTTGATGAAGTGGAGTGGACCACTGGAGGGCTGCAGTTCATCTTGGCATGCTCAGTGAAAAACAAGACTACACTGGCGATGAGGGAAGGGAAAACAGGCTTGAAGAAAGCGAAAGCAAGGCAAATAACTGTACTGAGCTGAGATGACACTGTATTTGCTAATGATGAGTGACCTGTGGAACGGTTAGCTGTTGGTCCCGTCTCTCTGCTGTGTAAAAAAAAAGAAAGAAAAAAAAGGCTGTGAATACAAAGTCCATCCCCCCACTGCCTCCATAAACAAACATCTCTCCACAATCACTCCCTTCTTCCCCAGGGACTAGTCCCTTTATCTGGAAAAAAAAAATAAAATGAGTTGTCAGGGCCACCCCTGGAGGTCCAGTAAGGCCTACCCACCTCTTCCTCCTCCTCCTCCTCCACCTCCTACTCCTCCTTTTCCTACTTACCACTGCTCTTTCTTTGTGTGTCTTCATACCCCCCACCTCTCTCCTAATAGATTCCCTCTCATTACCTCTGGACCACCGTCTCCACCTCATTCCATCCCCCCATCCAAACACAGAAAGGGCAGTTGTAGATTGATCCACCTAATCCTGCTTTACCTCCCTGTCACACAAACACACACACACACACACGAACACCCACACACCGTTCACCTCCATCCCTACTGTCCTCACACCCCATTTGGATATAAAAAGAGAGAGATACAGTATCTGTGTGCCACCCACCTCTCTAACCTTGTGCTCCCTCCCTTCTCCTTTGGGGGCTGATCAGTGATCTGATCTGTGATGGGTTGCTTGCATCTTTCTCTTTCTCTCTCTTTCCCTCTCTCTCTCACACGCACATTTACGCACACACACACACACTCTCAAGGGACTCTGACAGCACAGGAGCAGATGGGCGGCTGGTGATGACATGTTGTTAAAAATAAAGATTCCTGTTAACCCGTTGTCAGCTAGCACACCCGCTCTCCCTCCCTCATGTCCCCCTATATCATTTGCTAATTCTCTCACTGTCAATCTGTCTTTCTCTCTTTGCGTCTACAGCTCATCCCATGAAGGCTATTACTCAGTACAAAAGCCAACTAACTGTGGCACTGAATGCATGCAGCCTGAGACCCCCCGACCCCCAGAACATGATATTTAATACATGGTTGTCATAAGACGGCCCTCTGCATTATGCATGACTTGTAAGCACATATCAATAATAGATGAAAAGGCCAGTTTTGCAGTTTCTTTTCATGCAATTATGCCAAATGAAATTTTTACTCTCTCTTTCTGTCGCTTTCTCTGCGGATGGAGTTTGTCCGGTGACTGTATGTCGATAAATTATTAAGCGGCAACACAAGAAGGGGGGTGGGAGCTGTGGGATCAAAAGAAATATTCAGGCCAGTCATGATGGCAGTGAAAGAGAGAGAGATGATGTGTGCGAGAGCTTGTGAGTGTGTGTCACCCAAGCTTGTGCATCAATTCCAGGTCCGAGGTGTAATAAAACAGTCTACAGTGTGCAGAATGCGCTGATTCTCGAATCTAATTCCCCTAAAAAACAGTCTTAAAGTTGCTAGAACACAGCTCATACACAAAGCTGTATGTGTGCAGTAATCTCTCTAAGGTTAATCACCATCCAATCTTCAAAAGCAGCCGCCATATCGTGCTCTGCCAGATTGCCGACTTTCAGAACTTCTTAGGGACTGTAAAGTGGGCCAGCGAATGGAGAGGGATACAGAGAGGAGGACTGGTGGCTTTGAAAGAGAGTCCAGCCGCAGCAAAGGGTCCTCACTTAAAAAGAAGACCAGTTGTGGCCACAGAAGTGATACATATATTAATAGCGCTCATGTGCCACATTTTTTATTCTTCTTTGAAGTGATGCAGGCAGAGACGGGCAGACAGAGACAGAGAGGAAGGCGGAGAGGGGGTCTCTCAGATTTAAGCCTGTGGTCAGACAATATTCCCTCTGGGTGGAGTGGGTCCCATTCAGAGTGACCTCAATAGCCCTACACTGAAGTACCTGGTGAATGAGTGAGAAAAGGCCCCATCACACGATGGGAAAGGGGGAGTTAACACACAATATGGCAGGCCTCTTTCTATTTTCCTGATGATATTGATTAAAGAGCTCAGGAGAGAGAGCACAGTACATGAGGCCCACCATTGTGTGGAGATGTGAGGACTGGGTGGGGTTGGAGAACCACTAATATGAATGCCCCAACAGTCCCCTGAGACCTACACTTGACCTATAGGTGGAGGGCATAAAGCCTGCAATATGGTGGTCCTGTATACAGACTTTTTAGCTCTCTGTCTGGTAGATTTCGAGTTCATTACATTGTGCCCTGGTGCAATGTAACACGCAGAGGTGAAGGTTTTTATTTCAAGTCCATACAAAGGCTTTGATGAGAAAAGTGTACAGAGAGATTTATTGTTAACTTGAATAAAAATAACCTTGTAAGCATTAATTAAAAGAATAAAATGTGATCTAATTTACTGTTAAATAATGTGTCTATATGCAAGTATATGTCAAATGCATGTGGATGCACTTTTACGGCAGACTGGCATGTCCAATAATTGAATGGTTTAACACAAAAAGCATGTGTGTTTATTTATTCATTTATTTTATTATATATTATGTAATTTGTTTTTTTCTTCTTCTGTAAACAAGATTATTTTGGTTTTAAAGCCATCCAAAAGTGAACCTCAAATTCAGGACTACATTAGTATTTTCTGGATTTCAGTCCAATCAACAAATGAAAATCCACTGAAATCCAACACTGATGTGTTATCCACATTTGATAGCTAAAATGAAACTGTTATTTTTAAATGGTAAATTATACTCTAAAACTGTAGCTAAACTCTATACAGTGTATATGGGTGTACAACTCAGTGGCCCTGAGTTGTGTAATATATAAAAAGTTGATCACATTCTTGTATACTTTGTTTGAAAGTTATAACTTCATAAAAATACATAAAAATTTCTCTTAATAAAGAAAGGGAAAAATGTAGAAGTAAAAAAAATTTTTTAAAAACTTCCTCAGCACTGCTACAAAACAAGTGACATCGTTCTTTGTTTTGACTCAACATGGTGCAATTTTTAATTTGTTTTAAAGCCAACAAGCACACAAGATATTTGCATAAATCCATTAAGTGTTTGATAGGCTGTTCTTGCATTTAAACATATTCATTTAGAGGCAGTCTAAGCACCTGATCCAACAAGCGATAAGGGCACAAAGACAGTGTAACCTCCAACGTGCTGTCTGCAGCCCTCTCCCAATACAGATGTTATCAGACCAGCTAGAGAATGGTTAATGTATTTAACTTTTACATCACCTCCCCTTCCCCTAACCCTGCTCTCTCTCTCTCTCTCTCTCTCTCTCTTTTCTCATTACCACCCCCATTCAGCAACCTCACCGTCAGCCCCCTCACACTCACCCACTTGCTCCCTCACTCTCAGATTGCACATAGAGATACACAGAAACACACAATCACACATGAGCCCATTTGAATTGCAAGTGAGCTCTGTTCACCACCAGAGGAGGTTAAACACAGGGAACAAGTGAAAAGAACAGGAGAGAGGGAGGAAAAAAGAGTGACAGAGGGGAGAACGAGAAGAGAGGGATAAAGGCTTCACTGACCGGATGACATTCACACAGTATCTAGCAGGACAAGCTTCCACGTGTGCAGGACTGAGAGACAGAGAGAAAGAGTAAGGAGAGTGCCTGCACCACACACCAAGGCACACAGGAGCTGGGACAGCCCTGAAGGGACACCTGAGCCCTGAAGAGACACCTCCTGAAGTAGGGAGTGAGCAGCAGCCCATGGGAGACAGAGTCAGTGGAACACCCGACAACAACCTGCTGTCGCTCCTCCTCTCCTTGCGACCGGCTCTCATCCCCCTCTCCTCCTCCTCCATCCTCGCTCCCTCTCTCATTTGATCCCATCCCTCACTCCCTGCGCCGGAGAGGGAGAGCTTACACTGAGAGAAGGTAAGGGGGATGCATGCATGCATGTTGTTGTCCTTGCAGCGCATGTGTGTGTGTGTATGTATGTGTGTGTCAGCATCTCAAATTTCAACTGGATGTGTAAGTCAGCAACTTGTTTCTTTGGATCAGTTCTTTTTCTTGTCTGTGTGTGTGTGTGTGTGTGTGTGTGAGTGAGTGTTTGAGTGTGGTCTCTGGAGGGTTTTTAAAAGCGCTGAGACAGATGCAGGGCACTTTTCATTTGTTGCAGGATTGTTTTCATCTTGACAGCATCACGTTTTTGCATATTTGAAGGATTTGCTCATCTGACGTCTATGTATTTTATTGCTCACTGCGCCTGTCTTTTCTCCCTGACTACAAATAATTCTCTTGTCACTTGTAAAGAAAAGTATGACTGTGGAGTGGGACAGTGATCACAGAGAAAGAGCGGGCATAAAAGTGTGTATCAAGAGAGGGCACAGGGTACTGTAATGCATGGAAGAAAATATGAGACAAGGAGAAAAGAGAGAGGCAGGCACAAAGGGACAATGAAAGTAAGGAAGACAGGAGAAGGGCAAATACATTCGAACGTACATGCAGCGAGGTAGAAAATCAACCGTAAAATCCTATCAAGTTCCATGGTCAGTGCATGTTACCCCACCATCATCTCGTCAACCCCCACCATGAGCCACATGCCAGTTCTTTGCCTGTAGTAGTTAGGGGGGACAACGGATCCTGCAGGGACCACCCCATGCCATTTAATCTGTCCCTGCCCACAGATAACAGAAGGCAGATGGTCCTGCCAGAGCACAGAGAGATAGAAGATAGCTAATACAATGTGTGGAGAGATAGCGCACAGCACTCAACCTGTCCCTCTGAAACTGAGCCTGCACCAACTTCTAAATAAGGGGGAACAAATAAAGTGAAAATCAGACAGAAAAAGAAGGGGAGGGAGAGAAAGAAAAAGAAACAGAGCAGGGTTGGAGTAGCTTTAATTAAAACCCAAACAGTATCCAGAGTAAATTTCAGTCAGTTGACAGTCTGGGATAAACATAATGGAAAGAGGAAACTCATCTAAAAGAAAAAAAAAAAAGGCAGCAGAGCACAGAGTGAGCGGGACCATCAAAGTCATGAGCTCCTGTGTTTAAAGGGGAGTGTGTATTTATTTATAGAGGGCGGTAGTTAAGTTCACTAAGCTCCCTCTCTCTGTAAGACCCAGCCTTTTTTGCCTTATGAAAATTCAATTGACCATAATTTGCTGAGGAACCATATGCATATTTTATCAGCGGGTGCGTTTTGAAGAAAATAGCCCGCCAAGCTTTTTTGTGTCTTCATCTTTATCAAGATTGAATGAGGGGGGAGTGTGAAAGGGGCTGTGAGGTTGCACAGCCGTCTGGTAATATGTGACACATTAGAACCCATTCGACATGGGAGCTAAAGTAAACACCAATCAACTGTCTGGCGAAAAAACACCGAAACAAATTCATTCCAACCTTGCATGGCAATAAGGTGTTTTTTCCCTCTCTCTCTGATTTCAACCCTCTCTTCTTCAGTTACACTTTCTTCTCTTTTCCTCTCTCCGTCTCCTTCTCTGTAATTACTCCAGGATCCAACATCCTCCTCTTCTTGCTCTCCATTTCCACAGCCCTCCCTTCCTCAGCCTCCCCTTCCTCTCCTCCCTCCCTCCCATTTCAATCTGCCTCTCTCCCACTGCATGTCTCTCAGTTAAAGCTTTATGGGTCGTTCACTCCCCTTTTTTTTCTGTGCAAGGATAATGAGCAGGCGCCTCTGCACTACTTTGTAGCTGTGCGACGGTTTGTGAGTTTGGATCATGGAGCGTCCCGGGGCCCAAAAGACTCAGATGTACCTTCTGTAGCCGCCTCCATGGTTCCACTGTGATTGTCATCTGATCTATAGGGCAAAGCACTGACATAATACACCTTGTTAGAAGAAGGCGGGAGAGTGTTTGTGAAGACTGTGTGACTTTGAACAAATGTGTTTTCCCTGGGGAGAAAAAGAACACTGAGACCTGTAATCACCCTATCTACCCACACTAAATCACAGCTACACACACAAAAAGACAGGGAAAACTAATAGACTGTGAACGAAATTAAAGTAAAGACAGAAAGATAGAGAGAGATGCGGCAAAAATCTGATCCAAGTTCCTAAGCTATTGTTAGGCATTACATTATTGTTTGCCGATTGGATTCGACTGTATCGGAACAGCTCCAGGTGCTGCTTGTGCAACTCTCTCCACATCAGCATGGCATCACTCTCTCCTGATAAAATGGCTACTAATACCCATGATGAAAGATATTTGGAGAACAGACCCATTTGAACTCCCCAACTAACTAAAAATAGAAATGTAGATGTAAAGGCATCGACTTCAGAGTCATATTAGCAACCCACTTCACACTTTGAAAAGCAGTGCGACTGGTGATTTTTTTACAGTGTCAAGCTGTGCTACACACACATCCCAGAGTAATAAAGCATGGCCATTTCTTTTCCTCTGCATGAATAATTCTGTCTGAATAGGATAGGATGTTTCTTCATATCAATGAATCATCAGCCGCTACAGCTCTTTAGTGTCTGTGTGAATGGTACAGTAGAAATTAAACTGTGTGAAAAGTGTGTTTGAGTGTGTTACTGTGTGTGAGTGTGTGTTGCTGATGGGGTCTGATTGATGTTCTTGACCTTTCCTCCACACGTTTTCAGAGCCTGGGAGATATCCAAGACGTGGTGACTGGGGAAAGTGAAAGAGTGAAAGAGACAGAGAGCAAGAAGGAGCGATGGCACTCGTATCCCTGTCCTGGTGTTTCAGTGCAGCTTTGGCGCTGTTTTGGAGCACATCATGGCCCCAGGCGCACTCAGCCTTGGCACCTGAGAATGAGGTGCCACTTCGCCCCACTACATGGTTACCAGAGGGGAAGATCACCTCTATAACTCTCCCCAAAGGACGAACTCGCAGGTAGGGGACCAGATGGGATGGGGGAAACATATGAAACAATAGGCTTTCATGTAGTCTTGTTGTGGGTTGCTACTGGAGCAGTAACTATTTAAAAAACTAAATAAACTTTTTTTTATTTTATTATGTTATTATATTATTATTTTCTTTATTGGTTAATCTGTTGATTATCTTTTTGATCTTTTTAATTAGTTCAGTGATTCCCAACCAGGGAGAATTGTACCTGGGGGGTCTTCTGCAGTATATCGAGTATATATATATATCCAGATATTTGTGTTTAGGAGGAAAATAAACTCACAAATAGGATTAAGAAATGTCCAGAATCTGCCGTTACAGCTGTTCATAGGCTGAATATCTAACCAAACATGCTAAAAACAAGAGAGAGAGAGAGAGAATGAGATCCAACCTGAACATGGACAAGGAGGCTATATCTTGTATGAGAACAAAATCGTAACAATACCCACTTTTATATAATCAACAATGTTAAATAACAACCAGATTAAAATCCATTCAAATCAACGCATTGGGAACATGATGGGTGGTGCTGATGACGGGGTACTTGAGCTCATCTGGTAGGCTTGTATGACATGACAGACAACAACCACTTTTGTCTTTAAAAAAAACAGAAAATAGACATAAAATAGTGAATAACACTGCAATCACAATTTACCACAGACCAAGGTTTTCAAATTGTTTGTTCTGTCTAACAGCCCCAAACCCAAAGACATTTGATTAAAATTCACATAAACCAGAGAAAATCTTCACATTTGGGAAAGCGAAGCCAGCAAATATTTGACATTATTGCTTAATGGATTATCAAGACCACATTTGAATTTGATTATTGGTAAACAATTTCAAAACAGTCAAACCACTGTGTAGACTAAGAGTCTTGAAATTAAGTTGAAATGTGAGTGTCAACAAATAAATAATTAATTTGAAACCAATGTAAGTGAATCTTATCTGGATTGTCCCGACAGATTGTTCTTGAAATCTTTCTTTTTGCTTAGGAAACAAGTTGAATGCTCACCTCAAGTGTTTCATCTTGTGTAAAAGTGATTACATTTTTAAAACTCAATACTGGCTCGTCATCAGATCTGCCCTTGTTTCCACTTCAATAACAAGTCACCGGACCACTTTTTTTAGAGACAGTGGTTGATTCCAACACCACTGTAGAGCGAGCGAGAGGAAGTGGAGCCCATTTGGCCCGAACCCTACAGAACAGTGCCAGTGCCTGCTTTCTGAAGCTGGGAGCTGAAAATTGCGAAATGCATCTCCCTGTGTGCTGCAGTCTGTCCACCAGTGCAGTCATGCAGAACCGCACGGCAAATAATGGAGAGAAAACACTGATTCAGAAATTAATCACTCTATTAAATAAGCAGCAAAGTGCCCTTGAGAATGACAGTGTCACACATCTGTTTAGAAACAACCACCATCTGCACAATATCAAGAATAATGGTGTGTGTAAGGGAGGAGAACATATATTTATTAACAAATAACCATGCAGTTACTTGAAGGGCAACTGGTGGTGAAGAAATTACATGTTACAGAAAAGGTTGTGTTTAAAAGAGATCTTTGTGGAGCTGAACAGCATAACATTGACTTAAGAGTTAAAGAAAAGTGGTTGTTTGAATTAAAAAAGTGGTTGCGTAAATATCAGATGTCCTTTAGTTGCCACTGAAACACCATCTAATATGCAAAGCGGTTGCGTGAATATCAGATGTCCTTTAACTGCAGCCGAAACTCCATCCAATATGCAAATCCATATTCCACCATGCACTAATGCTGTCCTCAAAACATCTGATCACAATAAGGCATATAACTGTTTCTATGCTAAGCACGATCCCAGGTAGTTACAGCAAACAGGCAGATATCCATCTGAAACTGTCAATGCAGCCTTATCATCTGATTCCCAGGTCACCTCTCCTGATCTGCTATCAAACGACTGATCAGCATGTACGCAAATGGAAAGACGACGGGCAAATGTTTGAAACAGCTGCCACATTGAAATCTTCAAGCTTCAGGAGAGAAAATTATAACCAGTCCACAGTATCTTCAAATCAATCATAAAATGAAAGAATGTTGCACAGTATGCAGTGAAAGATATCTTGTCTCATCCATCACGGTGCAGCTGAATGGAAAACAGGATGTTATCTTTTTGACATTCCCTGTGAGGAATCAAACAACTTCTTCCCGTTATCTTTTGTTCCCCTCCACAGGCTATACTTCACACTGAAGAAGAAGGCTCCAGCGATGTCGGTGACTGTCAGCCCATGTGACCTCCCCATCGAGTGGAGCTTGGCTGCCCGCACCCTGAAGGACAAACCCCTCAAGAGCCTGCAGTGTGAGTGGACAGTAAGACCACAATCTGCACCTTTTAGACACTCACTTTACCCTGAAGATCATCACAACATCAAGGAAAGCCAAGATGATCCATTTGATATTATCATCACCATCATTTGCAGGGATTTAGTGGAGCAAAGACTTTTAATCTTACTTAACTTTGTACTTGCAGAAGTCAAGAGAAAAGTTAAGTTTCCTTAACTTTTTGGAACAGCTTTATGACCAGAAATTGAAGTACATATCATAGTGAGGATGATCAAACTATTTCTACTATGAACTATTCCTAAACTGATTCCTATTGATCAGTCATACAGGAACTGACACAGGACTTGGGATCGTATCTGGTTGTCACATTGTCATAAATTTTATATGAGACTTTGGATTTAGATTTTAGTGCCATAAAACACACACAACATACACACATCAAGGCAACATAACAGATCAAATGCCGAATGAGAAATAATGTGTTGATAGTCTGCATTTTTTGTGCCTCATAAACCAAACAAATCAAATAAACTCAGAAGATTAAACATACTATTTGTAGCACATTTACAAGACAGCATGAAACTAAAGTCAGAGCAATACATGCTCCAAGTAAACTCACAGCATCAAATTCTCAAACTAAAAAGACAGATTTCTGGACTCCAAAATATGCCTCAGAGCCCTCCATGAGTACTTTTTCAGGTTAACTAAACAAGCTTCTCTACATGGTAAAATAACAGTATGGAGTTATAAAATGACACATGAATCATTCAGATCCTGAGCTCATGGGTCCCCATTGCCAGCCTGAATTATTCACTTTGATTCTGTAACATTTGGTCTCATTTGAGGAGCGATTTCTCATTTCAAGGAGAGATGAGCAGTGAATACAAGAGGTGACAGGTTTTTTTTTTGTTTGTTTTTTTTTTATTTGGCAGTTTCGTCATTCGAGTGAAGAGTGTGTACTTCAAAACGAAAACACTTTAGGTATGAATGGAAATACTGACAAACATTTTTGAAGTGCCAGTTGACATTTTATATATTTATTGGTTTATTTATTTGGAGATCAGGATTTTCTGTTTATCCATCGGGGTCTGTGCCCTCGATAATTTGTTGTTTGTGTATGCACTTGATGCAATTTGCAGTGCTTCTGTTTGCTGCAACAGTGAGTATTCGTGCACATGTATCACTGTGTGCATAAAACAGTATGATAATTTTCTAGCTAGTAGGACAGTAGTCAGATTTTGCAAAGGAAACTTTTTATCAACATCAACATTGTGCTGAAACAACACTTGTATGTTGACAAGTAAAGATATAAGAATTTATCATTGTGGCATTTAACCCTTTATAGGGATTATATTACACTCATAAAATGTAGCCTGTATTTTCTGTTGCTGAAGTTTGAATGTCTGAAGTTATGGCTTTTTGTCTGTTGAATCATGGTGGTCATAGCAGCTCTTACTAAATTGTGATGCTTTCTTCAGCTAAACAAACGGTTGATACTGATGAACATAAAAGCGAGGGAAAACAGCAACCCCCCCTCAGTTTCATATGTTATCAGTCTGGGTGATGGAGGCATGGAGGCACTGGCATTTTGGTGTGTTGTTCATGTGTTTTAAAGGTAACTTTCATCTGATTTGTGTGCTAGTTCAAATACTTATTTAACATAACGTTAATGTTATGCTAGATTTATATGTGTTTAAGGTTATTAAGTTAGCTAAACTGTGATAACAGCATAATTAACTCTGAGCCCATTAGCTAGCGTTATGTAATGTAATCTACAGTTTTTGGTATGGGTGTTAGGTAGATTAGCCACAGCAGGGCAACAGCCTAATGAAATTACAGCCCAGATGTTGATTTTATCACGGCAGAGATAGCTTCGTTTATAATTACGATGCATTATTTTCTGATGATCAAGTTCGTTGTTAAAAGTTTTTCTAAAAGTTTCTGATAGCCATGAAATGTAGCTATGCCTTTGGTTTTTTTTTTTGTTGTTGTTGTTGTTTTCTGTTTGTTTTTTTATAGCTAAGGGTTACTTTACAGCCAACCAATGCTCAATTAATAATCAGAGGAGATCTGTAAATGTTTCATTTGAATACCTGATATTCCCATTACATTAGCTTTATTAGATCTGTCAATCAAAGCAGCCTCTGGATCGAAATAAAAGAAAAAGAGGGAATGAAGAGTACAGATTTTGTTAACAATATTTATTTATCCTGCACTCAATATTTTCAAGGGACACTTCATTTGCAACTTTTTTTTTTTATTTGCCATGGTGAGCATTTTAATTTGACTCGCTCTGAGCCCTGTAAAGTATGCCTATAATAATCTTTGGATAGTATTTGGACATCAACAACAAATAAACAAAGGGGACACATTTGGAAAAAATCAGTCCGTATTCTCTGAAGTGTGTTCTTTCATTTGGTAGAGGCATTTCTTCATCAAAGGTCATATGACATAGATATGTTGGGTTTTAGTCTGCTTCTCCATGCTTCTTTCATAGGCTTCAATAAAACTGGCACCAAAGTCTGGCACCAAGCAGATCTTAGAACATTGGTATAATGATGTAATGACCCTTCCTTCTTTTATAGTTTCCTTGGAGTTTGCTTGTTGCCTGGCAACATCATGGTGACACAAAAATCCAGGTTCAGTTATGCTAAGCTAAGCTATCTCAATATTTAGCACACAGACATGAGTGTGGTATTGATCTTCTCACTTAACCCTCAGCAAGATAATCAATAAGCAGTTCTTCTAATATGTTGAACTATAAGAATGCGAGAATATAAGAATATGTTGAACTTCAAGAACAGCAGATAAGAAAATTTGTTGTTTGTTATAGCTATTATTAATCATTTATATGTAGAAAAATATATTTTAAACTCTTTTCTTTCCTCACAGGGAGCACCAAAAAGAGCACACCTGAGGTGTGGTGGAGAGGTCCAGGGACTGAGGAGAAAATACACAGCTTTACTGGCAATGTAGTGGACACATACAGGGGTCCTTCCTATCCCCATGCTTCCATCTACATCCTGAGGCTGCGGTCCAAACAGCGGAACACCAGAGCTACAGTGTACCTCCATGAAGGCCTGGGAAACTCAGGCGTCTTCCCTCTGGTGCCAGCTGATCCTCAAGTTCACACATTAGGTGTAGGAATGACAAGTGTCACCCTCAGCTGGGCGCCCAGTGCCTCGCTAACCAGCCTCCCACACACACAGAAAAGTTATGATTACTGCGTCCTTGTCAACTCTCAGCAAAACTACCCCAGCCTTTGCGCAGCCCGAGACAGCATGATGAAAGAGAAAGACCAGAACCAAGAAAAGAAGGAGAGGAGGAGGAGAGTCACAGTGTGGCCGATTTTGAAAGAATGGTGGTGGCAGCAGTGGGACACTTATCCTGAGTCCCAAAGTCCACCTTCTTCCCTCACTGATGAGTATGCTGATCTCCAGTGTGTGTGTCAGGGGACAGAGAGTGTTTGCACTGTCTCCGAGCTCCTACCTGACACCCAGTATTACTTTGACGTCTTTGTGATCGACAGGCTGAATGGGACCAGCATGGCCTACAAAGGGGCAGTTGCTCGGACGCATGAGGAGGCTCAGCCGGCAATCACCATGCTCAGAGAGGGGGAGCTGAGGTGGGTGACCTTCAATGACAGAGGGTCCAACTCGGAGCAGTTCTTCAGTTTCAATCCACGGGGCTGGCAGCAGAGTGGCCTCCTCACCCTGCAGAGCTGTGATGGAGGCGAAAAAGTCAAGGTCACGGTGTCCAGTAAAGGTCAGGTTTTGACCTCCCAGGCTGTGGGAGGTGATTTAGTGCAGATTTGGCTCCAAGGAAGTCCTTCTTATCTCATCCACTTGGAGAGAGAAGGAACCACTGATGGGAAGACCTCTGCTGCTGCAGATCCAGCTCTTCCAGGAGGTCTGATGGCTTCGGTCAAAATTCAGACCTCCTCAGCCTACCACCGCAGAGGCGTCCCATCACTGCCACCCACCTTGCAGATAAAATCCTTCAACCGGTTGCGTGGATGCAACACTGTCACTTTGGCATGGATGGGCACAGAGGAAAGAAGCCTGTACTGCGTATACCGCCGAAAGCTGGGAAAAAGTGAAGCAGATGCTGGAGGAGTATCAGCTCTAACTGCACCCTGTCTGGGGCCAGAGTCCCGCTCTGACACCGAGAGAGTTCTCTGCAAGTATTTCCAGGAGCTGAATCCTCGGCGGGCCGTCACTACAGCTGTGATCGGGGGCCTGGAGCCAGGGATGGCCTATGTGTTTGATGTCTATCTAATGAGACGCTGGGGGATCCCTATCAAGTACGCCAGCAAGATGGTGAAGACCAGAAAGGAATGCTGAGCTGCCGCCCCCTACAGGAGGTTTTAAGACTGTCCCTGTTCAGGGAAAAATGCATCGGCCATGGACATGCTATAAAGACTGACCATGAGAACAAAGCCATTTGACTGTTTTGGAGAGACTGTTACCATAACAAGGAAGTATTCCCTCTGGAGGAGCAATGGTTATATTCAAACTTAACTTGCACTCCATGCAAGTGGATGGAAAGCATATGAGAAGGATCTGCACACCAGCAAAAGTTCATAACATTTACAATACAACTCTTGTGCTTTTGTCATTTTGTTTTTCATTGTTGGTCATGATAATGATGTGCCAGTTGTCCAAGTGCTTATTTTGTGTGTAAGTACAAAGGACAGATGAGGTTTGTGATGACAGAAAGTCAATAAAAAAACAACAACAGAGACTGTGCCAAATATGCAACAGAAACAGATGGGGCAATAATTGGATAACATCTAAGACAGGGGGATTTGCAGTGTATATCTCCAGTGCTGCATATTGTACAGGCTTATAAACACAGATGGGTGCAATCTACAGATGCTTAGTTCAAAGTCAGTGTGTATCTTTGTGTTCTGCTTTCGCATGAAGCAGTGAAAAATACTTAGTGACTTGCCTCATTGTCTTTGATGTATTCTTGTGCTGCTTCAAATGCACCAATAAATACTAGGGTATCTGTACGTTCTTGACTGAGTGATGCATGTATGTCACCTGGACACCAACATTAGATTTTCATTTCACAATAGATCAGTGCAAAACTGAATTTCAACTTTAAATCTAGGAGGTTCAATTATAAGAGTGTAAGTATTTTGGTAATTAGATGATCAAACTAGATTGAAGTATTACAAAGATTCTTACATAGTAGTTTAAATGGGATGGCAATGGCCTGGGGTTGGCATGCCCTTTTAGAGTAATATATATGTTAAGAAGAAATATGTCCTTTGGCTGACAAGTAACAACTTTCACACTATTTTGGCAGTATTTCTGATAATCTACTCCAAGTGTGTGTCAGTAAGAAGCCTACTATGCAAGAAGTCATTAATACATATTAAGTCAAATTCAGTTAATCCAAGGTTTACGATTAATGTTACATATGGGGCTCCAGGTGTGAGTTTTGAGTCTCCATCCAGTATTTTGTTTATTGTTACTTCACTGTCTTGTTTAAGCTTCCCTTTGCAGAATGATATATGTGCGGTTTGAGACCAGAGGGCTGTTTTCACATTCATCTCTGTGCTCATCATAAATCTGAGTTTAAGACATGTACTCATGAGCATGACTTGTGACATTACAACTAGTTTGGAAACCAATCATGGTCCAGTATCCAACTTACACATGTGATGTGGAAACTTGAAACTTCCAGTGCACATACACTGAAAGTGAAGGTTTCAGTGAAGTAGGAGACATTCTGCATCCAGCACTTAAAAGTATAAAAATGAGTATAAATAGCAAAGTATATTTGCATATTAATAGATTCTGGAGTTTCTGATGAAGGAGAAGAAATAGACCAAACTTTGAGAATATAACTAGGTAATTTAACTTTTTTTGTGGAAACAAATCCAGAGTATTTTTTTATGTATTAAAACACGTCTGGAGGGAGCTCTTTAACATTCAAAATAGAGCCAGGGTAAAAATTAACCAAATTAGAATCAATTAATAATAAATGATTAATAAAGTTTATTGAAATTAAAATAGCTCTAACTATTGTATATTTATGTTTATTTTTAAGTTAAGAATAAATATTAATGCCTTTTTTAAGGACATACGTTATTTATTGAAGAGGACCTATTATGCTACTTCTTATTTTCTGTCATATATATAATGGAGTTCTTGTATTTGTAAAACTTCCCTTGAGCCAAGAAAAGCTATTTAAAAATCTGTGATGTCACTACAATGTAAAGTCTATGGGCCGAGCAGGAACTTGGGGCAGAGCCAGTAGGAGAAATACAACTGCACATATTCAGTGGGCCACATATCCCCAGAAGTTAGAAATTGCTTTGGCATATGCACCAAGAGAACAATTCTTATTGGGCTGAATAGGCACCATTCTCAGCCCAGTATCCATGTTATATGATCAGCTGACCTTGTGTGCATTGGTCAGTGTTGGAGATCACTGCTCCACTCTTAAGGCATTTCTGTGGCTGTTTCTGCTTGTACTATTCGATATTTTGTTTTCTCAACATGTTTTATTGAAGAACAGTGCCACTAACAAAGTTCTGCTAATTCAGTAATGAACACATTTCATTTCCTATGAAGTCTTCACAATAAAGTCTCCCCTTATTCAGTTATTTCCAAACTTTTAATATGAAGCAGCAAAAACAGGAAATGTTCAAGACAAACTTAACTCCAAACCACAGAGATTCAGTTAGAAGCTACAAAAGTACTGAGAGCTGGACACAGATAGGATAAAGATGTCACACAATAAGCAGGTAGCCTAATGACAGAAATAACATTTACCAAACACCTATGTCTTGCTGTATTCTTTATCAATGGATATGATCATGTTGTCCACTCACAATTTGCTACCTAAGCGCTGGTTGGGTAATGTAAACTTGGTGTGACCCCAGATTCACAGAGTATAGGTGTAGGTGTACCATAGGTGTAGCCGTAGCATCACTATTTCAGTGTGTTTTCAGTTCATGAAAGTTAATTGTAATATTTTGTTCACCTAAAAAGTCTTGTTCAGCATTTGGTTCTACTCAAAGACCTTCTAAGGAGTCAGTTTTTCAGGTAAGTACACATTGTTTTAATGGTTTCTCACTTGGGAAAATTAAGGTTAACATTATCACAGTTAGATAAATAGACTGTAAATGCACCATGCTAACCAAGCTGCCAGCTCGCGTTAGGGTCAGCTCCACCCTCTCATCCAAATATGGTAACTTCTCATCATTTCTGGCTCCAAAAATCCAAGATGGCAACTGTCAAAATGTCAAACTCGAGGCTTCACAACAGAAGTCCACAAACCAATAGATGACATCACGGTGGCTAGATCCATTATTTCTTATACAATCTATGTTTCAGACAGAGGCTGAACTGAGGGGCTGCATAAAGGGCCAGTATGAGATAAATAAGGATTTTTTAAAACTGTAAATCTTGCAAAGCTACTCTAATATGAGCATAATAGGTCCCCTTTAAATAAAACGCCATAAAAACCCCTCATTGAATAGTCAGACGAATGGGATGAATGCAACCAATAAGAGAGCGCGTATCTTTAGTACGTCATCACGTAGCTGTACATGCGGAAGTGCGTGACAAGCTAGCGCGCCAATTTAGTTTAGCAAACAAAGGGGAGGCTAGTAAGAGAAACACAGCTGTAAAAACTCGTCTAAACGTACTCGGTCAACGTAGAGACTTGTCAGGATGGGTTTGCTCGACAGCTGCAACGAGCTCTTCAAGACGTCAAACCTGTACGAGGTGCTGGGCATCAACAAGGAGGCAACAGAGGCAGAGATCCGGAGGAGCTACTACAAAGTGTCCCTCAAAGTGCATCCAGACCGGGCTCCTGAAGACCCGCTTGCCACGGAGAAATTTCAGGTTAACACTTCTAGTCGTTAGCTGTCAAATGTAGTTGGTAATCTCCGTCTTCTCCTTGTGAAATCACTAATTACTCCCCTAATACTAACTGGGACTTTGTCATATATCTGTTTGTAGGAATTTATATATTTGAGCATCATTTTCCAACTTAAACGTTGAGAAAAGCTCCTCACTTATATGCATTTTAATTGCAGGTGCAAAACAATCAGATCTAGACAGTCAGTCTAGCTAAAGCAATTTTTAAGAAGATGCTGCTCATTTGTTTTGCTGCTGATATTTCCCAAGTTGTCTTAGATGCTAATTAGAAAGAAAGATCACTAAAATGTCAAGTCTGCAGTCAACAAAGATCAGCACTAAAAGTAAGGAGGGCAATATGGATAAATCTTTCATATTTCAAGCAATATGCTAATGTATTATTTCTACATAGATAATGTTTATATATAGTGTTATACTACATTTTCTGGAAACTTGCATATAGCTTAAATAACCAGGTGGGAATGTCAATTCTGAGTGCATCCAGTTGACAAATTTATGATTTTCATTATTGTTTTGATCTTGACACACAAATACTGTAGCTGCTCACTGATTGTAACATTGCATATGTGCTAATACAACTAGAGCTGCAACGATCAGTCAATTAATCTATTAGTAAATCAGACAGGAAATGAATCAGCAACAACTGTGGTACTTAAATAATTGGTCATTTATTAAGCAAAACTACTAAATATTTGCTGTTTGCAGCTTCTCAAATGTGAGGATTTGAAGCTTTTCTCTGTCATATGATATTAAACTATATCTTTGGATTTGTGACTGTTGCTCATCACCACAGAAGATATAAACAGCATTCTTCACTATTTTCTGACATTTCATAGAGATTTCATTAATATGGGTTTGAGTAATTTTTAAGAAATTTAAGAAAAAATACTACAATTCTCTCGTTCCAGCATCTTAAAAAAATGAGTTGCTAGTTGCAGCCCTAACATAGATGTTGCTTTTTAAAGCTTATAGTAACCCACAATTTGTCAATATATCATTACATCACCACATCATATTTTTATATTACAATCATAAAGTGTTCAAGTGTCTTTTTTTAAGGGCTGCAGATGTGTGTAAAATTGAGTCTCACCTGATTTTGTTGGGGTTTTTTTCTCCAGGTGTTAGGAAAGCTTTATGCGGTGCTGAGCGATAAAGAGCAGAGGGCTGTTTATGATGAGCAGGGAGTGGTGGATGAAGAGTCTGACGTCCTGAGTGAAGACCGCTGCTGGGAAGATTACTGGAGGCTGCTTTTCCCTAAGGTATTGGAGCATAGCAGGGTTTTTTTCTTTTTTTATTAACGTGACTCATTTTAGTCTTCGTTGTGAGTCATACATGTGATGATGTGACCCCTGAAGTGAGTCACTTGTATACTAGGAATTTTATGTTCAAAGACATAAAGTAGATGATCAAAGTTATTGTGTCATTGCATCAGCTATAAAAAGCTTCCCAGATAATGGTGGATTAATGCAAACAACATATTTGTTGCAGGATTATAATTTTACATCCTTAAACCGCATCCGTCACACATTTTTGTCTTCAAGAGCTTGCTCTGTCTCTGTCTGTCTCCTAGATAACGGTGCAGGACATCCTTGAATTTGAGAAGAAATACAAGGGCTCTGACGAGGAGCGGCAGGATTTGATCCAGCTGTATGTGCAGCATGAGGGAGATATGGACGCCATCATGGCCTCAGCCCTGTGCTGCTCCCAGGAAGACGAACCCAGGCTCTGCAGCATCATCCAGGCTGCCATCAAGAGTGGCGACGTCAAAGAATTCTCTGCTTTCACTCAGGAGACTGACAAAAAGAAGCGGGCTCGCAGGAAGAGGGTGAGAAATGTGTTGATGTTAAAGCCAGAAAACCCTCACAGCTCATTTTAATTCTTTACCAAGAAAGTATCTCATTATATAAGTTCATCCAGTCCCAGTAACATGATTGGAATTTACTTTCCAGGCTGACAGAGAACGACAAGAAGCAGAAGAAATGCAGAAAGAGATGGGGCTCGGTGATGAAGATGACAGTCTTGTGATGATGCTTCAGGTAAAAAAAAATGCATGTTCACATGTATGAAATTGATAAGATTTTTGTTTTTGTTTGTTTTCTCTCAATAACCTTCATATCCTTCTTACTTTCTAGCAAAGACAGAAGTCCAGAGAGCAGAACTTTAACAGTTTCCTGTCCGACCTGGAAGCAAAATACTCCAAACCAAGTGGAAAATCCCAAAAATCAAAAAGAGGAAAAAAGTGAAAAGTGTGCATGTTCTGGTTATAGCAGATAAACCATGTAAATGAATCAAAACACCTTTTTGAAGTTGAGTACGAGCATTCAAGTACACGTATGAGCTGCTGTCTAACTGCTCTATTCTGTATGCTCATAAAATGTTCCTTTATGTGGCTTCAGTGTTTGAATATTTAGCAGCTTTTTGTGTGACGCTCATCAAAATGTAAATGAGTCTTTTATTTCAGTCTTTTATGTTGTTAAAGTCTTGATAGAACACAAATAAATTCATATTTATATACGTAATCTGTACACATTTTTTATTTAGTATAAAATAGAAAATGCATTGAAGAGAGAAAAACTTTGATTTTCAAGCTTTGTCACCTTTGTAGCATGGCTGTCTGAGATTATTTGAACAACAAATGAAGGGAAAACCACCCTTTGTGCAGTTACCCTGATGTTACCTGACAAAGCATTCCCGTTTGGCTTTGCACAGGTAATAATGCAAAAAAAGAAAAAAAAATCACATCAAATACAGTACCTTGTACAGACATGACAAATAAATTATTTACAAACGCATTGTTTTCTACAACTACCTCTTGTATTTCTACATTATCTTATAAATGAGGTGGGCTGTAGAGATGTTCTGTCAGTGCTCTTCTGATTCAGATGGTTTTAACAGAGATATAATGCTGAGAAAACTTTCAAGGTGGCATCTCTTATTCTTGTTTCTGTGTGCAACGATATGCAATGAAAAAGCTCTGGGTCCATTTAGTCTTTTTTTGTTTTTGTTTTTTAACAGGCCTGTTGAAAATTGTGTCCTTATAAAAGATACAGTACCAAACTCTGATGTTGTATCAGAGGAGAAAAAAAAGTGCTTTTTATCCTCTGTCCCTGTCTGGGTGGATGTGTTGTTCCCTGCATAGTCATTTACTATTACAACACACTGCAGAGGAGAATATACAGTACATTCACATATAAATAGATATATACACATTCAAATCATACATACCGAGTACAAATATCCACACATACATACTGTACATGAAGATGAATAGTTCCTGTCAACAGTTATTTGTGTTTGGCAGCCACATAAGCTGATTTCTGAGATACAAAAATAGGCCTTTAACAAAAACTTTGTAAATAAATTCAGCAAAGCAGCTATAATATGAAACAATTCTGCTACTTCTGTCAAAACAAAAACTTGTTAAGTGGGCACAGATGCTGCAGAGTGTTGCACTTCATTGTGCTGTATGAAGATGAATGGCTGAAGATTGCGGGGCGAACTACAAGCCAGGTCTGCTGGCTCTTGATGAGATGCCTCCCCGTGTGTAAGAGCGAGGTGCAACTGCCGAAACAGGCACCAACGGAGCTATGGGGATGAAGAGGGATGGAAAAAATTACTGAACGTAGACTTAAAACATCTTACTTGAAGCCAGCAGCTGCAACCTCTCACATTCATCTAAGAACAAAGCCTGGAAGAGTTTCATCAGCTGTTTTAATCTACTGACCCGCAACAGGGGCTTGTGGGTCCGGCTCCTCTTCGTCTTTGATGGGCGAGTGGCCCAGGGGGTGGTGGGAAAACGAGTCCAAGAAAGATGAGCTGCTGATGCCAAGACTGATGCCGGTCACACCAATTCCAAGAGAATCTGATGGGATTAAGGAATTAATTGATGCGTACAGTGTAAGCTGACATTAAAGTAACGGAACAGGCAGATGAAAAGCAAGCATCTCTTTCCAGCAGAATATGTTTATGTTTTTTTAATGAACAATTCAAGCTGAATTTCTGACCTGTGCCCACAGAGGCTCTTCCTGGCCTCCCCTGCCCGATGTTGTCCAATACTGTGAAGGAGCGGCGGTAAGGGGTGTCCGACTGAGAAGAAAGCCGGTGGTCAAGAATAAAGTCATGCATATTGATCATACAAGTGAACTACATCAACTAATTACACTGCTTAAAAGAAAGTAACTTGATAGTTTCTCTTCATAGTGTAGAAAATTATTATTACTGCTCCACTTGTGATAGTATTCTGAGATGATAGGGAGCGTCTTACCCTGTATGTGTGAGTGGTGTTGGGGCGAGAGAAGACGTCCAGCATGTGGTGACGATCTCTTGGTATTGAACTGCCTGCTTCATCATTTATAGCGCTGTGGGCACGGCTGGATGGGCCTTTCTGGCGCTGGTGGGATGGAGGAAAAAGTGGACAAATACAAATGTTTTTACGCAGTGGATCATAGATGGTTTACTGAGTTTGAAAAATTGACCAAAACGTTTAAACAAATGCTCAGGCTCAACACTATGAGGTTACTGGTAGATTGTACAACCTATTGTCTATTTAGAAAGCTTTAATTTATCTGTTTCTGTTCAAATGTTGTAATGAGTTAATAATTGTCAATGTAGTTGTGTTTCGGTGGTTCAATTATACCTGTGCAGGTTTGGACTGCTGCCCTGAGTGGGACGACTCTGGGTCTCCAGTGCTGATGGGGGGAAGGAGTGTGTTCCTGCTGAGAGGCAACAGTGGAGACGTCAGGCGGTCGCTGGCCGTGGCTCTGTGGAAGAAGACACACACTTAAATAAACTCATACACACAAGTATAAATACTTACTTCTCTCTGAAAAGATGACTGTGGGAGTTGTGAAAATTCACGGCTTAGGTGTAAGGATGATAGTCAAAGTTAGAATTTTACTCCTTCATATAGCTGCGATACAAGAAAAGATGTGATTTGTAGATAATGTTTCTTATTGAGTGCTGTAATAAATTATTTCACCACAGCGCTATAAAAGGTTAAGTTATCTCCCCACACAGTGACAGCACTGTGATATTAATCAAATAGGTTGACATTTTGGGAAATGCACTTATTCACTTTCTTGCCAAGTTAGATGAGAAGATCAATACTCTATCTCGTATCTGTCCATTAAATATGAAGCTACAGCCAGGAGACAGTTAGCTTAGCTTAGCATAAAGACTGGAAGCAGGGGGAAACAGCTAGCCTGGCTCCATCCAACAGCAATACATTATATAATTTGTTTGATCTGTACAAAAACTCAAGTTTAAAAAAAAAACAATTTGTAGTAGAACTGACATACCCTATGAAAGGAAAGTGCGCTTTACCCCATCATTTCTTTTACCCACAGTTCATGACAAGTTCATCTGTTAATTTGGTTTCACACATGAAACTTCTATCACCTCCCACCGACACTATTCTACTGCACAGAGCCATGAGGCACAAGTTAAAAGGGAATCTGCTTTCAAAGTAATTTCTCTCTGCTTCCGCACAACTTCAGAGACCACTGTGGAGAATGAGAGAGTAAAAAAGCAAGATAGGAGTTTGGGTAGGGTTGGGGGTTCCCATGATGCCAAAACTCACAGACGTGTCCCGCGGATGACCTCATCCATGGATACTGCTGCGCTGGACTGACTCAGGCCAGGAACCAGTGGCAGGAGGGTTCGGGGAGGAGGGTTTCTGCGTCGAGCTGACTGGGCTGGACGGGATAGTGAAGAAGAGCTCTGCTCCAGAGCTCGGCGAGGGCGAGGTTTGCTGGAGGGGACCACACTGGAGCCTGGTCTGTGGGACGCCCGCTCTTCTGGCTCCCTGCACAGGAAGGAGAAGGTGGAACACAATCGATGAATGAAGAATTTCAACCTGCTGCCAACTGGCCAACTACTCTGCTGTGCAAGGTGTTAAGACCAGGAACAGAAAAATGGCAAGAGTGAAGTAATCCTTGTTTTTTTTTATTGAATGTGAAAACAAGATCTACAAGACATTGTTTAGCACAAATCCTTATTGGTTGGAAGAGTAAAATGTGTTCATACTGGTTTCTATCCAGAACGCCCAGGTTTCTCTGCTGTAGGGGGATGCTGTGGATCACGATGAGGTCATTCAGGTTGTGCTGGGTCGCTGCTGCTCCTACTGGGACCCGTCCAGCCTGGGCATCGGTGTGAAACAAACAGAAGGAAGGTGGGGAGGGGGGAAGTTAAGGGGTCAAGGACAAAGAGGTAAGAGAAGACACATATATTGGAGGAAGGGCAGGTTAGATACAAATAATTTATTTTATGACAGTGGCCTAATGGTTAGTTATTTTCATACAGTATGTACAATACAGTATATCCTCAAACTGTTACTTATCATGCAGTGATATCAGCTGGACCCCATATCTGCTATACCACCGACCAAAAATAACATTCACAACACTTAAAATGTGACAAAAACAATAACTAGTAAAACAAAGCATTCCAACATTCTCGTGAAAGAAAAGAAGAATCTAAAGAAAGTAGCTCATGTTGAAAAGAAGTTGCTGTTCATTTAAAAAGTAAAACGGTGTTGATGCTTTCGTGTTAATCAACAGGCACAAGCACATTTATTCTAGAGATAAAGATAATGAGCCGCTATGGACGGCGTGCACACAACACGCCACCATTTTGGCTCTAAGTGAGGGAGTTACATACAGTGGAAGGCCTTTTCTGCTTTTTGGATTTCCGTCTGGACTTGTGCTTTGAGCCCCTTGACTTTGTGTTCTTTAAGGGGGGAAAAAAGGCATGACCAAAGGAAGATAGCAGATATAGAGGAAAGGAAGGAAAAGAAAAGGGAAGAGGGAAATGAAGACAGGAAGGAAAAAATTAATGAAAGAAGGAAAGAAAAAATGAAAATAGATGGATGCACATTGGCAAGGTGAAGGGCAGAGAGTAAAGAGGGGAAGAAAGAAAACAGTGATACAAGTTAATGAACTGGAAGCATCGAAAGACTGAAAGAGCAACAAGCAGGAGTGAAAAACAGGTGACAATCAAGTGCGGATTGTGGAGATGAGTGACTCTTAAATGTGCAAATACTTTACAGTTATGGATGCGGAGCAGATGTTTAAGACTCTTCTCAGGGATAAAATATCTTCTACAATGAAAAGTTTTAAAATCAAGATGGATTCCAGCTGAAGACAGCAACTTTTTTTTATTGATCTGCAGGTACTGTATTTATAAAACACTCTACTTGCCAACTTAGATCTTTTCATGGGATATATTGCATTAGTATTGTCAAGAAAACTCTATGTGAAATGTTACAATTTTCCTGAAATAGATAAATTATGACACAGCTGCTGAAACTGAATTGCTGACAGTGATGAAAAGTGAAATGAGGCTTCCAATCTGCTCCCTCAGATGCACCCTGTTGCCTCTCATTCCCTCTCAGACCACTGACCTGGAACTGCAGACCAGCTGTGAGCGGGGGCACCCTGCTCTGGCCAAGTTTGGGCAGCATGGTGGGCAGTGTGGAGAACAGCATGAAGGGATTATGGGAGTCTTGCTGCACAGGGCTCAAGTTCCCAGAAATCTTTTCATCATCTGCCGATCACATGCGTACAATCACTTCCAAATATTGTGCGATACATAAGAATAGACATTTGTTAATGTTGTTGAGGTCTAATAAATGCAAATAAGCCCTACTCGAGGTGCAGCATTCCCAATGGCGTTGGACCAGTTCTTTCATCCAGCCAACCAGCTGCCGCCACACGTCATCGAACAACAGGTCGAGGACAGCTTGACGGCGACAGCGGTATGGCGAGACGGGGGGCATGCAGTGATGCCTCCGACCTGTTTCCGAACAATCCTGCTCCCACTCATCCTCCCTGTGCAAGACAGACAGATATAGCAAATCATTTTAACCAAACTGAACAACACATTGTCAGCAGCTGAGGTTCAGATTTTGTTTCTGGAATAAGAGGAATATTGTAGCACGAGAAAAGTAAGTAACTCACAGGTCCCTGCTATCAAAAGCCAGGTATTCCTCCATCTGACCTTCTACTTCAATCATTCTCGGCTTGTCGTGACTGCTGGAGCCACTGGATGTGCCAGGAGGCCCGTCCAACTCTGGTGTGGAGGACTTGATCAGCGCCGCTCTCCTGCCCTGCACATTCAACCTTTACCACAAGACAAGGACACACAAGTCACTGACACAAGTCCACACATGCTGTATGAATTTATATAAATGTGAACTCAAACCAAGCTGACTACCTCAGGCTGAAAAACAGAAAGAAAATCTTGCCACAAACATGCTTGCACATATTGTTTTGTTCCTATTTTATGATCCATTATGTCAACTCATTTCTGAGTAGAGCCAGCCAGACAGTGGCACAGCCTAGTGCCCAACAGTTATCACAGATATCCCACATCACTGACTTTGGCTAACAAGCCAGAGTATCTGGGTCACAAAACCTCAGTCAGCCAAGCCTCCTCTATAATTGATGCTCTAACAGCAGTCATCTGGACACCCAGCTATTTCTTGCGAATTTCATGAACTAATGAAGCACTATAGCTATTATTCACATTTTCTAGCTAACATTCTCCGTGGCTCCAGGTTTATTTCCTGTTGCACAGTTTGTTAATACCAGTAGTTCTCATGAAACCTGACCTAAGCTGCAATGCAGCTCCAATAAACTGAATTATACATGTTCTTTATTTAAAATTAGTATAAGTGAGAATGATTTGACATTACCACAGAAATGTATTCTGATTAGTTTTTTTCTTTAGTTTTAGAATTTAAGGTAAATGTATCTAAAATGTGAACTTTGACCTTATGTGACCTTCTACCAGTCAATCAACCAGTGAGTCAGTGAAGTAAAATCTTACTCCATGCAGCCCTGGTCTCTCTCCTGGGACTTCACACTGCTCTCTTTGCCTACTGATGGGCTGCTGGTCGAGCTGCCCTTCCCTGAGGTAGCGTACCACTGGAAGCCCTCATCACTGGGACAGACCACCTGAGTCCCCAGGATCCTGAGTGACACACAAGAATGGAATGGTTTTTTTTTTCAGGTTTGTCTCCACATTCAACTTAAATCTTTGATCTCACTGCCGCACTGTTTCACTCAGCTCTAAAAGGTCAGGCGGTTGGTAGGAAGCGGTGGATAACATACCGAAGATGTGGGAACCGTGTGGCCCACTGCTGACATTCATCCTGCAGTCCCTGGAGTATCCCTCCCCCGCTGCCTTTCCCCTCATACAGCTCTTTGTCGATCTCCTCAAACATTTGCTGCACCTGCCGTGACGCTGCCTTGTCGAACTCCTATGGGACAGAAAAACCGAGAGACAGAAACACAGGAATGAAGGCTCGTTATTCCTCTGTTCTCATACACCAGCACTATGATTGAAAGCTGCTGCTTTTCGGTCTGTTCATCCGTTATTGGCGGCACATCGCCATTCTCTGTGTATCTCGCACCAAACTTCAACATACATAATAATTAGCTCCTGTGGCCACTCGGGATGTGTGCATGTATTTGTGGTCAAACTGGATTGTTCATGTGCTATAACAAAATAAGGAGAGAGAAAGAAAAAGATCATGATGAGTTAGGACGGAGTTACTTTGTGTAACCGAGTTTTTTTTTTTCATTCTTGGAAGCAGCTTGAGGACAGCAAACTAAATAAATCATTGAGTCCTGGAAAAGTTTTGTAGAACCAGCTGAAGCTAGAAAGTACAGCATAATAAACTAGTGGAATCAGGCTTCACATACACAAAGAAATAGCATCTACAAAGCATCTAACACTCTATACAGTTAATGGTTGTATGTTGCTTTCCTCAAATTTGCCAAAATTGTAATTTATGTTTATAAAGAGGCATAAAAGTTCAAATAAAATGCATGACAGTAACCCAAAATCTGACATTAAAATTGCATGACAATCTATTCGAGGAGGCTTTTTGTCTTTGTAACAGAATAACAGAAAGGATGGAAAAATGCCAGAGGAAAAACAATGTCCTGTGTATGTACACCCTTGAGTGATTCTCTTGTGTCAGGCAGCACCAGGCTGACATCATCACATCACGTTATGATCATTTTCTCAGGGGTAGACTTACATCGTAGCCCCAGGAGAATACAGAGCTCCTCTCTGTGGAGATGCCAGTCCCTGTGGAGCTGTGGATACCTGACCAGGACTGGTTGGAGTCTACTGAGATGACGGTGGGACAGTCAGAGTGGCCTGAAGCAGCAGACGTCTCTGAACTAAACAGAAAGGACAAAGAAGTTTTGTAGCTTGTGTACAGATTGAAAAATTTAAACCCATTTATACAATATCTTCTATTTTACCCATTGATTATTTGACTTTTCATTGAAATCCATTCAAACACCCTCACTGTTTTAAAAAAGGAGCCCTAAACTAAAGTTATGTGTCTGAGAAATCTTACTGATATGACTGTTGTGAAAATAATTACAGGCAAGGTTTCAAACTGGAAAATAAAGGGCAAATGTCAAAGTAATTGAATATTCTAACAGTCTGCCTCATTATTTATTCTTTTACCTGCACATCTGAAGGAGGCAATGTGATATCAATTAATCCACTGCGTCTGGGTATCTTGTTTCACATATCAAGAGTCCTGAGAATCATCTGTCTACTCAAGAAGGTGTAACATAACAAAACACACAGGGATAGAAAAGTATGCGTCTTTCATCTTGGCCTTACTCTAGTATTACCAAGGTTTGTCTCCCTGCAGAAAAAGACTGTGTCTGTCTGTCTGTGGAACAACTTAGCTACCTGTTGTGAATGGAGACAGCTTCCTGCAGATCATGGAGGTAGCGATGAGTCGTCTGACTATCGTCTGCTTCTTCTGGGAGAGGGTGGTGGTCCAGGCTACTTCGAGACAACCCACGACTGCATGAACAAAACAGATTAAGTTCATTAAAAGAAAAAAAACGAATTAAAAACTAAGCGTGCAGTCATGCTCTGGAGAAAACATCGGTGGTGTGTTTAATGTCAGTGATAGCCCCACAGTCACAGGAACACGACATCATGCAAATAAGATGCAGCGTTTTTTCTAATTACAGCAGCAGATTATCTTCCCAAGTAGTTGAATTCAGACAGCAGTGAAAACAGTACTGAGATGTCCAAATTATATAAGATATAATGATGATGATGTATGTTGTTTATCATAGTTCTTGTTTCTCTGTCCGTTTTAAGGACTGTAATGGTAGGTTTACATGTCTTAACCCTTTTTACATCATCTACACTTCACCTTTTTGCCAACCCTTTAAGCATGACATCATGAAAATAAGGAGACTGTTTCCTCAAAGCACTTGTGTGACAGATAATCGATAGAAATATAATTTTACACTTTTATTCGTGGTGGACAAGTCTCACTTTCTCACCGTATAGAAACACAACATTCACTCTTTGAGAGCTGGGAAAACATAGTCATGAGTACTCAAATTCATGTATGTTTGTTACTCACATCTCTAGTTTATGTGATACAGGTCTTCTGTTGTATCGTGAAATCATCCTCCTTTGTCTCCGTTTTTTATAGGCTCAAGGCTCTCTCATTCTTGCCTCCACGTCCTGAACTCACAATTTAGACAGCAGTCTGACATTTCCTCCGATCCGCAGAAAAGCACCCGGTGTACAAGATTACCCGGACAGGCTTTTGGCTACAGATGCTAACGTTGTTTCAGCAGCTAAAAATAGGTTACATGGACGAACAGATAAAGTATCAAGAAGGCACAAGCAGCACTGTATATTTCCTCAAAACACATCTCCTGCTATTATAACCTTGCTACAGTCAACTGACATCTTGTGTCTTCGAGAAGCCGCCAACTGATCCGGTTAATATCTTAAAATAACTCAGTGTGTAACGTTAGCGTAGCCACTTCAGAGGATTTTCACCACCAACAACAATAACACGGCTGTCATGGTTACGCAGCCTCGTCTCCGCAAGGCCTCACGGGAAATGGATTTCAAACTGCCATAGAAGAGCCGTTATATAATAGGCTATTTGACTACTACTCCCAGCTTCCATTGCGACAACGTGTTTGCGTTTCTAAAATGTATCCGCTTGTCGTTGGGGGGTTGTGGCGAGAACTGTAACGTTACTCGTAATAAATTATTTAATGTGAATAAAATTCAGTAGCTTTACTCTCTGCTAACTTACTGAATTTTGTTTAACTTACGCATTTTTTCAGCCGACGAAAAGTGAAATTTGGTTGACCTAATATACAAAGTAGGAACTATTAGTTGTCACACGAGTGGTGCAGTCGAGCAGAAGTCAGAGTCGGACCTAAATAGCGACAAATGGCGTGACAGCAACGTATATTTAATTAAGAAAAGTTTTTTTTTCTCGCATTATAAGCTCTAAATTTTCTATCGACGTTACGCTTCATATTTTAATAACAAGACCAGGTAAGATTGACTGACATTACTATGATATTTTCTTGAATATCGACGATAATAAATTGTTAGCTTCACTTTAATACTTTACTATTACTGTCAAATTGAACCTGGAGACAAAACAAACGCAGGCCATCATTTAGGCCTGTTGTCTGTTCATTAGGTCTTCTCTAAAAGTGCAACAATGGACGCTCTGCAGAGGAGAGTGGTTCAGGAGGACATGGTCCAGTATCAACTTTTCTTGATCCAGCCGGACGGCTCAACTTTACAACACACTGAGCAACATCTCTCACATCTCATAGAAGAGATTTTGGCCAAGGTTGCCCCGCTGCTGATGCAATACATCTGGCAGAATGAGCCATTCAACCTCAAGTACCATCCTGAGAAAGGTATAGTCTTGTCAACACATCTACGATTAGTTCATGTAAATGTTAGTATAGTTAGGCTTTTGTTGGTGTTGTTATACAGACTTAAGATTGATGTTTCTTCTTTTAATTGTCAGGAGATGTTCCTGCTCACATTGGAGGCAGCACTCAGTTTGGGGACAATGTGGAGGACGAGTGGTTTATTGTTTACCTCTTAAAGCAAATCACAGAGGCTTTCCCAGAGCTTGCAGCCAGGTGAGGAAAAATGTGCTCTGAGTTCACATTTTTTGAGAAATCAGTTGGCCCACTATAGTACCTAAACATGGATCAGTCTCATTGGTTTTTCAGTTATGCATTTACACATTTTTGTGTGCAGAGTTGAGGACAACGATGGGGAATTTCTCTTGATTGAAGCAGCAGATTATCTTCCCAAGTGGCTGAATCCAGACACCAGTGAGAACAGGGTGAGAGCTTCAGCTGTGATGGCAGATTTAAGTGTTTAAAGATTGATACTGGTGGTTTTTGCATGTCTTTGCCCTTTAAATACAAATCATGTATGCTTCACTTTTCCTAAAGCATACAATAAATGTTAGCTACCTTATTCTCCTTTTCCTGTCAGGTTTTCCTCTATAGGGGAGAGTTGCACATCTTGCCTTGCCCCTCCAATTCCAGTCCAGTAGGGGTCTCAAGGGATGTGGTTCCCAGTGTGGCGCAGGCTGTAGCGCTGCTCTCCACCCACCCAGAGGCCTGTCGGGCAAGCTCCAAGATTTGTTCAGCCCTAAGGAGGCGACTAGAGGGGTGAGAAGACACAATAAACATCTGTTTTTCATGGGCAATCAGTCGAAGCCTGAACACTGAATCAAATATTTTGGGAGAGAAAAAAGCATCATGTATATTTTGTATGACCTAAAAAAGTCAGGGGCTTGATCCTCAGGAGCCTACATAGATGTGTCCTTCAGAGGACATGAAGTCTAACCTCACAAAGACCACAATTGTTAGTGTGTTCAGGTGTGTTCAAGTTTATCTTTAGTACATTGCCATTCAACGGGTCACAAAGTTTCATTACAAATGGTAAATTGGCAAGTTTCATGCTCCCTGAGTTAAGTTGTGACATTAATGTCACCATATGACGGACAACTGGCTAGGAGTGTACTATGTTAATGGTAAATACATCCTTTTAACTTTTTATTATTTCCACCTTTTAGCTTTATGGTGGTCTGTTACAGGTGATATTTACCAGTGATGGATCACTACCTGACCACAAGCACCTGGTAAATACAATGCAGCCATGTGATATTTCCAGATTTAATGAGTTGAAGATAATTGCCTGAAGGGTGTATAAAACTGTCCCAGATTTATTTATGGGATGCTGAAGGCTGTAAAGGATACAGCAGATTGTGTCCTTCATGTTCAGGCAAAACAACAAGGCTGTTTTTCCCTCGTGCAGTTTGAGGAGCCATTGAAATGAGACGGAGCTCATCAGACTGTTATGAGACACTTAGTTTATGAATGCAGACCTCAGAGGATTCAGCCCCAGAATTGAGACAAAGCAACCTAGCGTAATGACAACTTTCAACACATCACGATATAACAGTCCCAACTTAAGCTGCCTGTATATGACAAAGTGAAAAATGGTGCACTGTGAATGCTTCAAGCAGTTGAACTGAAGCTTGTACATTACTGACTTGTTAAATCCATGCAGAAGCACATGAATTGCTCTTTAACAGCTGAGTAGATATTTAAGAGGGAAACATATTCAGTGTTGTAGTGTCAATATGAAACAGGAAAGTCATATTTAACCATCTCTATTTTCCTTTTAGGTACCCAGAGAAGATCAGAACTGGCCTGCATTGTGCCCACTGCTTCATACCTGCAGGCATTGCCATGGTGTTGGCACAACGACCAGACCTGGTCGCCCCTGCTGTTTCAGCTTTTTACCTGCGGGATCCAGTGGATCTCCAAGCGTGTCGAAGCTTCAAGACCTTTCTGCCTGATACGAGAGTCTTAACCTCGGTACACACACTTAGATTCATGTCAGTCATGGTTTAGAGAAGAGAAGAAGTTGGCCTCTTTTTAAAGGAAATAATCTTATTTCAAAATGTTTGCTTGATGTTGTTTTACAAACTGGTACTGTGTGATTTCACTGGTATATGTCAGATTTTCTGAAATGTCTAGAATCATTAGACCACAATAACTTCCTACTACTGTATGATCTTCCAGGTGACATTCACCCGGTGCCTGTATGCCCAGCTGCAGCAGCAACAGTTCACACCAGACCGGAGGAGTGGCTTCACCTTGCCTCCTCGCTCTCACCCCCAGTACAAAGCCCATGAGCTTGGCATGAAGCTGGTGAGCCGACACCTGTGTTTTCTCGTGGTTCCAATGAATAAATTCATGCCTCTGTTGAGCATTTGTTAGGATGGTTGGCATTTTCAGTGTTTTATTTGATTATATGTCCATCCCTATCCGTGTGTGTGGTTGTACGCTCCTCTCAGGCTCACGGCTTTGAGATCCTGTGTTCCAAGTGCAGACTGCCATCTTCAGAGCCTGATGCACCAGTCAGTTGTAACCCTCAGTGGAAAGGCTTCATGGATAGTCTGAAAAGGAATGACTACTTTCGGGTTAGTTGCACTATTTTAATGATGAGCTTAAAAGGGCACATTATTAAACATACTGTGTAGTAGCCATTTTTATACAGTAGAATGTTAAAGTTTAATTGATTAATTTAGTAATTGTATTGTTTTCAAATGCAGGGAGAACTGGAAGGTTCAGCCCGTTACAGAGAGCTGACGAAATCAGCAGAAAACTTCTTTAAACAGTCTGTCGCCTCAAAATCCTGGTGAGAACTGTGGTTGTGTGTGTATGTGTGTGTAACTAATAACACTGTGAGTCTTTGTCTGAATATAGATATTGTGTGTGTCAGCAGTGACATGTCCGCGGGTGAGGAGGTCCTCCAGCTGCTGCACAGCTGCGTTCCTTTCAACTTGGAAGACCTGAAGAAACAAGAGTCACAGCTCCCCCAAGAGGACAGTGAGTGAAAATGAACCTCAGTCTAAAACCTTTTACCTGTTTAAAAAAAAAAGAAAAATTCTGATTTGGGCCACTTTCATATGTGATCCTAAATCAGATACAGGTCTGTTTTTTTTGTTTGTTGTTGTTTTTTTGGCATGCAACTTTTATGTCACTCACCTGAACTGAGTGTCTTGCCGCGAGAGTCCTTGACATCCTGAAATTTTGGATGAAATCTGTTTCTGTGAAGCCATTCATGTCACGATCCCACCACTCCTGGCTCTGATTCCACACACACACACTCCCCTGCGTACAGAAATAGCAGCCATTGCGCCACAAATTAAAAATTTGGCTCTCTTTCTCCTCATGCTCGTCCTCATTATCATCTGCTCACAAATTCGCTGGCTTCCAGTGCACATCAATTTATAACTGAAACTGTAAACACTGACTTCAGTGGCCTCCATGTTTGACAGTTAGTTAAGGACCATGATCAGAAAAAGACTGGATCTGAGCAATAAATCTAAATTTGTGCTCAATTTAGATTAAGTCTTGCAATGTAAACAGACAAAAAGTAAAAACCACTCCTGCAGCATAAATGTTTGTGTCTATCATCAGTATTTCCTGTGCAAAGAAGCGCTTAAGTCTCTCAAAAGTCTGCCTGTGGAGATTTGTATTTTACTGTTTTGTGCCTTACTATAAAGTAAGTGTTGCAAGGTTTTCATGACCTTGGTAGATAGAAAAGCCTGCCTTTGTTTGTCTCTGCCACCTGGGAGTCTCTGCTCTCTGCCAATTTCTTTCACTTTCTGTTGTTTTCGGTGTGCATCCTCCGTTCCCTATCCTTCTCTCTTTCAGTCATTTCCTGTAATTAGTTTTTTCTTTGCGTCGATCTCTAGGTGACAACTGGCTGGATATCACAGCTCAGGATTTGGAGCGCATGTTGCAAGAGAGAAGTGGGGAGAGAACTGATGTTGGCAGCCAAAACACTAGTTCCACCAAACACACACAGCACGTCAGTGTGGCAGAGGAGATGAGAAAGGAGAAAGAGGACGACAAGGAAGAAGAGGACGCCGGGTACAGCCTGGTAGCAGTCAGTCAGGGGATGAAGAACTTCCTCAACGCCATGTCGTCACATGAGGGTGCTGAACTGCCCTGGTGAGACCTGATTGATGTTAACAATATGTAGCAAAGATCATCAAAAGCACATTTGGGTCAGTGAATAAAGTAATATAGGATAACCTTTATACAGCTTTTAGCTGAAAAAACACACCCACATACACTGATGGACAGCAAATCTGACCCAGATCTCTTTCTCAACATTACTCAGAATAAATTATTATTATATTATATTGTAATATGTAAAATATATGTGTATATAGTGCATACATTTTCTCTTAAGTGCTGCAAATGCTAATACTATTTTCCACTCTAGCCTTTTAGCTAAGTAAGTTAAATGTGCGTGGTCCCACCAGCAGTCTTTCAGTTTATATTTCACTTCTTTTTTTCTTTTTGTATTTCAGGACGAGTTCAACTCAGCCTTTTAGTTTTGACCCGAATTCCATGGCAGACGCGCTGGACCGACTTCTAGGTATGTAGTCCGGAAATATGTAGAATGATCAAAATGATTGTTGCAGAAATTTACTGAATCTTTCTATTATTTAATTGTTTCAGGAAGCAATGAAGAAGAACTTGATTCAGATGATCTTGATGATGACGACGACAACGACGATGATGATGATGAAAAAGAAGAGGGGTCCTCTGGTCCTGCAGAGATGAACGGAACAGAGACTTTGGACAGTCTCAGAAAATATATGGACCAAATGGATCAGGAGCTCCTGAGCACTAATATTGGACAAAGCTTTAATCTGACGGTAAGATGATGATTGTACTTAAATCCTCTACATATCAACCAAAAATATTGGCATCATTTTAGCCTTTTCTGTCTCTGCGTAACTTCTGTGTTATTAATCTAAAAACATGTGCACTAAACTTACTTATGAAGCAGTTTTACTTCATTTGTTCTCTCTGCAGAATTACAACAAGGCAGGTTTGGACACTGGGTCCCTCGAAACCTCTGGCACAGACAGCCTGCCTAAGGAGGGAGGGGTGGAAGAGACAGAGGAGGAGATTCAGCCTCTTGACGTGGATCTCAACCTGGTCACCAACCTGCTGGAGTCCCTCAGCTGCCAGGCCGGACTGGCTGGACCGGCCTCCAACCTGCTGCAGAGTCTGGGCATACACCTCCCACCTAACGCTGATCCCTCATAAAGGACAAAAAGGAGCTAATGAATGAGGAGATATTTGGAAGACTTCTCTTCTGTATGTGAGTTGCTAATGATACACAAAAAGGACAGCTGATGAGAAGTCAGCAGGATACTTTCATTACATTGACTCAACATCTGTTGCCAAAGCACTAATGGATGATGAAGGTGTCCTGTGCAGCTTTCATTGTAAACAAATATGGTTTTGTATATCCAGTGTTTCTCACTGTGTGCACTATAAAAATAGCAGATATGTTAAAACATTTGCAAACAATATCTTGAGTGTTTTTAAAAGCTGCATTTTTTTTGAAAAGGAGAAGGAGCTCAGACATCTGCTCAAGATAAAATTGTATACAGGATTTTACAAGATTTTCCAGTTGATAGTTTTCTGTCTGTATTATTGTGCAAATTGTTGTACAAATATAAAAAATATACTGTATGTCTCCATAAATGATCTGTGGTGGATACATATTTATGGCTGTGTGAAAAGAAATACATTTATCTTCCATGTGGAAACCAGCGCTCCTTGACAGTCTTGTTTCATTACAGTAGAAACACTTTGGAGGAAGCAAAGTATCCTTTAAAGTCCGAGGCAGGATGAGGGAAGAATGGTGCACTGAATACCGAACACAGAAAAAGGGGTCTCACTCTACGAACTCCATGTTCATTTGAAATCATGGTAAACTGACAGTGAAAGATTGTGCAGTTTTGATCAGGTTTACAGTAGGCTTTTTTTAATAAATGCTGTTTTGTGTAATGTGTGTACTGATAACATATGATTTGACAGCACTTACATTTGGTTCTTTGAAACAAAATAAATATTTTTGGAAATAAAGTCTTGTTTCAGTGTCAAATGAGTTTACTAACTATTTTAAATACTTATTCACATTTTGAGAAAGCACGACAATAATAGCAAATTATTATATTAAGACATACAGGAGTTTAGCTTATGGTAATAACTTACTTTAGAGTTCAAACAGCAGCCTTAGTAGAGAAATTTGCATGAACATTAATGAAGTATTTCCCTTTTCATCTGACAAACATTAGCAGTCAAATTCATTCAAGGACAACTAATACAAACTTCTAATCAAAAGTTAAGGATCTGAGTTTAAACATTTAAATACTGCAAAGTAAACACATACAGTAATAAAGTAGGTTCAATAGTCTGTGTCCATTATATAAACAACTTTGTCCTCATTGTTATCCCTTCTCATCTGAAAAAGCGATCAGAATCATTCAAGGATAACTTCCACAAAGTTCTGGTTGAATGTTCTTGCAGTGAAAGACGGGAGTTTAAATCTTTTGTTTAGTAAATGACGTCTTGTTTACAGGAGGCTCCAAAAGCCTGTGTCTACTATCAATATACTTAGTTTCATTGTTTCATTGAAACTATGCAGATTTCCATAAATATACATTAGAAAAAATATGCTTTGTCACTACAATATGACCCCCAATTCTCAAAGAAAAGTGGTAATGCTGCTGATTTCTACTTTTTACAGTTAAGGCCTCATTCTGTCTATCATTGTTTTAAAAAGGTACCTAATGTACTTTGACTAATAGGAACAGGGTGTTCACTTGCTTTTTGTCACTCTGCTTCCTGTCCTGCACAGATGCTTGTGCTCTATTGCTTCACTAAACTCTTCTGACATTGGTGCATGTATTTTTCAACAAAAATCAGTTTTCCAAACACTTGCACTAAATACTAGCAGCAGTGACAATACTGCAAAAAGAGACATATTATATATCAGGGACATATGCAGAACATGTTAGTATTCACAATAAATATATAATGAAAAAACTATGTAGTAATCTAACAGTCTGCATTTGTATTAGAACCAAATGACCTTGAATAAGCAGACCTATCAACTGAGTACTGGTTCATGAAATTAAATTAAATTAAATTAAAAGGTAAAAAAATAGTCTGCGTTGAGAACATTGGGCCCAGCTATATGTTCTTACATGTAATACGATACGAATATGATCAGCTCAGATAAAACACAGAATGTTAGCAATGAAGCAACACAGCATTACTTGAAGTAATAATTAATGTGTGTTGGGCATTGTAACCATGATAGCATATTGCAAACTAATAACTAGATTAATTTAAACTGTGTATAAAGAGACAAAGTGCCTTAGGTCATGTGGCACATGTCATGTGCCTGTGAAGGGAAGAAAGAAGGTGATGTAACTTGTTATTCCCCACAGACTAAAATAACATTGATCAGTGATTTGGATTAAATTACTATGTACGTATGTCTTTGTTAGTATCGTACAAAACAGTCAAGAATATATATTTGTCCTTTAGAGTGAAACTACAGAAACTGAATAAATGGCTGCACCAGCTCTCTTGCTGAGTGGAGCAGCGCAGCAGCAAGCGGTGAGACACACAGAGCTGATATACCAACCATGAAGTTCAGGACCATCCCCAGCAGGAGAATGGCGAGCAGGTAACTGTGGAAGAGCAGGCTGTGCCAGCTGCCCTGACTCAACACCCGCCAGGGACTGTCTGGGTGCAGAAGCCACAGGAGGCCTAGCACCCAGCTTTGGTTGACCAGCTGGGTGTAGTAGATGTCAAAAATGGAGGCTTGGGCATCAGGGGAGTGTTGGCGCTCAGCTTCAGCCACTTTAGCCAGCCAAGTCAGAGAAAGACTGTGGAGGATTAAAGCCAGAGGTGCATACATGTACTCCAGGGGCTCAATACCAGACACACCCTGTGAGGCTGTGAGAAACAAGAGGAAGGGTTCATTTGATTTGAGGTGAAAACCACCCATTTAAAAACTTCCCAATAACATCTAAAAGTTTACCTGTGATGACAATAGATGCCCCACTCAGGATGGAAAACAGAACAGAGATGTGGATAGACGGTGGCGATGCCAGCTTCAGGGTGAAACTCAAACCCACAGTTAACAGGGGCAGCAGAGGCATGGTGAGGGGGATGAGACCAGCATATGAGCTGCTGGCCTTGGCCCACATGGCCAGCACGCCATGGACGCTGTTACAGATAGCAGGCACCAGCAACCGCTCACCCAGAGACCTGGAGTACTGCTTCAGAGGCACCAGATCCAGGACATGGAGGAGATTTAAGAATAACAGAGAAACCAGAACCTGAAAAAGATCAGATAATATTCACAATTCAGTGGTGGAAAGTAAGTATATTTACTCAAATACTGTACTGTACTACTTCAGTATTTCCATTTTATGCTCATCTAAGTATTGTGAATATTGTACTTTTTATACCACTACATTTATTTGGCAGCTACTGTTACTTATGAAACATATGATCATGATCATATGCCATCTTATAGACTAAATGATAGAGCAGTGAAAGTCCCCCTCCAGTCAAAAATGTGTTTTTTCTGATTGTCACCTGACTGTGATGTTTGAGTTTCACTTTGCAGAATGATGTGAAGTTCGACACAAGGAAACTGTTTTCAGATTAATTTGCTGCAGGCGAAAATGTTTCTCTGTGCTCACCGAAGATTAGATTAAGACGTGTATCTATGCGCTGATTTTGTGGAGCTAATCAAGCAACTTAGAGTGATGTGGAAACTTGAAGCCTCCAGAGCACAAACACTGAGAACAACTTTATAGCGAAGTAGGAGACATCTTGTGTCCAGCAGTTAAACTTTAAAAATGAACAATATTTGCATATTCATAGATTTGGGGATTTTTCATGAGTAGATGTAAATTTAAGACCTTTTAACAAGTTAAACATTTTTTTTGTGGAAACCTCATATCAGGCAAAATAATATATCTTGAAACATAATCATTAGTGTAATTAATAATGAAAACTTTAATTGTGCTCTTAATTGTAGTTTATTTTATGTTGTTATATCAAGGTTTAACCACCTTGTGAAGCAGTAGGAAAATATGTTCTTCTATGCAGCTCTGTTTTAATATAATAAACAGGAAAATTGCTACTTCCAGAAGATGATGCAACTTTTCATCATAGTTAAAATGCCATGGATACATTTATGTATTTATGTATGTATGACACATGTATGTTTTATGATGAGAAATAAACACATAAGTGAAGAACAAGGATATATGATGTGTGGATATGAAGTTGAATATATCAATTAGGAGCAATATGCCTCGTGAATAAATGGACTAATGTCATTCAGTATTCCAGCCCCACTCAGAAGAAGCACTTCAGTGTTTTGTTTATCACAGTTTATCACTATGTCAGAAATCATGTAGGTTTGTTAAAGCTTATGTTTTCCATGCATTTATATTACACACACAATAAATTAATGTAAACACTCAAGGTCAGTCTGTCATTCATGAGGCCCACTCATTAGCTAGCTTCAGCCTTTGGATGGGGTCACATTTACATGCCAGTCCTTCATTCAGCCATTTAGTTAAACATCTATCCTGCACAAATGTTTATCAATACACAACACCTTCTTACCCCCCTACCACCACCGCTAACACTACCACCTGACTTTCACACCAGCACACACACACACACACCACATAGTGACAGAGTCACAGCAGCCTGCACCTGTACGCTTCATTGTACAGGTATGAAGTTAACTGCACCAATGATTAACAACAATCCAATTATTCATGAACATTCATTATCATTTAAATTACCGTACATTCAGATGTATGAGGATTGTTTTAAATATATATGGTACTTTAGCATCACCATACCAGACTATGTGGTACCAGATACTGTAAAGGTGCATATAATTGCAGCTAAAGCAAATAAGCAAATATCCCGCTATCAGGGTACACATAACTCTCTATTTACATAGTACAGTCATCCTCAATTGCGTGCAATGTCATCACTCTTTTCACATACTCTCCACAGTTAGTAAAATGCGCAGTTGCTGGTTGCAAGTAAAGAACTGTATTTGATGGATTAATTTTGTTCAAAGACTATAAAAACTACAAAAAGGAAGAAAAAAAACCTGGGCAAAGCATAGAGCCACTGCATATGGGTAGTGGTACTGAGGGATGAAGATGTTGACCACAAAGTTTCGGAGTATGTCAGCCAGACCATAAATCACCACGACCACCAAACAGAGGATGGGCACCAGGGGCTTCAGAGCATGATTAGAGGAGAAATTCTTCACAGCTGAGGTACACCATCCCCGTCTCTGCCTCCCTGAACTGTACGGCACACACAGGAGAGGAGAGTCAAGCATTCATGAATCGCACAATAGTAATGACATTTCTCGGTTTGTACATTTACACAGCCTTGACTCTATTTGGTAATGTATTACAATTTTTAAAAAAGGCAAAACCAGCTTGCCCTTTAACCTATATTAACTATTATAGCATTTGCCTGAAAGTTAACCTGCAACCTCCTCCTGAAACCTCCTGAAAATAGCCTTCATGAATGACAAGTTCATGTGTTTGCTGCAAGAAATCTAACAGCAGTATATACTGTACGTATGCAGGTTTAGAGGTTTGGGCATATAAATACTCAATGGCCTGGTTCCTAGAATAACAGTAACAAGAATATAAAACTTGTAAAAGCAAGTAGGTTTACCTTTTACTCAAAAGACATGCTGACATTGTGTGCGGAGTTTTCTGCTGGGAGTGCACGGATCTGTTCTCTGGAGTCACAGAGGGGTGAAGAGAAATGTACACAGTAAAGGACAACATAATAGACATCTCAGGGTTAAACATGAGCTGTCACTACATCCTCAGCTGTTACTGATATGCTAAACACTTACAGGTGATATGTAAAACAATTTTAACATTCATTCCAGCACTCTTAAATTACATTCCAGTTAACGGCAACAACTGTTTTCTTGTTCTCATTTGGATGTGCATATTTCAATTTGTTAATCATTCAGCTTGTGTTTTTCTAATTTATGTTTCTTTTTTAAGTCTTTTCTTTTTTAAGTGTTTTATGAATTGAGGAGTCTGTTTTTCACAACTAAACCTTGTTATTATGAGTCTGTGTTACATATGATTTTAAAGCCATTATCTAAATAAAATACTTAAATAGTCTCATGTAAATAACAGAATAATGCAAATCCTTACCGAAATTTACACAAATTAAATTGGTATGATAACAGTAAGATTAGTAAAATGACTATCTTTTTTTTTAGGTTAGACATTGTTTTTAGAAATTACAAAAAAAATCACCAGAAAAAGGACAAATAATTACATTATATACTCACTTAATATGGAAAAGACATCTATTCTAGTATAATAGCTGCTTGCTGTTTCATTCAACTTATAAAAGAGCAACTTAACCACTGTTCACAGAAAAAAACATGTTAAATCATACTTTCAGATGAAAGCAAAGAAAAACATGAGAAAGCAAGAAAAAAAAACTTTACTCACCATTTGGAATTCCTCATAAAGTCATATCAAAGTCATATTCAAACTCCATTGTACAATAATTCCCTCAAGAACCTCCCCAAATGTCTGTCAATACCAGAGCACACCTATTAATACAAATGACAGGCATTAATGATATTAATAAATCACCTTGTTTTAACGAGCATGTCTCTCCGTACCATCCTGCTCATTGAGCCTCTGTGTTAACCTGCTCTCTGTGCTGCACCTCATTTGTTTTCTCACATTGTCCAGATGGACTTTGGTCCTGGTGTGTTTGTCATCCCATAATTAAAGAAGCAGTCCAGGATGACAGGTATTAAATGTTTCTCCGAAGATAAAGAGAAACAGCACACCGTCTGCGAATTCCATTAAGATGATCCGTAGCCTAATGTGTGTGGCGTGTGTGTTTACTGACACATTTTGTTACACCGATGTGAGTCAGCCATAAGAGGAATTTGAGCTGTTATTCTGTTATTATGTTATCTAAAAATGATTATAGAATTTGATTCACTTTATTTGCACACTGCTGCTGAGGAGAGAGTAACCCTGTTTCTTTACAGCTTTGACACCTGTTTGTGACATTCCAGGCAGTTCTTCCCCATGTTTATGTTCCCTAGCCCCCGTCTGTCTGCTCCCTCTAGGCCACCATGGCATCATGGAGTCCAGTGGCCACATGGCTGCATGAGTGAGGTTCTGTTTAAGTAAACAGACTTATCTGACTGAGAGGATGGGGGTCTGTGCACTACAGAGCTCAGACAAACACAGTAGCAGCACAAGGGCCTCTCTCTGATTGATCCAGGATACTATAGCAACAAGCCTGCAAGCTGTAGGCTTTGTTTCATGGCTCTGATGTCATTTAGGCTGGCTGAGCATTAAAAAAACTCCAACAATAACATGGAGGCCAGTGACTGATCACCTCTCTGAAGATTTTAGTGTAATTTTACCCAGTTTGAGAATATAGTAGTAGGGTTATAGCTAAAAACTGTCACAAATCAAATGTTTCTTGAGCAAAACAATGTGCATGTGACAATCAAAAATACACAGGATATTAACAATCAATAACCAACCGTCACATATAAATTTAAAACAATTAAATTATAACAAGCTTTATAACGTGAGTAAATAAACCAACAGTAAAAATAAAAAATAACACTAAAACAACCCTTTATCTTGAGAGGCTTTCTGGGCATCATTAACTTTGTATTGTGTCCAAACTGGGCAAAATTAAAAATTTATCCAGTGATTTTTAGTGTGTGATGTGTGTGTACACTGAAATGAAAATGTGTGTACATGTACATGCACTGATATGAGCGATATACGTTATGTGTACACTAACATGTAACTTTAAATGAGCTTTGAACACAGGCTTGCAGAAATAAAAGGCATACAGAAAATAAAAATGATACCAAAAGACAACTGGTATTTTGAAAATCACCCTTTTCCATATGTTTTTTCAATACATTTTACTTCTTATCTACCTCTTTGAGTGTCCTGATGTTGTCTATCTGTACAAGTGATTGCTGTGGTAGTATAAAAATGGAACAGAGTGGAAAATTGAAACAGAAATAACAAAAACAAAACAGAGCACCTGACAACGGAAACATACAGCAACATCAGCTAAGCCTTGTGTAGTCATGGAGAGAGGCATTAGCACACTGCCAGCAGCAGTATAATGCACCAAACCAGCTGCATTGAGTTTAATCAAGTTTGTTTAGTTGTCATATGAGCATACAGATAAAACTGTTGACACAGGCTCGGGTCAAGAACCTACAGAGGAAGTAAAACTAGATCTACATGCAGACAGTGGCTGGGTTCAACCGCAGGTCATCTGGGGAGTTATCAGCAGCCAGTTGAATATAGAGCACTATGAAGGGTGCTGTGAGGAGGATGGGGAGAAGGTGGCGGGAGTTTCAGAGGGAGGCAGCAGGGTAAAGGGTGAAGAGGCTGTGACTCTGAGGGAAAGTGAGGAACAAGTGATGTGAAGGTGGAGGAGAGGCGATGACATGGCTGAGAGTGACAACTGAGCAAAAGATACAGTAAGATTCAAACCTTTAATATTTCAACAAGCTGATAAGGATCTTTTACACTGGTGTGGAGGATACATGTGATATGGGAGAGGAAATGAGTCATACTACTTTTATACATATTTCTTAGCTATTGCTTAATCGACTGTTAATATATAATTTACTATGCATGTGAGACAATATTAAGTGTTTTATTCCAGATCATGGAGTCAAATTTAAGTATATTTTCTGCCAACACAGCTGGTTCAGTCCTTTTTTTTAGCTCAGCATTCAAACCATTGGTTTGATTTACCACTGATAAATAAATGTGTGACAGCTTAGACTTTTAACACTCTGACATGTATACTTAAAGTTTAAAGGGGTTTAAGGGCAACTTGTAACCTCATCCTGACTCAATTATCGTCCACACTGCAACTATTGGGAGTTAATTAGGGTGAAGTAGGACTCCTATCCAGTTCTCTCTTCTGTCACCTGTCACAGCCAGCTACCATGTGGCCCTCTAGAGCACTTAACCGTTATTGTGTTTCCAAGACCACCAGCTAAATTAAGGGCAAGGCTGAAGCGGGGCTGAGTGAGAATCACAGCAACAACAAATAGTGCATTGTGAGTTTTTTCAAATATATATATATTTTTTATCTGTCTATGAGGATTATGAGAGAATAGTTTTCAATGGTTTAACATTATCTCTTTGTTTCTTGATGTAGCGTGTTCTTCTAATGAAGGGCTGGTGGGAACAGCTGATGCATCTGCCACATGACTTATACGAGATGGGCGTAGTACTGTCCAGGTAGAGAGTTCTACTGTTACTGCCTTTTCTTTTTAAAAATCTTAAATAGTGCATTTGCGAGTCGTCATAAATTGGTGCTGTGTTTAGTCCCCTATAATGTTGCTGTATTACTGTGTTGAGATTGCATTTCTCTGTGTGTATGTGTCTCTGTGTACGTGTCAGAGTGAACAGTTGTAGAGCGGCCTCCAGACTGCCTGTCAACACAATGGAAATAATGAGCAGCATATCTGACAGAGAGGTCAATAGTACTGACAGTGACCATTCCTCCATCATACCTATCCAGACCAAAGGTAATGGGTGTATTTTTACTTCTAACTCTCTCTCTTGTCTTAACACACTAAAATATATGCACACACAGCTGCACACATGTAAACACACTGTACTCTTTGCATTTCTTCTGCCTGCAAGCAGTGTGTGAGCCAGAGGAGGTGCTGGTTCCTGCTCTCCCAGAGACAGCCTGTGTTGAGCGAGGCTACATCACCCCACAACAAGTTTACAACCTGCTGAACGCAGAGGAAGGCCAGCCCGCCTTGTACGATCCTTATTATATTCTCATCCTGGACTGTCGCAGTGCAGAGAGGTGAGTGATGAACGGATGAATGGACATGACAAAAGCAACAACTGTTCAAAAGCACAATCTGGCCTCTGAAGGTGCCAGCTTTAATTCAGCAAACTTGATTCAACAACAAAAACTCACCATAGTAAAATTTGATAGAAATGAGTGCAAACGTTTGTTACTTTGTATGAGGGTTGCTTTTTTGTTTGCATAATCATGTACAGTCACTGCAATTTTTAAAAACTTTTTAGGCATGTGGAGATCTCAAAAATGATTTAGGAAGTTGTTACTTTAGGCTCAGGTTTTATTTTTCTTTTTGGCAACAAATCTCATTGAATTTCATTTCACTAACATGTATTGTCAGTTTAGCCAAAGCCTAATATAGCTTACTTTTCTAATTTATCTCTGCCATAAAACTAAATTGCCCAAAAACCATTGAAAACACATCAATGGTCCACATTGCTGCACTGTGACATGTTCCTTTGTTATGAGGAACATGAGTCAATCCCACATTCACCATCCTGCTGTTGTAAATGTTCACTAGCACACAAAATCTGTGTAAATAGTCCCCAATAAATACATGACTGACTCCTGTTTGAGTTGGCTAACAGTGGCCAGTTGTTTTAGGAAATTATTTAGCTTTTTTTTTATAAGTGAAATCACATATTTGTGAAGATTTATGTCTTCAGTTGGAACAAATGGGCCACAGACAGGACGGGAAAGTCGGAGAGCACTGAGAGATGATCACATGGAATTTGTTGCCAATAAAAATATAGAAAGTTGTAGCCTTTAAGAAATACTAAAGAAAAACACTGTATAGAGATATGATACAATGTCTATATGTGTGTATATTATGAATAAATGTGTGTGTTAGGTACAAGGATAGCCATGTGGTGACAGCGCGGGCCAGTGTGACGGTGATCCACCCTCAGCTGGGTTGTCTAATCAGCTGTATAGAGCTGCAGAAGTACTCTATAATACTGCTGTATGCAGAGGAGGGATGCAGCCCAGGTCAGCAATCCACACTCAGACACAATTACATACTTTTTAGATCTACCAGACTGCCTGATTGTATTCAGTTGTTTTCATTTGCTGTGTTTTGTCTCTGTGATTGTTTCTGTGTTTCTATGTGTGTATTTTAGTGGGCAGCGTGAAGGCCAGGGCAGACTCTCCTGCTCTCCAGCGTTGTTTCTTCCAGCTCAGTGCTCTGGGAATGGACCCTGTCATCCTTCTGGGAGGATTCTCAGCCTTTCATGCCCTCTACCCTTTCCTCTGCACGCCACGTATGGTCCTGCTGGAACCTGAGCGGCACACCCTCACCATCTATCCCTCAGAGATCCTGGAAGGTGCTCTCTATCAGGGTTCTGTCTCCCAGGCCTCTGACTACCACATCATCAAGAATCTGCATATCACCCATGTGGTCAATGCAACTGCCAACTGCCCTGATGCTTTCCCCAACACGTTGTGCTACCTGAGGCTGCGTCTGAGTGATGACGCCCAGCAGGACCTGGTGGAGGCACTGCCACAGGCATCCAGGTTCATCAACACAGCGCTGAAGGCTGAGCCTGCTGGCCGCGTTCTGGTCCACTGTAGTATGGGCAAGAGCCGCAGCTCAGCACTAACGTTGGCCTTCCTCATGGAGCATCGGCACTGGTCACTGCTTCATGCCCTCCGCTGGCTGAAGGAGAGGAGAGCATGCACAGCACCCAACGTGAACTTCCTGCGTCAGCTGCTGACCTATGAGGAGCAGCTGTTTGGGAGCAGACTCACCACCCTGGATGACATCCGCCGATGACTGTTTTTTGTCCTACAGGTCACATTGAGAGAAAGTGTTTTTTTTTCTACAGTTCATGATGAGAAAAAGTGTAAAATAAGCTGAGACTGAACAAAAAGAGGTGGACTTTATACCGCAAGAAAGACTCTCAAAGACTGAATAGGAGTATTTCCCCCAATAACAACAGCAATCACACAGATGTTTCAGTTTGTGGCTTCTGTATGATTTGGTATATTATAATGTAATCCCTGTTATGGTATTTTTGCTTGTTAGGATATGATAGAAAATGTACATTAATAAAGTATATTTATTACATTTTACATTAGAAAAGTTTCCTCTCTGCCTCATTTTTACTCCTGGAAGTAATGATAGTCTGACACTTTTCTAACTCATGTAGAAAAGTATCTAAAAAACAAAACAAATGGAGGCTTGCAAGTAGCTAGTGTTTATCACACTAACAGATGTAAACACCAGAGGCGTATACAGACTGTGGTGGGGAACACCATTAAGATGTAACTAGTTAAGATTTGTTGCATCTGGCATCTAAGACATATTTCAGTCAGTTTAACAGTTTGCACACTCTCTTTCTCACACATACACAGACACACACACTTAGCTCCACCCAGTTGAACTCACTAGCATGCAGCAGGAATTCCCTCCCTCCAGTCACACTTTTTTGGTTGGGAGGAAGGAATTTTCTGGAATGTGGGAGAAATGGGAAGAACTCTCTTTAGGTGAACGGTGAAAAATAGTTTGTTTGTCCAAGTCAAACACTGTAAAACTACACTAAACATTAGGTTGAATTAGACTGTTGAGTTTACAGGCTACACATGGTTTATCCCAGCTTTATCTCAATGAAAAAGAAAATACAGTTAAGGAGCTACTTTAGTGGACAAATAAGAAATAAAGAAAGCACAGACTATTTTAAGTTCTTTGGCATAATTTGAATACGTGGCAGTCTCAAGTGTGACGCTGGCTCTTGAAATTTCTACATTAAAACCCAAAATACTCATCCATCGCTGCCTGACTACGGGTCAAGACAAACGAAACACCTCCCCTTGCAATTTACAAACGACGACAGCCCCTCAGGTCTCTAGTAGCAGGAGGCTGTATGAATGTGAGAGTCTGCACGTAGCATTCAGGCTCGCATTTTCTAGAAATCCAGCCCTAACCAGCAGATGGCCAACATTGCACCGAAACATCACAGATAGGACGAAGCAACACAGTCGGTGCTCATCTTCCTCCCGTTGAACTGCAACATAAAGTCCGGCTGACATTAGACTTCAGAGGACCTCAACGGCCTGGGACACAACTTCTGCTACGAGATGCTCTCGTTTAGGTAAATATTGACGCCTGAGTCAGGTAAAGATGGAAATAGGTAGCGTGTGTAAAAAAAAAACTTTTTTTTAGCAGTTTTAGATATTTATGCAGTTGTAGACTTGTCTTTTTCACCGTATTTTCCGTTTTCAAGCAGCGACCGTTAATTCCGGTTTAACTATTCCATTTAAGTTAGGTTAGCTAGCTAGCTTAGAAACTAGCTACGCCGGATGAAACTTTAATATTTGTGATGATTTTTAAGCAACAGCAAAGAATAATAAAAGGCTGACACGATTAATAGGGAGTAAACACAGCAAAATAATGTTAGTCCAAGTCGAAAATAGCCAGCATTATTTCACTGTGAAATTAGGAGTTAACTTACTGTTATGGCATTCCAGTGCAATGCAGCGTGGGATGCTGCTGGCTTATAGTAAATGCATTCATTTAGCAGCATATACGGGCTTTATTTGTTAACACCACATTTTGGACGTTTAAAATGATACATCCTGACATGTTACACACTTCAATGAGCCCACGGTATTCTGCTATTTGTGGGTAAAAGCTAATACTCACTGGAAACTTCATTATTATGATGTCCTTGCAGGCTAACTATTGTGATTTATCCTTGAATTAAGATTGGGAGTAAACGAGTTAACATTAGCTACCGTGCAGTAATTAAAAGCACCTCCTCCCCCCGGCTTTTAGTTAGTTTGCAGGGGTTATCGACGGGTTACTGCAGGTAAAATCAGACTCAGTGTGCCGTCCTCACATGAGTTTTCTCGGCGGGGAGGGGCGAAGACGTGGCAGTCCTCTTCCATCCATATCCTGTGTTATCTGACTCCGCAGCCTCATTCCCTGTAAAAGTTCGGAGGAGAGAAGTTGTGATGAAGACAATTTCTAAATGAAGAAGCTCTTAAAATGCAATGCAGGCTGAGAGAAGTATTCAAAATGTAGTCAGTTAATTTATTTCCACTAAAGTACCCTCGTAATATTTCAAAAGGTCTTTCATCTGTGAATGGGACTCAGTATATTAGCTCTGCAGGGATGCATTTTAATATGGTTTTTTTTATATAGAAAACGTCATGCTACACTGATGTAAATGATAATAAACACATGTTAAACCACACATATATCATTTTGTTTTACTAATATTGATTATTTTTCAGTGTCTCCCCTGATTTTTACTGGAGGCTACATTTTAGCCTAATACTGTTGAGAAATGTTTTTGACATGACAACAATTGGGTTTGTATTCATGGTTTGTCAGGTTTTGGTGTTATCACTTTAGAATAAAAAAAAAAACAATGACTTTTTGGACAGTCATCATTTTGCAGATGTTTTTTAAATACAAATAATCACACCAGGAAAAATAATTTGCTGAAGAGACAGAAATACCATTTTATGCAGTGACAGCAGCTTCAGTAGTTCCTAATATATTGCAGCCTTGTTGGGTAAAGCTTTTCCTCTGATTTATAAAAAAAAAAAAGAAAAATCTACTCCAATGTCTCTATTGTTATTGCTTCTATCTTTAAAATCCATAACTGAAAGTAACATGTTTACACCAGATCTCTGGGATTTGTATAAAGTCATTCACAAAGAAATGCAGGAAATCGTGGTGTTGTCAAGTAAAACAGTAAATCAGTAAGTGTCTTAATCACAAGATAGCTCCTGGATTACAATGAACATCACAATTCATGATCTGTCGTTGCAGGAGCGTGTGAGGATGGAAACTTCCTTGCTAATGGGAGCATTATGATATGTCCAATTTTCCACAATTAACAAGGGGCTGTGGGGTAAAATAATCTCCTAATGAACATGTCTAAACAGAATACAGCCCAATTTTCACATAGTTAGAGGCTGAGAGAAGAGTCAGAAAAGAAGTTTGAAGTAGAGGTGCATGAAACGCTTCTGTAACCTGTCTAAAATTGCCTCGCATTTGTCTGCCAAGTTAAATATTAAATGTTAAATGGGGTTGATGAGACATCAAGAATTTTTTGGAGTTTTCACATGTCTCGTACAAGCATGTATACACACACACACACACACTCTCACTCTCATGTGTGGCATGACACATGGATCTAAATAACCATAACTATTATAACTTTGAGCTTTAATCTTGAGGTTAGACCCCTACAACATTATTGCAAGAAACACAGTAGCTGTCACTATGTCATTACAATAATTACATTGTGCTGACTTTCTATCCTGGAAATCTAAGTGGCAGAGGCATGTTTATGGTATTTTGGACTGAGTGGCACCACTTTTTTTGTGGAAATGCAATAATAGCAGTTAGGGATAATGGTTAATTGCATCTTGCTTTTTAGTTTCTTCTTTAATTCAAAATGAAAAGGTACGACAGATCTGTTTTCCTTCTTCACTGCTGCTGCAAGCTGCTGCTGCTGACCTACATCGAAATGCCTTATAAAGCAATTACTCTATTTTCACTGGAGACTTGTCCTTGTGGAAAAGTCAGAACCTGCCTGAGCCTGTACACTCCTTTCAGTGAAATGGCGTGACAGATTTGCCTAGGTGCACCTTTCATGCATGACCTTTACTTTGGCACCAGGTGTAATTGTGTATACAGGTATGTCTGTGCGTTGCTAGACTGTATGCTGAATGTGGGTGTTCGCTGGGTTCCTCTTCTGTTTATGTTTTATTTCATGCCCCATTTTGATACGAAACAGTCAAAGAGAGCTTTTGGAGATCAAATCTGCTTTTATATCCAAGAGTATGTTTATCTCTCTAACACAGTCGGAGTTTCATTCAGTATTTTTAAAACACGAGCAGCTCACATGTAGATGTAGATACAATGCAATCAAGGTCGGATGTCAACAAGCAACAGAAGTTTGAGGTTTTCACCACTAAATCAGAGACCAATGTTAGAGATTCTCAATGTTTGTCCATATTTACAGCCAGATGAGCTACATCTTGTTGCAGTACTTACAGTTACAAACCAGTAAATTTATGTATTTATCATCCTTAGTACCTCTAAATAAGGCTCACAGTCAAAGGCAGCAGACCTGTATGAGAATGTATCCATTAATAACTTTATCAAAAGCGTCCTTTGTCTTTCTTGTGTCTCACCCAAAAGGCGTTTTGCTTAGCTTTAGGGCACAAAGCACCCAACCACCAGCCAAATGCTGGTAAAAATATGCAAGTGGCTGTTAGATTTGCTTCACTCACCACTCAAAAAAAAACAATGGTGATCTATTTAGTGGTTGGTAAAATTTGAACCTTCACTTGCCATTTGGCCCGAAGAAATAAAAGTTAATTTTGCATCCTAGCTTGTTATCTTACTTGTGTTGTATATAAACCATATAATGTATTATAGCACCCAAAGCTAATAGGTAACTAATCTGTACCGCATTGGTAACAAACAAACCACACATGTTCCACTCCTTTTCTCCAAGTGTGACTTCCTTTGTCATTTCTAATGAAATTAAAAGGTTCAGCATTAGATATATCTTAAAAATGACAGAAAATGACAATAATGTTGATGATGATTAGTTTTTGAAGCAGATCGGGATAAAAGGTGTGTGTATTCAGAAATTTTTAAAAGCAAACTTTTTTTTTTTTAAAGTCTCACACATGAATCCTAAGATGTCTTATGTGTTGTCGTATGTGGTTTCAGATCCTATTCATACAGTAATGAAGATGTCATTGTCAAAGCTGCTAATGCTGCCCACTTTCAACTAAGATACTGTGTGTACACAGACATACACACCTTTCCATTTACATCCACATTTCTTCCTACCCGTCGGCCTGGGTTCTCTTCTAATGTCAGTCTGTATGAGTGGAAAGATCAAAGTGCCACTCCTCACAGGCCAGAAGCCCTGTAGTAGTTATGACTGTGCCAACTCCAAAGCCAAACAAACAGTGACCGCAACCATACCGAGTTATATTTGGCTTGGTGTGGTCGGTAAGAAGGCTGCAGTTTTTTAAGGATTAAGGAGAAGCCAAGGATTTGTTTTTCAGTTCAAGGATCTGATTACTCTTTTTATTTTACCCTTTTTGAATTTATACATCTATTATTCTATTATTTCCTAAATGGTCAGTTCGCTCAAATCACAATCATATTTTTTAACATCCTGAGGAATATTTAATAGTGTAAATGCTTTTGCTTTTATTTGTCCAAGCTTTAAGATAACATTCTTGAAATATGTCACTCGACACTAATCCACAGACCTTTCTGGCAACAGTGTTCTTTGGGAACCATTTTCTAAGGAAGGTTATAAAAACTGTCCAGATGGTGCAGTGAGGTTTCGGACAAAAGGGGAAGCATTGCTTTGGATGAGTTTTAAGGCCTGGAATGTTTTCTGTGGCTCACTAAAAGAGTCCTGAAGTAATGGAGACAGGAAATGAGTAAATCTTTCTTCTAACAACTGTCTGATTTGAGGGATGTTAGACTGTGACAGCTTGCAATATTTAGGGGTCATCATGGTTTGTCAGTAGTGATGGAGAGAGGTCGTTTGGGGAGCAGGGTTTACCAGGGAAACAAGGCAGCAATAAGTTAGATGTAGTTACCTGACATCCAGCTGGAACAGTGAGGTTATCAGAGATCATACATACAGCTAGGTGTCATAATGTATGTGCCAGTGTGACACAAAGCCAAATTTGTGATTAACCCTAATGCCATTATTTTTAATATGTATGTTTCAATATTTGAGTTTTATGATGCTTCGGAGATCATGTGTCTATTTTTTTCTGTCTTTCGTCAGGGTGGACCTACCATGTTGGTGCTTCCTGCTGCTGAGCTGCCTACAGTCGCTCTCAGCCCACAATGACTTCTTCACCTCCATAGGTTAAACCATCTACTAATACTTCATACTAATATTATAAACAAGTGGTCTTTTCTGACTTCACTGATTATTTCTTCTTATTGTTACTGCACATATGGAAGCGAATGTCATTGAAAGGGTTGCTCTCATAGGATTAATGATGTTGGGTACATATTATATATTGCGGTATTGATGATGTAGTGTTTCTGATTTATATTCCTCAGGCCAGATGACAGATCTGTTATACACAGAAAAGGACCTTGTCACCTCTCTAAAGGACTATATCAGAGCAGAGGAGAACAAGCTAGAGCGGGTCAAAAGGTGAGTTTGTGGACATAAAGTCCTGCACATAATTCTTTTATTCACTGGCTGTAGCACAATGCAAATAACTTTGTATTACTGTCTCTGTGATAGCTGGGCTGATAAATTGGATTCGCTGACAGCCACAGCCATTCAAGACCCAGAGGGCTTCCTGGGGCACCCTGTCAACGCCTTCAAGCTAATGAAAAGGCTGAACACCGAGTGGGGGGACCTGGAGAGCCTTGTACTTAGTGACACCACTGATGGTACAAACAAACACTATCCGGTTCAAATAGTAACTCCGAGAATGTAGGCTAGATAGTATCATACACTGTATGTTGGATTTGCCAGATGTTACAGTAGGTGCCAAAAGTTTAGAAAATCATTGGAAGGTATATGACTTTGTTCAGTAAACTTTTGCAACTGTGCTTACCTTGCACTCTGAATTCTATCACAGTGAACTCCAAGAAGATTATTGTGTTCTGGTCCAGTAATGTCTTTAAATTTCCTGTAGCTGTCTTTTTGTTTGTTGTGGGCAGAGCAGGCTGAAGCAAAAGCCTTTCTAACAAGAGTTATTGAAGTAGAAGCAAACATTACTCATTTGGTCTTTGCGTCATGTCTGGCTTAATATCATTATAATTCTCTCACTTAAGATCAAAGTCACTCTAAGCCATCTCACTGACCATAAACTAAGATTATTTATTGTCCACTTGCCGGGTTGTAATGTTTCTCTATATACTGAGCCGTCCTCTGTTACATCTTTATCTGTCCTTTGCTGTTTGTCTCCATCAGGATTTATTTCCAACCTGACCATCCAGAGACAGCACTTCCCTACAGATGAGGACCAGACCGGGGCTGCTAAAGCTCTCCTTAGGTTACAAGACACATACAGACTGGATGCCAACACTATCTCTACTGGAAACCTGCCAGGTAAATGTTATGGAGTTTTACATCTTTAAGGACACCGGGACAAACCTGGGCCTTGAGGTCACACTAACTCTTAAGTAGAAAGTAGACATTTGCTCTTCTCCTTGAGACTCAAGGCCTCTCTGATAAAGGGTAAATCAGCATTGCCATGGTTACCAAGGTCAGGGGGGGCCTTCCTAGACAACACAGATCGGTGAATGCATAGATGCTATTGATATAATCAGACATCCAAACCAGAATGTGCTGACAGTGACCTGAACTAACACAGGTAGTTGTTAGTCCCCCTGCCCCAGCCCCCGCCAGGCCAAACCTCTTATTGTAGGCTGATCTGTTGAGGTTGAAGACTAAGAGTCAGACCCTCAGGGGGCAGACCGGAAAGATACAGAGCAGAACACCTTGATGTTTACTGTTTCAGTTCTTCACTTGATCAAGTGCTTCAATAAACATTTTCAGCATTAAGGCATCAGAGGCTCATGTGCATGTTCTCCACTGAGACGCTGACCACAACAGTAAGGACCTTAAGTCAGCGCATACCATGTTTACCTGACATGTAATATGTGTCTCTGTTTTTTTTAAGAAGCATTGATATTAACAGTACATGTCACAGCACATAGGCCACATGGAAGTACATGGATTTTCTTGTTTTTGTTGTATTCTCTTCTATTCTGTGCCAATGTTTTCCTGTATCCTCTGCATGCTAGGAGTGAAACACAAAAGCCTCATGACAGTGGAGGACTGCTACGAGCTGGGAAAGATCGCCTACTCTGATGTTGACTACTACCACACTGAGCTGTGGATGGCCCAGGCCCTGAAACAGATTGATGAGGGAGAGGTGTCCACTTTAGATAAGGTGACTGTACTCGACTACCTCAGCTACGCCATCTACCAGCAGGGGGAGATAGAGCGAGCCCTGGAGTACACCAAGAAACTGCTTGATCTGGGTAAGCCCCTCCACACTATGAAGAATTAAATCTTTTCAAGTTATGAAAAGATATTATCAGTTTGGATTGTAAAACATCTGCTCAAGGAAAATGATGTCTCATGCACCTCAGTAGATAAAGAAATAAACAAACTTTTCTCATCAGTGGTTGTCTAGACATGTACAGATACCAGACTTCATCTTGTTTAATTAGACAAGATTTTAGAAGATTCACCTAACCATTTACCTAACTTAAAAGATACAAACAAGACATTACTAAGACAGAAAGTACATCAATATTGATTATTTAAATGAAGTAATTCAGCAAGTTGTATAAATTAAACAGTAAGCAATAACAACTGAGACATTGACTTTGGTTTGAACTGAAAGACATGCTAAAAAGAGGTAAACCAGAGACCAGCACTTCCAAGACTCACAGACATAAACACTACAGACTGTTACCACGGTTTGACCAAAACATCCATGTCTCTACTCTGTGAGGTTTTGTTTAGAAACTTGAAATTTGTTTTGGTTTTGTGCAGAATTGGCATAAAACAAATCAGTCTTCTGTGAAAAGGGCATTCAGAGACATGTGGATACAACCTCGAAGATAGAGCAGTTTGTACAGACTTGTCTACCACATCTCTTCATTTATTTATTGATAATACTGATTTAGCAGTAATCAGTTATTAAATGTACTAGGAGAAGACTTAGTTGATGTGTTCATTCTTTTATCCTGCAGCCACTTACATTACATCATAAAACTGAGCATTATCTTTTTCTTAAAGTTGCCAGATTTGGATCACCGGTGGGGTGATCTGGGAGAATTGAGATGAGAATTTCAGTAGAAGACGACTGAGCGGCTTTATCACTCTTTCTATATAAAGTCAATTCTCTACAGGGAGACCTTCTCCCATACATTGGGGATAGGAAAGGATGTGATAGTGTGATCTAGATCAGTGGTTCCCAACTTGGGGATAAGGACCCCCACAAGGGGTCGTTGGATTAAACAAAGGCGTTACAAGATGATAGGACAGGATAAGATACAGGGAAAAAACATTCTGGGCACAGAATCGGGATTTTTTTCAAGCTTTTTTGCTTTATTTACACATACGAATCTATTAAAAGATATGATCACTGGGAACTTTAGCTGGGTTTATAGTTTATAAACTAAATGATTGAGTATTAAAAAAAATATTTATAAAATAACTGACAGATGTAAATAGTCGTTAGTTGCTGCCCTGGAAATCGTATAAGTACTTTATTTTTCTTGGGTTTTGGTTTTATGGTTAAAAAAACAGGCCTTTGATTGGCTGGTTACCAATTTGAATCCGGGCCGAGAAAGTGAGTTTGTGAGAGGTGAGTAAAACATGCCGTTCTCTGCCGCTAAACTACCATTTGAGGTCCTTGGCTTTACTTCTTGTAGATTTCAAATAAAACAAAACAAGTCCTCTTTCTAGAGTTGCAAGGTAGTCAATTTATTGATTAGTTGAATAACAAAAGACTAATCAGTAACATTTTTAATCACATATGTAAAAAAATAAGCCAGTTTCAGCTTCTCAAATGTGAATATTTATTGCTTTTCTTTGTTTAACATGATAAGAAACTGAATGCGTTTGGGTTTTGGGCCGTTAGACAAAACTAAACCTTTGAGGATGTAACCTCAGACTGTGGGGAACTATTTTTCACTCTTTTCTGACCTTTTATGGACAAAACGATTAACCAATGAATCATGACGATAATCGGTAACTTAACTGGTTGGCAATGCAACATGTAATGAGGGGTTCCAGGTCACAGGCCAAAAAGGTTGGGAACCACTGATCTAGATAATGGACGCTACAATACATTTCATAGCATTGTGTTGTCTTGGAAAAATGAATTTTAAAAAATGTTTTGATGAAATCTTTATGTAACCTTGTTACCCTGACATTATCTTCCAAAAGAACTCCCGAATTATTTTGTCCGGTTTGTGCATCTTAGTTCTGAGAACTAGATAAGGTGGGATTAAATAAACAGCACATAATTAAGTCATGTTGGAAGCTCGGTTACTTTGATTGAGTGTGATATTTTTAGGTGACATTGCTGCTGTCATTACTATTTGTAATCACCACTATTATTTCTGTTGCTCTTTCATTTTTCCATTTTCAGACCCAGAGCACCAGCGCGCCAAGGGCAACCTGAAATACTTTAAATTCCAGTTAGAGAAGCAGAAGAAGGCTGAGGAAGAGGAAGCTGAGAAACAGAAGGAGCGAGGGAAAAGAGAAACACCTGAAAAGAAGAAGAAGCCCAAAAAGACCTCCAATAGTTTGGTCCCTGAGAGGAAGAAGTATGAGATGCTGTGTCGTGGGGAGGGCATCAGATTGGTGAGAAAGACATAGAAACACACACACAAAAATGCAATTACCAACTTGTAAAGGACACCTCAGTTTGAACTCCCTGTTTTTCCTTTTCTCACAATCAGACCCCCCGCAGGCAGAGCCGACTTTTCTGTCGTTACTATGACAACAATCACAATCCCTTCTACGTGCTGGCACCTGTCAAACAGCAAGATGAGTGGGACCGCCCCTACATTGTCCGTTACCTTGACATCATCTCTGACAAAGAAATCGAGAGGATCAAGCAGCTGGCAAAGCCAAGAGTAAGCCATGTGTTTCTGGGTTTTTTTTTCATCTAGATGCTGCAGCCATGAACAAAATGAAGTGTTTTCAGTGCTCCGGCATATATAAAGCTATATTGGTCATTTTTCAGTTCACTGTGATCTAGCAGTAAAGTGTGTTGAGCATATTCAGTTTCTGTCATGTGGTTTAGTGTGTTTGGGGGAGGGGAGGTCGAAGCTGTGAGGCTGGTTGATGTGATGTCGCTAGTTAGGCAAGCACACGGGCACACACATCTGTATGTGTGTGTCTATGTGTGGATAAATCATGTCCCTGGCTTCACAGCTACGCAGGGCCACCATCTCCAACCCCATCACAGGAGTGCTGGAGACAGCTTCATACCGGATCAGCAAAAGGTAAGGCACAGCTAGGAGCTGCCAAAAACAGAGAAAAGAGCAGAGAGGGAGAAAGTGAGATTCTCTCCTCCTTTTTCCCCCAAATAATCTCCTCTGTTCTCCCGTCGATCCAGCACTCCATTTCTTCGCTCTTTCCGTAGCGTAATGGCTCTTGGGCTGAAGCACAGGATCCAGCTGAGAATGATCAAAGCTTTATACATCAGACATAAATATTATCAGTTTATAAAACATGTTTTATGTTTTATATCTCAAAGAAATGGAAGAAAGAAAAGAAAGCATTCTTCCAGATGATAGATTGGAATAAAGACAATTCGATTTCAATTGAATATTGTTAGGATTACGCTGCTCCCTCTGGAGGATCTGTTATGGATAAGTTTCTGCTCAGGAGTCTGCTACAGAAAGGTAACACAAGAAGACAGAGGAGGTGTCAGAATGTGTTACTTTTTCTGCTGTTGATATTAACATAGTTGCTTTTTATGAGCCAGGAGGTGTATAAGAGGCAGTTATTTATTTTTTAACGCTACATTTTTAAATGGGTATTTGGTTTCTAGAATTGCCTCATGAAACACTCTCTTGGCCCTTCTTAAGAATAACATTGACAACTAGTGACTAGATCTGCTTTCTTTTTTCTCCCTCTTTCCTCCTCTTCCTTACCTCACTTTCCACTTGTCTTGTTGTGTGTATCACATTCCATTTTTTCCTTCCCTTTTTATCTTCTATCTTCTTTTTTATCTTCTACACCTCGGTGTCCTTGTGCTGTGGGAACTACTGTAGTTAAGGCGAGCCACGGTGCATGACCCCCAAACTGGGAAACTTACCACGGCCCAATACAGAGTCTCCAAGAGGTAAGGGGTTTACAGGTCAGAAGGAGGACCACAACGCCTTTCCCCCCTGATCCAACTCTTCATCTTTGTCTCTGTGCCCTGGCTGAAACACTTTTTCAGCCCTGCACCAGCCAAACTCTATGGAAAAAAAAATTAAAATGTTTAGCCACATTTGGAAAACAAACAACAGAGGATGTTTTGATTTGGTGGAAGTGAAGCATTTTGTCATTATCGCACTTTTGAGATTTCTGCCTGAACACAAAACAGAGTTGAGATCCAACAAAGCTAAACAATCCTCTGTTGTTGTTTTTTTTTTGGTGTAGCTGAAGTTTTCTTCGCTCTTTCTGTCTATACAGAGATTTAGACTTTTTTTTTAATGGCACTGCAATGTTGCAACGGACTGTTATCTTTCCCCCAGCCATCCCTCCCAGGTTATTTGAGATCCAGACCACTGAAGCTCTATTCCCTATTGTGCTTTACAGGAATGCATTTGTATCACATTCTCATATGAGCTCATTACAGCTGTCGCAGTTCTAATATGCTTCTTCAACTTCCATATCAGCAAGAGAGTTACAGAAACTTCTGAGGCCTGAGTCCAGACATAGTACAGACATATTCTGCAAACATGTGGAAAGAGTTTGTAATATCTCATCCATTCTTGATTTAAAAAAAGAGTCACCTTGTAGTTTACATGACTGTTCCACTTTGATAGATACTAAAAATAGCAGGCTAGCAGCCCACCAAACCCCCACATTTGGTGGTGGTTTTACTGTTCTTGGTAATTAATGTGTGTGTGGGTGCAAGGGTGGAGTGTTCCTTTGAATTTTTTTTTTTTTTGTACGTGTACGTGCTAGTCTGCGCATATTTCCAAAATCAGTGAACTTGTGGTGATAAAGTGGGCAGATAGATGAATTTAGAGGAGTTTGACCTCTCTCTGAACTAGCTGCAGGACGCATGATGAAAAAATGTGTTGGCATACTTTCGGTCCAGCATCCCTTCAAAATTCGAACTCATTATCAGCACAAATTCTGAATAAACACAGATGACTCATCTCTCTCAGACTTACGCTTGCATCTCAGAGTAAGTCTGCAGGAATACTTAGAAATACTTGCATAAGGCAGTAGGGGTGGGGATTATCACAGAGCATGATATCTGTAAAAATCCCCTAAATCCCCAAAAAATCACACCACATATTGCTTGCTACAGTGACATCATATAAATTGTCTCTTTCACAATACTCTGCTGGTTGGAGTTTTTTTATGTGGATATTGTGGCTTTTTAGTGGATTAGCCAAAAAAAAATTAATTATTTTATGATGTGGTTTGCAGAACCAGAGTAGGTGCCATGTTTTAGTAGTTAACAAGAAAGAGCTCCGTCATGCTCAGTCAAGAGCTTATTTTATCAGAGGCCTTCTGTTTGACTGTGTTGTGAGAGGAGTATGAAAGGCAGGTAGTGTTAGGAAAGCTCAATCCACGAACATATTTTGTCGTAGTCCTCAATAAGACTCTTGTGTGAAATAGTCGCAAACACAAGTGCACACATAGTTTGAAATCACATTAACCCTGTATCCTGAGCTGATTGGAGATTCTGTGTCCGTTTACTTGTTTTTCATTTCTTCATACCTCCCCACCCTTTTTCTTTTTCTATCATCTGATTGTTATGCGCTATTCCACTTTATATGCTTTTCTTAGCACGTTTGCAGCATGACCTATCTCTCTGTGGCCTGATGGCAGTGAAGAAATCTTTACTACCACCTAGTGGGAAAATATGTGTCTGACTGACATACTGAAAAACATATCCCTCTTCTTTCTCAATTGGTCTGCTTTCCCTCCTGTTATTCCAGTGCTTGGCTCACTGGCTATGAAGATCCGATGATTGACAAGATCAACCAGAGAATTGAGGATCTCACAGGGCTGGAAGTGGATACTGCAGAAGAGCTGCAGGTAAAGTGTTCTTGTGTTTAAAATGTGGATGTCTGTTTCATGTTCTGTTTTGTTTTTGTTATATTTATATAACAATTATATCCTCATAAAATCAAGAGTTGTTGTATACTTGTAAAATATTTTTTAACAATCTCACTTACTGTGTATTCAATTTTATTTGTCTCTTTAGGTTGCAAATTATGGCGTTGGAGGTCAATACGAACCTCACTTTGACTTTGGAAGGGTACGACCTCTGCAACTTAAGTTAATTTCTATGTCAAGAGACTAGTGTTTGTCTGCCAAGACACTTAACTCTATTTTTACTGTTTCTCCACAGAAAGATGAGCCAGATGCCTTTAAAGAGCTAGGCACTGGGAACCGCATAGCAACATGGCTCTTCTATGTGAGTCAAGTCTTCATAATTGCACTCAAAGACTAAAGCTGATAACGCATAAATTTAACCTGGACTAACCGTGACCAAACCATCTACTTTTCAGACCTACAAGTCAAGATCGCAATGTTTCCAAAAATATATTATGCTAAACTCTGGGGGAAATGTGTATAAAATCATGTATAATGTGGTATCATGGGTTTGAATATTTCACTCAGTATAATCACTGTGTACTATAGATTTAGTAGACAAACAGTAAATATATATTGTAGAATTAGTTATTTGTGTCCACTTTAAATCTGTTTAAAAGCTGCTGGAAATCAGGATTTCATAGGTCAAAAATTATTTCAGTAAAAACACCCATCAGTAAAGAATTTGGGTTTCACACTACTAGGTTTTGGGGTTTTTACAACACTTAGTGAAACACTTAGTAACTGTGGCTCTGTGCTGTATAGTACTGTACATTTAACAGCTGGTCACACACAGGTAACCATTTATGTCTATTTTAAACAGGGCTGGACATGTACTGTATACACAAGAAAAATACAGCCATTATTAATCTGAAAGCTAACATTACCAATACAAAACCTGTGGCTTCTTGCAGATAATTACTTTTTAAAAATGTGAATTATCTGAAGCAATCCTGTTAAGTTTTAACTTAACTAATGTGACGATAGGTTTCACAAAACAAGGCCTTTAACAGGCAGAACAGTGAATTCTCTCACCCTAAGTGGTGCTGAGTAAAATTTAGTCCTTGTGGTTAGAAAAACTGCAAATAAATTGAGCAGTGTCATACTTGCCGATGAAATAGCAAAACTATACTTTTTAATTAGTGGTTTTGTTCAGGGTAACACCCTGGCATTATACATCAATGACTATCTGTCATATTTTATTATGGGCTCTGCCAGTATGTAAAATCACTGCCCCAAAAGTAACATCTGACTTAAAGCAGGACTTGCTATGCTGATGCAATAAGGAATATGTTGCATTTGCTGGAACGTTTAGTAAAGTTTATAACTTGGAATCAATATACATATTGAATATATATGTAACCACTGAAGTAATATGATTCCTGGCCTTACAACAATTTCACTTAGTAGGACTACAGAATTATTTTATTTCACAGCTAAACACTAAACTCTCTTTGTGTCTTTGTCTGTGTTGTAGATGAGTGATGTATCAGCAGGTGGAGCCACAGTATTTCCAGATGTTGGTGCTGCAGTTTGGCCCCAAAAGGTACCTAGTTATGCTTCATCACTTATTACCATCTATTATTACTGACTCAGTCACTGTGTTAGTAATAAACATACATACTACAATGAGTTTACATCATAAACTTGATGCAAGCAAAAGCCTCTTTCACACATAGTTACTGGTAAGTTACTGGAATAACCTTTCAGACACCACTAGTGATTTTCACTGTTCACACAAGAACATTTCTGTCCTCGCACACAAGCCACACAGCAATGCTGGAATAGATGAGGCTAGGTACAATCCAGCAGATGGCGGTAATGCGACACTTATTGATGCTGACCCCTAAGATTCAACAGAAGAAGTAGAAGATGGGGCAAGGTCAGGTGTACATGTATGTGGTGGAAGACGTCTCTTATCATTGCAGGAACATGGTGGGCCAGGAGCTGTCTTTAGGCAGTGCTGATGTATTTGTTATGTATTCAACAAGTTTGCGCGACAAATCGCCCGCGAAAGCTTTAGCAAGGCAACCGTAAACAAGTCGCAGACTCAAATAATTCATCACTTCACCATGTGAAAGCATCTTTCATCAGACGGACATAACCCTGTACATGCTTGTCCCTTCAATGTTACTGCTGTCATTCACCACATAGCTGAACTGGCATTTCTCTGAAATGTTACAAGGTCTTGAGGTGGGAAATTGATGGTACAGATTTCCCTGAATATCTACCCCCGCACTCATTCACACATGACACACACACACAGGAAAAGTTCCTGCATGTGTGAAAGCGGCTTAAGTGTAACCACTTCCAGCTGTTTTTGTTTGCTGGCTTTGAGGTATAGTTCTAACTAAAAATGCTAAAAATGAAAATAATGAAGTAAAATTGTGGCAATGAAGTACCCATTATGTTTGGAGACTGAGGCTGACTCCTGGCCAACCCTGGAACGTTAACAACACTGCTGACCTCTTTTGCCTGTTTTGTGTGTGTATTTCAGGGTACTGCAGTGTTCTGGTACAATCTCTTTGCCAGCGGGGAAGGAGACTACAGCACCAGACATGCAGCCTGCCCTGTGTTGGTGGGAAACAAGTGGGGTGAGTTCCTCTTTGTCTGTTTCCTGTGAAAAACCTCTATGAGTAAATATTTTATATGGGATCAAATTATTTACTGAAGAGATTATTAATCAAAGTAATTTGATCCAGCGTCATAACCAACTATAAAACAAGCACTGTAAACGTTTGCACTTACATAATCAACAGACTAGGTTAAATTTGTAATTATCTTTTTTCTTTCCGTCTTTAGTATCGAACAAATGGATTCATGAACGAGGTCAGGAGTGGCGGCGACCTTGTGGCCTAAACGAAACTGAATGATGGAAAGTGAAAACCTCCTAATCACACTCCCTCCCCTTCACTCCCCTTCCTTGTGAACCACCCAGGACCAAAGAACACTACTGCAGATCACAGATGATACACATGGATACACACAGGTCCAAATGGCTCACCCCCCTTCTCAAAAACACTCCTCCCCCACCCCCCCTCAACTGTTGTGCTCTGAGCCCAGAGATTGTTTGGGTTAATTTCAAGCCCCTGGACAGTATTAGCATTGCTGTGACAGATAACGTGTTCTTCAGGTTGTTGGATGGTTGTGAGAAACACTCTTGCCCTTTTCACTCCCATGTGTCTGTGTTTGCACTCCGTTTGAACTCTAGCTCTGTGGTGAGGTTATCCTTCAGTAGTGACTGTAGGGACCAGCTTCCTCCTTGCTGGTTTGAACCTTAAAGGAACAGACTTTTTTAAGAAGCTTGTCTTATTCATTGTATTCCTCTAATTCCATTAAGTGAGCACTTGGACTTGTGGTTGTTGAGACAATGAACGGATTTTCTGTAGCATTTTAACAGTGTAGAGTCTCCTGGGCTGTAATTTTTTTGTTTTTTTGGTTAAATTACATGCACCACTCCTTGCGTGTGACGTTACAAAGAAACTGTCATGCAGTAGGTTTGTCGACTTTCTCTCATCTCTCATTATTTACATAAAGGTTGAACTCTCTGCTTTCAGTAACTCAACTTCAGAAAAAAGTGCCACTTACAGCGTGTTACAAAATTACCACATTTCCAAAAAAGTGGAAAATCTGACCACAGTCCAGTTCAGGTTAATGTTTTGGGGGAAAATCACTTTATTCCTGTTAGGTTGTTTAACTAATAGGGAGAGATTTAAGTTTCATGATTAAGTCTACATCTATGCAGTACATTATCGTACATATCACACATTTTGTCTGCCTCTAGTGTTTTTTTAAACTCATCTGAAAGGTCACACAATGTTTCATATTCTTAAATTTGTTGTACTTGAACAAACTATGCACACAGATGTACAGGCACACTTACACATGGACACAAACACAGTTGCATCTATTTCATAGCTACATTGAATTTGGTGTTGTGTTTCACAAATTTAAATTGGTATTTGTTCATCTTAATTGCCCCAGTATTGTGTAATGGCCATCAGCCGTTCTTCAGTGAGCAAGAGACACAAATCTAGATACATTACATTGTACCATAACAGGTTCAATTCTGCTGTTTGACAAAGTCAGCAATTTATCAAAGAATCTCCTGGTAGGTTTACAACAGCACCCATAATCAGTGTTTTTCATTGTACTAATACATGGGTTTCCCAAGGAAGAAGAATTTTTATTTATATCTCCCAAGCCCATGCTTGTGTTGTTTTTTTATCACAAATAAAAGTCTGAAATTGTTTTTTTTTTTTCTACAATAAAGGCTATTTTATTGATCTCAAGGTAATAAAGTGTCCTGCTGCAGTCTGTCTGTGTGGGTGGGTGGTGTTGTGTGATGGCGATTTTAGGGGAAGGTATGAAGGCGTCACGTGACTGTCCAGTACTAATGATACCGTCGCTTGTTCATCTGTGGCAACCAGGGCCAGACGTCTGTCAGGTCGGCAGGACAAGGGCAAGCGTGAGAGAGTCAGAAAGAGAATACACAGCAGCTGCGAGAGCGGAAAGTTAGAAAACTATCCCGTGCTCAACACTTCAGTTAGTCCAAACTTTCCGTCCTGAAGGGATAAACGCAGTTGAGTTTCGGGGGAACAGAAAGTAAACGTCAAGATGATGATGACCCAGGTGGAGACCACCACGGTGACCTATGATAACGGCTACGAGGAGCAGTACATGCTCCAGGAGGAAGAATGGGACAGGGACATGCTCCTGGACCCTGCCTGGGAGCAGCAGCAGAGGAAAGTAAGTTAATAAAGTCATCCAAAGTAATAAAACGCAGCGGAATCCGAATAATCTGGGCTACATTTACGCACTCTGGAAACTAACGTAACTTACAGTAAATAGTTTCAATGAACTCTATTGAGTTTAACGGTTGGTTTCAAAATAAAACACCTGTTTGCCAACCTCACGTTTGAAATACGATGATTTAATAAAAATGTTTCTTTTATCATAGACGCCATGTTAATGAAGAGTGTCTGGTGTGTGTGTGTGTGTGTGTGTGTGTCTGTCTGTCTGTCTGTCTGTGCGCGTGTAAATATGCAAAGGGTCAGACGCTTTTAAGCAACCGTTAATAACCGTTAGTAACCAATAACTGTTATTATCTATACGCCAACACTAGTTTAATACCCCGTATGAATCAAAGACACAAAAATGTGAAATAAATAATGAAGGAACTGGCACTGTCATACAAAGTTAATAGCTAATAAGTGCCAGAGACTGGTCCATACTTCTAATTTTCAGTTAAAAAACGTCATCTGTAATAGAAGTCGAAAGTTAAAAGAGAATCAGTGTTACACCGTATTTGGTGACACATGGATTCTGTGCACTGCAGTGATGGACGGAGTACTTAGATCCTTTGTTTAAGTAAAGGTATCAACACCATAATGTAAAAATACGCCATTTCCAAGTAAAAATCCGCAGGCTGATTTAAGGCAGGTCGCTCGACACTTTTGATACGTGTTGCTCGAAAAACATGACGTATTTTCGACAGAAAATAGTATCATGCACCTGGAGAATTTTGTTATGTCGAGGACACCGTCATATTTTGTTTCACTGTGTGATTAGGTAGTGATAGTCGCCATGGAGATTTTAGTTTTCAATGAACTTCCCAACTTCATTTGATGTGTCTTAAGATAACTTGTAACGTCCTTGTTTAATTAGTTTAGTCTAGTTTAGCTAGCTTGCCGAAGCATACACGTCGCGCGACTCTTTACTTTCTTGTCTGTTAATTTCTGTTGACACTCATTTGACGTTTCTCATGCTGGTTCTGGTTTAATACTGAGGGGATGAAGATCATAAAACTTCCGGTGTGAATGTTGTTTACTTGACGCAGCTGGGGTCCAGGCAGGCAGGCAAGCAGGCAGGGAGGGGAGGCTTGACGGACGGATGCGGTGGGTACCAGCTAACAATAGCTCTGCCTTCCAGCGGCTCTCCAGACTGCTGCCTCTCCACTGATACGCGCGGAATGCGAGCTGTCAACAGATGCTCCTAACACATGATGACGCTCTTGGGATTAGAATGGACGCTACATCTAATTTTAACCTCGGGACCAAAAGGCATTATAGTAGGGTTAATCCAGTGTCCTTGGTGCGGAATTCTTTTGTTTATAGAAACCACGCAGAAATATTGTACCAGCACCAGCCGACTGAATATAGCCTCGGCCTCCCACACAATGTCAGTTGATTTTAAGGCTTTATAAGTTGGCCTGGGCATTAAACTTCAGCTCTTTGCACAACTGGAGACCATAGACTCCTGTGGTCCCCACAGTGATGACAAAACTGTATATTTATGGTATCACAAAGCAGAAACATGATAATCATGTTCCTGGTCCACATACATAGCTATTTTTCCAATGTTTATCTTTTTACTGATACTAATTTGACAAGTGCTAAATGGAGAGTTGTTTGGTTCTGTGAGCAGCTGTTCAAAATTATCAGAATTGATAAAATATCACTGGTGGTTGCATAGAGAAACACTGGTGTAGTGTTTCTGTTTGGCACTATGGGAGGTGATGATGTTACTCTGATGCCCGACTGGTTTGGTTACCCTGCTCCTGCCTGACATTCACTGTGAGTGGTGACACAAGGCTTTTGTTGACTCCGTTAGGGGCCACTTTTATTAGCTTTTTCCGAATAATTTATCCCCGTAGCCTTACACCTCTTATCTAGCTCAAGCCATGGTGCAGTGGGCTTATTTCGGATCTTGCAGCTGTCGTATATCAGTCGACAGTGCTTATGTAGACTATTTGAAACTATTACCTGACTCAGACAGGTTTATCAAGCTGATTGTTAAAGCCGTTAGTGCCCATTTATGTAACAGAGACCGATGGTTTAGTTTTTAGACTTGGGCCATGTCTGCACTGCCTGGTTGCTGATGATGAAAAGTCTTGGCACAAATGTGTATAAGTTAAGTCAGAATGAAATAAATCTGAGAAAACACAATGATCCTTTCGTAAGGGTTTGTCTTTCCGGTTAAACATTTGCTTTTTGTTTATTTTCCATCCTTCTGGACACAGCCTCTGACCGAGTCAAGCCCCAAAGGCATCAGCTAGTTCAGTGACAGGGCTGGTCCTTGCTGAATGTGATTCATAAATATTTTTAGATATAATCGTCACTGGTCAGTAGTGCTGGAGAAGGAGGTGGGGGGTTTGGAAAGTGGGCAGCAGGGTTATGCGACTGTGGACGAGTCAAATTTGGAGGACCAGCAGGCAACGTTTTTTTGACAAGGAGGGCAGCAGTTCAAAGTCACATACACCCTGGGGACTCTGTGATGGCCTTAACTCTAAAGCCTGTAACATTCTGGTTTTGCACAGGCACCCGGAGGGGAAGCCTGAGTGGCTGGCTGGAAGGATTTTAAAGAACCGAGGGTGGAAAAAGTGCAAGGATATCTTCCTCAATTAATGTCACATTTCACAATTTATAAGCCTAAGTAAAACTACAGATGTAAAATCATTTTTAAAAAGCCTGTTTGAAATGTACCCAGAGCAAAAGGTACTAAGTAATTATATAGAAAAATTAAAAAAATTACCTAATTCCATTTTCTAAATGAATGGAAAAATAAAATAGAGATGCTTATCAAAATTGTTAATTGAAGTAAATCCAAACATAAAATATGCAATATGTAAAGCCAGACTACTCTTCCATTGGATTACTTGAATATAAATGACTAACTTTCATAGAACTACAAAAAAGTAGGAATAAAGTTGTAAGACTTATTTTTTCTGTGAAGGATGAAGCATAAAGACTAAAATGTCATCAGCATTCGGTTAACTTACATTACAGTATATTTACACATAATGTAAGTGTTGCAGTGTCTGTCAATCAGCCCATTCATTCAAGCACCTATAAATATGGAAATATCAAATTATGCATTTTATAAAATTAACATTTTTACACAGGATCCATTTATTCATCTACTGTATGTTGGATGTCCCTAAAATTATTATAATTTATTATTTTGGACTATTCTGCCATCCTTTCATCATGCCTGTCTGTCTTCATACATCAGCAGCGATGTATGCTCAGCAGTAATGAATGTGACCTGGAAGAACAGCCTACATGCATCACGATAAAGCTATCGCCTTGCAGCTGTAACCAATCACACTGTAAGTGGTAAAATAGTGACAGAAAGTGACGTGAAAGGAAAACTTGCTCTGTATCCACGTGACATTTTCACTTATGTTGACATGGCGAGATGTTTTGACGTTTTTTCCTGCCGGTCTCTTATCGTGAAGCACACCAGAGCAGTCTAAATTTAACACCTTATATCGGTCGGAATGTGCTCTGTGGTCGGCTCCCCGCTTTCATCTGGAAAGTGCTGAGCGCCCGTGAACTCTCCTGCTGGCTATTGAGAGACTTTATAAAAATAGGAGGAGAAAGACAATGATCCTGTCTTAACTTGATTTACAGTATTTCAGTGCACCGCATGAAACACATGGCGGCACATTTGTTTCTGATGACTGTTTGCTACGAAACTGCTTTAGGAAAAAGTTGAAATTGACACTGATGAGCTGCTAAAGGTTAATCAGAAGATGTTGCATTGGTCAAATAGGTCAACACTAATTTATAGTCAAGTAGTGAAAACTTGTTAAGCTGTTAGCTACACTGTTTGTTCAGGTTGACCACAGAGGAATGTTTATTCTGAAAGGACTTCAATCACAAATTACTTTTAAGACTTTTGTTTTTTCTAACTGTGCTACATTTAGTCATATCAGCACTATTTCCTTGCTTGAAAAATATTTTTTTTAGAAATATTTTCATGCGCAGAATATGATGCATCTATATGCTGACATTTTATCAAATCCTTCTGTTATTGACCTGAGTCTCCCTCTCCTGGTAGACCTTCACAGCCTGGTGTAACTCCCACCTGAGGAAAGCTGGTACTCAAATTGAAAATATTGAGGAGGACTTCAGGAACGGACTAAAACTCATGCTGCTTCTGGAAGTCATCTCAGGTCAGATTACAGAAGGGAGATGGCTCTATAATTTAACTTAATCAACTTTAATCATAACTTTCAGCTCATTTCAATGATTAATTCTTTGTCATGCCAGCTGTAGCATTATCTTTGTCCTTATAGTCTTATTTTCTGTGTTTTGTTTAATAAGTTGGCACATATAAATGACTGTAATGTAATGTAATGTACTGTAATGTAATGGTCTGTTTGCAGGAGAGAGGTTACCCAAGCCAGACAGAGGGAAGATGCGTTTTCATAAGATTGCTAACGTCAACAAAGCGCTGGACTTCATTACTAGCAAAGGAGTAAAACTGGTCTCCATTGGAGCAGAAGGTACCTGATCCCTTCCTGGATATTTGAATATAATACAAGTCATCAGGTGTCCAATATGGACTCACAAATATAAAATGATATGTGTGATAAGAAGATTTTATTATTCAGTCTAGTGCAAACTGACTGTAACAGGTTGTTGGTTTTTCAGAGATTGTGGATGGGAATGTAAAGATGACTCTTGGAATGATCTGGACTATCATCCTCCGCTTCGCCATTCAGGACATTTCTGTTGAAGGTGAGATAATAAAATCTAAAGAGGCCAAATCAAGTACATTTTCTGTAGACCTCATTCACTAAAATGGGTGTAGAAATGTTCTTGGAGTGGTGCAGCAGTGGAGAGAGCTGTCACTCATTACAAAGACGGCTGTGATGGTAAAAATGTAGAAGAACTTTACTGCTAGTGAAATGCAAACAATAGCTTCAGAAGTAGATGATAGAAAAGGCAGATTTGACTAGTAAACACAACCGTTTGGATCCTGATTGTGAATCCTGTATACAGCCTTCATATATAAACTATTGTCATCAAAAAATTTGATTACATTTATGATGATTTATGAATTACAATGTCTTAGCTATTAAATTCAAAATTAGCAGAATAAATTGTGTATTATTAGCAATTTCACACTTTTAAATGTTGTAGACATATTTAGGATCAATAATTTTTTAGTAATTGTGGTTCGACTACACTGTTTACAGTGAATAAATATCATCTATATCATTTTTTAAGACCATGGGATGTTTTGTGTGTACGTATGGTCTAAAGCATTTCTAAATTTGTTCACACAGTAAGAACAAATTCAGGTAATAAGAAATTGATGAATCCCAGATTTGTGCTTAAACCGTACGCACAGTTTAAGCACACTGTTGTTTAGTGAGGCCCATTATGTCCATGAAAAACTACTGTGAATTCACTTTCTCCTCAGAAACATCTGCCAAGGAAGGTCTCCTCCTGTGGTGTCAGAGAAAGACTGCCCCCTACAGGAATGTCAACGTCCAAAACTTCCATGTCAGGTAAGTGTTTCACATATTAAATATTGTTTTTTGAGTCTTAAATGCTGTTTGATTATAATGATAGTTTATGGGATTTATAGCGTATTCATCGAATATTCAAAGTAAAGGAATAATAAATGTGGACACATATTCAAGTATTTTTTATTTTTCGACATAAAAACAACCTACTGTGTTATGACAGCACATATGTGAGTAATATGCAGTTTGTTTTATTATCTGTCACAAGTTACATGTACCTAATCACATTTTATTGCAATAAACTTCCTCCTGAAAGTGACTTTCATAAAATATGAGGACTTGAGCTGGAACTAGGAAGTTTGTTGAATCACACCGCTGTTGTTGCACCTTTAACAGTCGTGTTTAATGCTAGAACTGGACTTGAGGAAGCTTTTTTCTATCTGCTCTCCTGCAACATCATCTGAGTTTAACTGGTTTGGTGCCTCTCTGAACTGACATGTTGGTTCTCTCTGCTTGTCGGCCTGTGAAGCTGGAAGGATGGCCTGGCCTTCTGCGCCCTGATTCATAGACACAGACCCGACCTCCTCGACTACTCTAAGCTCAACAAGGTGTCGTGTGGCCTCACTTGTAACCAGGATGCTGTGTGTTAGCCTCAAACACTAACCATCCACAAAATTAACATTTCTGTCACGGTGTGAACTGATAAGAACAAACACACTGAAAGCAGAATAACGGCAGTTTACGCTGCTTTTTATGTCGTGTTGATTTATTTTGTGAGGAAAACTAGTTTATATCTAGGAATGGAGGTCTCCCTGACACATTTCCTATTTCCTCTGCTAATGACTTATCTGCACAGCTAATGTGGTTGCCTGTTTTGATTGAGTTATCTGGGCACATGATAGTGTTTGATCCAGAGACAGTCACAAAGCTGTCTATGTGAAGTCCACTTAGTTGTCATAGAAGCAGAAGAAGCAGAAGCAGTGTACACACTAGTGTTTTCTGTAGAAATACAGTGTGTTATTCGTATAATGGCTATAATGTTAGTTTAATCTATGGATGATTCTTAACAGCAGAATGTTTTTGTCCAAAGTGCATCTATTTAGTCCCACCTAATGCTTCATTATTCTTATGCTTCATTATTCTTTTATAAACCGGTGTACTTGGCACATCATTTCAGCATAATTGAAAGGATTAAGGCCTTTGCCTCTGTTTTTACGTCAGTTTTTATTTGCACCCCACTGTGCCATTTACGACATTAGATTTAATGGTGGGGATGTGCTGCCTCTTGAATAACACAAACAAAGACTCATAAATATGCAAAAAAAGACAGTCTAACTTTAAATGAGTTTGTCTTGTCTTTCCACATTCATTTAACAAGTCTGTGTCTAGCATATTGGCTTCATGGCGTAAAAAAAGTGCATACCGCTGTATCTTTAAGTGGTTTTCTGGGCCAATAAATCCACAGCTCATTTAAATTTTCTGGGTTTAATGTACGCCCGGGATTCTCAGTGTATTCGTATAAACAAGTGAAGGCCTCAGTGAGCTGCTCTGCTTATTTGCAGCTGACAGACCTCTTGAGTTCATCAACTAACAATAATCCACAAGTAACTCACACTTTCCCTCCTGGAAGAAGGTGCTGTCTAAACCACACAGGGTGGCCAAGGCTGTGGCTTGTTATGAATATTTGTGGTTTCTGTTTTTGCCAAGTTTGCTTTGATATAAAACAGTATTTAGACAAACATTAGAGACTTAACAACAATTTTATCCAATGACTCTTGACAAAAAAAAATGAATGGCTTAAAAATCAGACTCTATATTAATATCAGTTACGTATGTATTTCCCTTGACAGCTATACCTACTGTACTGTAAGGAAAGTATGACCCAGTACTGCATATTTATAGTAGGGGAACACCGTGGCTGGTTACGGGGAGTGACATTTTCGTTTGTTTTGGAAACAGAAGCAGTCTCTTTTCAGCACACAACTCACTGACCTGGCTTGGTGTTGACCCTGAATAGTCACAGAAACATGAGCCTAGTCCCTGCAGAGCACAGGCTTAGCTTTACCTCTGCTATTGTCCATGCTGTCCCCTAGTGTACCCCAGCGAGAGGCTGCTGGTCCTTATGAAAGAAGAATAGGAAGAATACATAGATGTTTATAAAATAGTCAGTTCGATATTTATTGGTCATCGCAAGGCTTGTGTCGATTTTCATACTATGAAAGGGTAAATGTGAGTCATGAGGCACACATGGATCTATTTCTCTTTGCTTTTTCTCACTCTGTCAGTCTCTTTTATATACGTACTCACACACTTTCAGTTCTGCTTTACGCTGCCAGGTGACAGTTGCATCGTGCACCAGGCAGCTGTTAAATCTGGCTCCAGGTGAGCGTGTTTGTTAAGCTAGCAGTGTTACAGCCTGCTGAGACAGCTCCGATTAGGGAGGGATGAGGGTGCACACACACACACACACACACACACACACACACACAGGCCTTGGGGCATCCTTCTATCCTTCCATCCATCCCTCCATCCAGCCATCATTTTACCACTCCATCCATCTGTCTGTCCTGCACTGGATCTGTGAGCAGCTGGCCCTGTCGTGTAGTGTGGCAGCCCCCCACCCTGCTACCTTTATGGAACAGTGGTACAGAGACAGGAACAATAGCAGCAGCATGATAGCATGATCCCTTTACCCCAATGCACTCTCACTGACTGTCCCATTAGCAGGGAAGGGTTCGCTGTCAGCTGTTGGCTTAATGCACCACTCCCAGTCTGTCCAAACACTTGGTTCTACTGTCAGTCACTTGTCTGAGAAAATAAAAACTTAGTTGTAATGAATACATGATGTATATTGTAGTTTTGAAATGTTAACTAGAGTTATCTATTAGTTGATTAATTTATTAGCTGCTAATTTTATGAAAATTTGTCCTAATAGATTAGTTGGAATGTATCAAGTAAAAAACAAAGACAGATAGTCTTTACAGATTTGAAAATGAAATGAAATGAAAAGATTTGCTTACTTTTGTCATTGTCTAACATCTAAAAGATATCACTTTGACATGCTAGAGTAAATATGAATTGCTTAATTAAAAAAAATCATTAATAGTAATAATCATTAGGTGCAATCTGTAGTTGTTGTTACATGAAAGCCAAAAAATCATTAATGCTATGGAGTTGAGAAAATTGTAATAATTCATTTTCCAGCTGAGACTGATTTCATGAGACTGGTCAAACTACAATCATCAACATGTGAGAGACCAAATAAACATCCAACTCATTTAAAAACTAGGATATAATATATAATGTCAGTTGTTGGTCCCAGCAGGTCTAACAAATATAGATTTAAGTCCTATTAAATTAATGTGCATGCACAGTAGATGATCAGGGAGTATAATGTGTCCACCATAGCATGAAGGTCAGCACAGTGGCATTTTAAGTCCAGCATTGCTGTTCAGTGATGTAGAATTGTGTATCTTTATTTAGGATGATCCTCTGGGGAACCTGAACCTGGCTTTTGACATAGCCGAGAAACACCTGGACATTCCCAAAATGCTGGACGCTGAAGGTAATCTTTCATGGAATATACAATAGTAGAATAGACCCTAACTTTACTATTCTACTGTATTAAACTTGTTTTTGCAATATGAACTTCTCTGTGTGTGTATGAAGATATTGTGTCTGTTGGACATCTATTTTTGCACTAGTCTCCTTACCACAGATGCAACCGGCAAATGTATCCTGACATATAATGTGTCCAGTCAACATTCATTGTGGGATGAAAGACTGAGAACTATTTCTTTGGGGAGTCTTAGATCTTAAGTCTTAGATGACTACATCAGACTCACTTTGAGTGCACATGAAATGATGAGTAGAGCACACAGACAGCTCAGTCTTGATCATTGGGGTTGTGTGATCATCTCCATATACAGTAAATACACTCGCAAGTACGAATAATATTTTTCTAAAGAATTTAAACTACTAGAAAACCAAAAGTAATTTAGAAGAATACTGGATTTGCTGTTTCTGTCCTCCTTCCTTTCATCAGTTATTCTTCTCCATTTTTCTTCCTTTCTGCCACCTTGACTTTTCCTCCCTCTCTCCCTCCCTGCTATAGATATCATCAACACCCCCAAGCCTGATGAAAGAGCCATCATGACCTATGTGTCCTGCTTTTACCATGCATTTGCTGGAGCAGAGCAGGTATAGAGATTGAACCTGTCACCTTAAGTTACTTCTTTTATGTTTAGATGAAGTAGCTATCTGCAATCTCTCTATTGGCAGTTTGATTTTGATCTGTTATTTTGAACAACAAATGTATTTCAAGGATGATGCCATTAGAAATATTGAAAGGATGAATGGAAGCATGGACCACTGTGTTACTTTACTCGTGTAAATATGTAATTTTTCACTCCCTGTGCTCTTAGGCAGAGACAGCTGCCAACAGGATCTGTAAGGTTCTGGGTGTAAACCAGGAGAATGAGAAATTGATGGAGGAGTATGAGAGGCTGGCCAGCGAGGTAAATTGTGATTTGAAATTTCATTTTAAAATATCCTCTTATATTATGATGAAACTTTGTGTAATGAAAATAGAAATTAACCTGTAGAACCTTGGATAATGGTACACACTGTACACTACACTAAAGTTAGCTGGCTCTAACATAAAACTAGTTCAAAGTAAAAGAACTGGCTTATGTTTAGCTATAAAGACATCTTTCTTTCCCCTACTTGTGGATCCCATTGCTGCCATAAACTGAGACCCATCTGCTGAAAAAAAATTAATAATTCATCACAGTCTTCCTGACACACTGCTATCTTAATGTGGAGTTCTCTTGACTCTCCACTTATTCCCTCGTTGTCCTTGTGTTTCCCAGCTGCTGGAGTGGATCCGCCGCACCACTCCCTGGCTGGAAAACCGGACCCCTGAGAAGACCATGGCGGAAATGCAGCGGAAGCTGGAGGACTTCAGGGACTACAGACGCCAGCACAAGCCCCCTAAGGTGCAGGAGAAGTGCCAGTTGGAAATTAACTTCAACACCCTGCAGACCAAGCTGCGCATCAGCAATCGCCCTGCCTTCATGCCCTCTGAGGGGAAGATGGTATCTGTAAGTAATGACTACACATTCTTCCTCCACTTATAATTCAACAGGGAAAGAAGTGTTCATCATTGTTTTCACAACTGTTTATGATTTATGAAGTTTATGGCAAAAGCTTTAGGGGTCAAATCTTACATTGGACTGATAAGTAACAGGCACTGGCATTCTACCAATAGGGTTAGGGTTTGTGTTACAATTTCTTGAAACTTTAAGCAGTATTCATTTATCAAATGTCCTTATTTATCAGAGTAGAGTTGAGTCAGAACATGTTTAGTGATTTATCATTTTCAATGTGTCTACAGGACATAGCCAGTGCATGGCAGGGACTGGAGCAGGCGGAGAAGGGCTACGAGGAGTGGCTTCTTACAGAGATCCGCAGGTTGGAGAGGTTGGACCACTTGGCTGAAAAGTTTCGCCAAAAAGCCACCAATCATGAGAATTGGGCCAGCGGTTAGTTGTAGATATACATTTGACTTTTTAACTGTCTGCATGCTTGCTTCTCTATCTCTCACTTTTATATCTATAGATATGCATGTTTATCTGTTCATACTGAATTGTTAGCTCCATGTTTATCACCTTTATTCCTGCTTTTCAATTCTCAAGTGTTTCCTGTAACCTTTGGGTTTGTTTAGACTTGCTCCTAATGAGATTTGATTGAAGGTTTTAAGACTCTTTCCAATGCAATCAGCCTGTAGTGCACTGCAACAGGTCACTTTCTCCATGTGCAATGACCAAATAAGGCCTGCATTTAGATCAAAACTACTGATCATCTAATTGTTCTTTTGTTTTCCTTCTCTCTCTTCATATGTGTGATATCCAGGTAAAGAAATGATCCTCACCCAGAAGGACTATGAAACAGCCACCCTGACAGCAATCAAGGCATTGCTTCGAAAACATGAGGCCTTTGAGAGTGACTTGGCAGCCCACCAAGACAGAGTGGAGCAGATTGCCGCCATTGCACAGGAACTAAAGTACGCAATCCCTATAGCAGACGTTTGCATCATGTGTCATGGAGGCCCAGGAGTATGTTTTCACTCCAGCCAAACAAAACATCAGGGGACTTATGGCAAAATCAACTAGTGCAGTCTTGTTTTCTATTTTGCTCTTATTAGTATTTTGGCTCTAGACAGTGTATAATATACAGAAGAGATTGCCTGGATAGATTAAGAATGACAAGCAACAACAAACAAAACTGCCCTTACAATGATCCAAAAAACATCTGTTCTCATTGATCACATTTGAGACAGAGAAAGAAACAAAAGTAGGAGACAAAGCAGTGCAGAAAATAACTTGGAACAATATGAACTCAATACAACTCAAGTGTGATTTCCATGTGAGACGGTTTTGAACCACTTTGGGAAATGTGTTGATGAAAATGAAAATTATATAAACTCTATTTGTCTTAGCTAAGGGAATGCCACTATATCTCAACAGAAGGGTGAAGAGTGTGGTTCACTGGTTCACAGACATGCTGACATTTTCAATCAGCACTCAATGACGACCACCTGTCCGTTGTTACCTTCATAGTCTGTGATTGGCCACAGAGTACTTCCTTTTCATATTTAACCAGTGCTCTGTGAGAGGAGGATAACTTTTCAGCTTACAAGCAAAATGGCTACATGGTTCTTGCCAAGGTATGTTGTTAAGTTACTACAATAACTTGTTTATTTTCTGTTTATGGTTTCATTGTTTTAATCAGGTTTTTGACCAAGCTGTTTCCTTTTACAGTCACCTGCTCCTTGTTGCACTATTAAGCTGGAATGTCCATTGCTATCCTGCTAAAAAAGGTAAGACTATTACTTCAGAGGCTATAAATGTACTCAAATGTTTAAAATATTATAAACTTGAGTGATTCAAATTCATCACACACTTGCTCAAGTAATTCAACTTTTACTATAAATTGCCCCCCCCCCCCCCCCCAGGCTGGAGCCAGAATGACCCTAATGAAGGTGGTTTCTCTAACATGGAGGCGCCTTCTAGCCTCAGTTATAGTTCATTCCAAGGTGCTCCTGCTTGGCCTTCCAGGGTGAGTTACCCTGTTTCAACAACAAGCTACAGCCCTGCCTCAGACATGTCCAGTGTGGCTACATGGAAGTCTGCTCCTGTCTGGGATCCTACTGAAAAATCTACGACAACCCACACATCTCAGCCTGGACCTGATGTTGGCCTCCCTCCACCTCCCCCTCTGTATCAAGCAGGTGAGCTTGAGCGCTATGAGGAGAACTTTCAGCATGGTGATTCGCAAAGGGAAACTGAGGAGCTAAGCTTTCTGGAACCACCTCCACCTCCATATCCGGGACCTGGCTTCCAAGCGGGTGAGTTGAGCCGCTATGAGTCCATCTATGAGCATGGAAATGAAGACCGGGAAACGAAAGACCAAGGTTTCATGCCAGTGCCTCCCTATCCCCCAGTTGCTCCAGGAGCTGAGATGCTGTCTGCTCATTCCACATCTGAAGAAGGCCCTAAGGAACTAGTCTCTGGACACCTGAGACCCATTGGACCAAACTACTACTACCTCTTCTTGACTGGTCAGCTTCCTCCTGGCTCATACTCTCACTTCCAGTCGGACTATGAGACTGGCACAGACCACTGGAATGAAGACCATTATGAGAGATACCACTATCCTGATGCTCAAAGTCCAATTATCCCCACTCAGACCACAGAGGCTCCCAGTCACATCCCTTGGCAGCAGTCCCAGGACTACACCAAAGCTTAACCAGGCCTGTAGATCTTTTCAAGCAACTTGAAGCAGACCATAGTAATGGCAGTTCATTAGTTCTTGCTGTTTACTCTAAAATGTATACTGTGTTCAAGTTGCTTGTTGTGACTTTTAATTAAAAGCCATATGAACATGAAATTGTCTTCTGTGTGGGTTGATTAGGCTTGAACACTCTGACTTGAGGTTTAATTCAAACTGTATTCAAGTTTTTCAGGGGCTAAGATTAAATTTTAATCCAAAGTGAGTGATATAGTGGCCTCAATACTATCCAGTGACCAATTGAGCAAAATGAGTTTAAACTGGAGAAAAGCATGGGTTCATAATTAAGCGACTTCTTAAATGAAGTCAGGTGCCCAAATGAAGATGCATGTTCTTGCTGTAATCCTTCCTGTTCATACTGGCCCCAAGAGATCCACTAATGTATTTTCAACACGGGTCAAAATCCAGTCCTCCAGTGTGAAATTTGTTAACTTGAGGCTAATGTTATTTATTACAATACATCCACTGCAGCTGAACAGGAAAATGCCCTCCCATTTAGAGGGGAGCCTTTTTACTAGACAAACTGTAGAAGATATCACTTCAACTTGGATCGCTGAAGCGTCCATTTTCAAATGTTTAGTTTGCTCAAAACAAGGACTCTAGGTCTGTCCTGAATCACTTGCATTGTAAATACATTTAAAGGGGATCTCATAATGGTCTATCAACAGGAGGAATGATTACAGCAAGAGTTCTTTCTATGGTGGCACCCATGAGCTGACTGCCTTGTCTAAATCTTAAGACAAAGCCTTAAGCTAAATGCATGGATGCAGGAGTCTACTTACAGGGGCTAAACATACCAAAAAAGCACTGAGCAACACTTGCAAAATGATTCAAATGTGGAGATTTTCATAGTTGGATCTGACTTGATGCTCAAATTTTATTTTATTTTGGAAAGGGAACTTGATGCCTATAACAAAATACTGTAGAACTGTCTTCCACAACTGTTTTTTTTTTTCCTCCCTTTCCAGTGAGCTGGATTACCATGACGTGGCTGCTGTGAACCAGCGCTGCCAGAGCATCTGTGACTTGTGGGACAGACTGGGAACTCTGACTCAGAAGAGAAGAGAGGCACTGGAGGTGAGGACAATATTCAAGGCTGATATCAATAAAATTGACATAATTTGACAGAAAGCAAATGGAAATCATTCATATCCTGCTGAGCATGGCCTTTTTTCATAGGCTTAAAGTGTTTTATTATCTGAGTTACTAAAACCTGAATGATTGAATTTCTTTGCATTTGTTAGGATATTTTAATAAATCCCCACAAGAGTGTGCTAATGTTCCACGCTGACCGCAACTGCATACATGACCAGCTTAATCAAAATGTCAGTGTAAGCGTATTCAAGTGTCTGTCAATGACATCTGAAAAGTGAAGACATAACTGACTGATGAGGAGAGAAAATTGGATCCCCTCTAAAATCCCTGACCCAGATAGGGGGATAAAGTGGGTGTGGGGGGTAGGGTGGGTGGGATAAAGGACAAATAGATGTAAGGGTCCTGTCCAGGAAGTGACTGGCTCAAAGCCCACAAGCCACTTCTCTTGATCCATGCTGGCCATTTCAGACCTGCAAATGTGTGAGGGCCTGGGAAAAGGGCCAAGGATTATGTCTGAATGACAGGCACAGGGGTCTGTTGTCTGTCTATCTCCCATTCCCCTGCCATCCCCTCCTGAGTGGTGGGACCCTGTTAGGAACAACCAAGGCAAAGATGGGGTTAACAAGGCCATGCCAATGTTATGCATCCTGGGATTAGTTATCAAAACAGGTGAGGGGATGTTTGTGTTTGGATTTGTGTGTGAGATATGAGGATAATTACTCCTTGTTAGGCCATGGTAAAGCATACACTGAACTATAGGTAGGACGATGAGGGGGGTTGTTCTGGTTTTAAAATTATGCAAAACATACATACAGTATGATATGTTTTAATCCTCCCAGCGGACAGATAAACTGCTGGAGACTATTGATCAGTTGTTCCTGGAGTTTGCCAAGAGGTCAGCTCCTTTCAACAACTGGATGGAAGGAGCCATGGAGGATCTGCAGGACATGTTCATGGTCCATACTATTGAAGAAGTCCAGGTAGGTTTACTCACAGCACAGTAGATTCACACACTTTTCTACTAGTGAGATTGCATTTGACACCATTGCTACTGTTAAAAAGTCCAGGTAAGATTAGCCTGCTCACGATTTTTACCATGATTTATGATTCATGTTTGGGTTATTATGAAGCCCATAAACAGTTGCTTTTCATTGTAAATGTCTGCACAGTGTTACATGTAATATTGGTTAGTCACACCCAAATGAAAACCTCATAATGTTATCACACCTTTTTAAAATGGAAATTTTAATAGCATTTCGACATTTCCCTCTTTCCACTCTCCCTTCCAGAGCCTAATCGCAGCTCATGAGCAGTTCAAAGCTACTCTACCTGAGGCAGATGCAGAGAGACAGGCCATCTTGGGAATCCACAATGAGGTGCAGAAAATTTCCCAGAGCTACGGGATCAAGGCCAACATTATCAACCCCTACAGCACCCTTACAACTGAAGAGCTTCTCAACAAATGGGATAAGGTAGCTATAGCTTCAAAACTAATTTACAGACTCATATATCGAGGAATAAAGTAATTATTCCTCTTATTAGGAGTAAAGAGAGCAGTCTTTACATTCCATTGATAAAAAAGTGCTGCTCTAACATTTTCTATCACTGAATTGAAGGACTCAGCACCCAGTTAGGTTAAATGTAATCCTAGCATATTTCTGTTTAATGTGAATGGATCTTTTTAGGAGGAGCCAGCGTCTCATTATACCAAGGAACCGATCTACTGTATGTGTGCATATGTGTGTGTGTGTGTGTGTGTGTTTTCTAGGTGAAGAAGTTGGTTCCTCAGAGAGATGGTGCCCTCCAGGAGGAGATGGCACGCCAGCATGCCCATGAAAGGCTGAGACGGCAGTTTGCTGCCCAGGCTAATCTCATTGGACCTTGGATACAGACCAGAATGGAGGTTAGACGTACAGCCTTCATAAGCAATTTGACAGTTATCTCCATTTAATCAAATAAAGACCAAAAATGGAAGACAATTATATTCAAATGCATTATACAAATAGGAGCTACAATGATGGTGACTTTCCTGAGAATGATGATAGTTGAATAATGCCAAGTAAAATGACTTAATTACTCTTTATCAAATGTTGTATGTCTTGACAGAATTTTCTCTTAGACGTAAATGACTCCCTGTAGAATGAGTAAGCAAACCATGAGACCTTTAGACCAGCATCTTATAATCTAAATTGGTCCAAAAATTAAGCTGTATGTATTTTTCCAACAGGAAATTGGGCGTTGCTCTCTGGAGATAGGAGGCACCCTGGAAGACCAGATGACCCAGCTGAAGCAATTCGAGCATGTCATTGTCGCTTACAAGCCCAATATCGACAAGTTGGAGGGAGACCACCAGTTAATCCAAGAGTCGCTGGTGTTCGATAACAAACACACCAACTACACTATGGAGGTACAGGAGAGTGGCAAACAGAAAGCAGTGTTACAAATGTATACACATGCATACACACTCTTAAGATACTCACTGCAGATACTAAAATTCCCAAATGTTCAAATATGTATGTAAACAAACATTAAGATTTGCACTTGTAAATATTTAATATTCACTGAACTGCTCAGGGTCTGTCTTCTCTGTGTTTAACATATTTGCTCTGTCATCACATCAACAGCACATCCGTGTTGGGTGGGAGCTGCTCCTCACAACCATCGCCCGAACCATCAATGAGATTGAGACCCAGATCCTCACCCGGGATGCCAAGGGCATCAGCCAGCAGCAGATGAATGAATTCAGATCTTCTTTCAACCACTTTGACCGGGTACAGCTCTCCAACATCTTAGATTACTGCAGTCTTTTTTTGTGATCTGAGTAATTCGGAAGGCCTGCAGGGGGTGGTGGTAGCTTTATGTTTGGAGATGGTCCTGTAACTGGGAGCACCATGACCCAAATGTCTTCCCTAGAGAGGTATTTCAGCATAACATGCTGAGTTCTTGACAGACCCAGGACCAGTGTTGAGAAGATGACTCTACATTTAACCCAAAGTGACTGCTAGTAGAGAGGGTGGATGAAAATGAAATATTTCTCCCTTAGGCATTATAAATTACCAGAGAAAATCCATTGTGAAACATCAAGCCACATTTAAATTTTATGCATTTATAGTCAGATACTTGTAGTTTTGATGAAAGTGCAACAATGGATGACTTATCCAATCATTTTTCATTTATTCAAGCAACATTTTTAGAAATTCCACAGACTGACTACACTTCACCGTGCCTGAATTCAGTGGATAATACACATCCAACAAATGCAAACCTTTTTTGATACCACAATGACTGAGCTCTCAAACCTCACTTATCATGAAATCTTTTCCGTCTTTAATGTCTTATCACAAAAGCCAAAATATTAGGTGCTGAAAGCTGAAAGCATCTCTCCTCAGTGTTATTTATATCATAGCGCTACACATCTAATTGCCATCGTCAGATATGAAATAAAGTTTGAAAACATTGCATAATGGATATGCCTTTAGGATTTAGTCTCATTAAATTGCTGCCACAGTTAATTGAATATTGACAAGCAGAGGGATCTTTACATATTGCCTCACTGTATTTCTTCTTTCTCTGCGTTGCTTTGTAATATTTGTCAATTGGTAATTGGTCTCTGTCATGCTTCAATCTTTTCTGTAATCTGTTCTGACTTTGCTTTCCTCCTATTTTTATCTTGAAAATCACCTGAAATTTGGCCTCAACTGTAGAAGAAGAATGGAGCGATGGAAACGGATGACTTCAGAGCCTGCCTCATCTCTATGGGTTATGACTTGGTATGGTGTTTTAAATGCGAGTGGATGGATGTGTCAACATTATCAGTTACTGACAGATTTGCTCATGTTTCCTGTGTTTTACATCTCCTCATTGTTTCTCTGTCTGTCCATACCCTGCTCAGGGAGAAGTAGAGTTTGCCCGCATTATGATTCTGGTGGACCCCAATGGTACTGGAATTGTCTCCTTCCAATCTTTCATTGACTTTATGACCAGAGAGACCGCTGATACGGACACTGCTGAGCAAGTTGTGGCATCCTTCCGGATCCTGGCAGCTGACAAGGTATGCGTGTGTGTGTCTGTGTGTCTGTGTGTCAGTCAGTGTAGCTTACTGGCATATGGGCAGATATTCTTAGATGACACTAATCTATTCTATTCCAGTCATTATTACCAAGTCTTTTCCATACCAAACTTGATTTATGATCTACAATTTTGTTCATGATCTCAGAATGGAAAAGGGGGGTATTAACATGAATCTTTATGGAAACATGTCTGAAATGTATGTTCTTTCCACCATCACAGCCTTACATACTAAAGGACGAGCTGAGGAGAGAACTTCCTCCTGAACAGGCAGAATACTGCATCGCAAGGATGCCGCCTTATGGAGGCCCTGGAGCACCACCAGGGGCACTGGACTACACTGCCTTCTCCACCGCCCTCTATGGAGAGAGCGACCTTTAACCTGACTAGAAAGCCCTTCATCTACTGACCTTTTACCTAACCAACCTCTCCCCCTCCGCCTTCCATCTCTTGATGAATTTAAGGAATCTATAATGAAAGGAGGATCAAATATGTTGAATGAAATGTGTTTGTGACCATACTGAGTTTTTGTTGATTAGTTAGTCTGTCTGCAATCATGCTGATCATTGTCATGTGTCATGGTCCTCTCCCTTTTTCCTCTTGGATAAAAGATGTCCCCTAAACAAATAGAAATTTCCATGTTCAAATTATATTCTGAGAAACAATACGTTGTAGGTTTTATCTTGTGTGGTATGGTAAGGGGTATCTGTATCAAAAATATAGGTCACTTTAAAGTACTCGTTCAACAAAAAGATCATGGTGATTGAGAAGTTTATCATTTGAAGAAAATGTATACATAAAAGTCCTGTTTCATTTAGCACTGTCATGTATTGTTTTCTCATGTTTCCTTGGAGTGCATTTGTTTTGGGAATACAATCTTCTCACAAGAGATTTTGAGATACATAAATTGAATTACAGTACTGCCCTCCAACGATTAAGCATAGAAAATGGATTCCCGAACGGCCAAAAATATACAGTACCAACAGAAGAAAAATGAGAAACCATATTAATGCAAAAGCAAATGTTTACAATTGCTTAGCGCTTTAAAAGTATAAAGCACATGAGACTAAATGTGCAGTAGTCATGAGTTGTGTGATAAAGATAGTCAGTTAACTAAAAGCAGCAAAAACTCACATTGGATAAGCTGGAATCAGAGGATATTTGGCATTTTTGCTCGTAAAAATAGTTGAAACAATTCACTGATTATCAAAATAGATGGAGATTCATTTTGTCAGTTACTCTGCTAATTGTTTCAATCCTACCAATTTTCTGTTTTGTTTATGGGCTGCCACAGTCATGCTGACACTTGTCTGTTTTTCCTGTAACTATTTCCAGAGACATGTAGAGTAAGTAGTCGGTTGTTTGTGCTTGCTTTTGTAGTCAAGTGATTTCCCAATTTTCCTTTGTTGGTACATGTTAAGACCTACTGCAAGTAGAGATTATCCAGATTCTTCAGATTTGTCCGTTTTACACAGCTGGATTGGCCAAGTTACCTTTCATTGTACTCATGTTGTATGCTGTTTGAAGAATAAAATGAAAAAATGACATCAAAAGAGTATTATTTAAGCTATACAGTAGTGGCAATCATGTAACCAAAATGTACTGGATATGTGCCTAATCATAACACTTGATAATAATTCTATATTAAGCCACTGCCTGCTAAAACAATCTTTACTCTTAATGAAAAAGAATGAAAAATCCAATATTTTGTGTTGTTGGTTTCACAGCCATTGCCAATTTGTGACTCATTCAAGAGAGCTAAAATATTGTGTGAATTATTAAAGTACTGGAAGTTTCTGTTAAGAGGATCATTGGCTGCTTTACACAGACTGAGCCCAAGGCACTGGAGTGCACTATTAATTTAATACTCTATTTAGATGCAAGCAATCCCCTTTAAAGGAAAGGTTTATTTTTACTGTAATGCAAATGAAAATTGCTTTAGACATCACTGACCTCTATAGATAAAATATACTCAGGCAGCACGGACAACTTGCTGAAATTTGCTGGCTCAGTTGTCAATTAATTCAGTAAGTTTAACTTTGTACTTAAACTTATGGATTAATAAACTGTTGAAACATTTCAACCTGATAAATCATTCTTTGTATATGTCTTTAATATGCAATTTGTCATCATATTGGAAAATATTTAAAGCTTTAATCCACATGTTGTCAGTAGCAATAGCAAACAGTCATATATTTTAATTAATGATTATTTTCACCTGTATGTCAAACTCTTCATATATAATAGGAGATTTTTTAACATTAATAATAATGAACATATTCATGGTCCAAACAGGTTGTGTGGGTTGTATTGGCCGTTTTGGGAAAGCTACATTTTGCAAATTTATATTTTATTTATTATATTAGTTTATTGTTAAGCTAAGAATTTACTGCAAAATTCCCTCATTTTTCTCCTCCATACAGCGCTTCCTTGCTAAGCTGCTGTGGGGAGATAATGACACAAAGAAGAAGTATTGAACTCAAAACACAGTTACTTTAGAAGATAGATTTTATTTGACAAAGGGCAGGCTGTTGAAGCACCTTTGGCTTGACTGAAATTATATTTTTACAGATATTGTCCCACATTTCTTACACTGAAATTGTGTTGAAGAGATCTTTCATAGCCAGTATAGACAGCGACCAGTAAGTACATGTGTGCATTTGAATTCTGTTATAAGACAGACTAGAAAAATCACAAGTCTATCTTTTTAAGTAGTTCACACTTTGTAGAAAACTGACATCTGCAATATCGTCTTCAGGGGCTGCAATTATTGCTTCACCCCACTATGTGAAATTGATGGAATGAACAATGTGTTAATGATTTAGCTTTTCACAGAGCCTTGCCTCTCAGGGGCTAAAAATATAGAACTCAGGATGACATTGCAGAACAGGTCAGTGAATCACAAAATTCAAAAGGCTTCTCCCTTTGAGAGCATGAATGTGATCAGCAAATGTCATGGCAATTAACCCATTACATTATGCAATATCTGCTGTGGAAGTGGAATTTTGGGGTAATGGTGGCATAAAGGAAAGGTCATGTAATCAAAATGGACATGGGATCCTCTGGGGAGAATCAGAGCCGGTGAGATTTTGGTACACTTTGTGAACAAGTTGAACTTTTGTTCTGGTAGTGGTGCTAGAGAAAACATGAGGATTTGTCCTCAGGGCACCAAGAATAGCCAAAGCAAACTTCTTGGAAATTCATCAACAGTTTTCCGGATAGGCCACCACTGGGACAAAGGAGCTGACAGTTATATTTACCAATCAACTGGAAATATTCCCATCTTGAATATCAAATTTCTTGGCAGTCTTGGACTGAGGATGGACAACAGACAATAAATTACAGCTGTAAATATTGACATTAACAATGGCTCCATTCCATTAGTTGTCCAGATAAGTATTCAGATCCTACTTAATAAAAAGTATATGAGTATTAGCAGCAAAATGTAGTTAAAGTATTAAAATAAAAGTACTCGTTTGGTCCTTCTGACTGATATTTTATATGACGTCATTAGTTTAATCATTTGAACATTTATTGAAATGTGAGAAGATTAGAGAGAAAAATCACTATTTGGTGGAGCTGTTAACTCATAGACATCTGAAATGAATCTGAAAGATACTGCTTTTTGTAAGACATCAAAAGCCATAAAGGTTAGAAACCACTGATTTCATCTGTGTTGTATTTTAAAAGCTTGTTATATTACCCACTGTGTAAAATCTATATCTGGAAATACTCAAGTAAAGTACAAATATCTCAAAACTGTACTTAAATACAGTACTTGAGTAAATGTACTTAGTCACTTTCCACCTCTGCCAGTAAGCTACGTCAATCAGTGAGCATGCACAACACCATTGCCCTGGCACTTGCTCAGCTAAATGTAATCCAGCCATCATCAAGACAATTAATTCCACCTGTGCATTTTCTGCTTTGACAAATCAAAATATCTCCTGTGAAAAGGATCTCTTTTTTTGTTGTGGAGTGTGCTTAGGACTGAAAATGAAAATAATAAAAAATAAACTTTTCACTCTCACTTTTGTTATTTCATGGACACAGTTATGTTATTGGGTAGTATTAGTAATGTTGTCATTGACATAGCTTTCACTGAACTTTATTTATATTTTGGTCTGTAACTTAAGATAACTTGTTTAATTAGGTTAATTAGTTTAGCTAGCTTGCCGAAGCATAAATTGAAAATTTCTGTCTTTAATTTCTGTTGAGTGATACGAAATGTAGAAGACTTGTAGCTATGTTAGCATACCTATTATACTGTATTGCTGAATGTTAGCTTATGTTAAGAAAGGTACCCTTCTATTTACAAGAAAGGACTTTAAAAAACCCTCCAAAGTTGAATATTCACAATACAATGACAATATACATATTGTCTGTTATCCATTGCAATTTTAGACTTTTTAAGTTTTTTATATAAATAAAAATCTCTCTTTGGAGCATGAAAGTGATAATTACAGGTAAAGCTAAATGCCCTTTGAGCTACAGTGTACTGTGAGCTCCTATGTTATAAAGTGGCCAGGTAGCTAGCATCTCTAAATTTTCTCTCACTTGATTTACAGAATTCCCGCCAAAATAACCCAAAAGCAGTCACGCGATGCTCGGACGTTAACAGCAGACTCCACCCACTCATTTACGGCTGTACACCTTACTGCTGCTACTCCTACGGCACTTCTCCTCTGCCTCCTACTATGGCACAAACAGTGCTCCAGCCTGCCTCATGAAGCTAATTTGGATGAAATAATGTCAGACACGGGCGAGGGTGAAGATGAATTCCAGTTTCTACGAACGGTGAGTCTGCCATTTACCAAATTATCTTGTAACTGCTATCGTTAGGTCACCATTTGCAGTTTACCTCTGGCCAGTTGCAGAGGTGTCAACAGTTAAAACTATTATCCCAACCCTAACTCTTAGGAAGAGAGTCAGTGAGTTTGTTTATAACTGCTCAATTCACATTTAAAACGTGACTTTTTATGCTAACACTTAACCTAAGTTACTCAACTCTCAGGAGACAAAAAAGTTACTGACTCCTTCTTTCTTGCATCTTAACAGACTTTCTGCAAGCTCTTACTATTTTTTTTGAAAAAGAGTAACCCTAACTTCCGTAGCTCCAGGATATTTCCTCATTTTTAATATTGCCTACTCTTTCTTATTGAAGTAACTTCAGATTAAAATAGCTAGTTTCATATCAGGGTCTATGAAAATGAATTGTGACCTTTTGATGCAAACCCAAGGCTGATAAAAATTATGCATTCCTCCTTCTTCTTTTATGTTTTATGATGTTTTATTCATATGTGAAAGTAACACAACAGTTATAAAGTAAATAACAATAACACCTAATTGCTTTTGCTTTTAGTGCACAGCTCTCAGCAGCAGTTTTTCTATCTTTGTCACTCTGTTTTGTTTAGTCAGTGTTAGGCACAGTAAAAGAAGACCACAAATGGCTTTTTTTTCATCTCCACTGCGAGATGCTATCATTATTCCCCGGTTGTAAGTTGTCCTCTCACAGCTTGTTATCTCGGCTGTCTGATAAGAGCATGTCACAGGGAGAGTGTTTGGCGTGGATATGAGATCCACACACGTGCTTACACAGGCAGTGATGGAGATGGTTTCTGAAACCCAAAGTCATTTAATAATAATTAATAATGCATTTAACTTGTAAAAACACTTTTTATTTGTAGTGAATCTCAAAGTGCTACAACATTTAAAAACATACAGCACATAACATAAATTTGGACTAAACATTTGGCACCATCGATCCACTATACTACATGAAATTATGCTGCAGATATCCCTCCCACACATTAAATGTAAAAATAAAAATCCAAATTGAGATTTTTGAAAGACTCTACATGCATTTCCACTTGCCAGAGCTCTCAACATTTAGATGAAGTGTTGTGGCATTTGCCAAATGCACTGTGCTTTAAAAAGAGCTGAGACCTCTAGCCATCTCAGTGTCCCATAGTACCTCAGCATTGGCCCGTGTGTTTGACTGATTGCAGAGTACTGCTGATAGGAAGAGTGGAAGGAAGGGTGAATCAGGGGTCAGACAGTGCAGTATCTTCCCAATATGGAGGTATGCAGAGAACGGGTACAGAGAGGTGTTGGTAGTCTTGGTCGGACAGTGGAGACCAGTCGTCTGTTGTCTCTCTCTAAAGTTCCTTAAATAGACGTGGAGGCCTAATTCCTTTGATGTTTTCCATTTGGCATTTAAATGAAGATAAGATAAAACTATACATGTGTTTTACAGTTTGGCTGCATCATGTTTATCTGAAATATAAATAGTGTGTGAAAACCTGCAATGAAGTTTTGTCTTCTTTCTGTAGATACTTATTTCTTAGATATTCGTGGGTTGATTTACAGGATTCCTGAACACCAAATCTCTGCCACTATTCCCCTTAGCACTGAATGAATATGTCGGGGCATGACCTCCATGCCGTATTAATATGAGATTCAACAGGGAGTTGCGGAGTCCGTCAGCCTAAATGCGGCTTCAGAGCGATTTTCAAATTCCACAAGGGTACATTTCAGAAGTAGCACTGAGTACTTGCATTTTTTTTTTTTTGGCTCGGAAGAAGGTGAAGAAGAAGGTGACGGTGAAGAAATGATCCATATCACATTTGGCCTTCACAGACATCTCAGTTGAATCTTAATATGCACTCATACTGAGAATGGGCTCTATTTATATGATATATAGGAATCTGTAACACTTACTGCTATCATCTGTGTGTGTGTGTGTTTTCTCTCAGGGTGATGAGGTCGTTTTGCAGAGTACCTTCACCTCCCAGGAGGAACATGTGAAACTCTGTCTTGCTGCTGAGGGATTTGGCAGCAGACTTTGCAGGCTCGAGTCCACCTCTAACTGCAAGGTAAAGAGCTCTACTTGAAAAAAGTTGAACACAAATTTCTTAGACAGGACTTCTTTCCAACTGTCTTTCTACGTAAAGTTTTAATTAATGTCTAATACTTGTGAGAATATGTCATTCAAAGGTATCTAAAAGTTTTATACATAGTTTTCTATTATTGAATAACCTCTAAATTACTTATCAGGTCTCAAGTTAAGCATGTTTATGACTAATTTATTGTCTGTTTATAGTTTATGATTTTCCCTCTTTGTCCCCCAATTTGGACTTCCTAGTTTCTAATTCTCTCTGGGTCCTTGACGATGCTAGCTCCACTGTTGGCCTATTGGGGGGAAGAGGACAGATGTGAAGCTATCCCAATGTCACTTCTGTAATGTCTTTCTATTTCTAACAGAATGTCCCACCAGACTTGTCTGTATGTGGCTTTGTCCTGTCCCAGTGTCTCTCTGTCCGAGCCCTGCAGGAGATGCTGGCCCTCTGCAAAAACCTGGCTGCAGAGGTGAGAGTCTCTTCTCTTCTCTTCTCTTCTCTTCTCTTCTCTTCTCTTCTCTTCTCTTCTCTTCTCTTCTCTTCTCTTCTCTTCTCTCTTCTCTTCTCTTCTCTTCTCTTCTTGTTTGTTCATTTCTACTGTGAAGGTCTATCAAGGACCAATACGTCTGGCAAATTAAGAACCATTCTTTGCCTTTGCAGACATTTGACCTTTCAATTGCCTCCCAGTGTATCTTCTTTCTATTTTTGCAATGTTATTGTGACTTTCATACATACATGTTATTGTTCCAGCTGAAATGAAATTTCTTTTGCAGCATACATACCTATCTGCTCTGTATAACAAAAACAATTGGAAACCAAATATATTTGGTTTCATTATACAACCCCCTACCATTGCCTTAATTGGTTAGAATACATTTTGTCTATGTAGATGGAGAACTTGTTTCCATACAGCCAATCAAGTCACTTCATTTTTAGTCAGTATTTGCATAAACCAGTAACATCACCATTTGTTCATAAGCAGTTGGTCAGACTGAGCCGTACAGCAGCCTCCTATACAAGGCACACACCACAGACTGAACAACAACCCACATTAGCTTTCCTGCTCAAATCACCTTATCTAACTACCACAGATAGATGCTGCGTATGGACCCTGTGGAGCAGCTGCATCATCAGCTGCAAGGGCAGGAAGGCATACAGCAGGCCGGGTGGGCCAACATGTCTAAACCCAACGGGGGGGCGTCAGTTGCCCCCAGAGAGGACGCTTGTCATGCTCGTTGCCCGTGGACAGGTTGGCCACCAGTTGAACTGTTGCCACATCTGTCCAGGGAGAGGCTCCACTCCTATTTGAGCGGACCCCCTCTGGACATCCGGTCTGCCCCTGTGTTCAGGGACCGTGGAACATAGTAGACCTTCAGGGAGCAGAGATTTTGGCCCAGTTCATGATGGATACCTACCGCCATCCTGTGTATAGCCCGGGATCTGACACTCCCCTGTCTGTTGAGGTAGACAACCACTGTGGTGTTGTCTGACCTCACCTTGACATGCTTCCCACTCAGCTGTGAGGTGAAGTGGAGCATCATCTTCTGCACTGCTGTGAGCTCCAGCAGGTTGATATGTTTGGGGGAGCTTGACCGACATGTGTGCGGCCAGAGAATATATGAATCGGAGGCAGCAGTATTGGTAGCTCTGTCCTCCCACTGCAAAATGCAGGTACTTCCTGTGTCGTGCCGGAATGGAGACATGGAAGTATGCATCGCTCAGGTCTATGGATGTCATCCAGCTGCCTGGCCGGATGCACCAGAAAAGCTGTCTGACTGTCAGCATGTGAAAGGGCCTCTGTGCAATGTGGCCACTCAGGATGTGCAGGTCCAGTAAGAGTCTCATGCCTCCTGGAGAAGAAGCCTGTCCATGCGTCCGAGTGGCTCAGCCTGATGCTGCCAACCCAGGTAGAGAAAGCAGGACTTGTGAGAGTCCACCGATGGCATATATGAGGCACAGGAGATGCGGGGGTTCCTAGCAGACATGACTAATGAAAGTGAATTCTTCTGCGACAGCGCTGGTTAATGAAGTTCGGTGATGATCAGTTCTCAAAGGTTCCTGAGTGGAAAAGGGAGATGAGCAATGATAATGTTGGGGCTTTATAGGGGGATGGTGCTGCGTGGGTGCTACCCCAAGATTGAGTGGTGACTGCAAAGATGTTTTTCTCAGGTGGTGAAGCAGAGCCTCTTAGAGGAAAAACCAATAGCAAAGCCTGTTAGAGAGCGAAGCACGTACGATGTAGAATGAGTTGTTGTTGAACGAGCTACCAAATCAATATTCACTGGGAAAAGTGCACTGCTGTCAGTTTGCAAGCTTGATAGCTAATCAGCTGCTCTGCTGCAGAACATTGAACAGCATGCAAACATATGCCACTTTGCTCTGTTTAGGTGCTGCTGAGGTCCTTACTCTTCTTTACCACTACTTATATATCACTGTCTGTCCATGACTGTAAGCTACAGTGTGAGTTTGTTTAGTTTGTCTCTTGTTTCCCTGCTGGGGTTCAGCTTGCCAGCTGCTGTCAATCAAACATGGACATGCCCCTCATTTCTAATAAGAAGACCTTTTTTTATCTTCATCTTAATAATAATAATAACTATTAACAATACATTCAAATAAAACCCACTGTTACCTTTGATTGCAAAAGGAGTGACTAAATGTGACTGTACTATTCAGTGCATTGTTTGCTACAATAGAGACTAAGATTTTATTTGGACTGTATTTAGTCATTTGAAGTTAGCACAGTTCTATAACACTGACTTGAAATCATCATCATTTTCACTGTTCTTCTCAATTTTTATTTGCCATTATTTTAATTGATAATTGTTGTGTTTTTTTCAATTTGCTGTATTTATCTCAGTTTTTGTTAATTTCTTTTTGACTTTATTCACTTTTTACATTTCTGTAAATTTGTTTTCTCATACTTATTTTATGAGTCATTGTGTTCTGTGTGATTGATCTTTACAGGTGGGAGCTGGAGGTAGCCATCGCACGCTTCTATATGGCCAGGCAGTGTTGTTCCTACACTCATTTAGTGGCATGGTGAGTCATTGTGGTATAATGCAGAAACTTGCAGTCTTACTTTTGTTAAAGTTTCATTAACGTTTTCAGAAATATTTGTTTATATGTTCACAAACTATTGTTCTGCTATTGTTCCCAGTATCTCAGCTGCTTGTCTTCATCTCAGTCTTCAACTGACAAGCTGGCTTTCGATGTTGGTCTGCAAGAGGATAAAGCAGGTATTTGGTGTAGGACCTTTTTAAACAGAAGATTGTCAGTATATCTTTGCTTTTTCAGTGCTTTTAAAGATATTTACAATGTGTACCATATTATGTTGTGTTTCCATAATTATAATGAAATTTGTTTTTTTTCTTGTATATCCTCTTCGCGTGTGTGTAAGGTGAAGCATGTTGGTGGGTTGTCCACCCGGCATCCAGACAGAGGTCAGAGGGCGAGAAAGTGCGTGTTGGAGATGACCTCATACTGGTCAATGTGTCCTCAGAGAGATATCTGGTAAATCAGGAAAATATGGTATTTCAGACCATATTAAATGTCAAACACACTAACCCAAAGAAAAAAACTAAATACTACTAATTTCAGAGTTAAAGTGGGTAATGTGTATTCTTTTCCACTGTATTTCTTCTCCATCTTTCTCTTGAGCTTTGCTGAATCAGAAGAAACTGGTTTCATCTCCTTTTAGTTCATTCAGAAGTGGCAATCTGTGTCTCTCAGCCTCTGATGAGGAGTTTAGCATTATTGTTTATGATAGCAGCTGTTGTGAAAAAATAGAAGTTGGATTTTTGTTGATCAGCCCATTTTTGCTATTATCATTTTGTTTCTTCCCAGCACCTGTCCTCCGGCACTGTATTTGACAACAAGAGCTTGAGTGACAATCTGATTGTTAATGCAGCATTCCAGCAGACTCTCTGGAGTGTTGCTCCTATCTGCTCTGAAGGTGGAGTTGCTCAAGGCAAGTTTGTTAAATTATATTAATTTATGTATTTATCTGTAAAATGATATAATTGAAGTGAACAAGCAATGTGATTGGTCAAAGAGGCATTCCAGCTGTATGTAGTGACCCTTTGTTTTTGTAAAACTGCACAAAGCTGTGCCTTCAGTTAAAAGGTCTATTTTAATGACGATCACATCTGGTCTCTGTTGTTCTACTTCTAGGATTCCTGAAGGGGGGCGACACATTGAGGCTACTCCACAGTCATAGTGACGCATGTCTGACTATTCCCTCCACAGAGCAGGGAGAGGAGCTACAAAGGTCAGTTGAAAAGACTAATCCTCTCTCATATCTGCTAGACAAAATGTCCTTTTCTTCTGTGGTCATGTCTTCTTTCTTAACCTAGGATAATGCATTATGAGATTGGATCAGTCTCCAGCCATGCCCGCTCTCTCTGGAGGCTTGAGATTCTGCGTGTTGTGTAAGTATATATGGATTTCAGATGATGACCAGTTCACTCACAGTTTCAACTAATATTTAGCCAAATATACTAGAATGGTATAAGGTTTAAAACGTATTATTAGAAAACACCATCAGAGAAAAGTAAAAAATGTACACATAGTAACTGATTGTTATTGAGACTGCAGAAGGAGTCAATAACAAATGTTGCAAACACACTGCTCCTGGTCAGAGTAGGGTTCAGAATGTCAGAATTTCTTTTTCTGCTGTTTTTGTCCACAACTGTGCAGAGTTGCCTTTGCTATTTAATATCACCGGCTCAGAATAGAATTAGGGTCTCTTGCTTGCTCCCCTGCCATTTCAACAATAAAGAGGAACAGCTAAATGGAGAAGATTGTTTAGATTCCTTGAAAGGCAAATAAGAAAAACAAAAATACAATGCTATTGATGTTTCTCAGGTGGAGCGGTAGACATACATGCTGGGGGCAGACTTTCCGACTCTGCCATGTAACCACTGGGAGGTATCTAGGTCTTACAGAGGAGAAAGGCCTACATCTAGTTGATCGGGACAAGGCTGACATCAATACAACATCCTTCTGCTTCCGATCATCGAAGGTCAGGAGTCAGGAGAAATACACCACTTTTTCAAGGCTGTTGTGATCAATTCGTAATGTGAAAGTTTCCATAGACTGGAGTTGAGGTCATTACTATGTATAAGTACATTTTGGCAGTTTATGATCAGATCAGTTTATTATGAAAGAAACACATTTATTTGTGATGCATTTAACAAAAGGTTTTTGCCTTTTAGGAGAAGCTTGACACTGGAACAAAGACTAATGTGGATGGCATGGGCACCCCTGAGATCAAGTATGGAGACTCCATTTGTTATGTCCAGCATGTAGATTCTGGACTGTGGCTCACCTACCAAGCAACTGATACCAAATCTACACGTATGGGAGGAGCTCAGCGAAAGGTACACCTATAAATTTAAAAGCACTATAAGGAGAGAATCATTCTTGATTATACATTATAAGACTCATTTTATGCACTATTCTGATTTCCCGATGAAAATGTAGAAAATTTAGATTTTTTAAATCACATTTTAACTTACTGAAAGACTCAGGAGGAAATGATTGCAAATTATGTGTTTCCAGGCCATTTTGCACAGCGAGGGTCACATGGATGATGGGCTGACACTGTCTCGGTCTCAGAGGGAAGAATCTCACACTGCTAGACTCATCCGGACTGCTATTCTTCTTTTCACTCGCTTTATCAGGTGCGGGATGCCACATCTAGACCCTGGGTCAACTCTGAATAACACACAGATAGAAATGTGGTTACACTGACACAGTGGAAGTTTCCAGTTGCAGTTGCTAAATGTTGTACTAAATGTTCAGCTTACAGTGAGTTTGTACCACAAGCTTTGTACATGACTGTGTGATATATGTGTGGTACTCGATTGAAGTATCACAGAACATCCAAATCCTATCTATGATTATGTATGAGATGTCCCAGTATTGTACTTTAGATGTTGCACACATACACACATGATACCCAGTTACATTACCACAGACTCTGGTTGTCCTGGAATACCTGAAAAAAAATCTTGTGGTATACCATCGCAATAAAAGAAGAACATTTCAAAATACCACTAGAGTTGCATAATAAACTTCCCCACTGAGAGAAAACCCAGGAAGATAGAATCACGTGTGGCTCAGATACTCCCTCACATGTTCTGCTTTCCCTCTTTAAAAAACAAGATAACATAGTTAATTTTATTCATGTAGCCCTAAATAACACATTTACAATCTGTACAACATACAACACCCTCTGTCCTTACTGGGAATTCACATCAAAAGTGACAGATAGATTAACATTGAAGTGTCTGGTCTGTTTATTCCATGCCGACTCTGACTTATGTTCAGGTTCACTGTCCTGAAAACTAGCTGTCTTGTCGGCAGCAGAGTTCATTAGGAAGTGAAAAGACAGCAGCTGTCCAAACTGTTTTCACCAGGCTGACAGACACTAGAAATTTACTAAACAAAAATAGTTTACAAGTAGGATCCACAGGAAGAAATCGTCATCCATTAATTTCCAGACTCTGGGTACCTGCACATAGTACCTGCACATAGTACAACTGGAAAGCACATAGCAACGCAGCGGGCCTTGAACAACTATAAGATACCTTTTTTAAAAAGTTCACAAAAGCATCAACTAATCTCCTCTGTGATGTTTTGTTGCATTCTTAATCCAACTTTTCTTTAGGAAACTTGATGGTTTTAATCGACAAGGAAACCTTCCCTCTGTCACTTTGCCAATGGAGACAGTGACATGCAGTCTGCAGGATCTAATAAACTATTTCCAGCCTCCACCGGAGGGGCTTGGCCATGAAGCTAAGCAGAACAGCATGGCAGCGCTAAAGAATCGGCAGACCATGTTTCAAGAGGAGGTAAATATATGTGTGAACGAATAATTTGGTCCTAATTGTGATATATTTGTCTGTGTTCCATAAGTATACCCCTGTCTCTTCTCAGGGTGTGATAGATTTGGTCCTAGACTGTATTGACCGTCTACAACAATACAGCAGTGCTTCGCAGTTTGCTGAAGCTGCTCAGGGTGACACAGGAGAAGAGTGGGAGACCATTCTCAACCGTTTCTATGAGCTACTGGGTAAGACATCTTCTTTAGTATCGATAGCTATTCAGATTCACTTTGATTAAAATATGATAACTAAATGATCAAAAACATAGTTTGAATTCTACCATCTTGAATAACTTGTTGTTTTCATTTGTACTTAAGTATTGTGAAACATCAACACTCTCCTAAGGTTTCTTTCTTTTTCTCCCCTTTCAGCTGCTCTGATCCGGGGAAACCGTGTAAACTGTGCACATTTCTCAGGTTCACTAGACTGGCTGATTGGCAGGCTAGACCGGCTGGAGGCCTCTTCTGGTCAGTTGAATTTATGGGCATTTTTTATAATTATAAGTTTCCAGAAAAATGGAATTGTTAATCTTATTTTGGTACAACTGTTCAAGCTGCTTTAAATCATTGATTATGCTGTGAAATGTTCTACTTATACACCGTTTTTTTAATATATAATGTGTATATATATGTTACTATAGGCATACAGACAGTAAACACAGGGTATCATCCATACAATATTGAGTAATTAATAACTGTTATTTACAGGAGTTTTGGAGGTTCTGCACTGTGTCCTTGTGGAAAGCCCTGAAGCACTCAATGTCATCAAAGAGGGACACATTCAGTCTATCATCTCTTTTCTAGACAAGCATGGATGCAACCACAAGGTAGTGTCTGCAGGGTTTTTATGTGTTTGTGAAATAAATACTGTAAACAAAATGATCAATTATTGTTGCATTACTTGATATGGAGTAACTCATCATTCATCATAGAAAGACAAATCACATTGGTTAAATATGTCACCCCATAATTTACCTTTCAGACTGTAAATGTATGTGCAAAATCAATTGAAATGTATTAGTGTCAATGTTTAACTAATGCAAAACTATAGAAACAAGCATTGCGACTACACAGTAGCTTTTGATTTTCCCCTAATGTGGGATAATATCAATGTGTTTATGAAGCTATTGCTGGATGAAATACTGACAGACTGTGTTCCAGGTGCTGGAGTTGCTGTGCTCTCTGTGTGTGTGCCATGGTGTCGCTGTGCGGTCCAATCAGAACCTCATCTGTGACAATCTGCTGCCAGAGAGAGACTTGCTGCTCCAAACACGTCTGGTTAATCAGGTCACCAGGTACAGTTTAAAATGTTTTCTCTAAATGGGACAGCTTTGTTTTGTCTCTGACTCTTTCTCTCTTTCATTCTTTTCTCTTCTTTTTTTGTTCAGTGCTTTTCTTCATTTTTCTGAACTAATATTTTCTATTTGTGGCATTCACTGCACAAAAAGTGCTCTGCCAACCATGCACTGAGCTCTGCGTTGGTTTCAGTACATTTAACTTAACAAATAGACACAGACAGAAACTAAACCAAAATACTTCAGGGATGAGGGTTGTCATTCATCCTCTATCGCCGTCTCAATTTAGGACTCCCTTCTGCAGCACGCCACTATCATGCCTCATATCTCTGCTCTCTCTTCTTCTGCTGTCTGCCTTCTGACAAGCTCATTTTAGATAATTATTGAAGATTGGCTACCAATCAGTGACAATTGACAAGCTGTGACCATGCCAGTAACCAAAAGTGCACATTTAAAATTGTGTTGCATCGAGTGCTTCCTCCCATATTCTGTCCTCGCTTGTATTTACTCTTTGCAGTGAATGAGGGCTTTCTTTTTTCTGGCTCTGATCGTGCTTTCTTATGAATTTGTTTAGCTGAGCTCCACTTGTCAACTGTGGAGATCTCATTGCTGCGGGCCTTGGTATCCTTGAAGTTTTCGGACTGTAATGATGTCTGCATCCTTGACACAAGAAATACTTCAGATTTCTCAGTAATACAGCACTCATATTTTCTTGGTTGGACTTGAGTTAAATGAAGAATTTACTTGTCTTCTTCAGAGTCGTCTCTTCATTTGCTCTACCATGTCTTTTTGTCTGAATAGATTAGATCAATAATGCTGATGTTCAGCCTCTTCCAATGAGACTGTGGAAAAATTGCCCACTGCCCGAGGTGGTATGGCTCAACAGAGTTAATCTTAGGACATTTTTTAGCCAGTTTCATCATATTTCATGTTTTCCTTCTCTGTCTGTCAATATTTTGGCCTGCTGTGCCAGTCTGATCGTGTAGGCAGCCTCCATTTCCCTGTTCCTTTGAACTTGTTTCTTTTTTTAACTCCATCTGCCCTTTCTTCCTCAGCAGCTGCTTTCTTTATCATGCTTTTCTCTATCAGCAGCCAATTTTGTTCCTTAGGCTTTATAGCTTATTTTGTTTCACATTCTTTACACCTGCTCAGCCCGTTCCCCGGCTTTCCACAGCTCTTTCTTTCTCCTCAAGCCATTTCTCATTCTATCACTTTTACTTCTCGATCAACTAAATGCCTCGCTGGTACATTTGCTTTCATCCTCCTTTCCTTTATCTCATCAATTTTCTTTTTCTTTTTCATCTTCTTGTCTTCACTCACCTCATTTTAATTCCAGCAATGTATTGATGATTTACTCGTTCATATTCCTCTCTATCTCATTGTCTCTCATAGAGCTCCCAAATTATCTCTGGTAATTTTGTTTCAGCATTGATATCAGGAGGTCAAAAGCAGAACCGCTTGAAGAGCCTGTTTCTGTGTTTGTTATTTGTTTGTTCATTTTTACATTTATGCAACAGTGCAATGGGCTGTGTCTGTGGGAGTTGAGTTATGCTTTTGTGTGGGCTGCTTAGAGAACTACATTTTTGTGGTCCCACACAGGACCATATGGTTAAATTCAAACAAATATCTTCCAGAGATTGTCTACACATAAATAAGATAATCTGTTAAATGATTCACTTTGTTGCAACAAAGAAAAGTCAGTGTAGTTTAACTCACTCCAGTCGCATACAGTGATCCCACCTTTTCTAATTTAGCGCCTGAAATTTTCTCTGGTGATGATAAAAACCTCCAAAGATTAGTTTCCTGTTTCAGGGGATTTTCAAAATCCTCACTTAATTGTCCACTTTTTTAATGATTAATTTGTTTATCGTTCATTAATATTTTAAAATCATGCACAGTAGTCAGTAGTAGTCTTAATCATATCTCTGTACAGTTTTGAAACATGTCTTTAAACCTGCTTTACTAACATATTCATGTCATTGAAATGAATGTTATACTAAACAACATTATAATCAGACCAAATATAGCTAAATCTTAGCAAAGAAACGCACCATCATCTTCTGTTTTTTGCCCTTTTTTTTGTCTCTCGCTCTCTCTGTACCTCACTCTACCAAAGCATGAGACCAAACATCTTTCTGGCCATGGGGGAAGATTCAGCTCAACATCGGAGATGGTACTATGAGCTGGTTGTGGACCATGTAGACCCCTTCCTTACGTCTGAACCCACCCACCTGCGTGTTGGCTGGGCTTACACTGAGGGCTACCAGCCCAGGCCTACAGGAGGTGAAGGCTGGGGAGGCAACGGGGTGGGAGATGACCTTTGCTCCTATGGCTTTGATGGGCTTCACCTCTGGTCAGGTGAGGATGAGATCAAAGCAGAGATACAAGATTCAGTGTATTGTATGAGAACTACATGGGAATTGGCTCACTGAATTATGATGTGCAACTATATTTCAGTGTTGTGATCTTGAATCTTTTCACAAACTAAAGTAGAGAGAATGCATAATCAAATTACAAGAACACTGTACACTCAAGTATATTGCTCCACATATTCCAGGGTAGGTTTTTTAGATTAGCATCAGTATCTAGAGATGTTACACAATGGTACAAGGTCAGTGCATTTCATTTAGTGCCATGAAATTGATTTATGGTAGATTTACCATGCTTAATTAAAATGACCAAGAAATTCAATAAAATGGATGCTTTATTATTTGTCTGCTTAGAAAAATTGACAACTCAGCAGCCACTGAAATTATAGCTTTGACTGCCATTGTTCAGCAACGCTTAATTATACAGAGAGCGCTAGTAACACATTACTGTTTGTTCTTTTAAGGCTGCACAGACATAGATTGGGAGAGATGATAATAAATCAGGAGCAGCAGCCGCAGTAGTGATGCAACAGCAATACTTTATGACAAAGATTTGTTTAAACCACATGAAGATCTGTATTTAAAAATACCCTTTCATGTTATACTGTAATTAGCAAAATGAAATACAGTTACATGTTGATCATAGTCCAGCAGTGGGCCCAGAAACATGATCCAAAAATGTATCTCTCCATAATGTAAGCTACAACCTTTACAGTACGTTATATTTATAAATGGTACAGAGATGAAAAACATGCATTTTGTTATATTTCATTCTTTGGGGTTTCATTTAATAAAGTAAATCTCTCAATCTCAGTGATGTGTTGCTATGCTTAACAAATGCTGTCTCATTTTGAGTTGAAAGAAGAAGAGGAAACTGAGAAAAACCAACCAAAAAAAGAACTGAACATGGATGACTATAAAGGCTGTGTCTCCTCTATCTTAGGCTGTGTGGCTCGCAGAGTGAACTCTCCCTTCCCTCACCTGCTGAAAAATGACGACATTGTCAGCTGCTGCCTTGACCTCAGTGCTCCGTGCATCTCCTTTCGGGTCAACGGTCTGCCTGTGCAGGGCATGCTGGAGAACTTCAGTGCTAATGGACTTCTTTTTCCTGTGGTCAGCTTCTCTGCTGGAGTCAAGTGAGTAGTGCAAATATGTTTGTGTTTAACTGCCCAACATGGATGCCTTTTAGTTTCTCTCAATAGATAAAGTTGACTTAAAATGCTGTATTTAAAGATTTTCTTTTATTGTTTTTCAGTAGGCTGTTGAAAGACTAATAGATTTTGAAAATTAATCTCAAGTGTACTTGAACATCATCCCTAAACATTTTGTCTCTGTCCCTATTAAGGCCTCACTACATTACAGTAAATGCCTTTCTTGTCCTGTTTGTGGAAACCAGGGTTCGTTTTCTGCTTGGGGGAACTCATGGAGAGTTTCGGTTCCTGCCCCCGCCAGGTTTTGCTCCCTGCTCTGAGGCTCTGCTTCCTAGAGTCAAGCTTAAGGTTGAGCCATGTCATAGATACATCATGGATCATGGAGATGGGAAACAAGAGCTCATTGGCCCCTTAGTACCCATCACTCCAGTTACCTTCACTCCCACACCAGTAGACATCAGCAAGGTAGAAATCAGCACAGGAATTAATGTTTCTTACTTGTTATGTTATTTTTAGAGATTCCAGATTTCTTTTAGATATTCAGTTATGTTTATATCTAATTAGGAGTTGTTCCTTTTGTGCTCACAATAAGTATTCCTGTCATAGGTGGTATTGCCCCCGCAAATTGAAGATATCCAAGAAAAAATGGCCGAGAATATCCATGAACTCTGGGCAATGGACAGGATTGATCTTGGATGGACATATGGACCCGTAAGAAAAGAGCAACAACAACATTAAAACATAATTTAAGTACATTTCATAAGTTAAATAACAACAATAATAACAAATAATAGTTTAAACACCTTTTTCACTGAAGTATGTAGGAAATTAGTACCATTAGCAGCTTGCCTCAGTTTTGCTTGCAGTGTGAAATATATTAGCTTTTGTCATATAGGCGAGAGATGAAGGGATAAAGCATGATCCTTGTCTGGTGGAGTTCACCAAGCTGCCAGAGCAGGACAGGAACCACAACCGTCAGATTGCTCAGGAAACCCTCAGGTGAGCTCTATCACCTGTATCAAACAATGGACAAAAAAATCAGAATTTTACTTGATTATTTTAATATTTTTTTTGTGAGATTTATATATGATTTCAATTTTGGAAAAAAAATATTTTAATCATAGTGAATTTTTCTGTTTTTTTCTTTTTTTTTAACATTGGAGGACACTGCTTGCTCTTGGTGTCCACATTGGTTTGAGTGATGACCACGCTGAGGAGAGAGTCAAATACACAAGACTTTCCACTAAGTATGTATTAATCACATGTTAAATGTCTTTGATTGCATTTTGTTTGAAGTTCTTGTGAATAGAAAAAAAGGAGGATGAATTTTCCAGCATGGGAGATGAAGATGTTGCTGTAACCTTGCATGTCTTATTTTAGAGTTTGCCTACAGCAACAAAATCCTCTTATATTCATAAATACTGTAAAAGCACAACTACATTATAATCCTTCATTTTACAATAATTTTTGAATGTCATACTCAAGTCTGATTTTTATTCCCCTCTCAGGTATGAGCAGCCTAGTGGTTACAGACCTGCCCCAGTTGACTTAAGCCAGGTTTTTGTGAGCCCAGCCCATGAAGAAATAATTACCTTGTTGGCAGAGGATGGTCACAATGTATGGGCCAGAGAGCGTATCAAGCAGGGATGGACCTATGGAGCCCAACAGGTTTATGTTCTGTGATGTATTACTACATTGGTCAGGCACTGCAGAGGTGGAAGTCTTCAAGTAAAAAATAAATCCCTGTATATTGTCTCTCAGTCACAACATGGACCTGTACACACAACAGCAACATGCTCTGGAAACTCAAACATTGATACTGTTTCCCATTTTTTCTTTTCTTTTCTTTTTTTCTCTCTGTATTTTCAGGATGTGAAAGCCAAGCGGAGCCTGTACCTTGTGCCTTACAGCCTTCTTGATGAAAAGAGTAGGAGAGTGGGCAGGGAAGGTGTCAGAGATACTGTGAGCACCCTGCTCGCCTACGGTTACAGCCTGGAGCTCCTTAACCAGGAACAGAGTATGTTATTACTCTCAGTTTCAGCTCAGTTCATTAACTGAATATAAGTATAATTTAGTTACAGTGCTGATTCTAAGTAAAAATAAAATTCAGTGTCTTAGTTTCTCCATTTAACAATATTTAAAATACAGTAAAGATTTACAACATAACATTGCAAAGATACACTCTGTTTAATGAGAATTAAGTTTTTAATTTTAGTGGATGACATTTTCTTTGTTTCTTGGCTTTGCAGCCACATCATCAAACCCATGTCTCTTCTCTGCTGAGAAGTGCAGAGTGTTCAGACCAGATAAATCATACGCTGTGACCCGGGGGAAGTGGTACTTTGAATTTGAAATAGTGACAGCGGGGAATATGAGAGTTGGCTGGGCCCGGCCAGGGTGTACCCCAGATAAAGAACTTGGCTCAGATGACCAGGCATATGTCTTTGATGGATTTGAGGTAAGATATTAAAATTTTACAGTTCTTAATATGGCCAATTTATCAATTTTTGAGTTTAAATCAGTGTTAAAGCCCCAGTGTGGATTTTTTTCTTACTTGAACATTCCTCAAGTATACTGAAAAAAAGCAGGGCTCTGTTTCCCCACTATTCTTAGACATTTCTTGATTTACTCTCAGAGCATACAGAATTACAATATCTGGATCTAATAAAAAGTTAAAATCTGTTTACAAACTGGTGTATTCTAGCTGTGTGATCATTATTGGTGCCAGAGGATGTTTTGGAGAGTGGACAATGAGGCAGAGAGCCAGCCCTGAGCTCCTCTTTGAAATAACCGTCAAATGAGAGGAATTGAAATTAAACATTAAAATATCAAAAGAAATACTGTAGCTTATTGCTGCACATTGCTTATGCAAGTTGCACGTCCAAGCAGTATCATCTGAATTCAACGCAGTACTTGACCAACAACACAGCTGTCACAATTAGAGCGAAGCTGTAATTAAGATGTGTAACCCTGATTAATCAATGGGTGTGATCAGACAGTGCCAATTTTTGCTGGACTGTTTCCAAACCATTTCAGATTAGTAGACGAAAAAGCATAATTATACTTGCCACCATTTAACCTCAATCTTTTTATGTGAGAAGAGTCTCGATTTCTGTCTCTTCCTGTTGCTTTCAGGCTCAGTGGTACCATCAGGGCGGTGAGCCCCTGGGACGTCCGTGGCAGAAAGGCGATGTGGTTGGTTGCTTGGTGGACATAGCTGAACGCACCATGATGGTCACGCTCAATGGGGAAGTGCTGTTTAATGACAGAGGATCAGAGTTGGCTGCCAAGGACTTTGATGTCAGAGACGGTCTGGAAGAGTTTTTGACTTTATTCAGTGCATTGCAAAGAGTTACTTGTCTATAAAACTGAAACAGAATAAATCAAAACACTGATTTTGATTTGGCAGTACAGTCCTATTCTTGAAAAAGTCCAAGACTTAATCATATTTATCACTCTGATTTTTTTCTTCTTCTTTTTTCCAATCTTCCCACGTTTTATAGGCATGTTGCCTGTGGTCAGTGTTGGAGTGAACCAGATGGGGAGGTTAAACTTGGGTCGCGAAGTGGGCTCTTTGCAGTACTTTACAGTGTGTGGCCTGCAGGAGGGCTATGAGCCTTTTGCTGTCAACATGTCCAGAGATCCAGTACTGTGGATGAGTTGGAAACAGCCTCAGTTTACCTCCATACTGCCTGATGATCACAACTTACAGGTTAGTTCATGCAATTTATAGGCTTTGGTGTACATAGCAACTTGGTTAATATGTCTTTTCAAGCATGTAGTTTGGTGCAAATACTGTAGGTACAGGCTCTATGGGACCCAGGGTTTTATATAGCACTGGTTAACTGACACCACTGATCCTTGATGTCTCGTTCAAATCTTATTCAAGGTCACTAGAGTCACTGGTTCAACTGATTCTTTATCCAGCCTGAGGATCTCTCAGCGGTTGTTTGCACACCACGGTGGAGGCAGTGAAATGGACTTTTACCGTCTCAGCATGTCTATTGAATGTGCTGCCATCCTTACGAGACCTGCGAGGGGCGTACCTCCAGTGGCCTCCAACTCTTTCTCTCCAGGTTCAGATGATGTTACATCATGTCAATTATAGTATGTTCAAGTTTGCCACAGAGAGGACTCAAGAAAATTTAACAAAGGACTACAATAAGGATTTGTTTGATTTGCCAAGCTTAGACAGAAAATTAAATAACCCCTGATGCACTATTTAAAAATTACAGAGCCACTAATAGATGAAAATTGAGTGAAATAATTAGTGTGTGAGATCTGTGTAGCTGTTCCATGCAGTTATCCAGATTATCCACTATCCAGATTACTGATATTTTACCATTATGACCTTGATGAGTTGTTCTGTTTAAGCTCCCCAGGGTCCTGCTGTAATTAATTCCTGTTGTCCTTCTAGGAAGGAAAGAGCAGGAGGAGTTGGACTCTGACTTTGAAGTGCTGATGAAGTCAGCTCACAGCTTTGCTGGCTCAAGAGATGAGCTCAACCATAAGGATCACAACCATGACAAAACATCAAGATTGAAACAACGGTAGGTTGTTGCAAAATAGGAAAAATATGTAATGAAATGCAGTTATTTGGAATATGGAAGAGTGAACAGTTACTTTGGTTAGGATAATACCACTCATTTAGAAACATGTTTTTTATGTTCTTCCCTGTCTGCCAGGTGATTAAAATGACAAAAGCATGGTTACGAATTAAGTTTCTCCAAATGAAATTACAGAAAACAGAAGACACAGAAGAAACAGAGATAGTAATTTATGCCTTTGCATTTTAAACACATTTTAAACAGCACTTATGTGTGTTTCTGTTCGGTAAGGTTCATGCTGAAGAGGACTAAACCAGACCTTGTCAGCAGCAACTCTTCTGCACGGCTTCTAGAAGATGTTGTAGTTGACAAAGATAACCATGATCACCTTATCCAGAGCTCCAGAGTAAGACTTTCTTTTTCCTCAGCATGTCATCTCTTCATAACAAGATCAATGCTCATAAGAAAACCATATATTTTTGTACTGGTATTTCTAAATTACTTATGAATACCTGTAAATAATGACAGATAAGACAAAATGTGTTTGGCCACCCTGCTACATAGGACACAAATGGTACTGCAGGGTTTATGCACATGCATCAGCTCTTTGCTGGTCGATGTAATCACCAGCCACAGTAAAAACACTGCATGCAAAATGCAAATGACAATGACACCAACTGACCTCTCTGTTTCAGTATTACTACTCAGTGAGGGTTCTTCCAGGTCAGGAGCCGTTGAATGTGTGGGTGGGCTGGGTGACCTCTGATTTTCATCAGCATGACATGACTTTTGACCCTGACAATATCCACACTGTGACTGTCACCCTCGGAGATGACAGTGGCAAAGTCCGGGAAAGGTTAGTGCACACAAAGGCAGTTAAATTGTTAGTATGAGTAAATTTAAATACTAATTGCAGTCAGAGAGCTTGTTGATGTTCCCATTCTTATTATACCATAATCCCAGACTATGTTATGAAATTGCATCTACTGTATTACTGAAGAACTTGTGAAAAAAATATTCCTTTTTGCCTTAAATTCACTGGTGCTTCTTTTGAGTTTCATTACACATTAGCAACAAAATGCCAAATAATCATATTCCTATCCTCTTTCACAGTGTGAAGCGATGTAACTGTTATATGGTGTGTGCCGGAGAGGCCACGGGCCTATCTCAGAGTCGGCGAAGTTCAGGATTGGAAATTGGCTGTTTAATTGACACAGCCACCGGGCTGCTCAGCTTTACCTCCAATGGAGTTGAGATGGTCACCTTCTACCAAGTACGTCACACAGGAAACACTGAAAAGAAAAAAAAGTCCAGATTTGTTCATCCTAATGAGTATTTCTTCTCTATTCAGTATTTACTTTCTCTCAATTATAATAAATTTGTACTAATCTAGATTTAATAAACATTAAAGCTAACTGAGTCACATTTGGGAGAATAAATATTTAAAGTAATCATAGTGAATAATGAGTAACATATTACCTTGCATTGTCAAACTGAGGTAGTACTGTTTCATCACAAATAAGGTGGAAGCCAGTACAAAGCTGTTCCCTGCTGTTTTTGTCAAGCCCACCACCAGCAGCATGTTTCAGTTTGAGCTGGGACGCATTAAGGTAAAGAACCTTTAATTTTTAATCCTGCTAAAGACGTTAGAAAAATATTGTGTTTTCACTGCTGTCTGTTGTGTTTGTCAACATACTAATAAAAAAGACCACTCATTCAAGAAATTTGGACAAATTGTTGTCGACAGATTGGATTAGTAATTAATTAGGCTGCAGTTTGGCAAATTAGTGAACCATGTTGGGAAGTTTCTGTTCTGTGGAGTTCTAATTTTTCTTTCTTTTTTAATTCAGTGTTTCAACTTTTTTTTAAAACCTTTTTTAAAATTTGATTGCATTTGTCATCCTCTCGATCCAGAATGTGATGCCACTGTCAGCTGGTTTGCTTCGCAGCCAAAGAAGGAATGCCACTCCTCAATGTCCCCCAAGGTTTCAGGTCCAGCATCTGAGCTCGGTTTTGTGGACCCGAGTACCGAGCAATACGTTAAAGGTGTCCGTAGATCGGCCAGATGAGTACCATGGCTGGAGGGTCCAATGCTTGGAGTCCCTTCAAGTCATGACCCTTCAGATCCCTGATGAAAACAGGTCAGAGAGCATAAAAATATATATTATTGGAAAAGAGCTTTCAGATTTAAGTGAACTGGCAGTGATGAAAGTTTTGTTCATAATGTTGCTATCATCTCATATTTTTCTTGTTCTACTGTGATCTGCAAACACCAGGCAACACACTTTTGTTTTTACTTGTATAGTATCATGAAAAATGTAACAGCAGACTGTAATTGTGAAGTCTGATCTTTATTCAATTTTATTGTGAGGGGTTATAAACTAGAGCTTTAATTTTTTTTTTCTTGAGCAAGCAACAACTCTGACATTAACCGACTTTTTGATGATATGTGTTGACGTCATAGGTGTGTTGACATTTTGGAGCTGTCGGAACTTGATGACCTCTTGATCTTCCACCACCACACCCTCCTCCTCTACTACTCTTTATGCGCCCTTGGCAACACCAGAGTTTGCCATGCCATCTGCAGTCATGTGGATCAGTCCCAGGTCCTTCATGCCATTCAGAATCCCCAACTTCCTGGCCCACTCCGCTCTGCATATTACCAGTTGCTTATTCAGGTTTGTTTTAGTTCATGTTTTTCTTTGGGTTTCATTAATGGCCTTTGGTTTGGAGAATAAATACATTAATATTCTTGTTCTTGGTTTCTAGGTTCACCTCAGCAGCCACACCACTGCATGTCTCAAGATGAACCATGAATACATTGTACCTATGACAGACCAGACCAGAGATATCACCCTTTATCCCCGTCCTGAAAATGGTGGTAATGGGAGGAATGGTCAACCTCCAGAGGGCTTTCCCAGCAGTAGTCTTAGCACATCCCTTAAACCACCGATGCGTTTCTCCTGTCCTTGTTTTGTCAGAAGTGATGGGATGGAAGGCGATGTTGCAGTTGAAATAGTCTGTACAGACAGCCCAGAAGTCCCTCTGGACATACTGAAGAACCTGACAGTGGAGATGCTCACTGCAGGAGTATGGGCCGTGAGCCAGGGTGTAAGGGATCCTGTTGGAGGCAGCACTGAGCTTCTGCTGGTTCCCTTAATTAGATTGTTCTATACCCTACTGGTAATGGGGGCACTGGGGGATGAGGAGCTGGGTAAAGTTCTGAAACTGATAGAACCTGGAGTCTTCTCCGTGGATGCTGAAACCCCTGAGGAGGAAGACGAAGAAGAGGCTAGTGATGATGAAATAGAAGGACAAGAGGGCAGCAAAAAGGAAGATGACATTCCTAAACAAGGACTTCTTCAAATGAAGCTTCCAGAAGCTGTCAAACTTGAGGTGAACAAATAAGCAGATTTCTTTCACCTGTTTCTTTCTCTTTTTCTTCCATTTTCGATTAGTTCCAGATATATTTTTAAGCATAAGTGATAAAATAAATCATATTGAAATTTTAATATTAATATATTTCTCTCTCCAGCTCTGCCATCTGTTGTCCTACCTGTGTGATTGCCAGGTGCGTCACAGGGTAGAGGCTGTGGTTGCCTTCTCTGACAACTTTGTGGGTCAGCTACAGGAGAACCAACGCTTTCGTTACAATCAGGTCATGCAGGCACTCAACATGTCTGCCGCCCTCACTGCCCGCAAGACCAAGGAGTTCCGGTCACCTCCACAGGAACAGGTTGAATGGCTGGAATTAAATTATGAATGTTATTTAAGAGGATTAACGTGTAACAATATAATACTGTTGTGGTTGTGGTGTGTGCTTTCTACTGTGTTCCAGGAGCTGTGCACTCTAGCAGTTATGTGTCTTGTATGACTTTTATTTTTTGAATTTTAATTTCTCAAAATATTGTCTGTACTATCATATATGACCTATCTTTAGATCAACATGCTGCTGAGCTTCAGAGAGGATACGGAGCAGGAGAGCTGTCCATGTCCAGTAGAAATTCAACAGCCCCTGCAAGACTTCCATCACCTCCTCAACACACACTGTGGTTGGAACACTATTTATCTTTTGTCTGATTCATTATTAATCCTATCTGAGCCAAGTAACAATGAAAAAGCTCTGAGAAGGCACTTACCTTGATTACCACTGAGGACATCCCATCTTATTTCACTGTTATTGTGCAGGAATCGAATTGGACAGTGAGTCAGAGGATGAAGAGGATACTGAGAAGTCTGTAAAAGATCGACTTCTCAGTCTTGTGGCAACAGTTCTCGGACTGAAGGTGACACCCGTAGAAGTGGAGGAGTGTAAACCACAGAATCCCAGTAAGTGCATCTACAGCATGGTGCAAAATCTTTTCTTTGGATATTTTGGATACAGTGCTTTTGATAACTGTTGCGTTCCATCAACCAATGCAACCAATTTTTGGTTTAGGATCAACATAGCTTGGTTGTTATAAGAAGTCTAGTTAATATATGTACTGACCCAGATTTTTTAAGTACAAAAGCAGTATGTTTCCACCACTTTTCACCTCTTGGTACTTCTTCAGAGTCCCTCAAAAAGCTCATCTCCCAGACGATGGTGCGCTGGGCTCAAGAGACTGAGATGGAGGACCCTGAACTGGTCAGAGCTATCTTCTCATTGCTGCACCGCCAGTATCAAGGCCTTGGTGGCCAAATGGCTACTCCCCTCTGCAGAGCCTATACAATCAGCCAAGCTTCAGTGGAGGACACCATGGCTCTCTTGTCCTCCCTTGGCCAAATACGCTCTCTCCTCAGTGTTCGCATGGGGAAAGAAGAGGAAAGACTGATGATCAGAAGACTGGGGTAATTTGCAATGCAACATAGGGGTTACTATTTTTTTTATACATCTTGATTATTGTGAGCATATCATAATATCTTTGTGGTGTGGAGAGTATTCTTACATTTCTGTCTTTTTTGGATTTACTGCTTCTACACAGAGACATTATGAACAATAAAGTTTTCTACCAGCACCCCAACCTAATGAGGGCACTGGGGATGCATGAGACGGTAATGGAGGTGATGGTTAATGTTCTTGGGGAAGGGGAATCAAAGGTGAGATTAATAAAACTTTATACTGATAATTTTATTTTATTTTTCTAATCAAGAAAGCAGGTCATTAGTTATTACTCAAGTGACTCCATTAATTAGTCACTTGAACTATGCTGATAATTCATACACCACATGTCAAAGGTAAAGATGAAAAAAATAGCCAAAGGTAAAATATGTTCTTACTGTTATGCACCATTAATTTGTACACTTAACTTAGTACACAGTACACTTAATTTATTTTGCATCACCCCCTTACATTTAGTTTTTCTTTGTATGCATCCATTCATTATTTAGGAGATTTCCTTTCCAAAGATGGTGGCCAGTTGCTGTCGATTCCTGTGTTATTTTTGCCGCATCAGCCGACACAATCAGGGAGCGCTGTTTGACCACCTTACCTACCTTTTGGAAAACAGCAGTGTTGGACTAGGTACAGTAAATCTCATTCTTTTACTTCTCTATTGTAATGTCTAAGTTGTTAACCATGTAACAGACAGTCTTGGAGATATACTGTATTTCAACACAATAGAACAGCCCTTCATTATACACATTTTTCAAATTACAATTACTTTATAATTTTTTTGAGAGAAGTGTTGATTCAACTCCGTGGCAATTTTTGAGACCATAGTTTGTAATGCTGTTGCAAGGATTACCTTAAATTTCAAACATATGACACTGAAAGTTTCATAAAAGTATTGTACTTAGTAAGAATAACGTCTGATTGTTGTATTAAATTACACAGATATGCCTGTTATTGTGTCTGACCATTTTATCCTTTGTTAGGAAATGATCTTGCCCGTAAGGAAATGGAGGATAAAAAAGTTCTTGTTTGACCTGCTCTTCTGAAATTTAATTTTAGGTCTGCAAATAACCTTGTGGAGGTGTTAGGATCCTGTCCCCATGATAATAAACTTCAACAACCTGACATCATATAGTTATGAGTTGATGCCCTGTTTTATATCTTCTTAGCTTCACCGTCCATGCGTGGGGCCACTCCCCTGGATGTGGCAGCAGCCTCTGTTATGGATAATAATGAACTGGCCCTAGCGCTGAGGGAACCCGACCTAGAGAAGGTGAATTAATATTGAGTGCATTCCTCTACAGCTCTGCTGTTAAAAGTCTCCATGATTTAATTTATACTTTATAAGTGCTCTGCTCTGTAATTAATATGCACTGCCATGTGATTTTTCAGTGTTACTCTCATTCTACTCATCTCATTTTATTCATGTCTTCAGTGTCTTAGGTTTGTGTATGTATGTATTAACTATTTTGTCTTTACTCTCTGTGTTCTTCCTACCTCCTCTACAAATGTATGTAATTGACTGTAGACTTGGGAGAAAGCAGTTTGTGTATGTGAATAGCTTTCTTTGTGTGATCAATATATTGACAGTATCACTCAGGACGCAGGTAACATCCAGCATCACGTGCTGTAGCTGTAGTGTCTGATAACACCAACAGTATATCGAGCAACACACTGCATAATAAGTGTCACCACTTGCATAACTACGACTAGTTGCCTGAAATCCAAATAGGGCAAAACAGAAATTATATTATTGGTTCAGGTTCTAAGAAAGGCATAATGTTAAGATAATGCAGGTTCAACCTGAGGAAAAAATGCTTTCTCTTTGCTGTACCCATTATTTGTAGCTGCAATAATCCAGTCTCTGATGAGCTACTCTACTATTCAGGTGGTGCAGTACCTTGCTGGCTGTGGTCTCCAGAGCTGCCCAATGCTAGTGGCAAAAGGCTATCCTGATATTGGGTGGAATCCTGTGGAGGGCGAACGTTACCTGGATTTTCTACGTTTTGCTGTCTTCTGCAATGGTAACCTGTTAGTTCTACTCATAGACTGTGGTTCTACTCATTAAAGTTATCTCATCAGAAGACATCCTGTGATAGCTTAAATTACAAAATATCAAAACACTGGCTAGTTGTTTAACACGCTGTAGATATGCTTGTTAATTTGATGGCTCCAGTTAGTTTGACTTTAATATGTAAACTTTACTGTCTTATTACACATTTGATTGTCTGTATTATTTTATTTGACTGATTTTCTTTGTGAGTTTTCATTTTTTGGCTCCCCACTTAAACTAAAAATGTGTAGCCTTTAATTTTTAATAATAAGTTATTTAACTTTATTTAACTTTTATTTATTTATGTATGTATTTCGTTACCCTTTTGTCTAATGACCTATTCAAGTTATTTACCACCTCTGGAACTCCTTAAATATTTGCTACTCAAAATACTCAAAGTGAAAAAGATCTCAATAACTTTGTAATTTTAAAGGACCAGTGTTTAGGATTTAGTGGCATCTAGTGGTGAGGTTGCAGATTGCCACCAACTTAATACATCTCCCCTCACCCTGCCCTTTCAAGTGTTTAGGAGAAGCTACAGTGGCCACGAAACAAGTGAAAATCATGAAAGGTGCCCCACAGAGCCAGTGTTTGGTTTGTTTGCTCTGAGCTATCGTAGAAACATGTCGGTGACACATGGCGAGCTCTGTGGAAGGGGACTGGACTGGCTCTCTATGTAGATATAAAGGGCTCAGTCTAAGGTAACAAAAACACATCAATTCTTATTTTCAGGTGATTATACACTAATTAAAACATACTTATGAATATTGTATTCCTTTTCTGCCAATAGATCCCTGTCAATCTTACACACTGGTCCTTTAAATCTTACATTGTTATATTCTTTTTAGGATGATCTGTCCAGAGACTACAGATGAAAAATCACCTCTTAGCTAACCTACATTTACAGCAATGTTTATTAATGTGCTTTGTCCCTGTTACATAAACCGGAAAAAAAAGTTAAGAAGGCAGAAGAGGGTGCATCATTTCATGCTCCTAATTAACTAAGCTATTTGCAATAGAGGTAATTAACTCTGTGGTTTTTCTACTATTGATTTCCTTACTTTGAAGCAATGCCCAGAAGGCATCAGTTCAAATTGTCCTTGAGGGTGTTGACATTTTAGCTGAATGGCATTGGCTTTCCATACAGCATACCTCTTTGTGATTTCAGCTTGACCTCTATTATATACAGCCTATGAGCTGTACATTTGTTAAACGGATATTATTCTATTGGTTCCCGTGGTCTGTTTTCAGGTTATTAATTCAATGGGAATCTGGGATAAAATGGTTTTTAAAACAAAAATGTGACTATCCAGTGCTCTCCCACACACAATCCAAAGCTTCAGCCCCTCTGCCGATGGCTTGTCTTAATCTTCTGTGCATTCCTTAACCGCAGGTGAGAGTGTAGAGGAGAATGCTTATGTGGTGCTCAGGTTGCTGATTCGTCGGCCTGAGTGTTTTGGTCCTGCTCTACGAGGTGATGGGGGAAATGGTCTTCTAGCAGCCATGGAGGAAGCTATCAGGATCTCAGAGGACACTTCTATGGATGGGCCATGCACCACCTACCAGTCCAACAGAACACTGTCAGTCAGAATTGATTATATGTTGAGTATTTGGAGGAGTTTTTGTGCATGTGCATGTATTTGCGGCTGACACAAAGTATAATGTCTTAGAAATTGATTCAATTCACCAATTTGATGCTGCTGCATAGAAAATGACTTTGATTCTGCAGTTTGAAAATTGGTTTGAAATTGTATTTGCCCTTCTCTCCCTCTCCACACATCTCTTACATGACAAGGTCATAGTGGCAGCACATTGCAAAAGCCTATGCATGAAAAGTAGTCTAATGGAATCAGTACTATTTTTTGCTCTGTGGCAGGTCAGACTATAGATTGCAAGATTACAGACAATTCAATGGTCAGTGCATAATAAATGTTAAATTGGTGCTGTAGACTTGAAAATGTATGATTTTCAATATCTCCTCCGTTTCTGCTATATCTCATTTTCACATGTTGTGTATTGAAAATTCACTAGCAAATGAGATCAAAGTTCATAATGATTAAACTTGCCATGTGGAAAAAGATGTAATATAAAAAACGATTTCTGTGCACAGCATTCATAAACTTCTTTTCAAGTGTTTGTTTTAAATACAGACACAGAGAAGTCCCTAAGGTAATAGGGGTGTTTGTATTTCGGGTTAAACGATCATTTAATGCTGCTCAAAATCCTTTATGATTTATCTCAGTTCATGACAAGCTTTTAATTGTTATGATTGTTTTGTGTAACAGAGATCTTGTCCAGGAAAATGATGATGACCTCATTCACATGGGGCACGCCATCATGACCTTCTACTCAGCCCTTATTGACTTGCTGGGACGCTGTGCTCCAGAGATGCATGTGAGTGTTTTCCCGGCCTTCAGCATCCCTTCCACATCAATATTCACTGATGTCTCCAACAAAAGCCTAATGGAGAAAGTCTGCTACATCTTTTTATAGAATGAGTCAGAATAAGTAAAAAAAGATGTCCATCAAAATTCTACTCTCTTCGATGCTATTTACCAGATATTGAAAGAGTAATTGGCTGAATCCTGTCAGAAGTTGCCCCGCAGTGCCTACGTGTATCAGTATGCACAACCTCAGACTAGCCCAGACTGGGGATTGGGAATGTGTACTAGACTTTCAGCATAAGGATCTAAGGACATTTGCCTTTTTTTCTTTTTTTTGCCTATTACAGTGGCACTGAGTTGGGAAGATAAGAGAAGACAATGGGCCTCATGCAAGAACATTTTCATAGTTTTTTCTCTGAGGTTTGCTTGTACGAGTGTTCTGTGTCAGATAAAACAGAGATAAAACAAACTCTCTAAACTGCCTGAACTTGGTGTAAATTGCTTGTGTTAGACTGCTGAATGCCAACTGGCCATGGGTAAGTGTGTTTTCGTGAGATGTGATCATGAAAATAATCCATGTCACTAAAATTGCCATATAAGACTCCATGTTCCACTCCATGTATGATTGAGTTTCATCCACAAAAAAGTTCCCAAAAAGTAAAAACACCTTGTATCTTCAAACCCTTCTTACAGAAATCGGTAGACAAAAACATAACAAATTTTAGGAGTGTCAGTAGTCAAGCATACAAAACAATTAGAAAATATGAATCCAGCTCCCAACGATGTGTCATCAGAGCAGCGCTGTAGGCTACTTTGACCGAAATAATGAGGGAATGCTTTGACATGAAATTGGATGCCTAAACACGTCTTTCGATAGCAAAGCGGTCTGTGAAGGGAGGCGGTCAAGGGATGTTGTGGTCACAGAGATAGTACAGGAGAGAATATTATAGGCTGCAGGTGATGTTAAGCTGCTGTAATAGAAAATGATACTAGACAGAGACACAGAGGCAGCTGAGTGAGAGTTTCCTATCAACTACTGAAATGTAGAAGTTGCTGCGCCAATATATGTCAATAAAAATAAAATCTAAAAAACCTTTCAGTAAGTTGGTTACTATGATGAACACATTAATTTTGCATTAAGTGTTTTAGTTATATTTAATTTTTCTTCATTTCAGTTTCATATTTAAACTCCAAATTAATTCAGTGAAGGAAGGCTGTGATGATCTATTCATGGCACACGCATCTTAAGAACAAATCTGTTTGAATGATTCTTGCATAAGGCTCAGTGTTTTTGTATTGCATCCTTCAAACACAAAGGCAGTTCAAATTGCATTACACAAGGCCTAAAAAATAAATGAACATTTAAAGGATAATGAAAATCTAAATCAAATTAAACTACATTATCTATCTATATTTAAAAGGCAAGCTAAGAGAATCACAGCACTTTCATAAAAAATATGTCAGCCAGAGTTAATACACAGTTTTAGAAAATAAAAACTTGGATTATGCAAAATGGTTTATAACCCTACATTCGGAAAGTTTAAAGCAGTGCACATCCTAACAATTATAACACTACATCATTATGTATGATTATGTATGACGTTGTATATCACTGACCAGTATTTTTTTCTGAATTGCTGCAGTTGATTCAAGGAGGCAAAGGAGAAGCCATCCGCATCCGGGCCATTTTGAGGTCACTCATCCCTATTCAGGATCTTGAGGGAGTCATCAGCATCTCCTTTCAAATCCCTTCAGTGTCAAAAGGTTAAATCAGCCTATAGTGTCATATCACAAACACCTGGATTGCCTGTTGTGGCTACCTATTAAACTCAGATTTATTAAGATCACATTACTCATTGGATATTAGAGGCCCAATCTATGATTTTGTGCAGCCACAGTGTTCTTGTTCCTGTTGATGGTGAAAATATTTGAGTCTGAGTTACTGTAGATAGCTGTCATGTGTAGCTGCATGCAGCTTGATACTGTTTCCAAGAATGTGGCCCAAGGTTCATTGCTAGATCCTATTTTAGTCTCCATCTATGTCAACAACCCATGGCATAATATACAAAATGCTTTGTACAGGCTACTGCTTTTCAGCAGACTAATTTTAATTTTGTGCAGTCCCAATTGCTCTTTTTAATGTCAAATGAGGACAAACCCAAATGTTATTTTCTAGCTCCACTGAGTTTCCCTTAAATATTGGAGGGTTTTTAACCGCACAGGACATTCATACTGCATTAGTACAAGATATAATTCCAGTTATTTTGTATTATTGATATCCAGAACATTTTGTGTAAACAAGTTTAGCAACTGAACAACAAAGATAAGGAAACCTTGATGAAACATTAAAACAAGACTCCCTTCTTCCCAGCTTCCAAAGACAACCAGCAAAACAAATGAGGATTCTGCCCTAAAAGGGGTTGTCAATCGCATGGAGACAGATCCACAACATATAAATATTCAATGCACAATATGTTAATATGTCTTTTAGTTGTAACATCTAATCTTTTCATTTGTTTGTCCAGATGGTATGGTGTTTGAGCCGGACTTATCTACAGTGTTCTGCCCGGACCACAAGGCAGCTATGGTTCTCTTCCTGGACCGGGTTTATGGCATTGAGAACCAGAGTTTTCTTCTCCACCTACTAGAAGTTGGTTTTCTACCCGACCTTCAGGCAGCCGTCTCTCTTGACACTGTAAGGAGAGAAAATGTTGTTTTGTTGGCTGTAATCACCCGCTGGAAAATTCAGTGTAACATTGTAGGAGTAACCTGTGACTTACTGTAGTATTGATCCAAGCTGTACTCTGTCAACAAGGACAAATATCCGCTTCTGCCCAGACTGTCCCTAGAAGGGACTTGACCTTATCAGTGATTACAGTGATTGTTGAAAAAATTGTTTGAAGACAAAAGACTTGAGTTATGTTTGCCATGTAATTTAACAGAATACTGACTTTGTGACATTATTATATAGATAGATAGAAGAATGTATTTTATTTTCTCAAATTTAAAACAAACTTTTTTGTGAGTTATGTTTAACCTGAGGAAATGTTTGAATTCTTCATCATGGTCCGTTTTGTCTTGCTGCCAGCTTACTCCATCTTGTCTTCTCAGCAATGTATGTATAACTTCCCTTCTCATCACAGGCTGACTTAGGATCCACTGACATGGCCTTGGCCCTCAACAGATACTTGTGTACAGCTGTGCTTCCCCTGCTCACCAAATGTTCAGCTCTCTTCTCTGGTTTAGAGGATCATGCCTCGCTGCTGGATTCTCTCATCCAGGCAATCTACTGCCTCTCCAGGGCTCTAAGCTTGACAAAGGCTCAGAGAGACACTATTGAAGATTGTTTGTTGGCTGTGTGCAGGTAGGGTTTTAGTTGATATGGTAGAACAACCTACAGAATTGGGTCTCTGTCTCCACTAGGCTGTTACTCCAAAGAATTGTTGCTGTCCTCAGATAAGGTATTGATTTTCAGCAAGCCACTGAAAAAGAGGTTATATGTTACAATATTATTTTTTTGTTGTTGTATTGTATTTATTGGGACAATGTGCAGTTTTAAACATAAATGTTAACATTTGATGTACTGCACCAGAGTTAGCTTAAACTAATTGTCATCTGCAGTACCTTACAATAAAAACATATAACAGCACAATAACAAACAGTACAAAGCAAAAAACACACAGGACACATTAAACGAAATACAAAGCTACACACAGTAGCACATCACATACACCCACAATGTCAACTACTGCTACTTTTGGTACTTGCATCCTGTGTGGTCTGCTGTTCTTGATTTATTAATTATTGCACAATTAGCTTTCATTGTCCTCACTGACATTTTGGTCCATTTTGTTATTCATGATATTGACTAAATCAATATGAAGCCCGTTTTTGTCCAATTTAGATATAATTGACCAAATTCAATCGAAATGTTAACAAGTCAGTTAACATCTTGCCCATGGTACCTTCTTAATTATGTGTGTCATCCTTTTGAGACATGATAATCAGTCATTACATGATTCATTGTGTGTGTATGTGTGTGTTGGTGGACGTGGTGTCTTATCTGCCCGTGTGACTAACGCTGCACTCATCGTTGTCCTCAGTAAACTCCAACCATCTATGATGCAGCCTCTACTTCGACGTCTTGTCTTCGATGTTCCCAATCTCACAGACCACAGCAAGATGCCACTAAAGGTAGCTACAGAAATTGCAGTTTTACATTTTATGTGAAAATATATTAATAAAATAGATAATTTTAACTTTGTTTACTGACTTTGATCACTACTTTTGTGTACCAGCTCTTAACCAGTCACTACGAGCAGAGGTGGAAGTACTATTCGCTAACTGGAGGGCAGGGTGACCAGGGCTTTGCCTCTGATGAGGAGCTCCAATTGTCTCGAAAGTTGTTCTGGGGAGTGTTTAAGGCCTTGGCAAAGAAGGTAAAACATATTGAACATCTACATCAATCTCCATATTACATTCAAATATTTGAAATTAGTATAATATTTTCCTAGAGCACCAAAAAAAGTTGCAGAAATTGAATAAATATTTCATATTTTGACAATTTGATAGCCATGTAATCCTATCATTGATTCATTGCCTCCTTTTTTCATCCTCCTTAAAATCTATTTCAGGAGCAACAGCAACCCAAGTTTTCCTTAAGTGTAGTTGTAGAAGGAACTGAGTGGAAGATGTAACACACTTGAGATTAAGAGTTAATTTTTTATATCCATGTTTGAAACCTCCCATCCTCAAACAGACATAATCAATAACTGAATCTTTTTGGAGTTCACTGTAAGCATGCACCATTAATATTTCTGACAGACTTTTACCTGACTGATTCAGAACAGGAAAACATCAAAGAACTAGTTTCATGAGGTCATTCCAGTCCCACATCAAACGGCTGCTCACAGTCAGCATTGCTTCAGAGAACATTTTACTCAGTATAAGATGCTGTATATATACTGTAGATTAGGTATACAGTGTTTCAATTGAAATACTGTATGTCCGATTTACATTATGTTTATCATAGATTGCCAAAAAAGGAAACATATTTTAATAATTTCAATCAAAAGTCTAGTATATTGATGGCAGTAGAGGAAAAATTGTAGGTAAGGATGGCTGGCTATGTAACAATGGTCCATTTGTAAAATTCTGACAAATGAACAAGACACAAACTGCAATTGTATTACTGTTGCAAAACACCCGAAACCAGACTTAACCAATAATATACAATTGCAGAGCTTCAATGTTGCAATTGGAAGAAGGAAGAAGTCTGATTCATGACTGGCTGTATACAAATGCAGGTTTTAGTTTAACTAGGTTTTTTTAGTGCATGTAAATGTATTATTCATTTTCCTGCTCTAACCGGATTTCCACTAATAACTTAGTTTTCCGTTTGCATATAAACATAATAACAGCAATTTTGAAATTTCAGTGGGAAGGTGCATTCTGTCCAAATTGCACCAATTATGCCTAAGAAAAATACACATGGTTAGCAAAGTAATATGTACATTCATGATGGCACCATTCATTCTTACAATCACTGCATTCTTGTAAAAATGTCGAGGGTGATGGCAAACTTTTTGTTTATTTCTCCAAGATTCACAGATAATGGGGCAGGAGGGACAGACTAGTTTAGGAGGATCAATTTAGTTTTGAAATCTCTTCAATAATTCCAAAGCTTTGTTGTTTTGAGTCTGTCACTCTGTGTCCCACATTGTCTTTTGCTTGTTCCCTTCCTTCTCTATCTCTACAGCCCTATGAGCCTCAGTTATTTAGACTGTGTGTCCAGTGCCTGGCTGCAGTGGCCAAGGCCCTGCCTCCTGACCACATTGACCCAGGCAGTACTTCCCAGACAGAGATAAAAGGATCCATGGACGCAGACAGACATTTTGACCCCCAACCTGTAGACACCTCCAAGTAAGACACTGATCATGGATCTTTTTTATTGATTGTGGATGAAATATAATACAATTTGATTCTGGATGTCTTCAAGACGACCTGTTCTGTTCCAGGAGTGTGCTGTAACCTTTAATTTGGTAAACAGAATTAACTTTGGGACAAAGACGTGTTAATATGAACAATTATTTCCATGCCATTAATAAAGCTTCCTATTATTATTTGAATGTTAATGTGTTATTGTGTGATACAGCTACATAATGTATAATTCTTTTCTTGCACCAGTGTGTCAGTGCCAGAGAGACTGGAGTTTGTGGTGAACAAATATGCAGAATATACTCACGACAAGTGGTCACTAGACAAGGTAATATCACAGTAATTATTCTTCAAATCTGAGTGTCCTGTTAAAGTTGGAGTTGATGAATGATGACCTAGTCAGGACCGATCCACTTAGTAATACATTTCTAAGATAACTTTCCTATTTGACAGTGTGAAAACATCTCTGTGTTACGTGGTTAAGCTTATATGTTGATGTCTGCATATTTTCTAATGTGTGATTTTTAAATGAATCTGTGTGTTGTCTCTGTCAGTTTGCCAGTGGCTGGGTTCATGGGGAGCAGCTATGTGAGAACACCAAGGTTCACCCTCTCCTCAAGCCATACAGGGCTCTGGCTGAGAAGGTAGACTGAGAGTTTTTGTGCTGTGTGTATGTGCGTGTGAATGTACTTCAGTAAAGAAAGCAGTGAACTGATAAATGCCAGAGGCTCTTGCATACCAAATGTGGTGAATGTATTATAAAAGATTAAAATGCCTCTCTGTTCTTGGTCTTTGAATTAGTACCCCGTTGCCTTTCTCACAAAACTTGTGTGTATTGAGGGGACAAGACTCTTTTCAAGTTTTTGAAATATCAAAATAGTTCAAACACATTTTGCTCTTCTCTTTCTACTAATTTCACTAATACATGAGGGTTTATCTATATTTCTGAGTTTACCAGGATAAGGAGGCATACCGCTGGGCCATTAAAGAGACAATAAAGAGTATGCTGGCCTTTGGATGGACCATAGAGAGGACTAAAGAAAGAGATTCATTCGGCTTACAAGCCTGCACTCGCAGAATCTCACAGGCTGGACAGGTATGTTTACTCCGTACTGTAGGCTACATTCACTTAGCCTCTGGTTTGAGCAGTTTATCGCGCCTCTCTCACTAACTTTTATGGAAAAGATTTGTGTGCTTTTGTGTCACATTTTGCTAAATTCTGCTGTGTCCGTTCCAGTCATTGAGATCTTATTCTCAACTAAACCATTCCCCTGCAGAGTTTTAAAGGTTCTATAAATTAAGTGATCAGTCATGTTTTCTGTGTCTTAGTTGTCTTTTGAAGGAGCATCAACCTTCAGCCCCAAACCTATGGACTTGAGCAGCATCACCTTATCATGGGACCAGTGTGTAAGTAATATGTTTTTTGTGCCTCATACACCATTAAATTGTGTAAAACTTTGGTTCTACTTTAATCTTGGCACATGATTAGCAGAAGTATTTATCCTGGCCTATTACCAATTTGGTTTTGTGTAAAGCAAGAAGTATTCATTTTGGCAAGCACATCTGGATAAACCACATTAATATTCTCTTGCAAGTAAACAGGATTAGTATTGGGAGTTGTCAGATTATGCAGTCGTGTAAGTGGCTTAAGTTGCAGCAGTTGCAGCCTAACTGCACAGATAATAACTGTCGCCTAAAACAACTCCTGAAATGTGAAGTCACAATAAAAAAACAAAAACAAATAATCTGTCCTTGGTATCATATTTGGAGTGCTGTGTAAACATCTTTGCGGTACTGAACGCATGACGAATTGACAAAAGTAGTTTTCTTGTTGAAGACTGTCTTCCTGGTCCGCTGCAGCTTTTAAAGGGAGTGAGAGGAGCTAAAGTTATTGGCTATTATTTAAACCTGCCTTGCACTTGCATTTCTTTTCTTGTCTTTTCTTCTTTAGGGCATGGCTGAACAGTTGGCTGAAAACTACCACAGTGCTTGGGCTAAAAGGAAGAAATTAGAACTGGAGAGTAAAGGTACGATATTAACCATTCTGTCATATTCCTCTCCTTTCATCTGAGGTGGCACGGAGCAATCAACACAATTGTATTGTGTTTGACCCTTTTGTCTCCTCAGGAGCAGGTGGCCATTCAATGCTTGTGCCCTATGATACTCTGACTGCCAAGGAGAAGACCAAATTGAGAGAAAGAGCCCAGGATGTCCTTAAGTTCCTTCAGATCAATGGCTACACTGTGTGGAGGTGAGTACACAGTGAGCCTCTGATTGCAAAAGGGCAAGGTGATATGCATGAAGTGGGTTGCAAATGAGGTGTTCCCTTTTCATGTCTCAGTAGCTCTCTTCGCATCGTTTGGTAGTCATCATAGCAATCAGACCTCAGTCTCTTTTTTTCCATTTGTGTTTTATTGGCCCTATTTGATTTCTTTCTCTCTAAAGGGATCGGAAGACAGTGGAGATTGACTTTCCAGCCATAGCCAACTGCTTTGGCTACACTCTCCTTCAGCGGCTGCTGTCTTACACTGAGGAGGCCCAAGAGCACATGTTGGAGCTGGGTAACATAACAGTGCTTGTGAATGTTAAGAAAAATATTAGTGTAAAATGAAATGTGTAAAAGAACGTGTTGAACTTTTACATTATACATCTGAAAGTTTGAGTATACTTTCTACCTGATACTATGAGCTTTTGAACATGCGACTGGGCCTTGAATCTTCACAGTTCCTTTTATGAATAAGGAGAAAGTCTCTTGAGTCTACGTTCAGCAAGTCTGCCTCAGGGTAGTTTTGATTTGAACCATTATAAGATAGTTCAATATGTCAACCTTGCGTGGGAATTTGCACTTCCCAAGTAAAAAACACTTCAATTATTTATATTTTCCTATTTTCTCTGTAGTATCATTGTCTTTGACTGCACAGGATTCAGTATTTCATTGTGTTTTTCTTTACAGAGGTGATGCAAGCCAGAGGACAGATGTCTAAAGGAGAGAGAGCTCCAGACCATTTTTTCACCAAGGTTCGCCTGAGATCAAATGCATATCAAAACACAGTTAAAATCTACCATCTGATAAAGAATCCCTAATATTGATTTAGCCCATCCAATTTCCTTTTTCCCAGTGCCATTTTCTTTCTTCTTCTTGGCCTTTTTTTCTTATTTCATTTATGTTATCTAATTAGTTTTGTTAAATGGTTGCCATGGGCAACCCCCTCTAAGTAAAACCCTTTGTGGCTGTGTAATTTATTTAACTATTTTAGAAAGCCATGTGGGTGTGTCGATTGCCATCAGGACATTGATTAAAGCTTCCCACACAGTTCTGCCTCTGAGGAGGCAGCGAATGAAAAGGGTTTATTTTTCATTGATGGGACCCCCTGAGTCAGACCCAGTCAGCCAAGACCATGAACAGTCATGCCTCAGATCTCTACACCCCACAACTCCCACTCAAGGACCTCACTCACACAACCACATAACCTCTGTCTGTCTGTCCATCTGTCTGTGAATATTCTGGTGCTTCATAAGAAGAGCTAATAGAGTACAAATGTTTAAGCTCTTTTTCTTCTTAGATCCCTGTTGGGTTCATCATTACAAACTCATGTTAAACAGGCCGGCACTGCTCGGTGCCGGCCTGTTTAACATGCCGGCCCACATTTAAAACATTACTGGCTGAATTTCAGAAAAATGTCTTTATGAACAAGTGGTAAACAAGACTTGAATTATTCATTTAGTGTAATGGTGCTGCCATATAAATTGTCTTTGAATTTGAATGTGATGTAGCTTCAAAAAGGCACAGAATGTATTTCAGTGTTGCAGTGATAAAAATGTTTTATGAAACTTTGATGGTTTATATTTGGAGAAGAAATATGGCAAAGATAATCTGAGACTTATTTTTATTTAAGAAAATGTACATTTTGATTTAAAAAGTGATCATTGGCCTTTACTCTTTCAACAGGTTGTCCTTCCTCTCTTGGAACAATATGTGAAAAGCCACCGTCTCTATTTCCTGTCCATTTCTCTCTGCTCAAATATTAATAGAAGCCATGCCTCTAAAAAGGAAAAGGAGATGATTTCAAGGTATGTGCCACATCCAACAAAACATACAGTATACAGGACATACAGCTAATTCAACTAACACTATTTTAAAATGTATAATTCTCTTGCACATCATATTGTTATGGTACAATTCCTCTTGATGTGGTTTGCATAACGATTGAACATTTTAATTTTATTCAAGGGTTTTCACAGGAGAAGGCTCATTGTTCTGTGCTGTTGTTCTTCTGATTTTGTGTCCCTTAATTACTTTGTCAATCTCTCCTGATTACTTCACTTGTCTTTTCTCCTCACATCCAGCCTCTTTTGTAAGATTACATCTCTAGTAAGACACAGGATCTCACTCTTTGGTAAGAATAGTGTGGAGATAAAGCTTCTGCAGACATTAATTTGTCCCACTTGCTTAATTATTTGTTGCTACCTTGGCTTGCACTTTTGTTGTTTTATTTATTTTTTTTCTCTCTATATTATTAAGATTAAGATGCAGTAACTGTTGGATTTCATCTAATTTTTTGAATGTGGTTATGCCTATTCTGTAGTTGTATGTGTTTCTGTCTGCATATATGTGCTGATCGTTTGAATTTAATGTGGGTGTGGGTGTGTTTCCCAGGAAACGAAGCCTCATCAGTTGCAAGCTGCCTCCACGTTCTGGCTCAGGCTGTGGATGCCAGGTAGCTAGATGGCACTACAGTCACACTCTGCCTAAATCGATCTCCTCGCTCTGCCCGCGGTCACAACAGTGTCACACCACCATGTCTGAGGATGAGATGACTGGTGTAATTGATCCACTGATACACTGATGCTATCTAATTGTGGTTGATATCCCTTTTACTCCCTGAAGACAATGCCTCTGAAGCATAACACTAGAAGTAGAATCTTGGCTCTGCAGAGGTTGATATCATTTTGAATTGTCTGCCACTTAACTAGTTTCATTAAAGCTAGCCAAAGGAGACACTGCATGACGCCTTCAACATTTTTGTTTTATACACTTTTAATCAACAAAGCTGCTTCTACAATATCTATTTTTAATAAAAAAAAATCAATCCTTTAATTTTTGAATAACATATACAGTGTATCTAGACATTTTTACAAGTCAGACTAATGAATTTTTTCACCCTTTGGCCCTAGGACATTGATGAAATCAGCCCCAGAGTTGGTCCAGGCAGCCATGCATTCATTCTTTGAGACAGCTGCAGCTGATTTGGAGACGACTGTGGAAAACCTTTCTGTGACATTGATCTCTTTGCCTCAGAGCAGAGGTCAACAGGCGAGAGGAGTGGGAAAGGTTCTCAGCTACGCAACCTCCATCCTTCTCCCCACCCTCACCTCACTCTTCCTGCATATTGGAATTCAAAGCTATGGAGTGGACCTCTTGGGTAAGAGTTACCTCAGTATAGGCCACTGTCTAGGGAGAATATTAATGTTGTATGCATTTGTAAATTGTTCGAGCAAGTCTCTACTGTCACTGCTCTGTTCAGAGATAAATGAGTTCCTAAATGTCATGCACGTCTCCTAGTATTTCAGCAGCTGAACTATGAAAATTCTGAATATAAAATGTGTTCTGAAGGTTGTAAAATATTCTGAAATATATATGTAACTTTGTATCTCCCGGTGAATATATGTTACATTTTTCTACTTTGCCATAAAATACACAATTACAAATGTAGCTCATTTCCATACCTTCCAGTATCATCTCACAATAGCAAATTTTCAACCACCGCCATGCGTTTCCAGTGGTCTTGTTTGTTTCCCTCCATATGCTGAGGCGTAGGATGAACAGCTGGTTTCCACACCCCTGAAATCACATTGGGGTGCCCTCCCCTCAACTTCGTACCTTCCATGTCTTTGAAACCGGGTCTCATTAAGTGTCTCATGGCCACAGAGCAGCAGGAACATATTGTCTCTCTTACTGATATTGTGACCTTACTCTCTAGCTAGTTCATTGCTTTTTGTTTGTATACCATCAGCTTCTGAAAGAAACCTCACAAGTATCTCATCTCTAAGTATCACCTTGTCTTTCCAGTGGGCAGTATTCAGGTGTCCTGTTACAGCATCCTCAACAGTCTCTACTCTATTGGCACCACCGGCAGCATCTACATGGAGGGGTATTGCCTATTTTGCAATGTGATTTCATTTTCAGAATATGTGCTGATGACAGTAATGTCTTTTCATCATGTTTTTTCTCCATTTAACATTGATACTGTCCATTTTTCTCATGAAAGCTTTCAATTAAAAAGTGGCTTCTTAAATGTTACCTTAATACTGTGTGTATATACAACACTTGGAAATGTTTAAATATATAAATTAACACTCATTGATTACACATTATTGTTGGCTATTAATAAATGTAATAAGGCTATGGTAAGATAAGTAAATATTTGAACCTGTGAGACAAAATAAAGCAGCTGGAAAATAAACTCTGAAATTTTTGATAACATTAGGACAATAGTCAGTCTTATGCCTGTGTAACAGTGTGTTTCCATTCAGGCAGAGGCCAGCAGCAGGTGCTTGTCTAGCAGCCCTGACTGGAGCTTTTCCTGTATGTTTCCTGGAGCCAGCCCTCAACCAAAACAACCCTCACTCCATCTATAACACCCTGAGTGCTACTGAGAAAGAAGGTAATAAGCATACAAATGCACAACTGAGTAGACACTGTCCCTTTCATCCATATTTTGTCCTTTTATATTTGGTCTCCCTGAACATTTCACACCTCCCTTATCTTATCCCTCTCTCTTCTATGTATCATTTTCCATATCTGCCTCTGCTAGACATGGAGCTGCAGGATCAGGTGGAAGACATGTGCCCTCTTCTGCCCTCTCTGGAACAAGCTTTGGGAGAAGTGGAGGAGTTGGCAGGTGCTGGAGCTGGAGCTTGCCAGGCGCACTACATCCATATCACAGAGGTCACCTTGCCCATGCTGTGCAGCTACATTTCCCATTGGTGGCATTGGGGCCCCGAGGGCCAGCGAGACAACCCAATCTGCAGCGCTGTCATTCCTCAGCATGGTAGTGACTTACTTGGCCTCATCCTCCGTATCATCCACAACCATGTGGGTGCTAGCCATTGTGAATGGATGAAACAGCTGGCAGGTATTGTGGTCACATACAATTCTGTTCTTGTTGTGTCTCTATACATATATATTTCTTTATTCCACATCAGTTATGCCTTTTATTCTTTTATTCTTTTTTCCTCACTATTAACAATTATGTCAGTATGAATGTCAATCATGCAATACCAGTCAGAAGTTGGACACACTTTCTCATTCAAGGGAATGGGAAGGTGTGCCCAAACTTTTGACTGGTGCTGTATATCTCAGTTTTTTCTCAGCCAATCATATGTAAAGCTCGCGGTGAACTGTTAAAGAGCCACTACCTGCCACTGATGGAGAAGCTGAGGAAGAGGGCAGAATGTGTGTTGCTAGAGGAGGAGCAGATGAAAGCCGAAAGGGGTGATAACTCTGAAGCAGAGTTGCAAATACAGGAGAAGTTCACAGTGCTGGTGCGAGACCTCTATGCCTTTTACCCCCTTCTCATCCCATTTGTGGATTCTAATCGGTAGGTCATGCCACCGCAGAGCTTGGATATGAAGGTTATTTTCTGAGATTTTTACAGTTTTTAGATTCAATGGAAAGTGAAACTCACTTTACTAAATGTTATATACTGTATGTCACCCCACCAGAGGCTGGTAATCATCTGGTCCTTCACAAACCTTTTGAACATAAAATTTCCACCAGTGTTAGCTGAAATGGTATAACATTTAGAAAAAATTCTTCATGATTTTGTTATTTACTCAAATGTCCACTTTTTTCTGGAACTATCAATGAACCATCAACCTTTGTTGAATTGTAATAAAAAGATATATAGAGAAAAAAGACAGACAGAGACACGTGTGGCATTGAGTGATTATTTTAGTTATTATTTGAGGCCTATGTTGATCATCACAGCTGTACATTCTGTGATGATAATGTGATGTATTTTGGACTATCTGTCGCAGAGCCAGCTGGCAGAAAGAGTCAAACCCTGAGGCTGAGCAGCTGTTCAGCATGGTGGCAGAGGTCTTTATATTCTGGGCCAAATCTCATGTGAGGATGACATGTAATATTGTTTTTATCATTCTTCTCATGCCAACAAGTGAATCCTTTATCCTATAAATCATGTCATTTTTGTTTCATACAACAGAATTTCAAATGGGAGGAACAGAACTATGTGGTCCAAAATGAAATCAACAACTTGGCTTTCTTGGTCAACAGTGACAAAATCTCCAAGGTCAGCCAAATTCATTCGTTGACCTCATGATCTCTCTTTACATCATAGATATTACTAGTAGTTATATAGTATCCAGAAAATGTTTTTGCAGTTGTCAGTTTAGTCTGACATATGTTCATTTATCTTAATGGCTTTTCAATACTCAGTTTGACCATGAGAAAAAGAGGATGAAGAGAAAGGGAGATCGGTATTCCACACACACCTCTCTCATTGTTGCTTCCATGAAGAGAGTGCTCCCTGTGGGACTCAGGGTTTGTTTTCCAGGAGACCAGAGCCTTATCACGTTGGCCAAGAACAGCTTCACTCAGGTTTGTTGGAAATGCGGACAATACCATCATTAATGTAGCCCCCATGACAGAAGCTTTTAAGATATGAATCATTGTATTTCTTTGATAATCTGCAGTGTGGTATGATTAACTGGGTTCCCACAGGTCATTGAAATCCTTGAAAGGTTGTGAATTTGAGAAAAAAGCAATGCCTTGCTAGCTTTTGAAAGCATAAAAAGACATAGGTCATTGGAAGTGCTTGAATGTATGTATTTTGTGCAAGAATATAAAATGTTTTGCTATGCTGTGTTAGAGAAGGCAAGAGATTAACTAGAGAGAGTAATTAACCTTGATCAGTGTCTCAAACTATGCCGTGTTGAGTCCTTGAATTTCTGGGAATATGGCCTGGAAAGTGCTTGAACAGTCCTTGAATCTGATGGTTAAGAAGGTGTGACAGCCCTGGATTAAGATACCCCTGTTATACAGATGTCATACTGTCCCTTCTTTACTTTTCACAGAAGAACACTGAAGATGAGATTCGGGAGCATGTTTTTAAATGTCTTTTACATCTTCAAAGTCAGGTAAAGATTGTCCCTGCATTTTTTTCTTGTGTATTTTAAACATTTATACAATACAGTATTATTCAAATGTTTATTTCTTTTGGTTATAAAAAAATCATAGATCAGTCTAAAAAATCAGTCTACATTTGGAGCAGAAATGAAGAAGTGCAATTTGACGTGCAAATGAAAAGAAAAAGCTGATATGTTTTGGTTGTATGACTTCCTGTTCTGGATTATCCTTAATTGAAGTGTGAATGAAGTAGATATTGTTTCTACAGTCTGCATATTCATTGACATGCGTGCGCACATGTGACTTTTAATTAAGTCAACAAGTGTGTGGTAAATCAAATTGAAGAATGCTCTTGTAGCCTGTAAAATCCAAAGCTGTGATATACTCACAATACTGTACAGAATATGCATGCAGCATTATTAAATTCATGAGTGAGTGATAAATATGTTTATTCATAAGCCAAGGATGAAAAATGCACAAATATTGCTTCACTATTAGCATAAACACATTTTTAAAATAGAAATTTGATCATATTTTTGCACAGATGTTGCCCCTTTCTTGTTTGCAATGAAATAGTCTCTAGTGAGTCTGTATGGTTCTTGAAAATATGACAATTCAAGTAAATAAAATAATAGCAACAGGTAAAGATTCAGGACAACTTGATTCTTTAATGATGTTCATTACCTATTTTATACCAAAGCTCCTTCATTCATTCTTTCAAGTAGTTTGCCCTGTTGAAAGTGCTCGCTTTGAACTGCTAATTCTCTTTTCTCATTGCCATAAACCTCATTTCCCTGGATTGAGGGCCTCTTGAGCTCTTTCTAAAAATACTTTTAATTGGATGGTTGAAATAAAAGCACTTTTGAATAAAATAAATACATGTGCCATTCTTATTTCTCTTTAAAGACGTCAAAGTGCTTGCAGCAGGAGACCCTTTATTCAGAACACCCAAACCAGCAAAGGGCCACCACTGACAGCCAGAGGACTGTAGACAGGATACTGGAAATTGCTCGAGTCCTATTTTACCTGGACCAGGTGAGTTTTAAAAGAGATGCAAACACGATCTGCTCTATCTTATTATGTGGCATGCATCTTAACCAGACTATCGGGGTGCACCTGTTGTGAGCGTTGTGAGCGAATTTTTCTGTGTGTCTTTAGAGCCATCTTTATGTGTAGTCCTTGCTGGGAAAAGATATCTGGTGAATGTGTAGGCTTTACTTTTATCCATTTTATTGTACAAAAATCCATAAAGAAGACTCTGAGCAGAGTGAAGAATCTCCTGCTCGTAGTATTGCTAGTTAGTGTTGCTGAATTGTTGTTCTCATCTAATTTCAGCTCCACCAGCATTAATTCATTTCTAAGAGCTGTTGTAGGACTATGTTAGGATTTGCTTCCTTTTTGGATATTACAAGGTGTGGAGGCGAATGATAAAAAACATGTCCTTATTTCAAACAGAAATTTATTTTCAGTATATTACATTCAAGAAAGTAATGCCCGCAGTGCTAATGCATGATAAATGAAAGACAAATGCATGAACGTGAACGTCTGCACTAAACTGAAACCCCTTAGGTCATTGGAGGTTCATGTGCACTGCCTTGTTGCATTTATCTATATCTGATTTTGGGTTCAGGTGGAACATCCACAGAGAAATAAAAAACCTGCGTGGCACAAGGTCCTATCCAAGCAGAGAAAACGAGCAGTGGTGGCCTGTCTAAGGATGGCTCCCCTCTACAATTTACCCAGGTACAAACACATGATGTGTATGCAGATGCTTTGGTCCCACTGAATCGCTGTTAATGCTCAGGTTAATTGCTTATTAAATATTAGTAATATTCATTTTGCACTCAGTGAGCCTTATCATGGGGAGATAATGATCCAGTAATATACCTTGTAGGTTTTAGTGTAGGTGATTGTATTGGAAATAGTCTTCTCAGTCCTCTGAAATTATGAAGGAATAAAAGGCAGTAAAGGCAGTAAAAATAATGAAATTAAGGTTAATCATCAAGTTAACCTTTGAGTGATACGGTTTTTAAATTGCAGTAATTTTGTTGCTTGATACATTAGCTGAAGGCTTTAATTTGATCTGCTGATAGGTACAAAATAAGTCGGGGAAAACCATAATTTAACATCACACGTTAAAGTTCTTTCTTCACCCAAGAAAGAACTTTTTTTGCAGTGAAAATGTTGTATGAACATATGCAGTAGCACCATGAGACTACACGCCTATTTAGGTGTGTAAATGGCAGCTCTGCATCACATGGGAGACACTACTGTGATGAAAAGGTAATGTAAATTAGTCACAAGCATGTCAAGTCCAAAGGGAGTAAACGTATTTGCATATGAAAGGCCTCTGACTGTATGTGGTTTGTAGGTGATGTAGAAACATTAATTTGTTGTTTGTATGTTGTGAATTATAGCTGTAGTGCAGCACTCTTAAGTCTCTGGTGGATGTAACGATCATCACTTCAGATAGACATAAGAGGCCTTGATAAATGATTAATAACGGGCCTCTTCTGTGCTCTATATAATAGTTTTCTTCTATGCTGCCTGTTTGTTTTAAACCTCTTATTGCATGTGTGTAATGCCAATAAGACAAAATCAAATGTCTTGTTGTCTCTTCGCCCTCCCATCTCCACCCTCAGGCACAGAGTGATCAACCTGTTCCTCCAAGGCTACAATAAATCTTGGATATCAGCTGAGGACCACAGTTTTGAGGAGGAGCTAGTGGAAGATTTAGCTGTGAGTGGAAAAGGATAAAATAATTCTGTAAAAATTTTGTATTATTCATGTTTTTTTAACATTGGAGTAAAAGAGGCCTGTATTTTGAATTATGATCAAGTGAGAAACATAAAATGAAGATGAATTGGACAAATACGGCACAAAATTGCTTTTGATCATTCCACATTATAAGCAAGTGTGTGTTGTGTCCATTCAATCCACACTCACCTCTGAGCTCTTGAGGACAGTGGCTGACCAAACTGTCTTCACCAGGCTGACTGACCGTAGAAAAGTACTGAACAAAAATATTTTGATAAATCATCATGTTTATTTATTGATTCATTGGTTTTATTAACTGGGTGGGTAGAGGGAAACAGCCAATAGTTAAACCAGCAAGCTCATAGCTATGCTGGAAAATATTCAGGCCTTTCAACTGTGTGTTCATGTTGTGTATGTTTGCTCTCTGGCAAACACACACTATATACACAAACCTGCACTGTATAAATGTTAGTCAGTCACCAGAGGTTGTGGACGGCCAGTGTGTAACAATTTTTAAGAGCACACATTAGTGTCTATACTCTCTCTTCGGACTGCAGAAGGGAGGAGTGATGGAGCTGTGTGGAGGTGACAGAGAGGAAGAAAGGGATGTGAAAGAAGGTGCCAAACCAATCGATCCCCTCCTACAACTCATTACACTCTTCAGTCGAAGCGCCCTGACAGAAAGGAGGTGCGTGTGTATGTGTGTGTTGATTATAAAAGATAACATGAAGTAGAAACCCCCCATTCTACTTTTATTATTGCTCAAACCCATCATCAAGTGTGATTTTTTTTTTTCTTTTTCTGTCCAACATCTGTGGTCATTTTTTTCTGAAACTCTTTTTTCTGAAACCTTTAATGTTTTGATTATCCCTAGGTTCACCTTGCAAAACATATTTTGTTATTAGAAATTTTTAAATGTTGTGATTTAAATTGTTGTGATGCCTCTTTTGATCTAATGCTTCTATTTGTCAGACAAACTTGTGAATATGTATTCTGATAGCGTCACGCATCTTACATGCCGCCTGAGAGCACAACATTAAATTAACTTTGTCATTATAAAGGCATCACGGATGGGAGTTGAAGAACACTCCCACTTACACTGTCACACCAAAGATATCAAATATGATCACATCAGCCAGATTCCAGTCGCACTGGTGTAATAAATAAAAAGGTTCAGTGCCACATGGCAGTCTTGTGAAAAATGGTCACGCTCTGCTGTAGATCCACACACTGCCTAGGGGCATTTTGAGGCGGTGCTGCATTCAACTACTGTATGTAATCCAAGGGGGATCACGTAAAAACACTGACTGTGAATAGATGTGATGAGGACCTGCTACAGATTGGCCCTGATCCTGTCATTGATTAGCTGGTTGTTTTTAGAATGCTGTATCTTTTAATTATTTTACATATACTGATATTATCTCATCTGTCTTTCTTGTTCACAGCGAGCTTGGAAACGACCATCTGTATAACTCCTATGCTGCTATTATGGCCCAGGTAAAAGTGAGAATGATGTCATTGGTAGTACCTAAATATTTGTGTATGTGTTCAACTCATGAATGAAATCATTTAAATTGTGCATTATTTGAAAGGAGTTATATAAAAATGGTCCTGATTCTGGAGGCCAGAGGAGTGCTCAGTAGTAAATACTTACTAAAAAGTACTTACGGTACATGTTGCAGACACTGCTGTAAAGGTTACTTTGGGTTGACGATCAGTTACCAGTGTTTGACAGCAATAAACACTAAAGAGACCTATACTGAACATCCTGTGCTATATTGATTTCTTTTAATATTGCTTTCATGTTTTTGCTTTTATTCCTTGTACATGACAAGGGTAATATATAAGAAAAATAGTATAGTTGAGTTGAACTCATAGGACTTCGGCAGTCATTCCTTCAGTGGTGGTAGGGGTAAATGCTTCACTGGGGTCATCAGGTGGGCACCCCCCTTTCTTGGTGTTTTGTTGATAGGCCCACACAGCAACAGAACTTCAAGAGGATCAGTGAAGTCTGGGTTCTGTCAATGATTCAGTTCTGTTTATGTGGACTGTAAATCATAACCAGTGGTCTGGGGTAGGGGTAAAAAGCTTCACTAGTGTCATCGGGTGGGCGTCCTCTGTCCTTGGTGTTTTGTTGATAGGCTCATGACACTGCCAGAGGGCTCTCCGCTTCTACCCCTCCTGCTGGCTGATGGTCATCTTGATGCCCAGTTCTTGCCCTTTTCTTTTCAGCCAGAACCAGATGCTCCCTCGGCAGCCTCTGCCAGTGACTTGATAGTCTGTTGGAGGGGCTGCCTCAGACTCCTATCCCTTTCAGCAGGCTGGTGGTTGATGTGGCCACAAAACCCCTGCAGCTTTTGCTTCAGTTGCTAGATTGGAGTACTTCAGCTTTTTGCATTTGTATCCTTCACCGACTGGATCCTTCCATGGCACAGTCAGTTCTATGATAAACAGAGCCTTTTGTGAGACTCACCACAGGATCAGATCTGGCCTGAGACTGGTCGTAATGATCTGTGGAAAGGTGAGCTTCTGATCTAGATCGACCTTCATCTTCTAATCCCAGGCAGTATCCAGTAGGCTTGATTCTTTTCTCGCAGTTGACGTCTTTGGTAGCTTTCCTGCTGGTACAAAGGCTATGGTGTTTTAGAAACCAGGGATTGGGGGAGAGAGGGCATTGTTGTTAGTCCTCCTTTCTTCCAGCACTAATGCCAGTGGCTGAATGACCTGGTGAAGAGATGCCTGAATTAGTGAATCAGGGAAAAGGTGTGTTTGTAGGTTTTGTATCTCTATAGCGATTCATTTTGCACACTTTTTAAAATGGCCTTTTTTGTACTTTGCTCTGTCAGAGTTGCCACACAGAGGATGATGATGATGAACAACAGGAGGTGGAAAGCTTTGAAGTGAGTGAATGAGCTCTCTTGAAATTGATGTTTAATGCTTCTTCCATACAGTTTTTAATCTTGATCTCTTTTTTCATCTTATTTTTTCCATTGCGATAATAATAATAATAATAATAATAATAATAATAATAATACATATAAGAATTAGTAATATTGAGACATTTAGTTGTATTTAATGAATAAAAAGTATTAACAACATAGACAACTCAAACTAAGACAAATTAATAAAAAGCTAAGAAAATGTATTATTTGACACAATGAATTGTCCCGTTTGTGGCTCAGGAGAAGGAGATTGAGAAACAGAAGTTGCTGTACCAGCAGGCCAGGCTGCATCATCGTGGAGCTTCAGAGATGGTCTTGCAAACCATCAGCGCGAGCAAAGGTAGGAAAGGTTAACTACCGAAGTACATTACTGATATTAAGGTTTGTCTGTGGCTTAGTTGATTGGCATTGTTTCTGTAGAAGAGCTAGCTGTAAGCGATAGACTTCATGACTCCCTGACTTAGTAACTGAGATCAAAGTGAAGCTTTTCTTTGTGATTCAGTTCATGTTCAGTTTCCCTAGATGAAACAGGAGATTAGCTGTCAGTGTTATTCACCCCTGCCTTCAAATATGTATCATGTAGCAGTCATGTAATATTCTTTTGAATCAGACTGTACATCCTCTGATTGTGATTAATTTCACATCCCATTAGGGGCAATGGGCTCCATGATTGCCCCTACACTGAAGCTGGGTATTGCTGTTCTCAACGGAGGGAATGCCACTGTTCAACAGGTACTGCTTCGGTGTCTCTCCAAAAACTGTTGCTTGGATCCATAAAATAGGTCTGAATAGTCACTGCATCTTTGACATTAGCCATTTCTCCCTTTCAGAGAGGAACAGAGATTTTAATATCATGGATGAAAAGATTATTATAATTAACACAGATAAAATAAAGTAGAGTTAAGATTAGATAAGGTAACGCTAAGAAAAAAGGTTATTGCAGCAGCTCGATTAAAATGCTTGATTAACTGCATTCTATTAGAAATATATGAAACATGAGTGCAATAATTCTTTATAGAAAAAACACAAAGCACGAATATTAAAACTAGAAATATAAATCTGTGAAATATAATATACAGTAAGCAGTTGTGGACTGTGGGAGAAGTAGGCTACTGTTGCAGCAGCTGCAAAACAAATGTGATGATATTAGTTTTCAAGTCATGGTTACACTTCACGTGTTCACTCACTAGAGTCCATCACTACAAGACTATTTTTATTATCTTATTTCTATGAAGGGCCCTTTTTTCAGCTCATATTCAGAACATATCACTTTTAATAAAACAGTAATTTGAAGCAAATCTGCCTCAGATGAGATCCTCCTCAATTTATCTTGTCTTTGATGCTTTATGTGATAGAAAATGCTGGATTATCTTAGAGAGAAGCGAGATGTTGGCTTCTTTCAGAGCATGGCTGGACTCATGCGGTCATGTAGGTGAGTGAATATAGGAAAATATCTCTGACAAGTCCTTTCAAATGTCAAGAAGGCTGACAGGCTTCACATTCTGATAGATAAAAAATGGTAAGAGCGCAAAAGCTTTGCTTATCCTTTTGTATATGTGTGTGTGTGTGTCTCTATCCAGCGTTCTGGATCTAAATGCATTTGAGAGGCAGAACAAAGCAGAAGGATTAGGCATGGCCATGGACGAGAGCTCAGGTACTGTATTCATATGGAAATAAAAAAGAGCAATTTCTGTGAAGCAATGTCAGTAGCAGTAGAGCCAACTGTGAGATCCTTGGCCATGAACATACTCTAAATTCACACTCTAAATTTCTGCCTTCCTATTTTGCCTTTCTCAGTTTTGAATGTTATAAACTGCTGTCTCCTTTCTCTCCATTATGGCCTGATTTCTCTGTTCTCTTCCTGCAGTCTCTCATTCATTCTGTCAAACTCCTCCTTACAGTATTACTCCTTTCCTTTGACCTTGCCCTTCATCCATTTATTTCTTGCCATTTTCTGCCCATCTTTTTCCCAGGAGAGAAGGTGATGCCTGATAAAGACCTAACCTGTGACCTATTCCGTTTTCTGCAGCTGCTCTGTGAAGGACACAACTCAGGTTATTTGTCCTCTGCAGAATCCACTCTCACATTGTCACAAAGTTCACATAAAGTATATATGTCGCAAAAATAAAGGATCACATATTTGTAACACATACTTAAAGGAAAGAAAAAAAAAAGAAAACAGGCTATGTGTTTTGCCACATATAAATTACGGTAATGAAAGTGTAGCATTGATTTGTGATTTGAAATTGCTTTGGGCTCTAGTTGGCGTCCATTTTACAGTTAAATTATCCACACTGGGTAAAATACATTACAAAGCTCCTTTCACATTTGATCCAAAATGCTCATACTTTTTTATATGTGTTAGATTTCCAGAATTACTTGAGAACACAGACAGGCAACAACACGACTGTCAACATCATTATATCCACTGTGGACTATTTACTAAGAGTACAGGTAAGCTTAAAATAATGAGTCCTCCTTTGTGATGCTGGATTAACTAAACAAACCAAACTACAGTAGTACACAGATGTTCCAGTTATTGCTTAGAGATATTTGTTTGACCATTACGCTTTGATGATCACTGCAAACCCTTACAGGGCTACAGTGTAGATAGAGTTAAATCTGTCAACATCAAATATCTAATCTTAAATTCATTATGATGTAATTTTAACATTACATTTAGTCTTTTATTGATAACAATGATTTTTTGTTGGTTTAATTAGGCCCATGAACATACTGTGTGTAAAACATTTTTTTCCTATGCAATGCTGTAGGACTCAATCAGTGACTTCTACTGGTACTACTCGGGGAAGGACGTGATTGATGTACATGGGCAACACAACTTCTCCAAGGCCATCGATGTGGCCAAGCAGGTCTTCAACACGCTCACTGAGTACATACAGGTTAGTAAGTTTCCATTCCCTCTAGGTATAACAGCACCTGCCTTGTGGCTTTTACTAGTTGAGATGTTTCTTAAAAGTGAACCAGCTCACATTATCAATGTTTGCATTAAGGGCCCATGTACTGGCAACCAGCAGAGTCTAGCTCACAGTCGGCTGTGGGATGCTGTGGTGGGTTTTCTTCATGTCTTTGCCCACATGCAGATGAAGCTCTCTCAGGTATAGAACATTGATTCACTGACATTTAATTAACTTAGTTCCCTGTTGCTAGAGGTGATAGTGTAGGGTTTCTACCCCAGCACTCCTTATTTTTTGTCTGCTAGCAGTTTTGATACAAAACTTTTGTTGTTAATCTGTTGTTGCTCTCAGTATAAACGTCTCTCATAAGGTGTAAAATTTAAGATGTGAAATAAATTGTACAATATGTAAAAAATGTAACTGTTATTTTCTTAAATACAGGATTCAAGGCAAATTGAGCTCCTGAAAGAGCTCATGGATTTACAAAAGGACATGGTTGTGTTTTTGCTTTCCATGTTAGAGGGTAAGATTTCCACATATACAGCTGTTTATGATCATAAATGAGTAACAACTGAATAAAGTTATCAGTAATCCTGAAATGTATTTCTCTGCTTGTCTCTCTTCCCTGCAGGTAATGTCGTCAATGGAACAATTGGAAAGCAGATGGTGGATATGTTGGTGGAATCATCAGGCAATGTGGAGATGATCCTCAAGTTTTTTGACATGTTCCTCAAACTTAAAGACCTCACCTCCTCAGATGCCTTTGGAGAGTATGACCCTGATCGTAAGGGATACGTCTCCAGGAAGGACTTCCAGAAAGCCATGGAGAACTGCAAACGTTTTTCCCAAGATGAGACTCATTTCCTCTTATCCTGCATGGACACTGACGAAAGTGAAATCCTGGATTATGAGGCCTTTGTGGATCGCTTCCATGAGCCGGCCAAAGACATCGGTTTCAGCATCGCTGTTCTCCTCACCAATTTGTCTGAACACATGCCCAACGATTCAAGACTAAAGACATTCTTGGAACTGGCAGAGTGTATCTTGACTTACTTCCAGCCCTATCTGGGTTGTATTGAGATCCTTGGCAGTGGGAAGCGGATTGAACGTGTCTATTTTGAGATCAGTGAATCCAGCCGCACACAATGGGAGAAGCCTCAGGTCAAGGAGTCCAAGAGACAGTTCATTTTTGATGTGGTCAATGAGGGTGGAGAGAAAGAAAAAATGGAAATGTTTGTCAATTTCTGTGAAGACACCATCTTTGAGATGCAGCTTGCATCCCAGATATCTGGCTCTGACTCTGGAGAGCGATGTGCTGGAAAAGGAGCAGAGGAAGACAAGAGTGAAGAGGAAGGCCTGGACAAAAGAGGAATGTTTTTCATGTATTATTGGTGGTTACTGCTGACATCTATACTTTCTGTCAAAAATTTGAAGTCACTGATGAAAATGACTCTGAAGGATATCCTCATGTCAGCTATTTTCTTCCTCAGATTCATTTTAATGGCTGTGGTACGGTGTGTTTGTTTTCTTATCCGGAGTATCATATATGTACTGTACATAGCCTTTGTCAGTGGTGGCCTCATAGAGGGGGCCAAAAGGATGAGAATATCAGACTTGCTTGGTGGTATCCTTGAGCCAACGCTTGATGAGGTCATGGAGGTGCCAAGCGTTGTGGAGCAGCTGAGGAAGTACTCAGCCAGTTTCTCCTCACAGAGAGAATTGAGGGAGATCGGGCAGGTGGGGGGTATGACCTCCTCCAGGGGGGTGGATGTACTGAAAGACATATTCGGCCTCAAAGTGAAGAAGGAGGGAGGTCAATACAGACTTATAACAGAAGATCTCACCGCCAGTCTGACCGACCTGTTCAACACAACTTCCAAAACAATTACCACCACTTTTTCTGACAAACATCAGGGGATGGTATGGATTCATTTGTATCTGTGGATACACTTATATCTACACATATAATATTATTTGACACTCAATATGTTGTATTTATAAGTTTTTTCTTGTTATGTCTAATTTTTGTAATTTTGCACAGCTTTGATATTATACTGATCCATATTAATTTTTAATTTCCTTGATTTTACTGCTTGCAGTCCCAGGCTCACATCACCACAGAAGAAAAAGCAGACGAGAAGATGCTTGAATTAGAGAATGAAGAGTAAGTCAGTCTCTTGTGCATTCTTGTTCTAAAACCAATAAAAAATACGTTAAATTCATCAGATTAAGCACAGAGTCTGATTTCATGATCTCAGATATTCTCTTTTCAAAATGAGGCTCTCTGACCTTCCCTCTGTTTGTGTTGGGGCTATTTTCAGAGGGAAAGGATCTGAGGAAAAAGTTGGAAAGGAGAAAGCAAAGGCAGAACGGAGAGCCAGGAGATACTCTAAGTCAGAGGAACCAGGGAGCCAACATTCTGCCCTCTGGGAAACGATAAGCACTCATAACAAGAGCCTGCTGGTAATATACAAATACACTCATACATGCAAATGCACTAATACATACAAACATGCAAACACTGACACAGATAAGCACAATGCACAATCACAGAGCATCCACTTCAATTTGCATGATCAGATACAAACATATACAGACAGAAAACATCTTAATGTTTTTGTCCCTCTTTTTATCCAGAACTACTTTGCAAGGATATTTTATAACATGCGCCTGCTGGCTCTATTTGTCACCTTTGCAATCAACTTCATCCTCCTCTTCTACAAGGTGAGAGTGCTCATGTGAAATAAATTGTAAAGTACTAAATTGCCTCACTTGGAGAGGTTAAAAGACCTGTTGTGTTAGGTTAATTGTAGAATCACAACCATGCTGCGTATAGATTCCCTTGAGACTGTATAACTATTCATAAGCAAAGGTTTAACTAAAGTGCGGGTATTCCCAGATAAAAGATACATTTTGTTCCCAGGTGGCATCATTGCCCACATCACAAGAAGAGGAAGGATTTCTTGCATCTGTTTACAGCGAGGACTCAGCTACTGAAGAAGACGATGAGGGCAGAGTTTATTTTGTGCTTGAGGAGAGCAGTGGATACATGGAGCCATCTCTCCATTTCCTGGCTGTCGCGCACACACTTATCTCCTTCTGTTGTATTATTGGTTACTACTGCCTCAAGGTATAATGGCTTGAACATGTCATTTTGCAGATTTGAAATGAACCCACTTTCCATCTCATTTCAGTCCATCATATACTGTAGATTTACAGTACATTTTAAAAAAATTGCTGACTAATTGAGAATATAGCACATTGTATACAAAGATGGGCTTTGACCCAGCAGCCGTCTGTTGATTCAAAGAGACAAATGATGTGACTGGCAGGTACCTCTGGTGATCTTCAAACGTGAAAAGGAAGTGGCTCGAAGACTGGAGTTTGATGGGCTGTATGTGACAGAGCAGCCCCCTGAGGAGGACATCAAAGGCCAATGGGATCGACTGGTCATTAACACACCGTATGTTCATAGCCACATAATCAACTGGGCTGATGTCATATTGAATCACCATTGAATATTGAATCACCATATTGAATCATCATTGAATCACCAAATTATAAATTATTAATTAATAAATTCAAAAAAATGTTTTTTCATACTAACATACTCATACAAGTATGTTACATGTATCATGTTTTATACCTAAGGTTTTATAAAGTCATTGCCAGCAACTATTTATTGTTGTTACATGTTGCTACAGAGGTTTTCCACTCGTAGTGATGTTTCTGTTTCAACAGTTTCATTACATTTTTTATTATTATTTTCCATATTAATATCTTTTGATACTATTTGTTGTTCTTTTCAGGTCATTTCCTAGTAATTACTGGGATAAATTTGTGAAGAGAAAGGTAAGATCTCCTGAGAAACTGATTCTACACAGCGAAAACATTATGCATTCTATTCTAAATGTGCTTATGCATGTATGTAATTGTGTGCATCTTTCACTCAGTGACACTGAATTAAGAAACTAACTGAAATTTAATGAACCATTTAATGACAGGTGTAATTATTCCCCTATCAGGTACCAAAATGATTTTATTGTCTCCAGAGAGAGACGGTGCAACACTTTCAGCTTCCTCATTCAGATTAACTCTCCTGTAATGAAGGGAAATCAAATTCTTTTTTGCTTCAAGAAATTCTTTAGTCAATTTTCTTTTATAAGGAGATCTTTGTTGACTTGAAAAAATCCAGATAATGTGCTGTAGAAAAAGAAAATCATAGGTTTGTTAAAATAAACTAAAAGTTCAGCGATCAATAAATCAAGACAACCAGCTATTAAAATCCTTTAGTCTTCAGATCTTCAGAAGCAACTCTCTTCTACTTCTCAAATAAAAGGCATCAGAGCAGGAGCCCACAGTATGCACCTTCATCAGAGGACACTGGCTAGAAAGAATATCAGCCAACACTTTCAAGTTATATTTATACTGTATTTAAAGGGGCACTTTTGCAACTTTCTTTTTTATCTTGATGACTTGATACATAAGCATAGGAATGGGCTGTTAATTAGAGTAATTTAAAGATAAGGTAAAATAGCTTTTTATTGCTGCAAACACCCACATTAGAAGAAGTGAAAGTTGCTATTAAGCGCATAATGTCCTTTGAAAGAAATATATTGACTTTCGAGATAATTTGGCAGATTTTTTTTTTTTTTTGCCACCAGGGAGGCCACTTGGTCTATATAAAGTATGCCTGGCGCTACCCCATTACATTTAATACTCTGTATTGCATCATTTTAAAAGCCTGCAGTAAAACAGATGGTACAGTATAATGCTTTCAAGTGCTTCTGGGAATCCACTTTTGAGTTTGGAGGTTGTACAGTAGATATTGCTTGTAAGTGCTTATGTTTGTAACAAAATGAGCCCAGTAATGAAACTAGACTTTGGTTGGCTCTTGTTTTAAGTTTATAAGTAAACTGACAAAGCCACATTACAGTACAATGAGAGAAACATCTGCATTTGTTAAATAATTCATATTTTAAATATTTACTATCCAAGGTTTACTGTACACAACACACATACTTTAGTTGGAAGATAAAGAGCAAAGTATAAGCCTAATTATTTATATTAGATAGCAGTCAATGAAAATAACATGAACCAGAGTTAAACAAAGGGTTGGACAAAGGTTGTTCAGAAGAATTCAAACAGAAATCTCTTTTTCTTCTTCATCCCGATGGACAGACTCTCGAAAACTATTGTTCCAGTCAGTGTGTGTAAACCTGTCTTCTTATTCTGTCAGGTGATGGACAAGTATGGTGAGTTTTATGGCTGTGAGAAGATCAGTGAACTCCTGGGTCTGGACCAGGCTGCTTTAGACTTCAGCTCTGAGAGAAAAGAGAGGCTCAAGAGAGAAACTGCCTGGAGTGTTCTGTGAGTAGATAAAACATAAAAAAATACCCAAGTCTTTGAAATTCTGCATTCATAAAAAGTATCCATGGGAAACTGCAACTATTTAGTCATTTATTTTGCATTGAGTACTGTTTTAGACAGTAAATAGTTGTTTCTTGTTTTTCATACGGTTTAGTTTAACACATCACACATCCAAGGACAAGTTCTTCAAAAAATGATCAATTGTGTTTTTATTTCAGTATGTTGAGCATCTGGCTGTACACAAAGAAACTTCCAGTGGTGAAAATCATATGGCGTACTATGTTTCTCTGGGAAATGGCTGCAATGATGTTTGCATACAGACAGCTTAAAAGAGAAATGTTCAAATAAGGAAATCGATACGATATATTCTGTAATACCTTTTATTGGTAGAGGTGAATGGGAATCTCACATGGCCCCTCCAATAAACATTAACAAGATGGGCTTATTTACTATGTCAAGCTCTTGTCTGGGCCTTGTTAGTTACACCTTGAAATAACATTTCAGACGATTGCTTCGCTGCTGTCATCATTAATAGCCTATTCCATTATTAATGGCCATTTCACTAATATGTGTATGTGTTTGTGAGGTTGTATGTTTGTGTGTGTAACCATAGCAAGGATGGCCAGACAAAAGAAGGTCCTAGAACATTATGTTGTACTTGAGGAAGAACAGGACATTCTGCAATGAAGTCACATAACAGACAAGCTCTTTTAGAAAAGACGTTGTAGCAACATGGATCTGATTTTAGCCATGGACATTTTGACCTTATTCTCCAGTTTCTTGTCATCATGTATCTTTCTGATAATGCTTTTTTTCAGATTTAACTCCATTGACATGAAGTACCAGGTCTGGAAACTAGGAGTTGTATTCACTGATAATGTAAGTCCAGCTGGCAAAATATTCTCTGTAATAATTTTTGGCTTTTGCTTAGTTTGTTTGTATATGCCCTCATGTTACGACAAAGCCAAAATAAATGTGTCACTTCCTGCAATTTATGTTAAAAGATAATGTAATATGACCGAGGAGTGTGTGTAAAACATATCTAATATTTTACGACTCGTCTCTCATTTGTTTGATCTCTTGTCCTGCTGTTGATTTTGTTTGATATAATTGCACACGCTGCAGAAGTGACGATGGTAATATCCTGTGATTCTGTCTTATCTAAAATACACATTTGTCTGTCTATCTGGTCTGGTAATCTATATCGCCTGTTTTTATGTGTGTATGTGCTTGTGTGCGCTTGTGTTTGCAGTTCTTCTTGTACTTGGCCTGGTATATGGCCATGTCGGTTCTGGGTCATTATAACAACTTCTTCTTTGCTGCCCACCTTTTGGATATCGCCATGGGCTTTAAGACACTTCGCACCATCCTTTCCTCTGTAACACACAACGGGAAACAGGTGTGTGTGTGTGTGTGTGTGTGTGTGTGTGTGTATGTGTCAGTCTGTCTTTACTCTTCCATCCATCTGTCTTACAAGCACATGATGTTTGCTTTCACGCTGTAGGCTGTTACTGGGGGGTTTTCTGAGATGAAGAAGTGTATTAAAGCTCATCTGTCTCTGTCTATCCATGTGTAATTATGTGTGTGTCTGTCAGTTGGTCCTGACTGTAGGCCTGTTGGCGGTTGTGGTGTATCTCTACACTGTTGTGGCCTTCAACTTCTTCCGGAAGTTTTACAACAAAAGTGACGATAAGGACACCCAAGACATGAAGTGCAATGACATGCTTACTGTGAGTTAAATTAGCATATGGGCACACAGACATATATGCTCAAACACATACACATTGTAATCTCTATCTCTATCTATCTCTGTCTCTCTATATTTATCTTTCTAACACAAACACAGCTACATACCTAATTTTCTCTCTACTGGGATCGAGAAGGTGGAGGAGGATTCTGACAGTGATCCATATTGTTGAAGTGCGAACAGCCTCTCGTCTAACCCTTCCACTACTTTTCCATAAAATGATGGACGCATGGATAGAAAACAGCCCTTCAATCCTAAGCAGAGCTCTTTGTTTGGCCATTCACAACATTGACACCCCACCGCCTGCTCTATTCTAATGTGGACTCTGCTGTCACTCATGCAAGCAGGCGGATGGGCAGCGATAGCATTTGAATAAAACCCTACTATTATAGGAGGCAGGTGGTATTACATTAAATCCTCAGTCACACCTCATTGTGTTATTGTTTATGCTTGACTTTGAGCAGCACTTTAGCAACAGTGATTTTCAATACCTTTCACATCATTACAACACCACAACAACAATTTTCCAGCCAAGTACAATTCAAAATGGCAAAAAATATTAATCTGAAAATAACAAAAAGACATTTCACTCTCTACTCAGTCTCCTCCTGAACTTACAAAAAAAGCACCAGTTTCAAATGAATTGAATTTTCCTTGAAAGTTTATCAGCTAGTACAGCAGTCAATGTTTATTTTGTTTTGTTTAAGTTTCTTGAGGAAAACATCATCCTTGGCACTTAAAAGCACAGTAAAGTCCCTGCTAGCAACTTGACTGTTAATTATTCTTGCCTCATACTCTTACATAAACCTCCTTATGGGGCAATGTACTGTCTGAGGCGAAGAATATTGATTAAAAAATCCCCCACCATTCTGTGAAATTGTGTAAAAATTATATTGCTGCCTCCTCCCCCAAAAAGCGTTGAACATAGAGGCAGGCATGAATGCATTAGATAAATTCTCATTTTGTTTTGGAGCTTGAGTTTTCAGCGTACAGTGCTAACCTTGGAGTTTGGACAAACAATACTCAAGTTTGCCTTTATTACATTATATTTTCTTTACTTTCCATCCACTGTATCTTTGTCAAACACAGTCAGAGAGAACGTGTGTCTGATGTGTATGGTTTGAGTGTCTCATGGGAGAAGGTGGAATGCATGCTGTCTAATAAATAAAAATATATTTTATTTCAGTGCTACATGTTCCACATGTATGTGGGCGTGCGTGCAGGTGGGGGCATTGGTGACGAGATCGAGGACCCTGCTGGTGATGAGTTTGAAGTGGAACGCGTTGTCTTTGACATCACATTTTTCTTTTTTGTCATCGTCATCCTCCTGGCCATCATCCAGGGTGAGTCACACAGTACAGCTCAGCTTGAGGAAATGCGCATTTCCAAAAAATGCATTTACATATACACGTATACCATATAGCATATGTACTAAGACACAAGTGCATACAATGTATTCAACCTTTTTGACCAGAATGCATTTGATGAATTTTTCATGTGCATTGTGTTTATCCCCCTGAGTCCTTAAGTTCCTCTGACACCTGCATTCAGACACAAGCACGGCCATGCATATGTGTACTTGTGCCCAAACAGATCTGCAGACACACATAATCATGTTCTTTTTTTCAGGCTTGATAATTGATGCCTTTGGGGAGCTTCGTGACCAGCAGGAACAGGTGAAAGAGGATATGGAGGTGAGATTTGACACTTTTTCTTTCACACACAAACACTCACTCTTGAGTGCACACACACTTGAACCCTGACATGTACCTTGCAAACAATTTGAGTACATTTTGAGTGTGTTATCGAAGTTGTTCAGTATGCAATGCTGCTTCAGATTTAGGTACAAAGACTATTCAAGGATAAATGTACTGTAAATATTTGATCAACTTATCTGAAGGCATGTCATACTACACAGCATGTTGGCTGATATGTCCCTTGCATCTCTAGGTCGTTGTAACAATACTGATTTAGCAGCAGGTTCAATGAGGCCAGTAGCTATATAAGCTTGAGGCTTGAGGTGTGGGTGAAGTGGTGACTGTGCGTGTACAAGATTAAGTAGATTCAGATGTTGTTACAGGAGCTTGTGTCACAGGAAACGATCTTACGATTGGCCTTAATGAGAGGATACCATTATCTCTTTCTCCTGGATAATTGGTGGGTAATCACTATAGCATATTTAATCTAAGTAGAATTAATTCCTGTTATTTAAAATAATTTCGAGTGTTATTGGCACTAATAGAATATACAGTTTTGACAAAATACATATCACTTGCCGCCTCTCCTTGCTACTTTCAGTCTTTCCTTTCACACAGGCTTGTATACTGACACAATTAGTGTTGTTAGAGAATGTAAATTTAGGTGGAGCCTAATAATTAAAGGCTAGATGCTGTAGAATATAAATTTCTTCTTGATAATGATTTCAAAATTGCATTGAGTTGATGAACTGGACTTACGTGTAATGCTTGTTTTGTTGGAGTCTGTGGAGTAGTTTTATTTACCAGATGCATGCATCCCTCAGTGATATGCCTTTAAAGGCTGTAACAAGTGTGAAGGGAACCTTACCAAAGCAGATTCTGCAGGTAGAGCAAGTAAGATTAAAAGAGGCTGTATTGTGTGGCAGGCTGACAATCTTCAACAGGTACAAAGTCAGAACAGAGTCCAAAGGTGCAAAGAGGCAGGCAGGTAATCAAGGCTGGACGGCTGAGGCAACAAAGCAGCATAGCTGATCTAACAAACAGTGGTGAGCTACCCTCTAAATGCTGAGGGAAAGGGTACATATGTGATGTCACTGAGCACATAGATCCTATAGTTACTCCCATTTGAGTGGCAAACACACAGTCGCCAGCAACTGCCCTTGTGCATTCATGTGGAAAAAACACATCACATGGAAAAAATATGAAAAATCTTTGAGCTGTTTTGCATTTGAATGTAAAACAGATTCAGAAAGAATTCAAACAAGAGCTGTGAAACAATTATGAGGAGGAATATATTATCGTACTAGTAGTAATAGTATTCTATTCTATTCTATTCTATTCTATCAGTATATAGTACTGTATTATCATTGTTTTGTCTGAAATCAGTTGTGTGCTTTCATTAAGTCTCTATATAGCCCCTTTCCTACTATGTGAGTGTTGCAAAAAATAAAACCACAGCGATGCAGCTTCCTCTGCTGCAGTGGTCCATTAGCAATGATAAATCAGTCCGAACTGTTACCTCTATCCTCCAATAATTTGTACCCATAAATAGGAATGACCTAAAATACATATTGCATTAACCCCAAAACATAATTTTTGTATTGCTTCTTTTCGTGTCATATCATTTTATCAGCACAAACCTAGTAAATATGGACAAAAATAATAAAGATAATGACTATTTGGTACCCAAAAAGGGTGGAAATGCTTAACAAAAATAAAATAAAATCTGTGTCTTATGAAAACCTGTTTAGCAAGTAATCCTGGAAAGATTCAGATTGCTCTTATTTACAGTCATTTGTGGGGGTCCTTTGAGTGTCAACTTAAATGAGTCATATTGTTTTACCAGCAGCCTAAATACCACATTTGAGTCACAGAGCACTAAAAATGGACTCTGGTCCTTAGTAGTTTATTTTATTTTTCTTCAAATATATTCTAGAGATCATCATGTTTGTCCAAGTCTTTATGAACCATTACATATTTACCTTTCTCCTCCTACAGACCAAGTGTTTTATATGTGGAATGGGAAGTGAATATTTTGATACAGTCCCTCATGGATTTGAGACTCACAGTCTACAGGAGCACAACTTGGCCAACTATCTGTGAGTTGATTCATGCTCACTACTTTCATGCCTGACTTTGCGATTGTCTCAAACTAATAATTTTGCAAACACTAAAACTGCAATTGGTTATATTTTTACTAAAATGGCAGGAACTACATTTGCTATGTTACCTTTCACAGTTATAGTAAAGTGAATATTGTCCACCATCACTAAACCTTTATAAGAAACAAAACAGAATATTAAAAAACACAACTATACCTCAGTCAGTCGTCTGACTGGTTAATCACTCATCCACTTCTGTTTAACAGTATGTCATGAACCATTATTTCCAAACTTTGATACCAAGCCAGTTCTTGGTGTAAACTATTCAAGGCAGTATTATCATCAGCATCATTTAGACTCAAACGGACTTGTTTTTTTCTCACAAATACATGCATTGGTTTGTAATAACAATCAGCTGAAAAACTGCATATCTCGCAGTCGTAGCAACAAATGCTTAGGACCAAACTTCTTGCATATTGGTCCTTAGACTTAAAATGTCAAGAAGCTCCACCACCATACAAATAACGGCATGAGTAGGTAAGAATCAACCTGTCAGAGGATGCTAACACATCTCGCAGCATCCATACTACTCACATTGATCTTTTTGGATTGCAAACAATGTAACACAGTAGAAAATACAGTAGAATACAATATAATCCATTTATACCTTGTCGAGAATATGGTGCATATAAGTTAGTTTGCACATGGTGCAAATTAAATACCAATTAAATACCAAAAAAAGTGAGCAAATGTTTGTGTAAGGATTAAAGAAAAAGAGAATTACCCACGTAAATAATCTTAAAAATGTCACGGCACAAAAATATTACATTATAGTTTTCTTTAAAAAAAAAATATTTTTTTGCATATATAATACAAACCACACAAGCAGTGTACATCACCTGTGTGGATACACAGTTGATTACCAAGTTAATGAACACCTTTTCCACTATATGGATGGTTAAAAATGGTAATTTTGAAAGTGTTGGTGCATTGTGCACTGCTACTACATCAATAATTGCCATTGGCAAGAGCTTATAGAGTCTAATTAGTATGGATCCTGTGTTTGCATCCTCTGACTGATCGACCCCTCCTTGCTCATGTCTGTGTATGTATGTATAACAGTGATCCGTGATGCTTCTTGACATTTTAAGCTGAATGAACGGTCAATGGTCTGCAGTTTTCCTTGCATCAGTCACCATATACTTGTAAACATTAAAATAAATATTTAACCTGATTGTCAAAATGAAGCTGTAATCTCTGGCAGTGTTTCCACTTGAAATGTCTAACAACTGTTTCAATAATCACCACAATCCTACAACTTTTGCACAGCACAGTTTAATGCTACACCTTTCTACTCAAGTGTTTATCCCTCCACACTGAATCCAAGTAAGTGTGGGAGGTATGTGAGTAGCTACATGATTCCCTCCTCTGTCCTTACAGATTTTTTCTGATGTACCTCATTAACAAGGATGAAACTGAACACACGGGGCAGGTATAAACATTTTCTCTTCTGTTTTAATACACAAACCAAATGAAAGTCAGAGCACAGGCTGCTCTTTGAAAGCACTTAAACAATCCTACTGTCATTGCCAAATCTCATATTCCTTAATATATCCACAACGGTTCCTGCATGTCTCAGTGACCTATTAATTCCAGGATTTGCGATGGTAATGACAAAGCTGTAGTGTAACCTTTTCAACTAAGACAGAATCTAAATTCACACTGTCTCTCAAAAGCCATATCAGTCCTGGCACGCACATGTTATGATAATATACATGCCCAGCATATCCCTTATGATTACAATTTCTCTTTTTACTTATAGAGCATTGCAATATTAAAAGCTATATATATATTTAAAATTGATGTTTTCAAATCGCCAGTGGGCAAGTTCTTAAATTCACTTGTCTTATCTTTTCATTATAACATATTTTACATGACCTTTTTCAACATAGATTAAAGATGAGTGCTTTAAATCAGGGAAAAACATTTTCACTTTTCACCGTGTTTAAAAAGCAGCATTTCTCACTCGTCTCTCACATTTTATGTTCATAAATCTATGAAAGCAATGTGCATCAGAATAGATGGCGATTAGCTTAATTCTAAATCCTGCACAGTGTAGTATAAAAATAACAAATCCATTGTTTGAAATAATTTAAAATTTATCTATGTGGCACAGAATGCATCTTGTATGTGATGCTGCAAATTTGATAAAAGGAAGAAAATATTGCATTTTTTATCAGCCCAAAACATTTTAGACAATTGGGTCCAATTTCTAAATTGAGTTCAGTCCTGGGACTCATCTCTGGATATGATGTGTGTATTCTTTCAATGAAGCATATTTCTCACTATATTTCTCAGGTGTAGATTGAATTTGGAAAATGCTGGGTAGGATGCTGTTTTTTAACGTGTGGAGAAAAAATCAGGCCAGACAAACTTTGTGACAACTTAAAATTGAAATTGAGTTCTATAGCTTTGGCAGAGTAATGACTTACAGACATATTACTATGTTGACTTTACTAGGAATCCTATGTGTGGAAAATGTACCAGGAGCGTTGCTGGGAATTCTTTCCTGTGGGAGACTGTTTCCGTAAACAATATGAAGATCAACTGGGATGAAAGGAAATCTGAGAGATCTAAAGCCTCCTTAGATAATGTCATCACACAGAAGCCACCTTGATTGATGCCCTTGGACTCACTAAATTACCTTGAACTTTGAGTGCACACTATATTGATTTTGGATTTTGGAGTGGCTTACCCTTAACATATGCATTCTATATCTTGATGCACAGCACACAAGTTTCTAAATTATATTTATTAAATAATTTGGAAACTTAAGCTGTGAACAGCTTGTTTCTTTTCAGATACAAAATCAACATGCTGTTTGTTTTGGATTTTTTTCAATCTCAAGCAGTCAAAGCTGGCTATCCACATTCAGTTCCATGACAGTTTGCTAGCTGGATGTGTCTTGTGAGCTCATGTATTGTGAATGATGTGATTTGTCTTTCTAATCACAGCCTCACATCCCTTTCCCCTGTGTGACATCCAGATAAGCACTCTCCCTCTGGCATTTGTTCTTTTTACCCTCCACTCCCCTGTTTCTTGAGGCTCTCTCTTCTTGCCTGTTGTGCTCATCTCTCCAGGATCCTTCTCCTCCTCCTCATCTTTGCCACTCATTCTCTTTTTTCCCCCCTTCCTTCCGCTGTCTCCTCATCCCTCATCTTCAGCTATTTCCCTTCTCATTATCAGCCAGTGTGCAGCATGCCAGCAAGTCTCCCAGTGCTCAGGTCAAAATATTGTCATGGAAATGGATCACTGAGCTTAACGATGTGATTGACCGCTGTCTCCTATAGCCAAGAAAGTCTCTGGGGAATTCCCGGGTATAACTCATTGACTAAAGGAGCATGGCAAGTTTTGTTAAACTGAGAGAAACTCACACTGAGCATGCATGTGTGCACAGAGCGTAGAGTAACAGCTGGATGAGGGGCGTGGGAGTGCCACCTACAGGTATTGTCCTCATTATGCAAAGGTTGAACACTGAGCTTACACAAGTCTGTTACTGATATGTATTCATGTTGCTTTTGAATACTGACTTTATAGAGCCCCTGAAAGGTCACTGTGAGCTCTATGCAGCTACTTTTGTGTTAACTTGCAATACGTTTTGTGTCATTTTTGCATTCCCCCTTTTCCATAGGGACAATTAGTATTTTAGCCAGGCCTCTGAGTTACAGTACAAGACACTGCAAGTTTCAAGTAACATTTTGTAGATAAAATAGAAAGGAGAGATGAAGTAACACCGTACATGCATTTATTGCATATTACTCTTAAAGGCAGAGCTCTGACATTAGGCTATACATGTGACCATAGTTGTCGCTGCTCTACCTGGCTCTTAGTTGAGCTATGGTTGAAGTTGTGGCTGAGGATATGGTTATAGTGAGGACTATGATTGCAGTTGTGGTTGTTTCTGTGATGCTATGGATATGGCTACGGCAGCTGTAATGTGGCTAGTCTTTATTGCTCCTGTTAACATTAACTGAGAAAGCTCTAACTTGTAAAGCTAGACACTCAGGATTTGAACCATATGGTTGTAACTCATCCTCTACTGCAATCTAAGAGGAGTGTGACAGTGTTTGCTTTGCATAGTTTGATACGTGATTCGTGATACTATTCAGAGAAATTAAAAATGATTTAAATGTGCAAATTAACAGAAACTCAACAGTAAATCAAGAAAAGCCACCAAAATTTTCTTACACAACATGCAATTTTGATTCTAAAATTTATTTTTATTTTGAATTTAAGTTATTCATGAAACCCTTTTTACAGATTAGGGACATAATATCATATATTGTGTTTTCTTGTTTTGTGAAGTTGCAGTTACAGTGTAAATCACTAAGCCAATCGTTAAGTCAGTATACTTCCAAATAATTTCATATAGCTTCATAGTTCCACTGTGTATATTTGTGTGTCTGTAGTTCCCAAGATTTTGTAACTATACAGTATGTACAAAATTAATTATGGTACTTGCATCTGAGGCTTAAATACCTGTTTATTTTGACCATATTGTCTAATTCAGTGTTGCATTTGAGGAGAAACAAGATATCACTACTACACATTCATGTAAGAATTTCATACTGCTACTGTCTCCAAACAAGAACACCATAAAATCCATGTCCTTGTTGAAGATTCATAAGGATCATACTGAAGCTACCAGACAGAAACTCTAGCTGATCAGATGCCACATCAGCCTCTGTTCAATGGTCGAGGAATGGGGAAAACCTCTCATCAAAAGTCTATTTCATTTTGAAATGAATCCCCTTCTAGTGTGTATAAAAATCAATCATACCGTCATTACATCAAACCCACAGACATCCAACCCCTCTTTGCAGTTCTCTCACACCACACATCTGCAACAGACACTGGGTACAATTTAAGAAGCAGCCTTCTACCACTTGATTTACTAAAACACTGTATTATTTTAAGCAGGGCACCCAACTCCACCAATACAACCCAAATTAAATATACTGACTGTTCAGTGGATAATTGCCACATCCGCTGGATCAAAAAAGATGGATGTTCATTTGCATCCGCCAAGGTTCCCCCCTGGTCTTTATGATCTTTCCATCCTGTGGCAGAGTAATGCTGAGGCCAGAAGGTCTGGATGTAGTTTAGGAGCGTAACTCAGTGGTGGAATATACACCTTCTGATCAGAACATGAACAGTACTGTACTGTCTAAGAAACAAAAAAAATGCATATTAACTTTCCTCTGTAAAGCAAGGAAGGAAACTTATTATGAATTAGCATTTCATCTGATCTTTTGAGCTGAGCTGCAGTCAACTTCTTCTTCTGCACTGTATTGTCCACTGACATATAAGTAGGACACGCACATCACCTTATGACTGTGTCTATTCATGGAAGTGTGGACAGCAGCATGCTGTCTCTCTAACCACACTGTATAATCACAGTTTAGGAGTATCAAGTTAACCACTGCCTCCCTTAGTCACAACCTTCCAACACTGACTCCCAGCCTGACATACTGATATTGAACACTTGCACATACTTTTATGAGATTTATTTCACATGTGCAAGGGAAAGCCATTTCCTTTCACAGTGGTAGGTGCTAACTTGAAAGTACAAACCAAAAAAGTCCAGGCTGGAGAAGTTGTGAAGATATGTATTAGTATATCAGTTACAATTTTTGTAACCTGATAAAATTTGAGCAGACGAAAATGTCAGAATTTACCACCAGTAAACAAGACAGTGTATGGGAGTTTTTTCATTTTCATTGAGATTAAAAGTTTTGTACCATAACAACAGAATATGAGAAACTTTATACCCTCAGAGGAGATGTGTGACAGCAAGCTTATATATATTGCTTCCCAAGGTCACTACTACTGCTGTGTTTATGCTTTGCAAGTTATATCTGTAGTCTGCATTGTAGTCAACCTTGGGACTCTACCAGACCCATTGCCAGAGGAAAGTATCCAGGGCCCTTGTTTTTTGTTTTTCTTTTCTTTTTAAAGGTTAAAAGCATTTGCTATTCACTACAAACACTGTTCTATTTCATTTCATTTTGATGCACCTGTTCAATCATGATCCTTAATCCAACACCCAACATGTACTCTGAAATTACTGTCCATATTCACATTAACAACTGTCACTGATATGACCATTAGGTAAACTATCCTATGGAACAAAGAAACACAACAAGCCAACACTCCCGACCTTCAATCACTACAGCTTTTTGCAGTAAAAAATATTCTATACATATATATATAAATACTTGCAGATATTTGCAAAGACAACGTTTTACTCATAAGTACCTATACTGTATGTGTCAGTGCAGGAGGGGCTGTAAAATTTGCTAATTTATCACTTGTGGGGAAACATCAAATCAGAACCAACAGCATGAACTGATGCTTATCAAAGAGTGAAATCAAACGCTGCATTTCTAACCAAAGCCATAACTACGCTGTGCCATGTTAAGTATCAGACCTACGAAGTGCCACACTGAAAATGATGAAAGACATTTACGTTGGCACAGGCATGGCAACCGTTGGCACACCTGTAACAAGGAGTCTGGACTTCTTTAGCTTTTTGCCTTTTATCTATACAAAATGTGCAGAGCTTTACACACATTAATATGTTTACATTTTGAATCACAGAAGCCCTATTGTCTTATTGCAAAAGCAAATACCGTATCATAAATTCCTTACTGCAGAATTCCCTAATAGAAAGCCACTGTGATCTTATCTTACTTAAGTTCACCGGTGTTATACATCACATTACAAAAAGCCAGTGGGCTTGTCAGTGGCATAGTATTGATATAAACTGATCTGACCTTGTGACAAATGTGCAAAATGTATGCAGTGACTAATGGATCCAGCCATATTTCTCATAGTCTTCAATGGGAAATCAATGCGATATGGATCCATCATCCATAGCCTTTAGGTTTGCATTATTCAAATACATTCTGATAATGTATGTGTGGCCAACAATAAGGAATCTAGGAATTATGCATGGGCAGATGGCTTTAGGTTGGCATACAACAGCTGGGTATGCATAGAGGGCTTTGTGAAATGATTATGGATATTGGGGGACGTGGCTGGATCATTCTGAATATTGCCTCAGACACTTGCTGTTGTTTGGGAGATATTGCCTCTGCACACAAATATATCATGGAAATGTAATCTCAGTTGTAAATCAATAAAAGATGACAAGAGGAAAGAAAGAGGGGGAGTGAATTTACTCTCACCTGAGGCCAAGAGTCTTGAATTAAATATGAGCAGTGTCTCCTTTTTGTTACTGCTACTGATTTCAGTTTGGCTGCCTCAAACTAAGACTGTGTTGCACAGTCATATCATGCCCAGCTTGCTGTGTTTGTATTAAGTAGGACTCAATTCTTTAACAGTGATTAATTGATTTTATTTTAACACTTGGCAGTATCGGGCAGTCAGTAATTTTGTCGATTTAGAGCCCTAGAACTAAATATGCCACCTTCTTTTAGGATAAAAGGACATATTTGGTCATATGAACAAAGGATCAATTGTACTGTCAATGGTACAATATGGCTTCTCTATGTTTGTTTATGGGCAATCGTACTTTTGAGATTAAACTTCAGCTGTGATCTTTTTTTTCATCCTTGCTGTCATCCCCAGACACTCTCTAAAGTAATTTTCTTTGTTCAGTCCCTCTCTTTCTCAGTTTTACTGAACTGTCAGGAAATCATTGGAAGCCTGTCTGCTGGGGATGTGTAGCTATGGGAGTTTCTTAGGGAGAGACATAGATTGAGTCTTGGTCATGCATTGACAATATATTGCAAGTTCTTAAGTTTAAAGTCAGTAAGATGTTTTAGAATGGCTTAGCCTTAACTTTTTTTTGTTGCTTATATTTACAAAAGTAGGCGTTTTTAGATATACATACTGGCTGATATGACTCTCCTTTCTTATGTCTTTTCCAGTAACATGTTTACTCACCCTTTTGTGTTGTTGCTACCAGTATCTGTCCTTCACAACATCTTCCGTTAGTAAGAAACACTCCACCCTCAGTTGATTAAATCCCTTCAGCCATTTGAAGTCATCAGAACAGCCTCTAAACTGAAAAGTGCTGCATCAAAACACAACACCATATGACACATGATAATGATCCACTGATGTTACTTTGATTAAATCATTGGCAACCAACACCAGGCTGTTGAACTATAATGACACAAACTGATGTGCCCCTGTGACATCAAACCATTGGATGTTTCAGTTGAAATAATGCTGTAGTGGTGAAGCAAATCATCTTTTTAAATAAAAGAGCCACAACCCTATCTGGATAGTCATGTTAAACAGGATAATTATGAGAAGTTGTCAGTTTATGCAACCATGTGAATCTCTTAAAAAAACACTTACATTTTTGGCACCAGTGGCCTTATTAATCCCTTAAGCTTGTGGCCATGAAATCCTGATTGCAGCAGATTAAGTACCTGCAACAACAATTTTGTATGTGATAAAGATTATCTCCTCAAATGCTCACCTGCAACTTCCTTAATCCTTTATCAGGCTTTAGAGCATCATTAAACTACCATTTGCTCATAGAAATCAATGTTAAATTGACCAGTTAAAACAACCAACTCACAGAGATTAAAAACGATATGAAATACTCAGAACTTGCAAGGTCAGAAAACAAGAACTAATAAAGCTGAAGACTGAAGAGAAGATTATTTCCCCAGGTGCCCATGCCTTTGACATTAACACTTTAATATCAAAATTACACTTTAAATTTAGACCTGCTAATTATTTTGTCTAGAGAGAGGACATTGGCCATACCTCAGTGTGTACAAGAAGGGAAACTTGCACTAATTGGCAGCATAACTAAATTACTGTTATGTCTGCATTAAAATTACATAAGGAAGGTGTTATACAGCATTTTCGGTGCTCAAGCATGATATGCCAAAAAGAACCCAACAGAGAAAGAGAACTCCTCTTGCACTTGTCATATGTTCCACCTCATTTACTTGCCAACTCATTGATTTATTGTCCTTCTTTACTCCATTTGTCATATTTAAGTTTAAGGTGGACTGGGTGTTATTCCAGCGTCTGTTTGGTGGAAGGCATGGAAGTACTTTGGACAGGTCACATCCATCAGTGCTAATACGGAGAGAATGAAAACATTTTTACCTCTGGGCACTTTAGAGATTCTAATACACTTGTCTCACATGTGTTTTGAATGCTAGATAAAACCAGAACACTTGGGGAAAACATGGTAAACAAGGGGAGAGCATATACACTCTGCGCAGAAAAGGCTTTATTGATAAACTTAATAAAACATAATGGCAAACAAGTTGATTAATTTAGATGTATCTTTGTGGGATTACAACTGCCTTGCCTCAGACAATATGTAGTTTATCACACGAAGTGTTCTTAAGGTCAGGATCACAGTTTTGACATGTATTGTCTCATGACAGTAAGACCTTTGCCTTTTCATTTGCAGCTCTAATTTTCGTATAGAGTAACTGTCTTCTAGTAAACAAGCATTACCACCACTGACGAGAGGAGGGCCTTCCAAATTACCATTTAGATTGGACAACTCCATGCTAAGAGAAAGCCAATTACTCAATGAGGGTTTAGTAAGGAAAAGAAAGTGCGTGTGGAGACTGAGTAGATAGCCCAGCAGATGAGGTCTGTTTGCATCACTCCTCGTTGAGTCCTGTATCACACCAAAATCTTATTTCATTTCGATGGCTGTTACTTTAGAATCAGCAGACAGAGTGGATTTTGTCTCTGCAGGGCTGCTCGCATACTGATCTGAGCCACTGGAATTTGAAAGGAGACAGGTGCTGCTTAAATAATTGAAACTGGCAAATTGGCTCACTCAAAGGTAAGCTAGAGCAGTTGGGGAAATGACCGGTTTTTCAGCCAAGTGGAATTATTTGCCTTTCAAAAAATCAAGTCTGAGGAACACTTGTTTGTTGGCAGGCATTATTTGGAATTTTACATCAATTTGGTCGCTATCGTGTCACAGAAATACAGAATCCAACCTCATGCCAAAAGAGATGAGTATCAATATTATTCTTAATCACCGTTGTATTTAATTTCTAAAGACTTTTATCCAGAGTCTCAGGCCTGGCTTGGTCTAACAGAAAAAGTCATCAAAACTGTTTTTGTATCTGCAGCTGTGCGGACATCTGCCTGCTCAGCTGTTATCCTTTTCTTATCTGTGTGTGTGTGTGTTCATGTACACATGTATTGATGAAGGAATCCATTTGATAAGTAATGTTTAATTTTAATTTTTACCAATTTAACAGCTCAAAAATTTGCAACTTTTAGCTCAGTTTAAATAAAGGAATTGTAATTTCTTTTTATTATTATTTATATATTAGATACATATATTTTAATCTTAGTGTATTTTATTATTGTTCTGACAAATACATAATACAGTATTGCACAATAGGTTGCTAATCCACCAATTTTTATGATACAATGTTTGAAATTTATGTTCTATATCAGTCATAGTAAAATGTTTCTTTTTTGGCATTTCATTTAACCAGTATAGAGTTTAACAATTGAAAACATTGGGTACCTCTTTCAAGATGGTATTCAGCTGTTGGGACTCACAAGCTTCACAAGCTTTAGCTGAAATAAATGTAAGAGTTTTTCATATACCTATCTGCCAAGGAAAATATGAGATTAGATTTGCACATTTTGTTGCGCTGTGTGTGGGTGTGTGTGCATATCCTTACATACTGTGTTACAGGTTTTTTTCTTTGATCAGCTATTGTTCATTCTACTATATGTCCATTTGTTCTTCACCACTGGTTTTAATTTAGCCTTGAGTACAAAGTCATCCATGCCTAACTTCCTACCAAAGGTAATCTCATGGTGTTGGCTTTTCTCTTTACAAAAATAACACTAATTGAAAAAAGACTGTACTGCTGTGTTGATAAATAAGAACATCACTGCAAGAAACTAGGGCTAAAGCTAATTTTCATTATCTAGTATCCTGACTATTATTTTCTAGATTAATTATGTGTCTATAAAATATCAGAAAAACTGCATGTCACAGTTTTCCTGAACTCAGTTGATTATGTTCAACCAAAATCCAAAACCCAAAGGTATACAGTACTGAACTGAACCTTTGGCATTTAAATAATTGATTTCCAAAGCTATTGCTGATTAATTTTCTGTTGCTCAATTGATTGTTTAATCAACTAACTGTTTCAGCTCTACAATAAACATAAAAGTTTGACTAACAGCATAGATCAAAAATAATATTTACTGCCCATTATCTGCTTTTAAATCTCCTCTGGTGCTTGCCCCCCATTCCCATATGCCATATTCTGATACCAGCTACAATAATAATCTCACCAATAAAGTGAGACTTCTGAAAATCCCTTCTTTTGGACAGAAAACCTCTTTGATTGATAGCAATCAAAGAAGAGACAAAATGATACAGATCTTAAAGTTTTAATGTTTAATCTATCAGGCTTGATAGCAGGACATAATGGGACTTGGGTTTTTCAAGTGGAATAACAAATAGAAATGAAGGAAAATGATTTTTGCAGCCAGTGTGATGGTAGAAGTGTCTTCAATGCAAGACGGGTTCCTGCCTGATAACACACATGGATGTAAAAGTCATTCTGTTAATTATGTCTTGAGGTGAAGCCATGTTCGAAATAGACGCAGTTATTTACTCTGTCTCAACCAGCCTTAAAAACAACCCCCTACTTGAAAACGTTAACTCGCAACGGATAATGGTGTCTTGATAGCTAACAGAGAAGAAGTTGATGAGCCTAGAGACGAGCTGTTCTGTGAAATGTCATCTATCTCTTAAGACCTCTGCAACTTTAAAGAAGATATACACATGGCTATTTCTGAGCTTAAGGGGGATTTAAGGAAAGACTTGAAGGAAGAGCTGACAACATTAAAACATGAGCTTAACCAGAAGTTATCTAAGGTCAGGGCAACACTCCAAACTCACGGCCAGGCCATCACCAAGTAGTGCTGTAACCAAAGAGTCCCTGCTATGTCTATGGCTATGCTGAAAAAACAACGCAGGCTGCAGGAAAAAGTGACCGATCTGGAAAGCAGATCCAGAAGAAACAAAATTCAGAAGTATGGTGTGCTTGATGACTCTGAGAGTGACTGATGATGATTACGTTGGTGGAAAACCTGACTACGAAGATCCCCTTACCTGACGGTATGTCCCTCAAAATTCAACTTGCCCATAGAGCTCTGACACAGAAGTCAGAACCTGATGCTACTCCAAGGTTCATCGCTATAAGCTTCCTGCAGTTTGACATTAAAGAAACTGTCCTGAAGTTATCTCGGAAGAAGAAAGTTCACATAAATAGCAAACAGATTTTCCTGATGATGCCTATGAGGTGATGGAGAAGCACAGAGCCTATGGTGGAATTTAAAAAAGTGCTCAAAGAGAAAGGCATTTGCTTCCAAACTCCGTTTACGAGAATTTGAATCCACTGGAGCACTGGTCCATGGACCTACGAGGCCACACAGGAGGCTGCACAGTAATTCGGACCCTGGCTCCAGCATGGAGGAGAACATACTGAAGACATTTCCATGGCAACAAGCAGATGCCAGGAACAGAGGAAAACAGAAGGAGACATGAATGAGAGAAAAGCTTCACGAATGGAAACTACACAGCGCAATAAGTGAACTGACTGGAAATAAGGGAGGTAACTTTGAGTCATTCTCTCCTCTTTACAAATACTGTAAACCGCAGATTGAACAGATCAGCAATGTGGTTTATGTTGGACTTAGAGGATATGGAATGTACATGCATATCAGTCATTCCACCATTAGGGAGGGCCCTAACCACCTCCACCCTTCACTCTCCAACAGGGACTTTAGAGGGACGAGGGACAAGCAGTCAAAACTAAAACTTTGAGTATAGATACCACATGGTTAATGGAATTTCTCTAAATGTTAATGGGCTTTTCACGCCGTTCAAACACATCAAAATTCTTACAAAATTATAGAGAGAATTCCTGAAAGAAACCAATATGACAGGGATAGAACATGAAAAATTTAAAAGACGAGGATTTAAATATGTGTTTTCCTATTCAGACAGATCAAAACATATACAAGAGGGCGCAATTATACTGATTACTGGAAGAGTAATGTATGAATAAACAGTTAGTCAGATTTTTACATGCAAATACTCGATAGGATTGCAACAGAAGCACAAGGGACAACTCTTGTATGTGGGGGCGGTTTTTAATACCATTTTGATGTTTAGAGACACCTAAATCCATCTGTTAGAGGCTATACTTTCTTGTCATTTTTACGTTCAACTGCATATCAGCAGGGTGCAAAAAAATGATCCAGTTGTTCCAGTCACGTTGAATGGAACAACTTGATCATTCTGATCGCTGCCCATTTTATGCGTCTTTTACAATGACACATACATTTGAGATTTAATTCTAGCATATTGAATAAACATAGGATTGAACAGTTTGCTAAAGAAGATTATTAATATCAGATTATTTAGAATACAATGATAATGGAGAGTTGTCTCCAACTGTGCTAGCAGTAATGAGATGGAAGATGATTGTAATAATAATAATAATAATAATGTCCTTAAGAAACAAAGAGCAGAAAAACTCAACACCCTTCAGGTTGAATTGAAAAACTTAAAAATTGAAAAAGAACTCAATAGATTCTAAGATTAAAGTAGAAAAATGAGGGAGAACCAAACAGTAGAACAGTAGAAGAAATATATAAAATATATACACAAGGAAGTTGATATACACTAAACAAAAGTGTACTATGAAGGTGGCAGCAAATATACCAAATACCTGACTTACAAATTACAAAAACAACAGGCAGATAAAATGATATTTAAGATAAAGGACCCCAAAACTAAGGACCCCCACCATGAATTAAAGATGGTTTTAAGGAATATTCTGAAAAATTTATTTGCAACCTCAGTGATTAGAAAATGGATACATTATTCAACTTGCCATCCCTTGCAGAAGATCAAAATAAAGCACTAATCTCACAGATAACAAAAGAAGAAATTTACTTGGCTATAGTCAAATTGAAAGCTAATAAATCCCTGAGCACAGATGAAATTCACTTGGGAGAGGTATTAAAAAGTCTGAAAGAGGTTCTGACACCTATTTTACTAAGAACTTTCAACTGACAAAAGGGGAAACGGAAGCCTTTATTTCAGTTGTACTTAAGGGAGGGAAAGATAAATTAGATGCGCAAATGTGCAAACTACAGACCAGTTAGTCTACTAAACCTTGATTACAAATTGTTTACTTCAATTGTTGCCAAAAGACTTGATTTTTTTTTTATTACAAATAATCAATATGGACCAGGTAGGATTTGTTCTTTCACTTCAGACTCAAGATTACATTAGAAGATCTTTACAAATTATTAGACATACAAGGCTTTTGATTCCATTATATGGAAATTGCTATTTAATGTTATAGAGAATTTTGGGTTTAACCAAGAAATCATTGAGACACTATACAGAAGGCCATCAGCTAGATTGAAAATCAATGGTGAGCTCACTGATTCTTTTCTGTTAGAGGGATCCACAAGACAGGGCTGCCTGTTAAGTCCACTTGTATTCATGGTTTTTAGTGAACCATTGCCTCAATTGATCAGACAGAACAATGTGATTAAAGGTATAAGAAATGGCAGTTGGGGAACAAAAACTGGCCTTATTTGTGGACGATATTCTTGTGTAACTCTCAAGCCCAACAAACTCTCTAACTGCTCGAATGTTAGTGCTGGATGAATACGGATCATACTCAGGCGATAAACTAAATGAGTAAAAAACTCAGGTCCTTAATATTCACGATAACCCCTCCTCAGTATCTTTGCTAGGGGTATAAAATGGGCTAGGATAAGAAATTTGTTAAATATCTGAGATTTTTTTCTAGCCTGTAGACTTATCCAGATTGGAAGAAATTAATTACGGTCCTCTCAAAAAGGAAATTACATCAGATATTAATATATGAAATTTAACTCCTTCTCTAAATATCAGTTCACATATAGATTCTGTAAAGATCAATATCCTACTAAGACTTTTATATTTATTCCAATCATTACCTATTAAAAAGTCAACATTATTTTTTGGAGTTGGATAAAGTTATTTCTAGATTTATCAGGTCTGGGGAAAAAAACAAAACAAGAGTAAGATATAAAGTTCTACAATTAACCAAAGGAGAGAGGTGGATTAGCCCTTCCATGTCTGAGGGATTAATACAGTGCAGCTCAAATGTGGCCAGTTGGCTGCTGTAAACCCAACTATAGATCAAAATGGAAAGAGATAGAAAGCTAAATGGGGAATGGACTCCCAGTTAACATGTTAGTTGGAGACTCATCTGTCAGACCCAAATAACCCTTGAATAACTAGCTCCCTAAAGATATGGAATTAAATAATTAAAAGGCACCAATTGAAGGGCAGGACTGATATCTTCAAATGGTTTGCCTATAACCCGGACTTTGGCCCAGTAAACAAGGTGAATGACAATGACACAAGGTTTAGAAGCTGGACTGTAAATGGTCTTACTGCGTATTGTACACTCTTAAATCAAGGTACAGTTTTGAGCTTCCAGGACCTTAAGGACAACTTTAATCTGCAGGTTCTGGATCACTTTAGATATTTATAAATCAGAGATTTTTTTGGGAAAAAAATTCCAAAAGATGACACCAAAATGGGGAAAGACATCCTTGCCTATAAAGATGCTGCTTACCAAAAATAATATCTAAGTTATAATTTGCTCTTCAAAATTTAAAGAGACCATACTCTAAATTATTAAAGCAAGCTGGGAAGCAGAGGGTTATTTCACAATAATACTGGAAGAATGGGACAGGATCTGCAGAAGACGGATGACAAACTCTCCCTCCTGGAGAGATTTCAGCTGGAAGAATGTGACCTGATTCTTCTGTACTCTAGCGCAAAAGACTTACTACTCTAATCAGATGCCTGCTGGAGGTCCTGTGGAAGCGCGGTGGCACAACACAAACCACATATTTTGGAATTGTTCCTCTGTGGCTCCATTTTAGAGAAGCATCCACAGTGTCCTGGAGGCAGTTTTTAAGATAAAAATCTATTTTAATTTTAAAAAACTGTACCTTGGTAATCTATAAGAGTTTAACTGAGGGAGTTGTCAGTGGCATACAGAAAGGCTTTGACCAGAAAATGGCTTAAGAAAGACATACGAACCATAAAGATCAACTTAGTTTACAATATATAAACAGTGGAGAAAATTATGTTACATTTAAACTAACAACTCAAATTGATATCTTTGGTGAAAATTGTTCAAAATGACTTACACATGTATAAACTATAAGGCCTGATTTTATATAGCAGTTATATGCAGTAATATATTTATGTTAAGAACACATCTTCCAATTTATAATTTCCTTGTTAATTTAAGATATGGCTCCTCCCTATTGTTTATTCTAGTTTTAACTTCTTTTTTTTCTTTAGAGTGTGTTTTTTGTGTAGTTGGCACACATAAATCACTTCTGTTTATGTGTTCACTGCTCATGTCCAAACCTATTCCTGTACCACTCCTTCTCTAAATACGATGCTTTTTGCCAGACTGTCATTGTAAATAAAATAAATATATATACACCATCATGTTTAACACACAGCATAGAAAGGTTGCAGAAATTGGCATCTTAAAAGAGAAGTTACGTCATATTCTATGAATAAATGATAAGCCTGCACCAATTTTACCATACGTGGGCACGGCAGGGTGGCAGATGGCTTTGGCTGGCTTTGATAGCAACACAGTTGAATGAGGACAAATGTGGTGTGTGAATGGCTTAACTGCAGGCAAATGGGCCTGTTTCTTGTCTCCTAAAATGACCCAGATAGTGCCAAGGGGAACCCACATGTGCAGACAGTCATAATTAAGCTTACCGTTACAAATAAGTACAAACACACATGCATATTTGTTTTTCCTGAGCAGACCAATAAAACACAGTCCAGCTGTCACTGTCAAACTCTTAGAAAAATGTAATTTCGACTACATATATAGTACCAGTCAAAAGATTGGATACACTCCCCCTTCCCTTGAATGAGAAAGTGTGTTCAAACTTTTGACTGGTACTAAATGTCATCCAATAGGTAAAAAAAAATACAACTTTTTGTTTTTTAGTGCCTGTTTACATGAAATATGACTCAAGGAAATGACAAACCTTTCCATAAACTGGAGTAATTCACAGTAAATCCTCAAAATTCACTTATGAAAATACCAAGCTGTATTGACTTATACACCCCAGCATAGTTTCTCAGTTTGGATTTCTTTCATTGCATAGCCGTTGGCTTTGAATACCTGCCACGCTTGATTGCTGTAAATCAGAAAAGCAACAATCTTTCAATCTCTTGCATCCAGTCGCAGAAAGGAACAGAGGAATAAAATATGTTTGCTCCTTTATCAAGGTCATGGAGAGACCCTTTCTCTGCCAATAGAAATGGCTGGCTGGAGGTTATCGTGGCGATGCTATCACACACCACAGACAGACTCAACTCAGTTACTGACTGACATTAATCTCCAGCGATTTCCTCAGGGGTCAGAGTTCAGACTGGTTGCCTTGAAGTGTTGAAGCATATTTGATTAGCGGTTGGCATTTTAAGCCTCTAATCCAGTTTATAAACAGTTTATGTCACGCGACAGACTGCTTCTGCTCCGTTTGTTTTCTTTTGGTTATCTATTGTTTTTTTCAGATTTATATGTGTAATATTTCTCTCTATTTTATATATTTATAGGTGTTTACATATACATAAAATCAAAATGTTGTGTAATAGGTCATTAATCACGTAAATGTTTGCTTGTTGTTTTCCACAAAGTAATTAGATTGTGCTCAGTGACCACAGAGGCATCAGATTGACCTCAAACTGAGATGGGTGCTTCATCAGCTGCAGTCACTCCAAACATTTGTGTCCACTTGTGTAACTGCAGAACAAAAGTGTCATCACATCAATTCAACACACTGAGCACAAGTCATCGTCATGGTTGATCTGAACTCCACACGTCTGTGTGGACGTCCCTCTTGATAATCCTGCAATCAAATCTGGCTCCTGATTGAGCTCTGTGGGGGTGTGTGTTAGTGTGTATGTGTGTGTGTCTGGCCCACGGAGGTTTCTGAATATAAATGCAGGCTCATTGTGTTGCCTTGTGATTTGACTGCTGCTGTCTGCCCCTATTGCTTACCTTTGTCCTTTGTCATTATATTCAGATCATTAAGTTACCTTTTTCTTAGACAATGAGCAGCTTTGTACAAAATGCTTTGATGAAGTGGATGTTGTCTGCACTTTCATTTTAGTTTAATTCCCTTGACTTTAGTTTAGTCTTATGGACTATTGCTTAGTGAATGTGAAGAATTACGCCAGATTTCTATCTGTGCATTTACATGTAATCTTTGTCTGAATCTCGAACCGTCATACAATGTGTCTCAGTTTTAGATGGTGATCAGTGGGAACCGTAATATTTCAGTCACATTTGTAAAAGTCGTCACAAGAAGAATGAGAAAAAGCAAAATCAATGGAGGGAAAAGCAAGCTCCATAGTGACATCAACAAACTAATTATCACTGACAGGCAGATGGAAAAGGAGGTAATTAAAGTCAATACAATCCATGTTAAATCAAAGATGACGCTCATTGACTGGAGTGTGGATCAGCAGCCTTCTGCTCAGTGCTGCTACTTGTGGCCTTAATGGATATTATAAATTAGGTTAGGAAATAGTTAGGATCTCTTTAATAGCCATTCAGGACTGTTGTACATAGCATGGACAGTGTGACAAGCAACAAACTAGATGGGATATTTTGAGTGCTGATGAGTTATGTCAAAAAACTGAGCTTTTGCTTTCTGTTTTCTCTTTGAAAGGTTCAGTGGTGGAACTTCTAAGATCAGCACGTTGAAAACAAGAAATCAAAATCCAGTTATGCTAAAATACTTGCAATCATAAAATAAATAACTACATGACAAAATATGTACTAATGCTGCAGTGTAAGTAAAAGAAAAATCTAAACTAGTGCAGTAGAAATTATTTAATAAACCTCAGGAAATGAAAAAGTTTGAATTATGTAACAGCACAAACAAAAGAAAGTATAAAGCCACTATATCTCAAATATTTTATGAAAAGAGTGTAGTGTCAAATTCAAGTTTGCTGACACACACTTATAAAGGGCATAGATGGAGATGTTGATAAATCTTTTCTGCATTTTTCATTACTAACTGTATACGGATATATAAGTATGGAGTCTACATTAGTTCATGTTCCTGCACCCTCACCAAACTAAATGGAGAAAAAGAAATGTAAAAGTTGTGGGCAACAAAACAAAAAAAGAAGTTGCTGACACACAGCCTCAACTCTCAGTCCGCTCTTTATTAGATGTAACGGTCAGATAATGTGTTTAATTATTATTCCTGCACTTTCTCCTGTCTAAGAATTTGTTACAGTGCATCTCCTTTTTTGACACATTGAGGTTCTTCTAGAAGAAAGTTAAATTAAATTCTCTTTTATCCCCATCACAGCCTTCTATTAACATACAGAATGTGTGCATATCAGTACCTGCTTTCACGGCAGGTAATTTCCCATACAAAACTTGACCTTGAACCTTAATAAATCCAGCAGAAAGCGCCATCAACCACACTTACATCTTCCATTTTTTCCACAATCCTTAAATGCATATGGATTAAGGAGAGTGCGCTGCACTTCACTGATCACATGCAAAATGCACCTCAGATGACAGGCGGCTGCCCCTGTTTGATGAATAACCAACATGTCTTTAGGCATACATGAATCTGACACAAGGTGCAAAGGGCATCATAAATTAATTTTAGTAAAAAAGTTGAGCACATGTATTCTTTCACCTTCACAACTGCAGACTTTTGCCATCCTAATCTGAAACCTATAGGGCCGCTTTCACTTGCACTGTCTTTTAGCCCAAATTATAAAAAGGACTGTCATAAGACACTGACACAAACTGTAGTCGACAATTTCCATTTTGGTGTTTAACCCAAATGCCCAAAGCTGATCCTTTTTGAATATTTGTAGTTCATGAAGGATTTATGGTTATAAAGGGTAAGACTTGGCAGATCTACAGTACTAATACATTTTGGAAAGAGGCAGGAAAAAGTTACAATATTTTTTGCCCGTGGGTCCTTTTCGAGGACGTTATGTGATGTTCACTCCGAGAACATTTTGTGGCTATGATAAGAATGTCATCTTTGGACTCAGTGTTCCCAGACAACTGTAGCTGCTAGCTTTGTCTGTCTGTCTGTCAGACTGTCTGTCTGTCTCGATCCACTCCCCCTGACAGATGAGGGAAGACTCCTTGCCTACAGTCAGACAGCGGTAGAGAGCATGTGTCAGACAGATAGACTGAGTGTAGCAGTTGGTGAATATGTAAGGTTAAAATGCTGGGACTTTCCTGCCCTGTAATCCTTTTGGCTCCGTAGATTAGTGGAGACATGATGTAGTGCCAACTGCCAAATTTGTATTCTGGTCATCTCCCTTTCTTACTGCAGGAGGCGGCTTTTGGCCATATTTAGTCCAGTAAAACATGCTAATTTTCCCCTTTGGCTTCAAAGGAAAATGAAGCCAAAGAGGAACGTAGTTTGCATTATGAACAGGTAGAGCCTAGTCCTGGATCCACTTTTGACCTCTGGAGGCAGGGGAGACTGGGGATGGCACAGCATTTTGCATTTCTCTCAGTTACTCAGGGACTATTGGAGCTAGATCAACCAAATTTTTATATATTAAACTTACATCTGTCTGCTAATTACCCATACCATTAAAAAGTGATTACATATGACATATCGTCCACAGCATTTATTTGAATGGAAGAAGTCAGATGTTGCAACAGACTCCAACCCTGTGGATCAGGGACGGTTGCAACATGTTAAAAATACATTAAATTTCACTAATTAACTTTTGCTTTTTGTTTCAATGAGCATAGTATTCTGAAAATATGTATATATATCTATGTATGTCTATCTATCTATCTTAATAGCAAACACATAAACTTTTATTATTTTACAAAACTGTGACTGTTATAAAAACTGATTTTGGTCACTAACTCTGTCTCCCTCTCTCTTTCTCTCTCTCATATGCATAATTCTCTTGATAGAATTTGTTCTTCTAATATATTTATCTCACCTCTTTGGGACGTAACCCACAGTATTATTCAGCTGTTCTTATTAAATACTCTGTGAGGCTCCTCTCTCGTCCTCTGAGAATCACTTTTCTGATGGTCCATTACACTGCACTCAGTAACTTATCCGATCCCTCGCCTGCAAGTTTCTCTTTTTTATGAGATGGGGACAAGGTGGTATGACAGATGGTGAAATCCTTGGCCACTGCCCTGAATGTCCTGCCCTCATCTCTGATTATATCTGATGCTCTTTCCAAAATATTGAGGGGAACTCCTCTGTTAGTAACACTCTTCCTCACTCTTGGCATACTGAAAAACAAACACAATACAGTTTCTAATTTTAGATGATTAAGACAACAAACAATAGTGGCTTACAAATTGCTAATGGACCCAGTGTTTCCCACAGAATTAGATTCTATCTATGGCCATGTATAAGGTCCTCCACTACAAATAGCACACAGCTATGTGCAGTGTGTTAACCTCGACAACCCAGCTGTATTTTGACAGTGTTGTGTTAAGAACATAACTAACTTACCTGAGTTAACTTGAGTGCCTCAGTTTTGGACACATTTGTGCAGCTGTTCATGATACTAACCAGATAATAACCCTTGTTAGACAATGATACACATGTGTATGTTGTGTTCTTAAAGACCCCCTGCAGACATGTTTTAGATATATAAGAAATACTCTGCTTGGAATAATATTAATACTCTAATGTATTCCCCCCCCAAAAAAGTCCAGTTACCTTATTTAAATCCTTAAAATTTCATCTACTCTCATGAAAAATTCAGTATCAATGATTATGCAAATACTATTCATTTCAAAACTTTAACTGCTCAACAACGATGTCTCCTACATCAAAGAAAAATCAGCTCTTATTGTACTGTATGTGCACTGAAGGCTTCAGGTTTCCACATCAGACTTGAGTAAGTAGCAAACTGGACCACAATTAGCTTCCAAACTATTTGTGATGTCACAAATCATGTTTGAAAGTACACAACTTAAGCTCAGATTTTCGATGAGCACGGAGAAACTTTCCCCCTTCTGCAGATGAATGTAAAAACAATCTTCTAGCATCAAACTCTGCACATACATCATTCTCAATAGTGAAAGTCAAACATCCAACTGAACTAACAATAAGCAAAATGCATTTTTGAGTGGAGGCACACATTAAATAAGACATTGTAAATGTTTACTGAGGCTTTTGCACCTGTTTTTCAGGCACAGATGTGACACATTCTGCCACAGACACATGCAATTTATTTAGAAAACAGACACACCAGGCCGTCATTTGCGTTTGTCATTTGTGTTTGAAAAGTGCACCACTCTTCCTCTTGGATTGCGCAAATAATTGGAGGAGAGATGTTAACAGTAATTGATTACGTATTCTGCTGGATTTACTTATGTAATTTATGACAGTCAGTTTAGTCTGGGAAACCAGGTGTACACAGTGCATTTATTGCAGGAGCCACAGGCAAAACTATCTTTGATTTGTCATATGTGACTTTATCTCCCTTTTGTTTCCAATGATTTAGTTTAATTTTTCTTATGCATTAATAATTAGAGAAAGACTAAAATATAATACTTTTATAAGTGATTTTTCCAGTTGCCTAATAGTAGCCTCAGGTAGATATCTAAGCAGTAAGTGTTTTGTAAGATCACTGTTATTTTTTTATTTAGTGAGTTTAATGATCTCATAGAAAACTAACTGCTGAACTTTGTACATATGATATTTACCAAAAGTTAATATGTGCACAAAAATAATTAGATTCATAAATTGTCTGAAAGGAGTTTTCCTTTTATAAATCACAATCAACTGAAACTGAACTGAAAATGTGTGCACTTGGCCTTATATCCTACCTACTACGCTCCCAGAATTAATCATAAATGGTCAATGCCAAACCCTTATGAATAATGATATACATGTTGTTCCTGTGGAAAACAGAGACTTGAGTGCGGTTGTCATACAGCACCTGTTGTCTGTACAAAATTTCACAGCAATCCATCCAGTGGTTGTTGAGATATTTCAGCCTGAACCAAATTAGTGGACTGACCAACCGAGACTGAGCTTGCATGACTAAAAAAAAAAAATCCAGCCACAGTTGCACATGAATATTGGTCTATTTGCTCCAGTGCACAGGTGGAGGAATTGGCTTTTCAAACCATGAAGACGTGGCTGAACAGTGTAGTCACTCAGTCTAGTTAGCTGTGTGATACTTCCACACTGGTATACAAACTTTTATTGATTATTATCTGGCCTGAACACTTGCCTTTCATTGTCACCTTTCCATTCTAATAGGATCTGTCCCCTTCCTGTCTCTATCACTCCTAGAAACTCTCAGACACATACACACACACCTCACTACTCTTTCTTATCTAGATCCTTTGTATGGTGTAAATAAGCCTCAGAGTAGGCACACAGACAGTTACTTTGTTATTGGAATTGTTCAGTTACCTTGATCCTGCGGCTGCTCATCTCCAATGCAATCATTCTGGATCCAATTGTGATTCCCTCAACTGTGTCTCACTCTCTATTGGTCCTTTAGCTCCTCTGTCTGTGTAAGTGGATAGCGCTAGGACTCATAACACAGTGTGTGTGGCTTATTCATTTGATTTCTCCTCTCCAAAAAAAAAAAGAAGAAGAAAATTGATACACATATTATCAGTGGGGGTGGAAAAGAGGGGGCTCAAACCTAGTTTCTGATTTTAGTTACTTTAATTGTCCTAGTAAATTGGACTTATTTGTCAGCTAAAATTGCATTATGATGATTGGCACAGGAGGAGATGAGAATTTTAACCGTTCTATGCAGCACTAATTAGTTCCTCACCCGGCCCAATTTAGAGTGAGCAGCAAACACGTCACAACCCTTAGTCTTTCCAATAAGGAACACAAACATTTCACTCTGCCTGTCTATGTCATTTTGTTTATTTAAGGCGTATGCCACACACATACACACAGAAGTGTGCACACAGAGCAGTTGATAATTGTTTAACTTAGTAGCTCTATATCTTAGTGTTTTTGAAACTCAGCTCAGTGTTGTTCACAACAGTAATGGAATATATTTAATTCTCAAGGCAAGGTAAGGCAAGGCAAGTTTATTTGTACAGCACATTTCATACACTAATGCATTTCAGAGGGCTTTACATAATGTATTAAAAGTATTCAAAAAAAGGAAAGCTGAATAAAAATATTAAAATGTAAATACAAAAAAGAAACATTCTAAAGGAAATTCAAAAGTTAAGACCAGAGACACATATATAGGATATGCATAGATGTATGGATATTTAAGATTCAGTCAAAGGCAGTGTAGAAAATTTTCAACTGGGATTTAAAGATGGTCAAATTAGCAAGTCTAATTTCCTTTGAAAGTTTGTTCCAGCTCTGTGGTGCAAAGTAAATCAATTCTCTGTGTTTACTTTCCACTCTGGAAACTGTTAGCAAACCTCTACCTGATGACCTGAGAGGTCCTGAGGGTTCATAAGGTAAAAGACAGCCAGATGTATTTAAGTCCTAAGCCTCTGAGAGATTTATAGACAAACAGCAACACTTTAAACTCTTTTCTCTGAAACATTGGAAGCCAGTTCAGACCTGAGACCTGGTTTGATGTGCTCAGTTCTCTTGGTCTTTGTTAGGACTCAAGCAGCAGCATTCTGAATGAGTTGCCAGAAAGTCTTTTTGTGGAGAGACCCGAGAAAAGACTATTAGCTAATCTAACTTGCTGGAAATGAAAGCCTGGGTTAGTTTCTCTAAGTCATGCCTGGACATCAATCTTCTGATTCTTGTTGTTTCAAGATGATTTGCGGTGGCTGTTAAAGTTTAACTCTGAGTCCAAGATTACACCAAGATTTCTGACTTGGTTTTTGCCTTTCAGAGACAGAGAGTCGAGATGAGCGCTAACTCTCAGATTCCCTTCTTTTCCACCAAAGACACTTATCTCAGTTTTGTCTGCATTTATCTGAAGAAAGTCCAGACACATGAATCATAGATTTGCCCGATGCCCTTCCAGATAGAATCTATGGATTGGATCTGACTTCGTTTGGTGATCTCATTCATCTGTAGTTTTTCAAAGAGAGAAATGTTTAAATTTGATGATAGAATCCAACATGAAAAAACAAATAATGTTTTAAATTAACACCAGCTAAAGTGCTTCACACAAGCTTGTCCATGTGCAATTCTGATACCTCGCATTTCCACTTTTCCAAAACTGGTTGGACACTAAGACAAACACCCAGGCAATGTAAGGCAATCAAGTACAATCCAAGACAATAGCTGGAATAGACCATAATTTATGTTGGTATTTTGTGGATTTCATTGATTGTATGAAGTTGAGGGGGAATAAAATACTGTCCATGAGTTAACAGGTAGTTCACCTCATATCCAAACATGTTTGGCCAAAGCTCAAGTGCAGACAGCTGCCAGACAGACCTGGAAAAACCTTCCATGCAGTGAAGGTGAACTGGCAATGACCCTGTCTGCAAGGTCTTTAACTCTGACCATCTGAGCTTTTTTTTTTCCTGCGTCCATGAGAACGTTGGGGAGTGTACCATGTTCAGAGGGGATGTGGCTGGTTTGAACTGTGGCCTGATAACGTTTGTGGTAGCAACCCAAGAACTCCCTGGTTGACACCAGCAGTGAAGGGAGCAGACAAGCTAATGAGGTGGTTAGTTCTGTCCGTTGGATCGAGAAATCCTAAATCAGGAGGATAAAGGACTTTTGACAACATTTCAGTTTTGTGTACAGCAAGAGTTTTCTTCAAAAAACATCTGATATTCATTGCTGTCACACTTTCTCCAAAATTGTATTTTTGTTTTTGCATAGTTATCGTATTTTAAGTTGTGTCAGAAATATAAGACTGTGCATGAGTATGTGGATGTCTAAGTCTATTTCTGTCTTTCCTTCTGTCTCTCTTTTCATTATGGGTACTCTCACTCCCAGATGTTATTTGCACCTGTGCCACATGCTGTGTCTGTCCTCTCAGTGGTGACAGTATCTTGGCAGTCTTCAATGCAGAACCAGTAACACCGAGGTGTGATTGTGAACACATCAGGATCCTGGCACAGTGGCAAAGTGGTGCTAATGTGGGCACACATGCATATGCATACACAGAATGCATCCTTACCCTCCTTTTCATTGAATTAGATTTTTGGAGGCAACCGAGATGTTGAGTTTTGCAAAGTTGTGACCATGCTGACATGATATGATCCCCACCAAGTGATGAAAACAAACACAGATACACATAGGCTTTCAGGAGGATGTGTCTAAGGAGGGACAGCCAAAGTGCAGCTTTGTTAGAGATGTGAAAATGTTCAGATCTCTGCTTGCTTTAGAGGCACAGACTTAAAATAGACCTTTTAGTTTCCATTCATTTATGTAGTATCATCTAACATTAGCTTTGATGTTGTTTTGTCTGCTTTTTGTACATCTTCTTTGTCTCTTTCAATGTATAACATCAATTTGCCCAGAGACTGCAGATGAACACAGTCTTTTAGCTAAATCTGACACATTTCCATCATATTGATATCAATTAAAGTAAAGTTTAGTTAGCTGACTCAGTGCAAGGATTATAGTCATTCATGCATTTATTTAAATTCAATTCATTCATCTATTCAAGTTACACTAGTTTGAATAATGGGGATCAAGCAATTATTACAACATAAGTTATTATCTGCAATTTGTTTTTTTTCTATTTCTCTCAGACTACTTTCTTATTTGCTTTGTTATAGCCATTAATGAAGTTCATTTTGTGAACAAAGTGAACATCCTTCTTTGTCTTTGTTTATTTTACTGACTGCCATTTTTCTTCATGTTTGAAGAATCAAGGGATGGGATTTTGTTGAGTCAACTTAAAAGTTTCTTTTGTGTGTTTAATCTGTATTTCTGAATTTAAAATCATACGTCAATGTAAAGCAGATACTGCTTTTTTAATTAAGAGTTGTTTGTCTATAAGTTGCTGGAATTTTTTATTGTTTTTAAAGTGTAACTGTACTCCTAAGTCTAACCCTAACTCCACTCACTGCATAATTTTGAAAAATGTGCCTTGGTGACATATAATAATAATAATGAGAGGAACACAAACAGTGCAGTGACATTTAAACGAACCAGAAGTCAGAGCTGGCAGCCACAAAAACAACAAAAATCCTCCTCACGTCTCGCCCTGTAGGTCCGTAACTGTCTGGCTGTCTGTTCTTGCAGTTATCAGCTTCTAAAATCTTGTTTACGTTAAATTGCAGTGTAACTGGAACCGTTACTGAACCTATCCGACCGCAGCTCTACAGTTCTGCCCTGCAGTGGACAGGTTCAGCTAACAGGTCCACTGCTGCTCCAGCAGAGGACAGGTTCAGCTGACATACAGTTTTGGCAGAGCTCCGGTTACACAGCAATTTAACATTTTGAAACAAGATCCTACCAGCTGATATCTGTGAGAACAGACAGCCAGAGAGTTGAAGAGCTGCAGGGCGAGATGTGAGGAGGATTTCTGTTGTTTTTTTTGGCTGCCAGCAGCTCTTCTTGAGTGTGGGGTTGGGGGAGGTGAACGTTATTGTTCTACCATTTATATGAATTTCATGATGTAGAGAACTCCCAAATGGTCTACTCTACGTCAGCATTGGCCCTGCCTTTTCAGGGCTGATTTTAAAAAACAGATGAGAGGTTGAGCCATTTTCAACCCATGAAATACTGTTTTGGTGTCAATATGATGTCAGTATTAACACCTTGATGTGTTTCATCACAGTGCAATCATCCAATTTAGTTTACAGCTCAAAAAACACGTTTTAGTGTGCAGTACCTCTTTAAAACCTTGGGTTTACTACATTGGTGGGTGCACTGCTGTGTTAACTGCCTGTTGTTGACAGGTTTATAATGCCAGGTGGGAGATAAATGGGAATGGATAATTGTAAAATTGGATGAAAATTTGGATTTGCAATGTGGTCAAAAATAGGCTTGTTTTAATTAGTTTTCTGTATTCAGGTGCTGGTACTTGTTTTGTACGGTGATGTTTGTTATAGAATTTTTAACACAATTGTCATGATGGCAAAATCTATGAAAACGAGAAAAGTACAAATAAACAGAATTGTCACATATCAGGCCTGCCTCCAATTTAGAGTTAGTTCGAGGCTATTTGTACTGTTCAGTTAACTGGTGAGTGTTTAGTAATAGTTTCTCCTGATGGAGCCTCCTTGGCTACAGGGAAAGTCACATGCTTATTGTTACTGGGTTTGAATCTGACCTGGGATATTTGTTGCATGTTATCTTTGTCTTAATAGTATAAACATCAGCCTGACTTAGCTACAAACAAATGAAAATCTGCCACTGTTTTCATTTAATATTTAAGACAAAAAATCAGTTTGATGGAACTTACAGTGTATCTACTGAGGATGTTTTTTTTAATTTAATTTACTTTCTTAATTAACTTTTTAAATCTTTTAGAAATCAAATCTATGTAATCTGAAGGGTGGGTGCTGTTGAGGGAATTACTTGAGGAAGGACCTGCTAGTAATATTTTCCAGTGTAGCTAAATAGAAAACCTATTTTGATATATTAAAGGAAAGAAAAAGCTCTTGGCCTTTGCAGTGTTGAGATAGTTCAAATGTGTAAACACTTTAAGTTGAGCGTCTTCACCGTGTTAGAGAGCTGTCTCTTATGTCATCTACAATGAATTAAAGAATGGCGTCTACACATAATCACTGCCGTAAAATGCAAAGAGGTTGATGACATTGTAGAGTGAGAATAACTTACATTCTCTGTTGTTTTTCATCTTCCTTTCTATTTTCTCCACTCCCCTCTCTCTCTCTGTTTATCACCCAGAGGGATATGATAAACAGTCTGTCAACTTTAATAACCTGAAATTGTGAGTATGTTTATTGTATTATGTTGCCTGTCATGGTTAACTGGAATGGAGCACTCTCTCCGCTATGAGATGTCTTTCTGCCTGAGTCATTTTTACCATGATACACACTGGAAACATGAGTGTTAGGTATTGAATGATTTTTCAATGAACACTGTCAACTAAGACACCTCTAGACATCACTAGGTTTAATAGAAAAGGTGCAAAATCTTCATGAATGACAATGGTTTAAAAAAAAAAAAAAACAATAGGATGTACAGCATGTTTAGTGCAATGCACACACATATGCTTTTTTTGGTGAACATTTTAGACCTTTGAAGAAATTAGATGAATTCCAATATTTTTAGACACACTAGCGTCATGGCTGAAGGGATGACACTGGCATGGATGACACACTCCAGACTGATGTACCTCAACTATTTGATGGACTTCAATGAAATTTGGTACAGATATGTATAGTGATGATGAGTCTTACTGACTTTCCATTAGGTTGACATTTTGGACCAGGTATGTTGGTTCAGACCTTCATATTCCATGGTAAGTTGGGTGATCTTTTAACTTTTCCTTTGATGCCATCATCCTGTCAACATTTTGATTTGTCCAAAGCTTAGATTTATGACAAAAAATCTGTAAAACTAATGTCAGCCTCAGCAGCTAAAATTGTCGATGTAAACATGCTGACGTTGGCATTCAGCTCCAAGCACAGCTGTACAGCCTCACACAGCCACTAGCATGGCTCCCAAAAGGATTTAAAACATGCTCATGAGCTATACACCTAATAAAATTATGTTATACTGTCATAGTGTTGCTGCAGTATGCTACAGTAATATACACCCTTGCATTTGTGTCAAAAGTATCACATCTTACCTCTTGTAGATTCTGCTTTACGTCAGCATAATGCAAATACCACGGTGCCTGTGGATGTCTCCTTATGAGTTAATGAGATGTGATAAACTGTTAGCAGAGCTCCATCTCCCAGTCCATCACCACAGTATGATCCAGCATTATCCCGTAAGCTCGGCTGGGATGGCTTCTGATTAGCCCTGCATGAAGAGCTAATATGAGTCTAACAACCAAGACCAGATGTGGTCTTTCTTCAGAGTTCTGAGAAGGAGGAGGAGGATATTTATCAGCACTTAACCTGATTGCATAAATGCAAAGAGATAAACAGAATAAATTTGGCTACTTAAAGGTGGACATGAAGGCAGACTAGTGCTGTATGTGTGGGCAGGCAGCACACACGCACTAATTCGTTATTACATTGCATCCCATTATTTGCCTTTGCTTACCATGATTATTTCTTCCATCCTTTAAATCTCTTTGGGATTTTTAACATCTGGACATCTGGATGTCCAATTCAGAATGAGAAACCAAGCCAAGAATCTGCTCAGGAGACAAAAAGGATGAGCACCTTCATTTTGGCCTTTGAGGTTCAGCTATTATGCAGTACATATAAGGGTTTTAAAAACTCCATTGCTAGCCATCCCTCTACTCCTTGTTTTTCTACTCTCACTTGTTTTCTCACTGTCACACTCTGTCCTTATCACACATGCACACACATGCCCCATGAGTGACTGTGTTTTGAACTGTACCCAGTAAAACCCCCATAGGGGTTCTTTCATTTATGAATATTGGGAGATCAGCATTTGACTAAACAGGTGCACAGTTGGTAAATCATTAGGAAAGGAGCGTAGCTGGGACTCAGGGAGGAGAAACAAAGCAGCATATGGTGAACAAGTGGTTCATGGCATACTGATACAAATAAGTGATTCATGCAATTTGGCTTTGTGTTGTTGGATGTAGGGGAAGCCCTGTTTTTGTGGCTGGAGGAGGAATTAGTCCAACTGCGTCTGTCAAGGCTCTGAGCCTTGCTGGTAAGTTATCTCAAGCATGGAAAAGCTTCAGTCTATCCCCTGTGTTTGCAAGACAATGAATGCCAGCAAACACGATTCGTTGCAGAATTCTGCAGTGAAATTTTGCAGAGTATTAATGTTTGACTTTCAAGTTCATGCGTGTCGTGTGTTGACTGTACACTTGCTGAGGAGCTTACTGAAGGGAGAGAGAGAGGTCACAAGATAATTAGATTCGGTTTCTTTATCTAAAGGGATGTTCCATACCACTGATAGTGATAATTAATTAGCTAATGCCTTCAGCGTAATTAAAACCCTTGACAATCTGACTTTTGTTCTTACTGAATAGCTGCTGACTAGTGACAGATGGGACAATCGAGAAATGGGGAAAAACAGCACAGTCTTGGGTGACTGATTGTGTTTGTCAGCTTGCTGTGTCTGTCAGTCTGTTTTGTATGCTGCTTCTCATTGATGCTTTTTCGGAAACAGAGTTTCTGCTCAGTGCGCTTTAGCAGTCTTTTTAACTGAATCAGATGTCATTGAGAAGAATATGTGAGATTCAGTGAAGGACACAGAGCAACGTGCATCACAATGAACTGGTGGTGACAGCTTCACCTTGAGTCTGACAATAACAGCATGTGCTTATTAAGAAGATTTCAAATTATCTGATGGCTGTGGATCAACGTGTCGCGCTGGTGACAGGAAGTGGAAATTCAACAGACAAACTCAGAGTTGTTCACGTTTTAAAGGAGCAGTCCACCAATTTAATGCATGAAGATCAGTTTATTTGTCACAAAGAGGACTACACAGCCAGTGAAAATAGTTGTATAATGTTGGAATAAGCTTGGAATAAACTGTAGCAGAAAACCTGTGTTACAAACTAGAGATGTGTCCAGTTAGGCGGTTAGGAGTAGTGGGAAGTGTAAGATCTGCTGTTTTTGGGGCACAACTTATCAGCAATTGCTGCTTTGATTGCAACCAGTCTGTTTTTCAATCTGTCTCTCAGAAACCCTCCAGCTTAATGGAAACACAATGACTCTCTGGAGTGTATGTCAGTGATGGGTGTGTAACAACTGAAGAGCTCAAACTGCACAAGCAGGATTCATAAACAAACAAACAAAACACTAAAAGATATATCCATTGACCGTGAAATTCAGATTCATTCAGATAATGATCATCAGATTGCACACACACAGTAACATGTTCCTTAAAATGTTTTGTAATTTGTGTCATTTCTCTCATGACACACACATTTTCTAAATCCATATCTCAACTGATGTCACTTAAGGAGCGTCTTTATTCTTCAATTAGAACCCAAATCCATAAGTGAATCAGAGCTAAGTGGAAGGTTGATTTACTCCAGCCATTAGTCAGCATTTGTCACCTCTCCTGACTGAAAGAAGCACTTTATCTATTTGATTGTGATTACTCTTTGTCACAACACAGCACAAGCTCTAACTACAGGCTGTTGACCTCTGTGCGATTACCAACTGATTGCCCTCCCTGTGGTTTTCCCATAGATGTAACGCTGAGACTCAAGCCAGACCAGGAACATTTTGATCCACCGCAATGTCTGTTTGTATTTCCAGTGAATTTCTGCTCATCTGAGTTGGTATGAAACTTGCAGCCAGATACTTTACGAAGAAATCTTCACTTTAAAGAGCTTTTCATGGCAAAGAACTCAGAATCCTGTTGACAGGCCATATGGCAAATAAGTTATGCAGGGACACAGTGAGAGACTGGGCTTATATTCTACTAACAACTTGCTAAAGGAAAGGGATGACAGTGGAGATGACAAGTCAGGCTGTGATCAAGGTCAGCGCTAAAATGTCTACAAAAATGCAGAATTCTTTGGACACAGTGAGAGGATTAAGCTTTTTATTCATGGGAAGAGAGGAATGGAGAGATGCCTATAAAAGGGAAAAGACTGAATGTGTATGCTTGAGGTAAGAAGAACTGCGAGAATGAAAGTTGAAGTTGGAGGGAAGGGAGGAAGGAGATGAGAGAGCAATGTAGCGCCAGAATTGCTGGATAATTCAACACATCATTGGTATTCAGATGCTAATATCTCATTGCACATGTCAAAGAAGGACACTAGACAGTCACATACACACAGAAACCACGCACAAAGAGAAATCCCCCTTAGGTTGTTAGCTTCCAATTATTTTTCAAGAAAAAAAAGATGTGCATTCTAAATTGGAAAACCCTCCAGAAAATCAAAGACTGGTTGGTTTTCAACATGTCTTACTGTCAAACTATAAGAATAGACAGTTTTAATATTTCTCACTGTGACCGTTGCTTGTGTGCATATTGAGAAAAGCTTATTTAAAACTGTGATGATTACTTCTTAGTGGTAGTAATTTGCTAATCAGTGCTGATGTGTTTTTCCAGGAATATTTGCCAACATGAGGTTTTAAAGCTTTATAACAGCATGTCTGAGCTGTAATCATCGGTAGAAATTACTCACGCTGTAAAATCAGACATGTAGGATCAAGCGACAGTATTTTCTCTGAATATAACCCTGAATAACCCCAACTGCAGTTTTATAAAACATTGGAGCAGTGATGCATGATGTTTTTATACCATGACTTTTTCTTTTTTTCTTCCCGCTGAAACTTATCTTATTTTTGTAAAGAACAAATCAAAAAGAAATTGTCACAATGAAATAGAGCCTTTCCAATACATTGTAAGCCTTTGGGGTTTTTTTACTGGTCAGACTATTTTTTTTGGTTATCTCCTCCATCAAATGCTGTCACCCATACACAGATAAGAAATTGTTATACTTTAATGATCAGTCTGAATGTAGCCTTGATGTGCAAAAAAGTATATGCTACTCAGTACTCAGCTGAGACGCGGCTATGAAGAAATTAGGTTTGCTGTTATACTGGCAGCAGTTTCTTAAGTCTTTTCCCATTAACCACAATGCTGTTCGCAGCCAGAGTTATGGTCATCAGTCCTCCTCTCCATGTAGATGATATACTGTAATTTTCCAAAAACACAAGTAAGACTTAGTTTGCTCACTATACAGGATCTAGTCAATGTGTATTTACAGATGAATGAGTTGTTGAATCTATGTTTTTATTTTAAACATTCCTCCGAATTAGATTTAAAGACTTCCAGATAAAATGAATCCCAAGTGTCTGTAGTGGAATAAGATCCTTTATCATTTGATGGGCTGTGTGTGTGGTCACTTCTGCAAACATTTATTTTTTCTAAATGCATGTTCACCTTGCAGTTGGCAGCGCCGTTTATCCTGCAGTACACCTTCTGGGTAAATCTTTTGTAGATGAGATCAGAATAGGAGAAACTTTTAGTGAGAGGCTATCCAGCGCGGAGTTTCAGTACAGTGCAAAGATTTGTTCGGGTATTAAGTAAGTAAAAATTCATTTCAAGGTTTCCACATTAGTTCTTTTGTAATCAGGTATTTCGTTAATACTTTTCGAGAGAGGGTGTTGGATGGAAGAGGCCATTATGGAGTGAAAACTGTCTCTGTAGACCAGTGGGCTACAGTGACTCAGTTATCAGTGTGTTCATGCAGTTCTTGAGGAATCAGACAGTGTGAAATTGCAGGAAGGTGAATGTTGAGGCTCAGCTTAGAGTGTGTGCCCCACATAGCAGGTGTGCTGGTCCAGAACCACTGACTGCGTTTCTCTTTGCTGTTTTATTATTCATGATTTGAAAAATAAATGCTGGCACAAGACTAACTATATATCTAACTGATTTCCCACTTCATTTTATTACAAGTTTTTTCTATTAGCATTCTGTTGACACTCCAGGTATGGTGTACATAATGCAATGATCACTGTGCTTTAGGTTTTTCCCAGTATCCCAGATGTCATTTGCAACCTTCATTTGCAATGTTTGCTTTATCAGCTTGGCTACAGTCAACATTGAAATGAAATAAATTGGCTTTTATGTCAATATTTGTCCTTGCTCTATCTTGATTTATTTGTCTTTTGGTTCCCTGCTTTTCATCTCTGCAAAGTATGCTTAAAGATTAAAGATTCTTAAAGATTCTTTTAATACAGGCGGATCAGCAAATATCCACAAAGCTATAGGAGAGTACACAGCACACCCAACATGAACCCCTGAACATTAAATAACTAGATCAGCAACCGTCTTTCTCACAGCAGACACTGTATTATGTAAGTCTATACACACATCTTCACCAGTATCCAGATGGAAAGAGCCAGTTCTCCACTCACAGGAGGCAGGCAGGCACTGCTGGGAAAGTAAACACACACACACACACACACACAGAGAGTGTCAAACAGCCTAGAAGGCATTAGGAAGCTGAGAGTAATGTAAATGTTGGAGGAAGTCAGCACAATATCCTATATTTTCATAGAAATATTGCTCGTGGACAGGGAACAGGAAATGTGGTCTGAGGGTCTGCAGTGACTCTGAGCAGGAAGCTCTGAGGCTTCATTCCACAAGTCCCTGCAACCAGCCGTAATTGGCTTACACATTCCTCCAAGGATTACCACTCACTCCTTATTTGTGTTTATGAAAAAATTATTAAAACATTTGCTTTGGCTCCCTGAATTACACTCAGGCAAGTGTCAAAACATACTCTGTTTCCACTTGCCTTGTTTTTTTTCTCCTCACACTAGGTGAAATAAACAATTTGATTTTTTCAGCTCTGATTGAACACCTTCATAAGTTTCTTCCGTTTTATTGATGTGTAAGTGTGTGATATTGTCCTCACACTACATCTTTGCTTGCCTTGTGCTGTACTGCTTTTCTATTTCATGCCTTTTGTCCCGTGTTTCCTCCTTCTCTGTTTAAGTTGTATGAGAGATGCTCTAGAAATGGTTAAAAAATTATATAATTCATCGTCCAAGAAATACATAATTTGGAGCTATTTTGTTTGCTTTATTGTGTGTAAAATATATTTTTTGCTTGCAGAGAAGAACTGAGTTTTTTAATATGAAATTGCAGCAGACTGGAAGCAGACTGCAATTAGAAAACAAGACGGGACATTGCTTGTGCCAAATGAAATAGCCCGGCATTTTTGTGCCAAATTAAACAGCTTGAAGCCTGGTTTGATGAGACTGTCCCATTATTAAAACGGAAAAAATAGCACAGACTAAACCTATAGTGAGACAAAGATGAAATAAGGAGGATAACAGGATGTTTACAGGCATGAAAACCTTATACTTTATGAAACTGTAGGCTATGACTCCCTTAGAGTCTGTTTCTCTGTTAAATCTGCTAGTGTGTTAGTTGAGCTCTTATAGTTTTCCGGAGCTATTATCAATGAATGAATCTCAGACTTTTTTTTTTTTTATATTTGACGGGTGTGCCACCTGCCGGTGCGTCACCGCTGTTCTGACCAATCCTGACGCAGTGACTCTCCGTGCGCCCATGGAGATCCCGCGGTGCTCCTCTCATTGCCGTCCAATCTACGGCTCGGTGATGGCAGAAGGTGTCGAGCCTCGTTAGCTGCTTACAGTTAGCGCTTCTGATGTGACTACATTGGACTGCCGTTCTGCTGCTGTGCCAAACATGGACCCGAGACAAGTTTGATTGGATTGCCCGGTTTTTCCCATCTACTTGTACTCCTTTTGACCCCGCGCATCAGTGAATGTTATGAGGTAGGTGGGATTAAGACAAAAAGAAGAAAGTTTTTGAAATATTTTGTTAAAGTATTTAGTCTTCTTCTCCCAGAACCGATTCACTGCTGCTTATTTTTGGCACGTTTTTCTCCGCACAACACTGCACAATGAAGTTGCGAACAGCACAGAATATTATTGATTTTTTTGTGCATTGTCCCCAAAGGGCGTATACTGTATTCAGGATATTAGTTCAAGCTTCTCTTAGATGTGCTTTTGTTGAAATGCAAGTTTGGCAAACAAGTGCTGCTGCTTTTTCCCCCGCTGGCCGGCTCAGCATCCCTGCCCAGCCCTCTGCGCTCTGCACTCTTCAGATGCCTCCTCTCTTTCGGAAAAAAGGCGACGTGGCTTTTCAAGCATATATGCTTTACTAAGTTAATTAGAAAGAAAAAAAAAGAAGCGGGAAAATAATTGCTTTTGTGCTGTGATTACCAAAAGTGAAAGTTAATCAAACAGAAGAAAAAACCTCATCACCAAAAAGAAGCAGTCGTCTGTGCGTATTCTCCTTCCTGTGGCACACTCAGTATTATTTTCGTGATCAGATGTAATGTTATTGCATAGCTGTAGACAGAGGAGAAAATTAATTGTGTCCTTACATGGAAAGTGGAAGGCTTTCATGAATTGGGGTGACTATTTATTTATGATGCCCATAGATGGCAATGTGAAGGAATGTTCCCTCTCAGTGACCTGGGGGTACTTTGACATTGTGTTGGATAATGAGTAAGAGCAGAGGGAATGGCATCTGTGCCATGGTGCAAATATTTTCCTTTTAGGCTACAGCTGCAGTTATTCATCACAGAAGCCAGAGTGTGAGTTTGACAATACAGTAGCCGCATATGAATCACAAACTATTCCACCGTGGCTGCAAACCTCAATAGTTTAACATTTTAATATGTTGCATATATCAACACAACTGGTGTGTTTTCATATCAGTGTATCAACAAAGCCATTGTTGGGAACAGTGTAGTCAAGTTCTGTGTCATGGTGAACGCACAGTCTGTTACGAGTCTCTTAAAGGTGAAGAAGGAATGTGTTTAGATAATTACGAATTTCCATTGCCTGCTGTGGGGAGAAACGCAGATGAGGACATTGAGAAGAGAGAAAGACGCACGAAGGAGAGGACGGGATAGAGAGAGAGAGAGAAAAAGGTGAACAGCAATAGAGCTTTCACAGCTTGATGTATTGTTTGAGCCCTGGTCAATATTGGTTGAGTAATATTTTTTCAGCCTTTCCTCTCTTGATAGATGGTTTTGTTGTGTGCAACGCTACCACCGTATTGATCATGGTTATGACTTTCCTAAATGGGTTGTGGGTGGAGGATAGTACATTGTTGACTGGCTCTGGTGACACAGGTGGAGATGGCACCAAGCATAATGAAAATGTCTTCGCTTTTACCCTCTGCTGTACCAGTTTGTTCTGCGTGGGTTCTGCCTTGGTGGCATGTTCACAGATGCTGATGCTTTTGGGTTTTTAGTAACAAGCTCTTGGATATAAAGTGTTACTGCTTAATAAGTGCAAGGTTAGATTAAAGGTAATAAGCCACAGTGTTTATCGGAACTTCCCGATCTATTTCAAGTCTGCTTACCACTTCTAAAACTCACTAATTAACATGTTTTATTTTGTTTGTTTAATCTGTACAAAGTGTAGGTTTGAAAGTGTAAAAAAACGAGGAGTCTCAACTGGTTGCAACATCTGGTCAAATTCATCCCCTAACACTCTGTGGGCATGAACTGTCGAACTCACGTTCAGCTGCTCTTCCTGTAAATTACTTCCCAGTCAAACACTCAGACGATGTAATTTTGTCTCCAAAGTATCCTGTTCAGTAAATTATGACAATCTTATTACCATTTCACAGACTATAATTCCATTCTCACCTCCTCTTCCCTCCACATTTGTTCTGCTGAATGTGAGATCGCTGTCAAACAAAGCTGTTATCTTTCATGTCCCAAAATCTGAACTGTTTCTTTATCACTGAGTCATGACTTACTCCTGATGACCTCTCCCCTCTTACTGAAGCCACTCTTTCAGGCCACTCTCACTTTCATCAATCCAGGTCATATGCAGGAGGTGGTGGGGTTGCCGTAATTCACAAAAATGTCCTCAAGGGCTCCATTATCTGTATAGACCCTTTTTCATCTTTTGAATTTCTGGCTTTTGTGATAGATGGCACCCTGACTGTCTTCTGCCTACTGGTGTACAGCCCCCCTGAGCCCAATATTGATTTCATCAGTGAATTCTCTGATCTCCTCTCCCACATTGCTCCGATATATGTCAATAAGCTCATTCTGGGAGATTTCAACATCTACGTTTGCTATCCCTCCGAAGACATGACCTGTGATTTTATAAATGTACTTGAATCCTCCAACAATCTGTGAATGGCCCAACCCATGTTAAAGGCCATATCCTAGATTTAGTTCTCGACTCAGGTCTCTCTATCTCCAACTCTGTGATAGAAGATTTTTCATCTGATCAGAAAGGCAATCATTTTTGATCTTGATTTGCCACACACTTCTCCTGTCCGCCCTGCTCTTCTCTGCTCCTGCATCCTAAATTCCTTCATCGCCACTAGGTTTGCAGAAGCCTATAGAGAGACTCCCATCGCCACCAGTATACAGGCTGCAACATCTCGTGTGACAGTACTGTTTTGGCCACCTTTGACTCTGTTGCACCAATCAAAACTAAAAACAACATTAATCCTGCGTTCACATGGATTCAGGCAGACTGTAGACAGACAACACCTTCTTGATGGCATGAGAAAAACAAATAAACAGTCTGAGGGAATGGCAGGATGACAAAATGAAAAACGGATGATGATATGTTGCTATGGTGATATATTGTTTACAAAGAATGGAATTAAATATATTAAATAAAATGATTTTCTCTCTATTATCTTATGTAATTATTCTAGTAATGCACATATCTATAAAATTCAGCTTTCTTTTAATATTTTATTGCAAATTTGTAATTATTGTTAAATTCCCTCCAAAATGTAAGGCCATCCATTCATTTTCAACATCGATAGTGAAAGGAGAACTGCACTTGGTATATGCCTCTGTGCTGATTGCCTGCCATATATATATATATATATATATATATATATATATATATATATATATATATATATATATATATATATATATATATATATATATATACACACACACATATATATATATATATATATACATATATATATATACACACACACATATATATATATATATATATATATATACATATATATATGTATAGTTCTTGTAATATCTCAGTAGGATTTCAAGCTCTGATCATAATTCCAGGTGTTGTTGCACCAAAATTATTAGATTCTTGTTGCACCGATCAATCATGTTTTCTCCTTGTCTGGTTGTAAATTCCATTGCGAAGGAAGGCAAAAAGTTAAAATATTTTAACTTTTGACAGCAATGCCATCTTCCATTACCACTGCCGGTATTCTCTGCCAGCCTCTCCTAATTTTACCGTCCTGCTCTCGTCCAGAAAAATGATATGTGGTTTGCCGTCTACCTTCTGCCTGAATCATGTCAACGTCGCATAATACTAGAGATAAGGAGAGCATGCAGAAGGGCAGAGTGGAGGTGGAAAGCAGAATAAATTGCAGATCTCATTCCAAATTCTGAAGGATCTCTTAGATAAATACCATCTGGCTGTCAAAAATCCAGGGCTCAATACTTTTCTAATCTTATTGACAAAAACTGTCATTATCCCAGGGTACTTTTTAGCGTACTCCCACCTCCTGCTTAGAAGCATGTGTTTCTAAATGTGAGGATTTTCTAAACTTCAGAGACAAAGTACTTGACATTAGAGCTAGTATTCTTCCATCTGTAAATACCCTATCCATCTCCTCCGAGAACACTGCGGTTCTAAATTCACTTAACTCCATCACTTTATCAGAACTTCATCACATTATCTCTTCCATGAAGACCTCCACCTGTTTTGTCATCATTATTCCAACTAAATGCTTCAAATAAGTTATTGGCTCCATTGGCCCCAGCATTCTTTGAATTATCAATAGCTCCCTGGAAACCAGCCACTTTAACACACAAGCAAACACAAACAAACAGAATCTAGATCCTTCAATCTTCAGTAATTACAGACCAATCTCCAAACTCTTTCTAAAATCCCTGAAAAAGTAGTTTTTAACCAACTATTGTCCCACCTGGCTCAAAACTGCATTTGTAAAAATTCCAATCTGGCTTTAGAGGTCTTCACAGTACTTAATCTGCGTTACTGAGAATAACTAATGACCTCCTTCTAGCTGCTGACTCAGTTAACTGCTCTGTTCGCTTGCTCCTAGATCTAACTGCAGCCTTTGACACAGTAGATTATTCTTTTCTCATTCACAGGTTAAACCAGTGGGCGGGGGTCTCTGGCTCTACCTTAAACTAGTTTTTTCATATTTATCCAACAGATCTTTAAATGTCACTATTAGCAACTCATCTTCTTCCTCAGTCCCCATCTCCTCTGGTGTCCCCCAAGGTTCCATTCTTGGTCCAATACTCTTTTCCATTTTGAATATCATTCAAAAACACAAAATTTGTTTTACAGTTATGTGGATGATACATCTCTACCTGACATTTTAGCGTAATAATAACAAACTAACTGACCTCAATAACTCTCTTCCAGACATCAAAATCCTGAATGGCTACAAACTCTCTTCAGCTCAATGAGAATAAAACTGAAGTAATTTTATTTGGACCACAGCATTTCTCCTCATCTTGGCCTGTTGGCTCCCTCTGTTAAATCACATGCAAAACATCATGGAGTCATATTTGATTCAGGATTGAAGTTTGACAAACAAATCAATTAGGCAGTAAAATTAAGCTTCATACAGCTCTGCAGCATCTCCAAACTCAGATTAATTGTCTGTACTTCTGACCTGGAGATAGTCATCCATGCCTTCATATCCTCCCGCCTTGATTACTGCAACTCATTTTATTTTAGCATCACTCAATCTTGTTTATCCCGTCTCCAGCTAGTTCAGAATGCAGCTGCAAGAGTTTTGACAAGGTCAAAAAAGAGAGAGCACATTACTCCCATTCTTGCCTCCCTACCCCGGCTGCCTGTTAGCTACAGAATTGATTTTAAAATCCTGCTGTTTGTCTACAAGGTGTTAAATGGTTTAGCCCCCTCTTACATTACAGAACTCCTGTCAGTCCTGAGATCCAGGACATAGTGTTATGGGGACAGGGCCTTCTTTATCTCTGCCCCCAAACCAACGAATTCAACCCCCCCATATTTGAGATCATCTTAAAATGCACTTGTACTCATTAACCTTTAACTGTGCCTAAAGTCATGGGCTGTGTGTGACCTTTTGCCTTTAGTATTATTAATATCATCACTCTGATTATTCCTCTGCTATTGTGTTTGTTTCCTTCTTTTGTATTTGTTTTCCTCTGTTTGTGCTGTACAGTAAAGCACTTTGGATCAACTGTGTTGTGTATAAAATGCTGTGTAATTAAAGTTGATTTGACAACTTTTAGTTATTACACTTTGTTTTTATAATTAGGGAACTTAAGAGATGCTGGTAGGTGGACTTTTTTATACCTTTGGACAGAAGCAGAGTAGCTGTTTCCTCTTCTTTAAGCTAATCGGCTGCTGGCTGTAGCTTCATATTTACTGAGTGGTATCAATCTTCTCATCTAACTATTGGAACGAAAGCGAACAAGCATATTTTCCAAAATGTCAAACTATTATTTTAAAACAATAACAGGAATATGGGCCATTTCAGCCTTCCTTTACCTAATTAGTTCTTGGTTTTCAAAGGCGGTGCGACAGATGTCTTAGGCAAAGAGTAACACAGACAGCAGTCTGTTATGAAGACACTTAAAGAGGCTGCTTGAATAAAAATACACACAAGATTAAGGATTAAACAGACAATTTCAGCTGCTTTATGATCCAAACAAAAGCATCAAGCACCATAACCCCAAGGCCATAGCGTGCGCTGACTGGCACTGCTAGGCTACTTTTAGAGCAGGCAATAGGAGACAGTGATGGGTATTTTACAGGAGTCAGCTGGCCAAACAGACGGGCTAACTCCCCCATTGGGTTTCATTAGAGCTCATCTTGATGTTAAAGCCTATTTAATCCACTTTCACAGCCATGCAGACCACAACAGAGCAAAGCACAGTGTCTATCTTTAGACAGCACATGAGCAGAAACTTTTCCATCCCAGTTCAATTATTAAAACAATAATATGAATTCACTGTGGTTGTCCTTTATATGTCTCTGTGAAATAGTTTTTTTTTCCCCTATAGCCTTTCTGCTGATAAAAAGGTGATTTCAGCATCAGATAGAAAGCTGTCAATCAGTGTCTGTTCAGTTGTCCATAAACAGCCGTGTTTGCTGTGTGTAGCTGTGTGTTGCCGTCTGCGCTTCTTCCCTGTCTTCCGTTGTTTCTCCAGTAAGTTGACATGCAGCCTCAGGGTGCGATTACAGTAAAGCCTTATGAGGTGAGTGCTTTGCCTCTTTGTCTTTGTCTCCACTCTCTGGGCAGCTACTGTTGTTGTCCCATGTTCATAGCGTCTGCTTAGCTTCAGAGACACAGCACTTGGAAAGACACTGACAGACTTCAGTGGCTTAGTAAGCAACTTGACATCTTGTACATTTTAAGCAGGAATATATTTTATGTAGCCATTCATTTAGATACAATACATGAGGAGGGTCTAATCATAATTATGTTGGCGTCTAATGCAAATGACTTGTTATTGACTTTGTGATTATTTTGCTGTCTTGTGATTATATTACTTGCGATAATGGTGCCCTGCAGACGTAATAGAGACTTTTATGGCTAACATAACATGTGTTAAACTTACACTCATCACTCACACCTTTACTAGTTCTCATAAGCTTAGCTGGAGCTGTCCCTTATCGGTGGCAATAAGGTGCTCACTTAAGGGCTGTTAACAATGCTCCTCCATGTTTACCGTAGGATATTGTGTATGTTCAGCACACAGCAATTCACATACAAATCAACATAATGTAAGTGAATTACAGCTCAAAGGTCAGGTGTAGGGCAGGATAGGAAGGATGATTTGTAGAGGTAGAGTGGAAGTCAGCAATGCTATGGTTATACATTTACGTAGGTCTTTGAGGTATCTAAACTCTCCCGTGGATGTACATTTGAATCCGTCAGCCATAGCTGTAAATGTTGAATTAAGAAACAACCCGCAGTGCTGCCATACATACCAGTATTTCCATACAGTTTGCAAATACAAGCCCTGCTACACTTCATGCACTGGTAATCTTTGTTCTGATTTTTTTTCTTTGTGCCTTTATTTCTCTTTTAACTTTCTCTGTTGTGCTCTCTGCGCCTCCTTTTGTTTCTGCTGTCTGAATTTTTTAGTCATTTGTTCTCTTTCTCTCACCCTCTCTGTCTTTCTCCCTCTGTCATGTGTCATTTCCTTTTTTTCTCTCAAACTGTCTCACTCTCTTTACTTCTCTCTTGACAAATTAAACCTCACTGGAGGGAATTCAGATTCACGTCTAACATATGACTGCTCTGTGTCTGTTCTTAGCAAATAAATCAGTAACAAATTGCCCTCTGTCATTTTCAGTTAAGGTCCGGAGGAATGGACTGTAAAAGAGAGATGTACTATACACGTAGGAAGAGTGAGAAAGACAACATAGACTGATAGAGCGCTAGTGAAATATGTATACTTAACGTTAAAAACCACTTACAGAGAGTGAATCCACACCAGCTCCAGTTACTGCAGAGCTGAGAGAGCAGTGAGTGCTGTAACACGGAAAGGAAAAAATTATGATGGTGATGGATGTTTGACTTAGATTGGACCAGCCTCATACTCTCAATATTCAGCCACATGTTTCTGTATTCCAATTAATGTTGATGACTCATTTGTTATTCTTGGTTAATGTTGTTGCACACAGTATTGATTATATTAAAAATTGATTGGTAAATGAAACTCTACCACACAGTACCTTTTATTTCTCCCTCTGTAGCAGACTGATTTATCAACAGATCAGCCGCAGTAGCTCAGGAGCATTAAAGATTATGTAAAACTAACAAATTTGTAACAATAAACTATAAAGAAATCATGAATATTTTCAGATGAGCTGAATGTTTAGTCCTCTTAATAAACTCAGTGGCTGGTCTACTGCTGTAATTGTTCCAAGGGATTGGTCTATGCAAATTTTAAGTGGTAATAAGATTGCAATTACCCTCTGTTGACACATTTGTAGTGGCGTCAGTTTCATAATACAATAAAATGGCTGGTACAAGCTCTTGTTTAGAAAGCAGCAACTAGACGCCTGTAAATACGGGTGAACTACTACTGTGGATGAAGGGGGAAAGAAAGAAAGAAAGAAAGATGAAAGCAGTAAGAAACAAATGTAAGATTGACAAAAACTTATGCCACCAGGGGAAAAAGAGATACAACCATGCAAAAATTAAAATCAAGTCACTTGTTGAAGTCTTAAAATAGTATTGATTAATCTTTTTCACATTGAGAAAGAGCATGTCTACTTTCTACATTTCCTAACAATGCAGCATTCATTGTCCTTTTACTATTTCAACAAAAAGATGTGTTGTCACAAATGTATACTACACAGTTTACAATGGGGGTAAATGCTCACAATAAACTGAAATGCTACCAGTCATCAAACATATTGTCTGACACGCACACGGAAGCTATTTCTCACCATTAAGGCAACACTATAGATGATGCAATTCACAGTTATGGGTTCTGAATGTAGTGCGACAGTGTCTGCCAGCGGGATATTGGATTGAATTTTTCTAACCGAAGGAACCTAAAGAATACCACATACTGTGACATGCTTTGTGCACTAAATAATGACACTGTGGGGTTAAAGTGATGCTATTGTGTATAGAGATGAGTGGGAAGATCACTGTCACACCTGCCAGGCAATAAAATTAACATTTATTCATTAAAGACATGATGAGGATTTCTTGTGTGGCAGATGTTGGTGCAGACATGCAAACATCTGTTGTTAGTTCAAGAAAAAAGGCCAGTTTAGTACCAATAAGCATATGATCTGAGTACATACTGTATCACTCTGCTCAGGCTCATATATTCTTGTGATTAGGCAGGTACCTTTTCATTATCAGCCTGAGATGATGACTGATTAATCATACTCTGCTAATGTCACAACAACAAGGACCTCCAAAACTAAATTGAAAGTGTTCATCGTCTAATCACTCCAACATAAAGTTTGATTAGATGCTGCTGTGTGATTAGGTTTCTGTCAGAAAGAATTTATAAGGGCGTTCCTTTTAGGATTTTGCAGTGGCACATTACAAATGAAAAATGCCAGCTGCACCTTTTTTGTTTTCTTCAGTTGTTTGTTTCTGCCTGCCTTCCTCTCGCTCTTGTAATACAGCTCATCAAGCCCATCTCAAGCGTGTCAAATTGTGTGTCAAGCACTCAGCTTCAATGCATATCCTGACTAAATCACATTTTTTTTGGCTTTGTAAAAGAATGTTCTGTCTCCAAATCAAGTTAGAGATCGGCGTGAGGTGAAGAACTTTCAAACATAATGATGTGATTTTTCTTTGCTGCTTTCTGCCTTCTTTATTTCACAGTTTTTTCCCCAATAAAGGAAACAAGACTATGCAATGGGGAAAGGCAATACATTTTCAACTCAGAGTTGGGACAAATGACAGAAGTATAGGTAGTATACCCAGTGCAGTAATTCTCATCACATAGAGTCGGCTTCACAAAAAGTCTCCTGCTTTTTGTGCATCATTATTCAGTACTCTCTACATTCAGCAGTGTGTCTGCACTACCTCACTCTTGTTTTGTTGCATATGGCACATGAGAGACTGAATGGGCTGGCCATTATGTCTGCTGAGAGGATCATAGCTCAGAATGTAGATAAAGGACACTGTTGAGGATTTTACACAATGCCAAGCTTGTAGGATGCAATTTAAAAAGGTGAGCAAGTGCTGTTTCAAGGGGATTTGGAGTTTCAAATCGGCCCCTGTGCCAACTTGTTAGAGCTAATTTCTGCGCTGAGTTGCTGCCAACTGTGTTTTTGATAAGATTTTAGCAAAACTACTGTGCAAAACAGCAGTAGTACCATAAGCATACTATATAGTGTAGTTCAAAATCCTACACCTGTATTTAACTTAGTGTCTGACGTGTGGTGCTGTTCCTCTGCTACAGAGGTATTAGTGCTTTCAATTTTACGGGAACCTCTCAACAAAGCTTTTTATTTGATTTCGTGACTGTTCGCATTAGTCCATGGTTTTGAAGTGTAGCCAGGATTGTTAAATCCAACACATTTTATGTAAAAAAATATCTACTTCTGTGTGTGTATGTATGTTTGTTTCTTTACATGTGTATTGGAGTGAAGACTGGCCCATTAAAAATCTTGCAGTACTTCTTTTTGAAGCCTTTTGGAAAGATGCTGTCCTCTGTCTATCCTTTACAGCAATATCAAATTTTGAGCAGATGCTGCAATCATGCTTTAGGGGTCAAATATTGATATCTTAATGTTACAGTTGGGAACTAGTTAATCGTTTACACAGCTGGTTTTCATCACACTCATTCACCTGAGTTATCTGCCTTGCCAAAGTTTGTTTGTTCCACCTGCTCTCTTAATGATGCTTGAAGGTTGCCTCTCATGTAGCTTTATGCCTGTGTTAGTGTCGTCACTGGCCCAATTTCCCACCAAACGTCAAAGTTAAAATGACACGTTCAAAGTAAAGTCAAGCGAACAGCTCTATTTGAAAATTTGATTTCATAGTTTTCACCCTGAAGCAGAAGTAGGAGTGTCTACTTGCTCCATTCTTTAAAGGAGTTCAAACCAGCACGTGACTCTGTAGAAGAAAATTAATCCGTGCCAACAATATCCCCAGCCCCCAGGCCAAATCCTCCACTGACATTTACATGAGTCTAAGGCAACAAAAGTGTATGAAAATAATTTCGTTCCAATTTGTTATCTTGTCAGTGCATGTCTAAAGAAGTGTTTGGTTCAATGCTTTATCGTCACTGTTTTACTGCACAATGGGGCACTCTTATTGGACAGGTTGAAAGCCTAGGCAGAATTAGACAAAAAGGACACAGCTGCACAATGTTCCTATGGGGATTTGAAGTATTTCGTAATAGCAAAAAGCAGACAACAGCCTGATCACAACAAGGTGGAGTAAGACAACCCCTCATAGGCCGTCACCCAAATTAAAAATTGTTTGCCTTGAAGATTGCTGCCAAACTGTGTTTTGTTGTGTATTAATAAATAATGACAATAAAGAATCTATCTATCTATCTATCTATCTAACCCAAAGCAATTAGCTATTCCATCTTTTTATGTGATGGCCTATGATATTATATGCAAGGCAATATTCATCACAGTACTGTTTTAACCCATAAAATACAAATTTAAAAAGTGAAAAGGTGATTTCAGGATCATATTTATAGTCAGTGGTTGGAATAAAAACACTCAAAATAGGTAAAAATACTCAGTTGCAACTAAAAGTCTTATAATTATAATCTGATGTATGTACAAGTACAGAAGTTTTATCCACAAAATTTACTTGAAGTATCAGCATACATGATTCTATATGGCATAATTAAAATTGTTAATAATGATGCATCAATGCCTAAACTGCATTTTACTGTTGTAGATGGCCGAGGTCTATCAGGTTAGATTAGTCAAGTGTTTCCCAATAGGTGTTGTACCCCCACCAATCACAAGTACATCAGGCAGGTTGTATTATGACGCTCCACTGAACAAATTTCTATCATTTTCTCCCACCCCCAAAAGATTTCTCTAATCTTAGCTTTTGTTGTGCAATAATTGATATAAGCAATTATTTAAATTGAAACCATCTGAGAAGCTCAAAGGGGAAATTGCTCTTCAGAGGAACTGCTGACAACTTAGAGACATCTGAAACGTGACAAGGGGCCCCAAGTAGACACAGCTTTTTTATAAGGGGTCACAAACTAATAAGGTTGGAAACGACAGGTTCAGTCCTTACCAATGCAATATCTTTTATAAGCTTATCATATTTTTTAATGTAAAAAGTAACCATAACTGTCAGATTAGGTATTGTCAGTAAGTATAAAGTTACATAAAATGAAAATACTAAAAATTGTACATTATTTAAATTACTTAATTGTAAATGTACATTTCCTCAACTATGAATAATTTGCTCTGACTCATAGTCCTCTGGTGCACTCACACCTGGGTCTGCAGACTCACTTATGTAAATCAAAATAAACTCTCTGAGTCATAGCAACATGAACCAGGGTGCAGTGTGAAGATTTCCAGTCCCCAGAGGCTGAAGTAAGGAACTTAATTATAATCAGAGGTATCAATACTTTGACATCAGTGTGATGAGAAATCCCTTGCTGGCATTTTTCCACTACTCCGTGTTTTGTGGATGAAGCAGTGTAAACCTATAACACTTCCCCAGGGATTACTTCCATTTAGCCAAGTGATAATAATCTAGAGCTCATCTCAGGAATGTGTGTAACTTGGCATGACATGAAAGCTCTGTGGGAGAAGTGAAATGACATGATTCACTGGGGCAGGTTTGTAGGACTGGTCATCTGTTTTGTGTTCATCCTTATCAGCAATAATGAATGTTTGAGCATGAACATTATCGAACAGCTTAATGAAGGAAAAGGTGTATTTTTGCAGCTTCCAATCCGGTTTCAAATTAACATAGCACAAGCTCAACAAAGTTGGTATTACAGAAATGCAGAAACTTTGATGGAGGACAAGACAGCCAGAGTACATTAACTTTAGTGGTGGCTTTGGGATGAAGAGCAGGCCAGAAGCAAGAGAGCATAGATGGAATTGCCTGGCATGTCTCCATACAAAAGTTTTTGGCAGGGTTATGTTGGTTGAAAAAAAAGCACACTGTATATTGGCTTGGTACCTTCTGTGTGTCTTTGAAATGTAATCATAACCCAGGCTGGACATATTTATTGCGGGCATCACACTGGCGTTGAGATAGCTCGTTATTCATCAATAGTTAGTCAGCTAAATATACAGTATAAACATGAAAACACAATGAATTAAATTAGCTCATTGTATTAAGTCTAAATTCCTGGTATAGACCTCAGTTTAAGTCTCTTCAAATGAAAGTGACAAACGAGCAAGACAAAAGACACCGTGGGCTCTATTCTTGAGCAGTAGCAAAGGGAGGCGCCATTTTAGTTTTGCTTTTTTGAGAATTTTGCTACTTCAAACAAACCTGCTTGCACTGAGCAGGATGAAGACGCACAGCTGATGTTGTGTTCATATAGATCGGGAGGTGTGATGCAGAGTGTGGGTTATGTTTGTGGTTTTGTTTGGGGAAGGTGCACATACAGACCTCTTTAAAGTCACATAAACCTTTTATGTATTTTGCCTCTTTCTCATAAATGTTTAATCTAATGCACGTTTAAATGCCCATCAAATTAGATTAGTTTAATGGCTAACAGGAAACATAATAAGTGGCTGGTAGATTTGCTTCACTCACCAGCCAAAAAAATAATGGTTATTTATTGAGTGGCTGGTAAAATTTGAACGGAATTTGGACGAAAAAGTTAATTTTGCACCCCAATGGCTAATTCTTTCCAAAAATTACATCAACATCTGCTGATGAATTGGTTGATTTAAATATTGTACCATCCGCCAACATAGAGCAGCAGACATGATATGCACAATCCTTCAGTATGCAAATATGAAAGTATTAAAACATAAAGGTATTTAAGTTAAACCTTGAATAGTTTCAAAAAAGACACTGTGCTAGACAGGACAACACCCTGCTACCGAGGACACGGTCCTCCATGGGGCTACTGAGATGATGAGGTGATTGAAAACAACAGATAGCTTTCATCACTTTTCACTGGGACTTTCTACAAACAAAAACGTATCCCATCAGGATAATTTGAAAGATGCAATAAACACAAAATAACCCAGCGCTTAGTGGCTTTAAATAATTAAATCTTCCAACATTTGCACTGGGATATAGCAACTGCAAAAAATATGGGAGTGCCATTACAGAATACTTTGCACTGGGTGGATAAATTGCTGAAGCTTTCCTACACTAACATATGGTTCACAATGATATTCCACCGAAAAGACTATATGTTATTGATGACCCTGAGTAAGCTCCTGAAGTTTTCTCTCAGGCTCTGCCACCTCTTTGTTTCATCCTCTTTGCTGTTCATGTTTATTTAACCACTTTTTTTAAATATCCAGATTAGTCTCAGTAAAGCTCTTTAAATTAATCTCATTAAATCTCTTTTTCAACAGAGACATGGATGGGCAGTTAGAGTTTGCAGTCATCTGCTTCATTTTTCTTAAGCTGCTATCATTACATCAGTCACATCCTGCTTAATCCTTAACTGCTGAGAACCACCAGGGGAGCAGGATAACCCTGTGACCTCACTGCAGCCACTGTTTATTATTTGTACATTAGACATCAGAATCTAAGGTGATATAATGAGTTAACAATGATGAACGGTTCTTTGGAGAGCAAATGAAAGAGTCTGAGTCATTTCCCTGGTTTGGTAATGACCCCTTTTATTGTATGTCAGCTTTGGCAGCAAGTTTGAGAACAGCGCTTGGCTCTCATATATCATAATCAGGATGTGACAGAGGTTATTTATATTGTTCACAATCCAGTGTTTGGGTTCCTTCTTGATTCCATGGTAAGTTTCCAAGCACTATCTTGTGCTAAGGTGAGGAAAGTTAATTATACTTCTGCCAAACCAAGGTGTTAAATCGCTAGTGGCTCCATGGAGTTGGGATCGAGACTCCTTGGCTGTTGTATGGAATGCTTTGTCATTGAACAGTAACATTAACAAGGCAAGAAAACTGATGTGTGCTAGAGGCTCCAGCCTCCATTCTTGCACTCATATGTTTTGACTCTTTTCAGTCTTTGCAGCGCCCGGGTGTCTAAACCAAAATATATTTGTCTCCCTCCTGATTATATCAAAGAGCCATTGAAGAATGAAATGAGAAATATTTTGAAATGCCTAAAACAAAGTTGTGCTCTAATCAGATTATTTAATTGGAACAAATTGTCTATATAGATGCTTCAAATACAGCTGTTTATTGGATAATTCTTTAAGTACAGCATGGCGTGCGTCCCTGCACCTCAGTCTGGAAATGCTGATTTAAGCAGTGTCATACTTTAACGCTCCCTCGAGAAACCTGTCAAACTTGTTCTGCAGCATATTTTTTGTTAGTTTACCGTGTGTCTGACCGTCCTCTCGAACTTTCCGACAAAATTGGATCGGACTGCGGAGATATTTACAGGTGCAGCTGTACAAAGTAGTGCTAAATTATTTTACGGCATGTGTGCAGACAATAATGCAAGTACTGTAGCTCCCTAAAATGCCAGAACCAAACAAATTCATTTAATGTTATCTTTGGCTGGGTGTGTAAGACTAGGAGCGGGAATAGAAAATCATTTTTTTTCCTTTTTTCTGAAATGGTTCAAAGAGCCATGAAGAAATTAAATGACAATTGGTGATGCAGATGGTTGCATCCGAGGCAGACATATTTTCCTTCGAGCTGCAGTTCTCTTTCTTTGTTTTACAGAACAAATTCGAAAACATCACTTTGGCAAAAGCATAAACAATTTCGGTTTAGTTATGTAAGTTTGTTATCATTACTTCCCTGCCATTTGAGAGGCAATCATTTAATAACTCAAGTGTGATAGAATGTGCAACTATCGAACAACTATGAAAAGAACTTTTAATTATGTCATATTGTTAGTGAGGCACATGTGTGTCCCTATTAGGAGATTTTTGGGGGGTGTTTTAATAAATCTCCCATTCCCTTATTTGATTTACTTCTGTTGTGACTTCTACGGGCTTTGGTTGTTTGTGAGAAAATCAATTCCCTCATAGTAACATAATTCTGAGGACTGTGGGGGAATTAAAAGAGAATTCCCTCGTATCTTAATATGCACTGAATTTATTTACTCACAGCTGCAGGAGTATCATTTCATTTTTCCCAGAGTTTTTCAATTCACTCTGCTACACAGACTAATAACATTCACACTTTCTTCTACTTTCTTGTTGATTGATATACTACAAAATGCATGCACATTTCACATTGATTAGCTTTTAACCCCCCCCCCTTTCAGGAACAGACAGAATCCCTCACTGCCATTATCGGAGCCTTGTCGTTGTGATTGTTCGGGCGTGTTCCTGTTCAATGCGACCATCAGTCAGTGGAAGTGACAGGACGGGGCCCAACCTAACACAAGTCTTGTCTAAACAGCGAGGTCATTCGATCTCTGCTCCCGCCTCATCCATCAGAATGACATATGCAGATGGTACGCTGTACATCCATAAGACCTCTAGACATCAGCGGCTCCATATTTAACCTGCTCATAAGTCCTGTCTGAACAAGACCGTCCCTTTTTAAACTTCATGTCACTGGAGTTTGAAAGATTGTAGTATCTGCTGATGTGTTATTTTAAATGATTCACCACATGCATTAAGTTTCATAATAAATCAACACCAGCTCATAGGACAAAAAAGTGTCAAGTCATGTGATGCACTGGAGACTTACAAGCTCCCGGCGTCCTGACGTTCGACATAAGTTAGACTTAAACTTGAATTCTGCTTAATTGAATAATTTACACTTGATATTCCTTTGGGTCGTGACAAGATAGAGAAGAAAGGCAGAATAGGAAAAGGTAGGAGGAGGGGATGATATAACGCTCGTGAACTCACACAACACTCCCCCTAAAATAGAAACTAGAGAAGCAAGACTTTAATCTGTGATGCTCGGCTGAATTTACAGCCCGGAGGTGATCTGTGGACACAGGAGATTAAGAGGTTTCTAGACTTGCATGTGTGAAACTCAAAAGAGGTTTCGTATTATAGCTACACCATGAGTTCTGCACCAGAATAAACAATCTGATGTGTTAGACACAAACTGTCTCAAAGCACATCATCTGTAAATCCACTGATGTGTCACTTTAATGGAATATGCATGTACAACACGTTCTGCAATTGTGCAGTTTTCTCTGCATTAATAATCCCAACATGGCCTATCAAATTTTCATGATGTCCTCATCATAAAAATCAAACACCTCGCAAACTCAACAGAGTTCTGACTTTTTTTTTATTTATATACTTTTACATTTTGTACCTCTGAACATGTGGCAAGGCTGCCTAGTGAGGACTCAAGTGATTGGCCTGAATAAAAAGAAAATGGAAAATTCATTTAGTTGAAAGCCCCAGGCTGAGCGAGCAATATATCACATTTACAATGAATGATTATGACCGTCAAAGTTTTTGGTTTCAGATTTCTTAAGAAGTAGGTTTCTAAACATTTCTGGGGATATGAACAACACATCTGTGTGTTTATTTTCTTGCTTAAAAAAAAAAAATCCTGTGGTTTTACAAACCAGCGCTGCTTTTTAATTCCTCTAAGTGGGTATCAGAATATTTTTATAATTGCTGAAAGTATGTATCAGCTGGCATTGGATATGTGTAAATCCATTTTCCTCCATCACCGTCTCACTATTTGCTTACACTGAACATAATGAATCATTAATTCACTGCTGTCACTTGCAGCCCACAGTCACTCGGAGCAGAATTAACTCTTGATCCAGAGAAGGAACAAAGAATTTAAGGAGCCTTTCTATTTGTTTCATTCCAAGCTGTAAACTATGGCTCTGTTTATGTGTCGAGGGGATAGGTGTTTTCTATTAAGGCCATTACGTTACGCTTGCTAATGTATGTTGTTTTGTGTTTTGCATTTTTGTCATTTTGCTGTCTCTCATTATTCCTGACCTCCTGTTCATCTGTGCTTCAGGTATTATCAGACTTTTAACAACAAATGATTTTCTGTTCTCTATCAGTGGCTGATAGAGCATCGCTGCGTGCGCTAATGTGTTTTTGTTCTCTTAAATAAAGAAGCCTCTCAAACCCAAAATTGGTTTTGCGTTACAGAAGATAAATTTTGATCAAATAGAGGAGGCAAGAACTTAAGGAGAGTGTCTCTCTTGGATGATGTAGGGTGTTTTAATTAATCTGGATTGCTATCCCAAAATCTCTCATCAATGCCCAGTTGAAATCAAAGTGTAGTTATTGTGGAGACATTAGCATGTAACCCAACATCACTATCTCTTCATTGGATAATAAATTGTGCCCCATAGATAAGGTTGTTGGCATCCCAGCAGACAATGAGACTGCTGCAAATTACATAAATCAGTGACTGAAAGTTACACTTTGTAATTCTGTTAAAGCACCCAAAAAATACCCTCAAGTTTCCTTCCAGCTCACTTTTGATGCTTTTATATTCAACTGTAAACTCCACTGAGTGCATCTTTAAAGTTAGTGTCACTTAGCTTTTTTGGCAGCATGTTTTAAACTGACAAAATGTACATTTTTTTTGTAAAAAACTGCTCTATTTAATAAAAGTTGGCAGGTAGTCTGCTATTCTAAAAACACAGTCCTTGATTTTATTTTCTACAACTGCAGGGCTCAGTTTCTGAATCTTTGTCTCCTTTCCGTGGGCTTTTCTGGTTTCTGTCTTTTCCTTTCTGGGGTCCCCAGGAGAAAATTTTTCCAATAATACTGGTTGATTGCTGCTGCTTGTCTCTCTCTTTGTCACCTCCTGTGACAGAGGCTCAGCTGTTCTGCCCTCTCTCAGTCACACAGGCATAGAGACATTGCCGGTCTAATTGGTAATAACCCTTCAGCTGTCATAACTGTGGTTGCAGCTTTTTGGGGAAAAGTTAAGAGTACCTGTACCTTGCTGTTATTGCTCATTTCTGGTTAATGCTCCTGGGGCAGAGCAGATATGTGTTTTAAAACTCTAAATATGTTTGAAATGAATATGAATTTCTTTTTTGTGAAGGCTTTTTCCCCAGCACCATTATTTAGTGGTTTAAATATGGTATTTTCTCTGAAAATGTTGCACACACTACAGCTCAGAGCTCTCCTCCATTATTGCTCATTTTCCAGTATGCTCTCTCGGTGAAGATAGGGCTGTCCCTCATTGTTTATGACTTACTGTTTGTGCAGCATTTAAAGGTCAAACTGAACAAATAACTTGCGAAAAGGCAAACAAATGGCTCAAAGATGTTGTTCCCATGATTTCTAAAAGAAAGCTTTCGCAACAGTCGTAAACGTATGATTCTCTCTGAAGCTGATTCCTTGAACACACAAACACTTCTCAGCATTCTGCATGTCAAATTATGGCCACAACATATTAAAAATCACCCAGAGTCTCACTGATGTGTGAGAAAAGACTCCTCATCAGTGTGTTTGTTTGTGTGAGACGTACAGTAGCCTCTGATTTAAGAAACCAAGGGAGCTAGATTTCATACGAAGTTTGTTCTCCTGAAGTTGTCAGTGTCGACCTTTTGCCTAGATTTCTTTGCTTCTTTTTTTTTTTTTTTTGGACTACAGAGTCAGTCCACAGGAAGTATTTCATGACTATTAGTGGTCTTGCAAGATGAAGGTCAGAAATAACTTCTGCCTGATTGAAGACCACCTTTATTTGAAAACCAAGAATATCCCTTTGTTGGTACTGGCGTCGAGACAATGCAGTTAAATTCCTTTGTGCATGAATAATTCTTTTTGCTCCTTGTGGGACCTTGTAACATAGCCTTCTTTATTTTCTCATTCTGTCATGTCTCAACTGGTTCAGAGCTAAATGGAATTGGAACAAAATGCTATGTTTAGGAGTCGCTGTTCTCCCATTTCTGATGACCGATGGCAGGAGAGAGATGAAAGGCCTAATGTAAAAAGCCATGCCTCTGCTTCTTTTCCTCCCCATCACCTCTTTTCTCCCCTCCTGTTTCCTCCATCCTCACCTAAGCTGCAGTGCATCCATTCACAGTCATGAAAAAATTCAGTGGGTTCTGCCAGTCCTGTCCATATACACAGTGCACTGATGCAAAGGCACGCAGGCACATATTCCACCTCCTGTCATCCCTTCTTCCTACTGTTTCCCATTCCGCCTTTTCTCTCTGCTTTCTTTCTAAGGTACAATATCCTTCATGGGGGCAGAAAACAACCACGGCTTTGGCTGAGTGAACACGTTAAGAGCTTTGAGCTTTTGGGATTCTGAATTCTTTTATGCTACTTTGTGGTATTTGTGGTGATGAGGCCTTGGATGAAAGCTAAATGGGCTGAGGAAGTTCACTGTGTGCAGCAAGGATGCACATCATTTGTCAAACAAGCTGTCTTCAATTATCCATCAAACACAATACTAACCATTAACGTGAACTTCAATAAAAAAAAGCTTGTTTGCACACCAGCTGGATATCACACATACAGAGCAACTTATAAACAGGAATTTGGTCATCTTGCTACCAGACACAGAGCTGATGCAATTGCTGCTCTTTTTTCCTTTTCATGACTCTTCCCCTGTAGTTAAAGAGAGCAGATCTCATGTTAAAAATCTGCTCTTTCTGTTTTTGTTGCTCAGTTTGTGGTCCCATTTGTTCTAATAGTTACATCCCCCCCCCCCCCCCCGTTGTTCACACCTCCGTGCCTCACGCCTCCTCTTATGCTGTCGGCTCACATTCAGAGAACTGCTAATTGAGTTTTTGGACAGCTGGCCTGGTCTCAAACGCTCCACGAGAGATAAAAGAAATTTTGCATTACAACATCAAAGGGGTGCCCCCGCACCATCACCCCGTTCCATTTCCACACTCACCAAAACATGATGAGATCAAATGAACATCTAAGGTCAGTGTAGCACTGAAGGGTTAATGACGATGAGACCGCGCTCAGATTTTTAATTCAAACTCCCGGCAGATAACTACCTTCAACTGATTCACGTCTCATCATTCCTTGATGACTCATGCACTTTGCACTTTGCGAACAACCTGTTTATTTAAAGCACTTCATATGAATACATGTGACTGTAATTTGATGTGGCTTAGCTCAGATCCGTCATTATCTGACACTGTCTACTTCATGAGGATCAATAGGCTGTAAATGGCTGCAGCCATGAGGTAGACAGCACATCTCAATGCAGCAATGGCATGAAGTATCCTGTAGTGCAGAGACTGATTTGATGTTACAGGTAGCTCACAGTGAAATGGATCATTCCTGAGATCATTTCACCAAGGCTCTATTTCTTCTTTTTATCATTTCTCATATGACTCTCTGAGAGTAATTCCTTATTTCTCTAAGAGCATGTAATAACAGCTGTGCCTCTTACTTGGACAGAGAAAATGATCCAACTATATTATACTCTGACATCGTCTATATTTCTAATTCTCTGCTCTGGAAGTGAAGTGGGGGGTATATTGAGTATGGTGCTGTTCTCTCATATAGTATATAGATTTATATGAAGCTTTCATATCCGGCCCTACAAGATAAATTGTAATCCACTGACCTCAGCTGAATGAAATCAGCCAGATAAACACAGGGAAATGTATCTCTCTCTGCGTGTGCGTGCCTGTCCTAATTCAACACAGGAGGATTCATTAATATGGTCATGAGTCATTTACGCAGATGACAAAAGGTTTTTTATCTGAGTGACTATTCAGTGTAGATGTTATATCAACCCAGCAGGTATTCCAGGGTGTTTCAAGAGCCATTTATTGCACACACAATCACCTATCGTTTCATTGTCTGTATCACTTGCACCACAGGGTCACTGTTATCGAAACCATAACCATCATATGAAACACAGCTAACAGACCTAGCCTGGATGAAAGGCCAGAGAAAATTAAAGGTGCCATCATGTGTTTACTTGTAGACAAAAAAAATTGCTTGTATTTAGGTGTTAAACACTAAAAAACACTGTGTGTATGATTGAGGTCTAACAAACATGTTTAATTTTCTTAATGAATTCATTTTCTTTTTAATTTCCTGTCTCATAAAATATTTGCAAAGCTGATTTTTGAGGGTTTTGCATTGTTTACTGCTTCCTTACCTTTGTTGACTCGTTGCTATGTTTCTTTGCGTGTTACTGTCACCAACTGTTGATAAGCAGAAGAGTGTGAAATTGGCGGCAGAAATGTGAATTGCGTCAGTCGCATGCTTCCATCAGTGCATGTGTGTCTTCATGCACGTACACAAAACAAACAAAACAGGGACTTGCTTGTATAAAGTATTGCTACATAGAACTAGCAGTGGTCACTAACTCCCCAGCACGCCTTTAATTTGTTTGTCTATGGTGTAACTGTGCGGTCACACACATTTTATTTGAGCTTAAATCCTTAATTTCTTGACTTTCAAACATGTATATAAACACATAACTGGAGGGTTTGTTTTAATGATGAGGATGAACAGCTTCTGAAAATACTAATAACTAAGATTTAGTTGTTGCCTCGTGTTAGCATGTGTATTTAAAAATCTGTCTGTTAATTTGGGAATGCATAGCAGGTTCCTTTTGAATTCTTGTGGCAAGGCGGCCCTTTTGTTTACTTTTGGATCACAGATTACTTTTAATCTTTATCTTGGCAACTGTCATTCTGTAGCGCTTGTGCAGTTTTTTGTTGGGGTCACAAAGACCTGCTCTGCCATCAATGGCGACGTGCCTGAAAACAAAGCTTGAATGAATCTTGTATCTGTCTTAAAACTCAGTGTGACAGTGGAGCTATTGTCTCTGTGCGGTACTCTTTAGAGGGATGACTTTTAACAAATGTTAGAGGGCGAGAATGCTGTGCTTTTGGCAAATTTTCAAGGCCCCTCTGTTTTTCTCTCATCTTGTTTCTTGGAAAGATTATATAAGAATAGCAAATAACGGTTACAGATCGTTTTAAATGTTTTTAACTTTGTGGTGCAAATGCTATAAAATTGAGTTTTGCTCAAATGTGTTACTGACTGAGATATGAATGTCACTGTAGTTGTGCTTTTTCAGTTTTAGGTTAAATGATTTTAAAGAGGAAAATTGCTTTATTGTGTCCTTTAATAGTCATATCCCACTTTTCCTTTTAATCCGGCCTTCATTTCATGCTATCTCTCCTCGTCTCGTCTTCACCCCTCATCTCTTTCCTTCCCTCATAGTCTCCTGGGCTTTTATAGTGGCTGCTTCTCTTCCATCTGTTTCCCAATCAATTTGGTCTAATTTCCTGCCAATTGGTCCACCTCCATGGGCTAAGGCTCATTTAACAGGAAGTATCGCATGTTGAGATCATCAGCTGTAGTTATGGTGATCAGTCCGTGAACCTCTAGACGTTACAGAAGCTTGCCTGGAGTACGGCCATTTGTTTCAAGTTTTGAATACGGCCCTGTGTGACCACTGTGTGGAAACAGCACTGTTTTAGCAGATGACTAAAATATTTTGTAATTGTAACAACGTGAAATGTTAATCAAAAAAACATTGTGCCTGTAGTCAGGTTGCTGTCAAAGATTCTGTGGTTTTTTGTTTTGTTTTGTTTTTTCTGATCAAGGAACCTCTTTTCTGTTCAGCATGTTGCATAAATACACAGTTTGTTTGCTTTGCAAGCTGAAAGTCATATAGAGACAGCTGACTGTGATCTGCATACAAAGCTCTGTCAGTTCATTTTAATTGCAGAGTTGCATGCAACAAAAACAAACCATCCTCCCAGTACAGCAAATATAATGCTTCATTATTTTATTGCCACGTTCTTAAAGTGCTCAGTCTGTTGGCATCATCACACATTTGTTTAAGACTGGCACCAACATGGCGCCTATCTAATCTCTTTAAACAGTGACGTCTCTCCCACAAAGTATTTATTCTGACCTGTATTTCTTACTTTCTGTTGGAGCTACTGCCTTCCTCTAGAATTGAATTCATGTGGTTCTCTGAACTCAACAAAACAAGGGGCTTACAGAAAAAGCCGAACTTTAATGTGTCCTCACTGATATGCCAGAAAGATATCTTTTTGTTTTCTCTCATAAATAATTCTAAACCATGCTTTAGCTAGCAGGAGGTTGTTGATTGGGAGAGAGGAAAACAGTCTCTCTGGTCAGCAAGGTGCACTTACACCTATTAACTTTTCCATTTTCCATGACCTTCAGTAGACACTGGGGGGAAATATGTGGCATTGCTGACACTGGTCTGGTTTAAGTCCTTTTTGGGTTAAGCTGTTTCAGGCGCCTTTGATAGCCTGCAATTGGGTTTCCTGCCTGACATGGATAAACCATTTAACAGAGTATCCCTGTCCACCTTTATGACTGTGAAAAATCTCCACTGAGCAGTAGGTGTGACTGCAATGTGCTTCCTCTAATTCAGCTCATATATAGACCATTTTTTCCACATAACATCATTACATATTTAAAAATGCGCCAACATGTGCAAGTATCAAAAAAAAATTTCTGGAGTCATGTTCCTATATTTTTGTAATTCACTAAATGTATGAAGACATCTGACATGTTTAAGCCCTTTCAGAAGAGGGCATACAGGTATTGTATGTGTGAAAATGGCCTTCTTTATTGTGATCCAAGGGAATCTTAATGTGGTTTAATCACACTGTATCCACACAATACAGAGCCATGGTGTCTGTCTGCTGCACATGAAGTAGCCAGTCTTATCAGTGGGAGCAGATGGAGAGCGTCCAAGTGAGAGACTCAGTCTGGCTCCATGTATGTCATAAGTAAGAGGATGACCTTGGCTGAATCTCAACTGTGGTTTAGCCATAAGAAACACACTTTGTCTTTTTCTGTCTGTATGGCCTTCTGTAGGTCTCTCTCTCTCTCTCTCTCTCTCACTCACTCACTCTCTCTCTCACATACACACTTCCACACAAACTGCCTCGCTCCTACACATTCCTGTACGCCGTTTTACAGCTGGAGACAATATACACTCCTCTGCACTATCACTTCATCAAAAAAAAGCCATTTGTAAGACACTCACTGAAGCACAGAGGCACTTGCAAACTCTTACAAGCAGGTGATTAGATACTGAGTCATTTCTAGCATTTACCACAGTGGGATGAAGTGTTTGCTGCAAGGTTAACATGTTGCTTGATAGTTAATATCATACGCAGGCTCAGTAAACATTCTACTCCTTTGGCCTAAGCATTCAATGAAGTTTGAGCCCCACTTTTATCATGCCCCAACAGAACTCACAGCTCTTAAATCAACCCGACACTGGGTATTTAACTTGTACAACATAAATCCTAAAATGCATTAATCAAGTGCAATTTTTTTAGGGTCTGTGTAGTTGTTCTCGCTTTGCCGCACTCTCAGGGAAGGATAAACAGTTGGTGAAAGGTGATATCAATATATTTTCGGCCAATAAATTTGAAGAGCTTTGCTCATAGATTTATATTGGATCATAGCTTGGTGAGATAAGGGGCTCCATTTGGGAAGAAGAGAGCAGTGGGACATTGAGTGAAAGGGTCTTGAGATTCGCAGTGGTTTATGTTTAATCTGTACAATCTAACCTATCATGTTTTAGTTGTTGCCTCTGTGGTTTCTGTCTGTACCACAGTGGTCGTCTGCTGTGATGGTCAACCCCCTGTGTTGACTGGAGGAGGCTGTAGACCCTTGTGTGTCTCCTTTAATAGACATGAAGCAGTTCTTTTCACCTGGCAACAAGTTTAACTGTTACATAATGCATGCAGAGGTTCATGCTATTTCCTCCAGGAGCTTGCTTAGTTTACTAAGTGGAGATTTGTACATCACTAAATTAAAATTGGTTGCATCAAACAAACTACTTCTTAACAAAATAATATTTTGCTAAATGTAATCGAATAATTATGTTAGCTAGCTTATTGTAATTTGACATTCCCCAGTCATTCTTAACTGCATGAACACCACTTACTCTGAAACTCGCATATATACCCATGTATATATATGTGAATAAATCAAAGAAATACCTACATTTACAAGGGATTGGCATTTAAGTTTGACATATTGTTTTTCCTCCTAATTTAGTCATTTTTGGAAGTTATTCTATGGTGTGTGACACCACAGTGAGTTCCTGTTTACATAATTGGTTGTGTTTGACTGAATAGCACCATGGATGTTTCCTAGCAACATATTTTAAAGTCCTTACCAGCTAAGACACTAGAAACTAGCAATTAGTTACTGAGGACTTAGGAAGGACTTTAAGTTCAAATTTTACAGTGGATTTATTAAACAGCTGGTGCAACCAAATTCAGATACCCACACTGTCACCAGTTTAACTATATACCTTTTCCAGCTGTAGGAGTCCAACAGATCTGTCAATGCCTCCCAATTAACAAATACCACAGGTTTTATTTTTCATGCAGGGAATTATAGCAGTTCTTTGGTTTGTCCTCTTCTGTCCAGATTCCCATTGTATGGGTTTTCTGGCATGTAACAAAAGTTTGCTGATTAAATATGTTTCTTTTCATATTCCTCACAATTGCATTTTGAAAATGAGCACTTTTAAGATTTTCTTTTTCTGTGTAATTTACTGTGAGAATGAGAATTAAAGCTTATATAATTACTTGACCTTTTATCTGTTACTTTAAAGGAGTGGTCTTCTCATGTACAGTACAGTATGACAGACTTCTGTTTCAGATTGGTAATGAGCTATTGTACATTCACATTCTCTATCTGGATAATTACCATTTCATAATATTGTGGGAACAGCCCACTCATTCATAGCGTATTTCATGCAAATTGAGACGAACATCAAGTCTTGTTAGAGATTTAAAGAGGAATCTTGAAAATGGTAATTGTCTCGTTCAGCCCTCTTTATGGCTCACTTGAGAAGGCCCCTGCAGACTCAACTAAAACGTGGAGAAGAAAGGCCAAGAGAGGTCATCAGTATTAGGATGAAGCACTCCGTCTTGTTTGAATACCTTTCATAAGCTGTTAAAAATGGGTTGTGGATTTGAAAAAAAGGGACATATTTACTTAAGTATTTATAGCAGTGAAAATGTCATTGTTACAAAAAAAAACATTTTACTGCAAAGGGAATCGTCCTCATTCAGAAATGTAATGCATTGACCTTTGAGGGGTGATTTGTGAATGTGACGCTAAAAGGAGTGTGGTGTGCTCATTTGTGTCACCATTTTGTAGGTGTTTGTGGATTGTTTGAATATAATTATTGAACTTCTGCCTTCACTCTGTCATTATCTGCCCTTTTTCATGTAGCCATCAAGTCAGCTGCGACTTCCGTTTTTAATAAATGTTTTTTTTCAGTCTGGGAACTGTTCCATTACTTCTGATTATTTTTAATGACAAGCTTTTTTTTGTAGTACATTCATATTTGTCTCTTAAGACTTGAAGACTGTTTTAATGAGCTCTCATAAGGTCTGCTTCCTTAGCCCCTGGCTAGATCCAGCTATGTGCAAGCAACTCTACAAGACCAAGACTATATAAGGCATGAACACTTCCCTAGACATGAAGACATGCCATTCTTCCCTTTGACAGATATTATCCAGTGGGGAATGGTAGCTGCACTACTCGAGTAGATCCTTGATTAAAACATATTGCATAAATAAAGCATAAAGAAAGATTTTGAGGCTGCAAATGACGAGGTTGATTCCTGTGAGCAATATGAGCCGTTTGGCAGTGACATACATGAAAAGATATACAAATTAGTCGCTGACTAATGGCCTTTGTCTCTACTTTGAGAGACAGAATGTATTTTTTCCAGAAGGAAAGAACAGTCATTTTGGTCCACATTGTTCTGACATAGTGTTTTGGTCTTTTACACCTGTTGGAGCTTCTTCACATTCTAAAAAAAATCTGTATGCTATAGGTGTCCCACTTCCTAATTTGGACACATCCTCTTAAACTAATTCAATCTTGTCCTCTCCTTCTCCCTTTGCCCCCTTTGATCCCTGTCTGCCTCACAGACGCTATGATCCGACTGGAGGAGGATAATCGCCCACCCCCAGCAGACAGCATGGACACCATAAGGCACTCTGCTGAAAGGTGACCTCCAGACACTTCACCTCCCCAAAACATTTGGTGAGTTAAGAGTCAGAGAATCCCTTGTATCCACAAATGACACCATCTCCCCCCCTCCGTCAACGTTTGGCAGGATGTGCAGCTCCAAACCTTTTGCTAATGTTCATGGTAGACATTTTAAATGAAGACCTATAAAACAGAACACATTATCTAATGTCTCTTTCTAGACTTTTATTATAGCTGCATTTGATAAAAAAAAAGTTCATTGTGGTATTCTTCCCCTCACCTCAAAGCATTGATTAACTATCCATGCTTCCAAATTGCCATTTTGCCCCCTGGCCTAAGTGGCAATAACCTTTATAGCATACAAAAACCTTTATTTTCTAATTAAGCATGTGTCTTTTTCTTAATTGAACAAAGTTTACAATGGTATTTATTTCTCAAAAGTATTTTCACTACTGGAGATGTAGGTACAAATGCAGTATCCAAAAGTAACATTTATATATAATATTTGGTTCTCCCCTGACTTGGTTCAATAGGGACTCCTACGACATCCGAAAGGGTGTTGAAAACCAAAGACCAATCATTTTGAAATGCAGAGTGTGAAACATATGGGTCAGATCTGTGGATTCATTGAAAGCAACGGTCACACCATGGATCTAAGACTGGGTAAATCTCAACTAGCCTGGATTTACTAAAATGAATTCTATGAAAAACCTTAAAACGAATGAGTACTAGGCTAACACATGATGAGGAGAAGTTGACCTGCTTTAACACTCCATCCCAGTAGTCATCTGATAGCTCAATATCTAGATCCTTTTCCTAATGTGATTTCATTTTCTGAGTTGAATGATTTTCTAAGCTTAAGAGGCCCTTTTTGAGCAGGGAGGTTAGAGTATACATATTTTCCTAAGTGAGTTGAGGTGAAAGAGAAGAAATGATACATACTTGAAACAACCTAAATATATTGGAGTGAGGTAAGTCATATTTTTGATGTAGATCATCAAAGCAAGGAAATTTTGAAATAAATCTTTAAAACATTGCAGACCTACATCTTTCCACTTAGAAAAAGTAAGAGTCAGAAAGTAAGAAAAAGGTCCTAATACAGACGATGCTTTAAAGTTGTAGTGACTTTGGAAGTGAATCCAGTTTTAAAGTAAAATAGGGTTTGAGGTGTAAGTTGTTTTTGGCATTGTTTACTTAAATGTCATTGTTTACTTAAATGGACCTTTAGGAATGCTTTCAAAGTAATGAAGGGGAGATGGATTCATCTGTTTGTGTATCTAGGAATGATTTTATAGATTTTGATAGGTAGTGGTAGAATTTCTCATCAAATAGCAATAATGGGTTAAATTTCCAAGGAGGACGATCTGTCAAGAAATTGGAGACATTAATTTCAAGCGTCAATGGGGCATGATCTGATATGACAATTGCCAAATGTCCCATAGATTTGACTTCACTAAGAAGAGATAAGTCTAAAAAGAAGTCATCTATCTGGAAAATGTACGATAGACATTTGAAAAAAAAGAAAATCGTTTGGCTCAAGGGTTATGGAACCTGCATGGGAGCACATATCTATTCTCCTCCATAAACATGGCCCAGGCTTTTACCATTCCCAATTGGGGGGACTACTCTCAAGCTTGAATGATCCAATCTGGGATTGATTGCACAATTTATTTCACCTCCTAAGATCAATCAGTGTGTATTTAAACAGGGGAGAGGAGATAAGAGTTTGTTTGAACTTTGTCCCGGGTAGGACTATATGCATTGACTAAAAGGACTGGCATGTGAAATATTGAACCCATAATAATAATACAACAACCTCTTGGGTCAGAAATAGTTTTAGAGGGGATGAACTGAATATTTTTGCTGATTAATATTGCTCTTCCTCTAGCTTTACTGTTAAAGTTAGAATGGAAGTTTTTTGTCTGGTCTTCAAATGTGTCTCCTGCAAAAACACAATCTCAGCATTGAGGCATTTAAGGTGAGAAAAAAAACTTGTGAGTATTTGACCAGGCTTTTTATTCCTTTAATATTCCATGATATACATTTGGTTGTCTAAATTACCCTTGTTATTTGGTGCCATTTACCAAAAGAACCAAAAAACCTCAGGCCTATGTCTGATATAGCAGAACGCAATTGGAGTTTATTTTTGATATTAATTCAGTTATTTGTCAGATAAGAGAGCAATGATACATCCTTAGGATGAAACCCTTCCATTCCCCAATACCTCCATAAGTGAGATAACTGGGCAGTTACCAATAAACAAGTCTCTCTCAACCATCAAAAAGCCCATCCCTGTTATGTTAACAATGTTAACAATGTTTCAGTGTTAGTCCAGCTATTTATTAGGCCAATACTTACTATTCATGTGTCAACAGAATATTAGCGGTAATCAGTTTTGACCAGTTCACCTCACCCTGTTAAACAACCTGGGTGTTCTCCATCTCAAGAGCAGCACATCTTGCTTCTAGCGCCACAATTCTGTCACTGTGGTCTGATAATGTGTGTTTGACCTCATTTAATATTTGGCCGTGAGAGTCGGTAGTGGATTGAATCTTATCCAAAGATGCTGAGATGGGCAAAGGTGCACATTCAAGCGCTACTTTCAACAGTGAGGTCATTGATGTAGTTAGCTATTTCAGTAGAATAGCACAAAGTTTGTCTAGCTTGGTGGGTATTTCAGCACTAGCTTCAACGTCAGACTCCATTACGAGACCTGTAGCTTCTTGTGGGGTTCATGTGGTGTGTTATAGGAGCCTCCCTCACATATGTCTTGTCCTTAACATGCTTAACAGGAAGTCTGTACACTGATATTTTGTCTGAAATAGCCTTCAATAGGATCAGTAAACCTTTGCACAAAATTCATTGGTATGTGTTTGTTTGTATGTGATGGGTATTGATCAGTCGTTAAAGACTTATATTATCTCCTTGCATGTTTCATGATGCCATGTCCAAAAACTGTTGCTCTTATCCACACTGAAGCTAGACATTTGCTCTCATTCACGTTTTTATATTTTCATTCTTAAAGGATAAGGCTGGCGATATTCTATATTTTTTGTTTTTGCCAACAAATCTCATGAATGACCAAAACCAACAGTGCGTTAATCCATTGTTCAACACTTCTCTACTTCTCTGTTACTCAGCCTCATGCCTATTGATTTCTAATGAAGACATAAATCTTTTAAAATTGGATTATGAATGTATAATATAAACAAGGCTAATTAATCTTCTGTTTTTAACAAATGTTACTCAGACAAGAGTGCATTTGTTAGCAAACTATTTTCAGCCACGTATTTAGTGCAGTTATTAATAGCAAGAGAATTGTGTATGGTGGGTTGACTCAAAATAAAAACTACAGTGCTCATGTTCATATAATGAGGGTAATGAGGGTACATGTCATCCAGTACAATGTTGTGCCTTATTGATGTGCCACTATGGAGGTCTGTGGTACAGAACAATTAGCTTTAGTTACACAGGTCATACTTATTAGTGCAATGTTGGTTTTGGTATTTCATGGGACTATAAGAAAAATACGTGTGTGTGTGTGTATATGTGTATATACATATATATATATATATACACATATATACATATATACATATATATATAACCAACATAATCCTTTAAATGTATTTGTTAAATCTTAATAAGAGAAAAATAAAACCATGTGTCTCATCAGTGAAACCTGCACAGACGGGTAAATTGTTAAATTGTTAGTACCCATGTGAAGATGTTGGTGAATAATGTTTGACCTTAATTTGGATGCACATTCCAGGCAGTTTGTTATTAGCATAAGCAAAGGCCCATATAGGGCAACAGTCCTCAGTGGTGAGTGCAAACCATCTGTAAGTTATTACCTGGAAACTAAATATCAGCACACGCAAGACTGACAAAAACAAACAAACATAATAGCCTGACAGCAACATCCACAACACCAATATTACTACCACTACTTCTACACTACAAATAATAAAGGGTGATGTGCAATAATGTGCAATGTAATTAGGGGCCCAGGGAAATAGAGAGCTTGGGAAAAATGTCAGCTGTGCTGCATGAATGCAACATATGGCTGGTTTGATGAAACAATTGGTTTGATTTAAATTAATATGTGTGTTGGATCTAGAATTGGAGAGGCCAAGATTTTGGTAGTACAACCTGAATTGCCACCTGTGACCTTGCAGCAAGCATTCAGGCATCCAGGTCCAGCATCTCTGTGATTTACTTTGTGGTGTCGTAACCTGACAGCTCACGCAAAAATCTGATTAAACTTAGGGTGAAAAATAGTGACAAAAATTGATGGTATGTCTAGTAGGGTTACTTTAGTATTATATTTTCCCAAGTTTAGGCCATACTGTATTTATTAATCAATGCCTAAAAGTTACCATAAAACATTTTGTGTTGTTCTAAAAGTTCATAAAAACTGTTTGCTTTCACATTAATCTTTGTTTTCTGAATGAAAAACAAGTGGCAGAAAGTTAGGAAATTATAACTTTGTTTAAAAGTAATGAAATCCATCCCTCATTTAGAGCTGATTTTAGGTGATAGTGTTATCTACATCACAGGATCCATCATGCTCTAATGATTTGTCTGTGACAGAGTATTACCTCCAATTCTACTGAAAGTTAGTATTAAACGAAGTAGCCTTTGGCGAAGGTGCCTCTATATGGAAATCAGGTTTTGCACTCAAGTTATGATTGATAGCGAACTTGCATTCATTTGAGATCAGAGAACCTGAGGCTATAATCAATGCAAGCTTTGTAAGTGAAACTAACAAAAAGAAACAAACATTCAAATCAAGGAAGAAAATAATAATTTTCTTCAACTGGCCAATGGCAAGGCTCATTTGTCATGGAAGAAATGGTGCATACGTGCCATGTAAATGCTGTTATTTTGTACAGAGTTCGGTGGGTTCACAGTTTGTCACCCAACGTATCTGAGAATGTGGGTACAACTGCAGGAGTGGTTTAAAGCACTTGAGTATTGGATAGAATTCAGTCAGCATGTATTTAATTTGGGTTTGCGGTAACTGGAGGCACAGACATGGTATTTGTACAAGACATATGGACGTAAACGACGTAAACAATTGGGCATGTGAGTGTAAGAAGGCACAGATAAGCTGTTTCTGTCACCTCATTTCTTAGAATATGATTACCTGTCTAAAGTAATGTGTTTGGTCTATCTCATCAGTTTCAGCTACTGGTTACATTGTTTAAGTTTATTGGACATTCATGATGTTTAGTGGCAGACTGTAATCACTTATTTAAGGTTAAAGATGCTTTTCAGAATTTTGTTTATCCAAAACCCACAAGAGGTCACTGGAGAAATATTTTGAACACTGGAGTATATTGATATTCCCAAAAATTACATGAAATCAGTAGAATATTTTCATACACACACACCCATATATATATATATATATACTTTTTTTGCTTTTGCAGAATTTTTAATCACACCAGGAACACCAGCTCTATAGATGCTACTCTTTATTCCGGCACAGATACAAAATGTGTTTGCCCTACAATCTACCAGCAGTCTAGTAAAATATCAAAGTTGTGCAGGACTCAATATACTCTTAATGTTTTTCTCATTTCTGTAGGCTAGACTTTAATATCTTACAAGCAGCACATAATATTAACATTAAAGCAGCAAATTACATATTCTGTCACTGTCATAATCTGTCCATTGTTTCTTGCTGGGTATCCTAACGATGTCTGTTAAAAAACAATGAAATCGAAATCAAACTGATGCGGCCCAGTATCACGCCAAAGCGTGTAGTACACAAAACATGACAAATCATGATGTCTTGCTGATTATTGCCGATAGAGGTGCAATATTAGAGAAATTCGTGTCTATATATATGAATTTATAGATTCAATTTCGTGACTATTTCACGAACTGCTGTCGCACCCTGCTGGTACTGCACCTCCATACACGTATGTACTTTTCACACCTAAGTGAAGCAAAATGTGACACGGTATCGTCTAATGGATTGGCAAGTGTATTACACATGATACTGGGTTGACTGATGGAGTGTTTTTGAGAACAAAAGGTGAGTTATAGTGAGGAGTCCACTGGGACTTCATTAGGCAGCAGGATACTGCATTATAATACCTTCAAACCTTATAAAAACCTATTTTGTATTCTGCAGCAGTTCTCGGGGATTCATACTGGCAATTACAGAATAATCTTTGGCTAAGTTAGGAAATCTCTAATATAACAAATCCATCACTATACACATGGATGAACACACACACACACACTTGCATTAAGCTCACCCCACTGAAGTCTTTACTGTCTACATGTTATTTTGATGAAACTATTGCAGGATTAGGGATTTTTAGAACATTCCGTGCAATGTTTGTTTTCAGTCTTTTAAAAACACTTCAGCTGTGCCAAATGGGTCTTTATTAATCGTTTTTCTGTTTCAGCTAAAAGTATATGAGCAGTGGTCAATAATGTATGTTTTTATAGGAAAGCACAAATAATGTTTTCTCCTGATCCAAGTCATTTAATATTTAGTATCTGCCAATACCAAGTTTTAATCTGATTTTTTTTTCCACTGTTCATAACTCAGCAGAACAATACTAAATTAGGTGTACAATGAAAGTAGTTTGACAGAGCCCTTTTATTCTACTGTTTATTTCAACATTCTGTGCCTCCACTACAAAACTCTTGAATAAAAATTGTTGGACAGCTTTACTTGACATGCATTACAGTTTCCCTTGATGGTGTCTTACTTTGTGCCCATAGCTTCTACACTGTTTATATCAATTTGAAATGTAGTTCTTCTGTTTGGATTTGTCGGGGCAGGAAGGTTGGAGCAGCTTCTCTGACCAGCACTGAAGTTTAAATACGGTTTTTAACAAATTGCAGCTGTTAACAGGCATGGTACTTCTCTGTCGGTGTTCATATTTTAATTGAAACAGCTGGTGCTGTTCATTTTTTGTGCTGCTCTTTAGTTCACTTGTTCACAGCATCACACCATATGCTTGCAGTAGTTACAGTTTTTTATTGGAGCACAATGGGACATTTTTGAGAGCTGGTGTACCTGTAGTAAAATTTGTCACTATAAACGAAGGATCTGATTTGGATCATCCTTTATAAAGCTGTTATATATTATTTAAAAAGACGCCTTGTTTGTACCATTTAATGAGCTTGCTGGTTAGCTTGAGACTTTTCATTCTTGTTAACAGTATGGTGTTCGCTCCTTGTATACTGTGTATTGCTTACCACATTGCAGGTTGTACATCATTTAGATCTCCAGCAACAGTGCATTAGTATATAGTATATACTAACAAATTTATTACTGCAATTATTATTGGTCCAATGAATTAAGATTTATGTGTGATCACACATATGTTACAGAAAGCTTTGTCTAAACTTTGATTTGTTTTATGTAAAATAGAATAACTGTATTCTTTGAGACACAAGCTATTCAGATTAACCAAAACATATGTAAAAGCAAACATACACCTTCCTATGTGTGTGTATCAGTTGTAGCCAGAAATCCCTCTGTGTACTATAAATGCTCTGTCTTTTTCAGTCCATATTTTATAGTATAAAGCTGTCTGGGACGTATGTATTAGTTGCTTTGAGGGACACTAGTGAACTTCACAAACATATGGTTGCTGACATGAAGAAGCCCTGTGGGTATAAGGTGAATCCTTTGGGGACAGATTTAAGAAACTGTGTGTGTTAAAGAAAGGAAAAGTACCACAGCTGCAATTGTGACATTGTTTCTGATGACTTTTATTCTAGAGCCAGAGCCTCGAGGTGCTGCCAAGGATGCAGACAGAAGACTGAGCACTGTGTTATCTCAAAAAAAGTATGCGTATAGATACTCTACAGCCTCTGGTAAACATTTGTAACACAGTGTGATTGTATAATGGTAACACATGTCAAGGAAACGTGTGTTATCATTGTAGGAGGTAAAACAAGATATGTTGCTCCACAGTTTATTGTTGTTATCACATGGAGACATTATATCCTGAAATTCGTAGGGTTAAACAAATTATCTCAAAAATATTAACAAATGCCTTGGTTGGCTGTTTTACTAAACTGATTCAACAGGTGTTTTTATATTTAGCAAAAGAATTATACATGATTTATTCTATTCTCCAGTCTTGTCTCACACTCACTCACTTGCCTGCTGAGGTTTTGGGGGGATGGTGGCACATAATATGTTGCACGTAATGAGTCTAATTTGGTTTCCTGCCATAATGCACAACCCTGTAGCCAAGTCTCTTCCCTGCTAGACTGCTTTGTCTAAAGGCAGCTATAGGCACAAATTGCTCCCTCCTCCTGTTAATATGTTTGCTTCACAGCAATCCTTCTTGTCTGTGATCGAGTTTTCCTGCTGCAGACGTTTGCTGCTCAGCACTAATCCTCTATGCCTTTGGTGTACCTGTTCTATAATGTCTGGGCACTTATTATGCCTTTCAGGTGCTTCTTTTAAATTCCATTACTATGTTGTTGATACCATGCTGACAGACTCCTACCCCTGTGGCTGTGCACAAGGGTAGGAGTCTGATATAGGTAGTTTCAAAGTGATTTCTCATATAAAGCCATACTACTAAGACTCCATGTGACTTTCTTAGCCTCTTCAACTTCTGTACTTTTGATATTTTTATCACATGTGTACACCTATGACTGCTCTCCAACTTTATCACAACACCTTTATCATAGAAATCATGAGCTACACTATATAAACTGTGCCCTCAATACCCTTTAATTGTTATTCTTATCTGATGAATATGATCTTTATCATTTACAGCTGTAACATAACACCTTCCTAAGCTTTTTCCTAAGCCCCTATGATGTCAGAATTTAGTGTTTATCCTCTCTATGTAAGAGAGCATGTTTTGAACTTCTATCTGTAGGTGAAGTCTGATGTTATTCTCTTTCGGTCAGGACATTCTCATGAAGTTTGTAACCATCTATTGCGACAGTGTGCAGTTTAGTTTGCTGGTGTGGATCAGGCTCTGCTCATGTGATCCACTGGAACAAATCTTTGCAAGCTTGACAGTCCCTGAGCCCAGAAACCTTGTTGGAAAAGCCTGAGACACATTCTGATGAACAACATGCACACATTCATTTGTCTATAAAATTCAGAATTCATGTGCAAATGAAAATTAATACAGGATGAAGCTTTGGAGGTGAAGGGAGTTAAATTTCTGGATGAAAGCATCAGTGTAGCAATGAGGATTTAATGAGTGCCAAATATTTTTATGGACCTCCTATTGAGAGAGATAGGACACGGACATGTATGATTGGTGGATGTATGTGACTAAAAATGACTCCATATTGTTTCTAATTGTCCACAAATCCCATGAAAAGACCAAAACCAACAATGTGTTATTCTGTTGCTCAATACTTTGCCTTCACTGTCTGTGGCAGCCATCTCACAGCCTGTTGGTTTCTAGCAAAAAAAACTTGTCACAAATATATAATTTATATTTTTAAAGGGCTCAATAATTTCCTAGAACAGCTGGGTACTATATTTTTTAAAAAAAGTTATTCAAACAAGAATAAATACTGCCTTCATTGTGAACTCTTTCCAGCCACAGATTAATACATGCTATTGAACATTTACTGCAGCAGGATGATCTATGTGGTTTAACTTAAAATAAACTACAGTGTCCATGTTGATTTTAATGAATGAACATGTCATTAGTGCAACGGTGTAGCTTCTTGATGTGTTTTTAATAGGTTTTGGACAAAAACTGGCACAGAGGAATAAGCTATTATAAACCTTGGCTACACAGGCAACACTTGCTGGCAGGATCGATTCATTGTTGATTTTGGTCTTTTCATGATGATATGTATAATGGGATTTGTTGATTAAAATATAGAATATCACCAATCTTACGTTTTAAGTGTTATTCAATATTTGTATGGGGACATTTTGGCATTACATGGAAGTGCAGCCTTTATGTTAATGTCCATAGTGAAAACTAGAGGGAAAATTGTGCACTCTGGCATCTCCCAATGTTGCTAATCTGATGAAAACTTGCTGGGAAGGAACACCTAAACATGAGCAACAAAAACTTGACTTTGTTTCTCCTCCCTTCTTTTTTCCCTTTCCCTCCCACTACAAAATTCCCTTGTTTTATTATCCTTCATACTATAGCTGTCAGAACACACAGCGCCATACCTTTTGGAGACAGTGTCCAGATGTATGCCTTTTTTGTGGTAGCCTTCGATTCATGCAGCTCTTCAGTCAACCAGTTGACGCGGAATGCATTGGTGAAAGCAGCACTGTAGTCTAACCTCTGTACATGTTTGCAATATTTAATACATCCTACACATTATCACCTCTCACTAGACACTCCAGGAATTTTAATGGATACCTGCTATACACTGACCGTTTGTTGGCCATCGGGTCTTTAGCTGCATCGTGGAAATGTTGTATTTAGAGGTTATTTTCACACAACATTAAATATTTCCCGTCAGGCAACATTTCTTTGCAGCCATCTGTTGGGGCAGAAGCATACACACACACACACACACATATATATATATATGTATATATATATATATGTGTATATATATATATATATATATATATATATATATATATATATATATATATATATATATATATATATATATATATATATGTATACTTGACCTGCCAATGCAAGTTTGATCAAGAATGACATCATTGGTGTGTCACTGCTAGATTGATAACACTGTTATGGATTTTTAATAAAAATATCACAACATTATCCTCAGGCTTTGGGGTCAGTGATAACAGTATACAAGAGGATATCTTATCTTCTCTCTCTGGTGCTAAACCAATCTGTGTTGGCCACATTTACAAAAGGAGTAGGGCCTGCAACCAATATTTGATGTATTTTAATTTGTCAGTGGCAACAGATCAAATAAGAAGACGTGCAAAAAGTAAAACAAGCATTTATCAGGCAGGCATGTTTCTTTCCATGTTTCCAAATATGAATTTCTTCCAGCTTCTCTCAAAGTCATTAAACAATCCACCAGCAACTTTTAAGACAACCTTGAAAAGGAGCTAACTCACTTTCTTCCTTTTGTCTTTTGACCTTCTGTCATACCGCTTTAATTATTTTGTTTACACAACCCCTTAGGAATTTTTCCTTTTCAAAGTCAGTGATAGAAATCTAGGCATGCGTCATAATGTTGTGGTGATGAATCTGTGAACAGTGTCTGCTTAATGCTGAATCTTAGGTTTGTATCATTATAATGATAAATTATTACAGCTTCCACATTTGCTAAACCACAGATAGACGGTAAAGGATTGAGGCCTCTAAGCGGAGCGTCCTGAGTGCCAATATTTTGTTGGACAATTCTGACAAACAAGGAGTATTCTCAGGAGTTTTATTCTCAAGGGTTTCAAAGAGCAAAGCAAACCAAACACAGGGGGATGTCATCTCTTTGACGTATAAGTCTGAGAGTCTAAAGCCAGTAAAGCATCTTCATTATTGTAGCTTTTGACTCATTTTTCCTAATCATTGCTGTATTTTTCAGTGTGGAAAATGTTCAAAAAATTCTGCAATAATTTTGCTCCTTCTACACTGAGCAATTGTTACTGACGTCTGAAACAGAATGTATATTTTCCTTATCTCAAAAAACAGTTCTCCACAGATCCTTGGTTGGTCATTCCCTGTTTAACACCCACACCCTCCACAATCGTTTCCTTTTCTTACCTATGCTCCCTTCATTTCTCCTTCACAAGCCATCCAATATGGGCAGGGTGTCATAGAGAAACTGGTTGTGGTGTTATGCATTGTGTGCTGTATAATTCACAGATATGGTTTCTGTGTGATAAAGACTGCTTAGAGAACAAGGGGACATCTGTCCTGTGGACCCCTTCTCTGCTGTTGTGCTGCTCTGCACTGCAATGAACCATGTGTTGAACATTCTCAGCGGGAACAGGGATTTGCAAACTGGAAGTATTCCCAACACCCAGCTTTAGTGAACTGTTTAATTCCCCTTTTTCTCTTAACAGAACTAAAAAAGTTTGTTTTTATAGTATGTAATTAACATATTTTGTAACATTTAACTCAGAATTTAAAGTTTTATTATTCTTTACATTTTTATACAGAGTTACTCAGGTGCTTGTCTTTATCTCGCATTCATCTAGTCATCTCCTAATGCTAACCTTTGATTCGTTTAACCTTAGCATCACTTCAAACAAAACTCTCTTCCATTTTTAGGGGTCAAGGTGTCTGAAGATCTGAATTGATGATTCTGGCTTTAATTAGTATAGCCTGTTTTAGTGATATCAGCAATTCTTTACAGGCTATGCTAATCTGTGCCAGAATCAGCAATGCAATTGGGACGGATGCATTTCTTCATGATGAACATTAAGGCCTTTTATTGCACTGTTGTCATTCTCTGAATTTCTCTTTTTAATTATTGCTGGTTTTTGACTAATTGCTATGAAATATAATAGAGCAACAAAAAATAGTTCTTCACGATGGATGGAAGTTGAGAAAGGCCTTCTATCAAGGTGCAAGCCTGCAGACAAACTATATTTTGTAATTACCAGAATGAAGAAATACCAGTGTACAGTAGGTCTATATGTCTTACATGCTGCAATCAAGTGGCCTTTTTTCTGAGACATCCACTGGGCAACTGGATGAGTGTAAATGTCAAAGATGATGTCAGTATCATCCCACGCTTGTTTTCTCATTTCACCTTTGTTATTGGATAAGGTGGATCATGGGTGTGAAAGCGTACGGACAATCCTGGCTCCAGTAACTGCTGCCATGTTCTATTGGTGTGTTTTCCATTAACCTAATATGTTAGAGGTGTCTAACCTATAGACACTTAATTTAACAGAATGCCAGTCCTTTAAAAAAAGCCATTATCTCTGCAGAAGCTCATTTGACCTCTACAATGAATGATAAATGTATAATGCTGTAACCCGTAAATAGAATTTATCTCCATATAAGCTTGTTAAAACTTAATTCTGTCATGTTTCTGTTATGGAACAATCAGTTAAAAGTTATAATCTGTAAGATTTTGATCATATCAAACCCAGTTTTTCATGCTAGTTATGGCATTTGTTCTGCTGCAGTCATTAAATTTACTCTGCACTCATTAGTTACTTCTCTGTATATTCCCATGCTGGATTAAAAAGGTGTGCAGATGCACAATGGACACAGGAAAACAACACATTCACGTACTGGAAGAAATCTGACAGACAAGCATGGAAGCATGGGCACATTGCATGTAATATGTGCACATGTGCATATGTCACTCATGATGTAATCTGTAAGATCAGAACAGCTGGCCCCTGTTATTTTGAGGGGGAATATATTTGTGTCCATATAAGTACAGCTACACTGAAGAGGACATCAAATTTGAGGGAACAAAGTACAGCTCTGCCACGCGTGCTTTCTGCCCTCAGTAATTTATAAATATTTGAACAGTACTCTGGGACTTGTATTATAAAAACGTTCTCAGCTTTGCCACCAGTAATCACAGGTGTTGCCAAATCAACAAGGACTAACATCTTATTGATAATAACTTAATGTTTTATACTCCTGGCAATTGTAATGAAATACCGATTATACATAATTATCACTACACAAAATTTACTCAAGTTAGAATGTTTCATGCCTGTCGCTCATGACTGGCAAATGCTGCTTTAACTGCGGGGAATCTTCCCTTTGTGTTACTTTGCTGCTACAGGCTACAGCACAGTGTGGAGTCGAGTAATACTAACATACAGGTAAGCTGCCTGTAAACCAGAGCAAGGGACTGGCATTCTACTGCAGCCTTTGATTGGCAGGGGAGCAAATGGCACCAGCGTCCGGAGGCATCGGATCAGACCCTGATATGAAATGCAGCTGCACACAGACACAGAGTCGGACAGATAAACACATATGAACACACACACTGGCCTCACACTTACCCTCTAGCCCTCTTTGCTTTGTCTGGCTCCAAGCAAGAATATCAATCCACCTGTGCAGGCTTCACTTTGAGGCAGTCGAGAGTGGAAATGTGCTCTAATTAACATAATCACCCCAAGGGTTTTTCTCATGTACAACCTTTAAAGCTTAATGTTTTAAGTAATTTGCCATTAGTCATTATTTAGATTTCATGAAGGACATGATTAAGTGCTTCAGTCTCTTGGTCTATCACGCCGACAATTTACTCAGAAATGTGCAACATGCTTGCGACTCAGGGTGATTGATTTTGGTGTTTGGTGTATTAATCTACTTCCCACTGCGTCATGTTATCTACATCTATGTTGATGAATCATCTGTCTTTATGGCTAACAGCAATTAACTTGCATGTTTAAGATTCCATCCATCTTGTCCAGCTGTGTTTCAAACCCTAATGGGGTTGTTTAAATCAGACCCACAGAGCATTCGACTTTACAGAAAGCCAATGATTGCATTACCCCCGCCCCCCCTCCAATCCCCCCGCCCTTACAGCAACTTAGGCCCAATAAAGTTAATGCTCTAAATTATCTATTCCCCAGTCAGGCTTTTATCTCTGTCGGTCTTTTGTCTCCTCAATCATTGCATCGATGGAAATAATGTTCTAATTTTTTGGGGGGTAATTATGTTAATGTTACTGTGGAAAAACTTAAATAATTGGTACAACTTTTTCCCCACTGGTCACATATTATGTATTATACCTTTACAGTGTTGAAATACTTTATAGTATTTTAACTTTTATATATATATATATATATATATATATATATAATACCTTTATAGTATTTAAATAGCTTGCATATTTGTGACAGCAGTGACATTTTGTACTAATACCTTCCTCCTCAGCCAGTTACCTGTAATCCACCAGCCACTGATAGACCCTGTTTAACCTTGCTGATAAAATCCTCAATGAATCCTGCCCATCAGCAAAGAGAGAGAACTGAGTAAAGTGCAGGGCCTCCTGAGGTCACCTCTCCATAATGTTATACTCCAGAGCACCAGACCCCTCCATTTAGCAAAGTAATTTGACTCATTACCTCCATCCTCTCCGAACTGTATGCATGGAAAGTGTTATGCCTGAGCAGCTATAGGCTCTTAAGCTGCCTTACTTTATGAGGTACCCGCTACGTGTGTGGGTGCATGAGCGATCACATATGCTAAGTATGTCTCCCTCTGTTTCCAAACATTGATAAGCCTCTCTGAGTGAGATTCTCTCCATTTGCATCATAGTCCGGAGGAAAAAATAAACAAACCATAAGGCAAGTTCAATTTTCATTTTTCATTTGCTGTAAATCAAAGATGAGAACATGTGATAAGTAATTTGAATCCTAGTAATTTGGTGATACATTGAGGAAAAATGAACGTGAGTTATTGGAGATGGAGGTGCTGGGTTCTGCGGTATGCTACACATTTTACCCTCTGCTTTGTTTGACATCCAACTTGTTTATGTACATACATTTATATTAAAATTTGTAGAGGATTTGGTGCGCTGATTCTGACAGTGACAGATCTTCAGTAACAATTTGATGAATGGCCATTGTGGAAACTCAGGTTGAGAGATAAGATGATATATAATGTGAGATAATAATAATTTGTCTTTCCTGAGAGTTTTTCCCATCTTGTTTATAGCATGGCATCTATCTCTTTATTATATCTTGGTGTGCCATTGTGGTAAATGTTGCAAATCGATGAGCAGGACTTTGGCAATGTTGGATTTTTATTTGATGTTTGCATTAATATGATGATGTACCTTATTGGCCAGGTATTTTATTCATTAGAGTAGCCAAAAACAAACATTCTTGTCTGGTGATGTTATTCATTAACCTTTTGTCAACAGTAGAACTGAAACAATGTATTGATTACTTGAATAACAGAAAATTAATCTGAATTTTTTCAAGCACAAAGCAAGTTTCTCAAATATGAATATTTGCTACTTTTTATGTCTAATTTTTATGTAATATTGTTGGGTTTTAGACAATTAGACTGACAAAACAAATAATTTGAAGATGGTCCTGTAGGCCATAGGAAATATTGATGCACATTTTTCACTATTTTCTGGCTTTTTATAACAACAACAAACAATGGATTAATCTTGATGAGTTGATAATGAAAATAATTGTTAGTTAGTTGCAGCCCTAATCAACTGACTTGCCAGAAATGTAACTTTATTACAATATATACAGTATCAGTCAAAAGTTTGGACACACTTTCACATTCAAGTGAGTCGGAAAGTATACTGTATATTAATGTTGAGATGTAAGAAGCTTTAGATAGAGGATTTCATCCATATTACACCTCACCCTAGTGGAAACGTATATCATGTCTTTCCTCTCCATTTATGTTGCAAAATGCTTTGATTTAATATGTTCCCTTCCAGTGCTATTCCATATTACTGTACATTGCCTTTGTTCAAGCCTTTAGCCTGAACCTGTGAGAATGACAGAAGAATGGACAGAGGTGGGCGATACTTCTCAGATTTTTGATTAGATTCAGACAGTGTGACTTTAATGGAGCTTCTCTCTTATGTATAATTTCTTGTTCATTTCTCGGGAACATTCAAGCCCGGCTGCCCCTTGTCCATCAGCTAAGCTAACTGCCAGTGTGATTTGTGTAGTGCAATAATGCTCACGGCCATTTCCTCTGTGAATTATTGGAGCCAAGAATACCACCCTGTCCTGCAATTAATGACACTCCATTGATTCAGCCCATTCCCTTTTGGCAGAAAAAAGCTCTCTAGAGAATTGTTCCCCCCTGGGGATGCTTATGCTAGCCACAGATTTCTTTAGCTTAATGCACTTAATTTAAATCTCTAGGGACATAACCGGTAGAGCTTCACCAAAATATTAACCTGAACAGACCCTAAATCAAGAGTCCATTGAACATTTGATTTGCAGGCAAGTGCTGCCTGGTTTATTTGCAAAAGCTAACACTGTGTTAAAGTGGATTTTTATGCCCAGTCAAACATGTCTGCTTTTCAACATTTCACTTCACCCAGTGAGACTGAGGGCAGTTCAAGCTGGGGTCTGAATATTCATGATAAGTTCAAAGTACTATTGGGTTTAAAAAATAATTTTTACCAACGAAATTCAGCTCATTTAGAAGTATTCATATGATTTGATTTAAAAGCCAAGATTTAAATAGTAGTATGGATTATTCCTCATCCCTGTGGATTTCAGCAGGAAGGCTGAGACCAGTCTCTGACATCTCGTGATATTTCTCCCCATTGTTACTGTGAGGAATGGTAGCGGGTTAGGGAGAAAAAAAAAGATCATTATCATCCACCAGTTCTTGCTCTCTCTCATTCGTTATACGTTTTCTTGCCCGTTACTATTCTTCCTCTGTCTTCTTTCTCTTTCTGCCTTAGCACAGCATATTGAATGCCATATTTAGTCAGAAATAACCTTACAGGTGCACTTGAATCCACACTCACATTGGCTGGCAGATGGCACAGAAAGTCTTCCATCAGCACTATGGGGTTGGGGACTGTGTTATTGGTCAGCATCCAATACTGAGGGACACAGCATACTGCAGTATGAAGCAGAGATGAAGGCTATTGAGAGGAAAGTAAGAGCTCTCATATGTATTGAGGGTGACAGAGGAGAGAGGTTGGAGAGAGTTTTGAGGAGCATGCAGTTCAGCTATCAAATTACTAGCTTTCCAAAGTTATGACATGGCGCATAAAAGATTTACCTTAAATGAACTCCAAATGGATTTTCTTCACATCTCTGACCTTAAAGCTGCTCGATCTGTGCACACTGTGAGAGACTCAGGTTGTATGCAGCTATATATGTTAATGTAAAAAAGAAATAGCATAAACTGCATTTATTCAAATGAGATGTTCTGCAGCTCTGGTGTTGCTTAGCCTTTCATAACATTTCACTGCAGTATTTTAACAGTGGTGGAACATAATTCAGTGCATTTACTCAAGCACTGTTATAATTTTGAGGTACTTGCACTTTACTTGAGTGCCTCCATTTTTTGCTACTTCATACCTCTACTTCACTAAATTTCATTGGAAAAATATTATCTGACAGTTACTTTTACATACAGAACATATGGCTAGTTTATATATGAAGCATAGTACATGTTAATGCATGAGTAATTATTATGAAAAGATATGATAAATGATGCTGCATGCAGTATAGCACAAGGGCCATTCTGCTCAATAATCATCACTTTTTTACTTTTGATATTTAAAGTACATCTTGCTGATACTGCTTCTGTGCTTTTACTTAAGTACAATTTTTTGCAGAACTTGTACTTGTAACATAATAGTTTTACATTGTGGCATTACTACTTTTGTAAATGATCTGAATATATCTTCCACCACTGCGTTTTGGCTTGTTAGCAGATATTAATTAAGAAACGTTTAATGTAAGTAAAACATTATTTTTGAGATATGTAGCCCTGGAATCTTTAAAATAATGCAGGGAATTGCAAAACCGTGAATGTCTATAACATCTACAGTAGGAAGGATGAAAATCTGATTTGCAGTTCAGATGGCTGATGACTCACTTTTCACAGCTGGTAAACTTGCTGGGCATCCGCTCATCTTCTGATTTTCTGTGGTTTCTCAGCTCTTTAGGAAATGAATTACTCATTGATCATGTTGTTCTCTGTGTGAACAGAAGGTCAGAGTTAGCCTTAATTTCCTTAAGCTTAATTTGCTGACAGTTTGCTTGCATATTTCATCTGCAATGATAAAACAAGTTGCTCCTTTTCAGATATAAATGAAAGTGTCTTGAATGTCTTTCTGTGTTGCTCATGTAAAAGGAATTGTTTAAGAGTAAGAAGATTTTGCAAAGTATTTTCCTGCTAATCTTTATAAAGCACACAACAGCAACAACACATTCCGTCACACAATGCAATCAGTCCAACTTACTGTCAATGAAAATTTCAGTTTCATTACGAAACAACATGTACGGCTAACTGGATAATGGATTTCTGTTTTCATTTCCTGTCTCACACAGATTCCTGGTTGTATTGATTTGTGTGTGTCTCCCTTTGACTGCAATGTATTAAACACAAGTAGACCCAATAAAATCTCAATTTCAGTGAGACCAGTAGCAATGAATATTCTGCCTCCGCACCTGTCACTGATAGAGACAAAGGCGGAGACAATGAGCTTTGATCTGATGTGAATTCTGATCACCACCTCTGTGCATAGCCATTGACAGAGAAATGCCCGAGTGACACTGTGTTAATGGCTCCACTAGAACAACATAATGTAAAAGCCAATGCCTCGGGGAGCCAACTGAACCGTACTCATGAATCTGTCCTTGCAAAGACACGGCAAAGAGGAACGTGAATGTCAGAAATTTCTCAGTATTTAACGTTCGGCCTGTGATGATGTACAGTGATGCAGATTTGTACCCAGCTGCTCCAATCAAACTCACGGCATGATATTGCAAAGATGGAGGTCTCTGACTAATATTCAGTGTATTCCCCAGTAGCCCCAGTCCATCTGTGTTTTTAATTCATAAATTCAGCATGTCTGAAATCTAACGTCCTTACTATACCTTGTTATTCTCATTGTATAGGTATGTGGTCGAGTGTGATGGATAAGAAATGTGTCATGGACAGGAACAACAAAAGTGGTTAAAAGCTGTGGGATTTCACTAGTTTCTGCAAGGAAGCAAGATAATTGAAGGCAGAGTGTGGATGTGGGAAAGCAGGGCCAGATCAAGATAAAACTAAAGGAAAGGGATAGATTGATGGTCGTAAAAGAAAAAAAGACCTTGAAAGTGAAGCAGGGAGGGTAGCGAGAGGAAGAGATTGTGGGTTCATTAGAAGAGAGTTAAGAGCGAGCGAGCAAGCATATAGTACTGCTGGAGGAGATGCAGCTGTCCTCTGTCCAAGTGGCTGTTGCAGAGTCTAACTGATATGTATGCATAGTTAATAAAATCTATAACCATCTATCTTTGAATTATATTCTTTCTCTCTGTGACATATACCACTGTCACATTGGGGGTAAGAGGAAAAATGAAGCCCAAAATAGAATCATATTAAGCGACTGCACATCCACTGGATTAATTGGACTTGACTGGACAGAGGATATAAAAGTCACATTAGTTGCAGCACGACATCATTGCAGTATGACATGCCTGACAGGTCTGTTTTGCCACTGACAAAGTAACACATACCCATTTGTTTGCATGACCTCCCCCCTCCCCCCAGACTCAGAGGTCATATCCTCGACATGACACATAATCTGTAAAACAGTGCGTGACCGGAGACACAGATTACGAAATTTTAGATAACACTGCAAGAACTGAAATGAGAATCCTGGTAGCTTGTTATTTATGCTTTTGGTTTATTTAGTATCTCCTCTTGTTGAAGTGTTGTATACCAAGACTGATACTGTGGAACATTTCCAAACTTCGTTGTCTAAAATCGGTATTTCCACAGTGATTACACACATAATTTAGTTTGTTGTTGTTTGTTATTTTTTCATTCTTATGAGATTTCAACACAAGCCACAATTTATCCTGTTTGGGTGGCCAGTACTGAGCATAACTAATGTCTAAGCCAAGACATGTTTCATAACAAACTGAGGTTTTCTACGATCAGTAAATGGCTATGTCTGTGTTCTGAACAGATTGTGATCAGTTACATAGCAAAGACACTGCGAGCTAACACAATCACAGCACCAGGACAGTGCTGTAACCGACACCCAACCTAGTAGCCAAAAATAGCACATCATTTGTTTGTTCGCAAACTTAATACAGGTCACATGTGCTGTGTAATATCACCAAATTCAATTCCCAAGTGGGGAAGTGGAGGAGAAGGCCGTAAAATATGTCACACAGGCCGGAAACCTGACTTCCAAATGGCTCCGTGGATAATTTAAGGTTCACAGCAATAAATGTCTGACATAGCAGTATTTTATTAGGCGAGGAGCTTGGGTTATAAAATGCTTACTTGATTCTGTTGTCTCACCTCCCACAGTTAGAATGCTATTTCATCCTTCACGTGAAACATTATCTCAGCCTGTTCTCACCTTAAATGCATGTTCACTTCACACTTTTTTTTATAATGAATCAGCAAAAAAAAAGCTACAAAAGCAACCACCAGCTGAGAAACTTATCAGCTGTGACTGTGATTGTCAGGATTGTGAGCAAAGTATAAAAGAACCATAAACTGAACTGTATAGTGGTATTAAGTGGTATTTCTTTTCAATAAAGTTCATGTAGCCTCCTGATTTTCTGGGATGCCTGGGATGACTGATGTGTCATCAGAAGAAGAGCTAGCTTTCTTAATGGATTTTCACTTTCATAAAAGTAGCTTTCGACCTAGTGCCTTGGAACGGTTTCAATCTGAATTTGAAGTGACACCATGTTGTGAAGGCTGGCTCACTTTTGGGGTAGTCCTCCCTTGTTCTTCTTGAGTGACTAGGATTGCTGAAACGTGGCATGTAGCGTTGCGGTGTTTGGTACTGAGCCGTCGCTCTCAGTAAGATAACGTGTTTCTCCAACTCTTGAAGACAGCTTAAAAGTTTCCTGTCATGGAAGTGTCTGGAGGTAGATGGGTGTAACTCTGAGCTGCTAGTAATTCTGTCACCTTATTGAACCGCTGCCTTTGAGGTGAAGAGGATGCTGCTAGATTTATTGGCATGTGCCTCCTCTGATGGACAGCCATGGTAGCAACAGTTGGGAGGCTTCATGCTTGTCATTCTTCATTTACTGCCTGTTGGTGTGTAATTCAGAGCATTACAATATGCTGCTTGCTTAATGCATGCACTCCATACTGCAAATGACAACTGACAGAGTGCTTTAGACAGATTATTAAATATAACCTATACATATTGTACTTGTCTTGTTAAATCACGCTTTTGCAGATTAAAGCAGCTGTCACTGCTTTAATCGGTACACTCAGTCATAATTGTCAGGGTTTGTAATAAGTTTATTATTATTTTTGAAGGGTGTTTGCCAAAATAATGTCAAGCAAATGCCCACCGTGCATTTTGATGTGGACCACTTGTCATTCAACTGAGGTAGCAGGGGTTTCATTGACGACATTGAATACATTCTCTTACTAATGAGCCCACAAAAGACAGGTTACTTCTGAGTATCATCCCCCTGTTGCACAATTAGGCTAAAAGTCTGAAAATAATAAGCTTTTATAATGACTAATTATTTTCCACAGTATTTTCATGTGTAAATGTGTGCCAGCATTTCTCACCTACTGTGTGAATGACTTTGTAGGTCTATGTGTTTTCTCAGTTAAGCTTCTTTATATATGTTGTCATGCTGAGCATCAACACCTGAAGGCAGCATAGGTGAATTTTTGTTTTTGTTTCTCCTGTCACTTCAAAGACATCACCTCCACCTACCAATCTTAATTTCTCTCAGACAACCTCTTTTCTTATGATGATTTTTTTTTCTGAAATCTTTTTGAATTACTCTGAATGACAGCTTTAAAATGAGTTTCAGGGGTATTGATAACAGAAATAAGGAGCTGAGGGAAAGAATCTGTTGCTTGATGAAGTGAGCCACACTGTTGTGTTATTCAGGTTCAGTCTCCATCATTATTTTGATGAAATAACAAAAGAATGTTCCTTTCATTACATAGTGAAGCCAGGGACTTCCCATTGTGACGCATCGTAAAGGCACTCCTGTTAGATCTCAAGTAGTTTTTAAAGGGAGCTGCTGAAAAGCTTCTACACCAAACCTGAGGAAAGCTCTGAAATAATGGGGCGCAATAAAAAAAATATCACCAGAATTTTTAGGAACTGGCTTTTTTATCCAATTAAAATGATTCTTGCCACTAAATTTAATTAGAAAAAAACCCTGCTTCTTGCAGATTTTGCAATTACTGAAAAGTCATGTATTTTGTTGAATGTAGATGAGTGTGAGTTTTGGGATGTATAGAGAAAAAAAAATGCAGCCACATCATTCCAAACGGCAATTATTCCCACATTTAACTCCTCATCTCTGAATCTCAGCTCAGCCGTACGTTCTGCACTGAGGAGGACAGAGCAGTGTAGCCAGGTGGAACCGACTGTAATTAGACTGTAGAAAGAAATGATGGACACACAACGCAGTCACAGACAATTTACTCCAGAAGAGATGATACATTCCCTGCCTTTTCCGCCCCAACACCTGCATCTTGCACCGCAGCCTCCCACAACTCTGCCAGCTCAGTAGGATGTTACAACCACATAATCACCTCACTCCATTATAGGTCATAACTAGTTTTTATGTGCTTATCTTTTTCCTCTTACCTTGGCCTGCCTTTTTTCGCCTCCTAATGTCATGCCCCGTTACCCACTTGTGTTTTACTTGGAATTCTCTTTTGTCATATTTCTGTCCTCAGCCGCTGCAACCTGTTTGCAGCAGCTGAGGCTTTCCCACTTTTTTGTTCTTCTCCTTCTCCATTTGTCTTTCCTCTCAGCATTCAGTTAAATAGATTGTGTTTACGCATAGTTTGCTATTTACGTGTTTATGCCAACATTTTTTTTTAGCTCATGGCACACTGTCATCGTCGTTTTCCTGAGCAACATAGTTTTAAATCACCTTTTTCCCTAAAGATTATTTTTCATCATAATGGGTAGTTTCATATTGGCACAATGCCTCTTGGCATAGACTGTGGCTCTGTATTGTCTCCTTCCAAACTGTGCGTTTTCACATTTTAACAGCGAGGCTATCCATCACACATGCCGTGTGTGTCTGTCTCCAGGGTAGAGGTGATTTATTATCCCACTGGAAATTACTGTGCTGATGCTGTCGTTTGGTTAAAAAGAAAACACCCTAACTCTAAAATTCTGGGAAACGAAAGAGAGACTAAGCAGTATTTCTTTTCTTGATAGTCTGCGCAAATTAAGGCAGTATGAAAGAGACTAAAGACACTTCGGGTAATTTCCTGTTACAGTCTCTCTCCCTGGTTACCCCGATGTAGTTTGCTAAAACCTTATTATGAATTGCATGCAAATTGCATCATCTTGAAGGCATCATCAAATTAGTTTTTACCAAAGTATCCGGTAATTCCACTTCCACACTCCCATTTCTACATTCTGTATTAGCATTAACATTTATTTACAGATGAATATTAAAAAGACAGGCATTTCATTAAACATGCAACCACCCCAATTAAAAGATATTTGATATTTTCCAGGAGTTTAAAAAGTTGTTAAGCCCTCAGCAGCTCATTAATAAAAATACACTAAAGGAGAAATAAAAGTACATCTACAGGTGGAGTGAGAGTCAAATGTTTCTTATTTGTTCCTCTGAAAAAGAAAACAACCTCAACACCTGAAGCACACAGGCGTAACATTATTGTGTTTTCAGAAAGAGGAAGTCAATACAGAGTTGACAGCAATTCCCTTCTGTTGGTGGACCACCAGTGAAGGTTAATGACATATGTACACATTTAATGCAATACTTGTTACAATCTGTACAGTAAATGTGTAATGTGTCACCTTCTAAAAATGATTGGATTTGTTTCCACTATGTTCCCCCGTGTGTAACTTCATATTGTACATAATCTGCAATTCAGTTTGCTACAATTCCAGAAACATACTGAGGACATGACCACGGTCTGACAGCTCAAACTGTTTCTCTTCAATATAAAAGTTAGAATTTTTATTCACAGTGAATGACACATTTAGTGGGAATTTAATCTCATAAATTCACTTGTTCTAATGTCTTGGTACACATTGGTTTTTTGTTTTTGTGTGGAAATAATGTAGTGATGGTAGAGGCTTACAATGATTGGTTGGTCGGTCCACCACTTTGGCCCAGACTTAAATATCTCAGCAACTACTTTGGAGAATCATTTACGGTCCCCAGAGGACAAAACCTCCTGACTTAGGTGATCTCCAGACTTTTCCCCTTGTGCCACCAGCAACTTGACATTTGTGGTTTCAAGTAAAATGTCCTGACAACTCTTGGACGAATTTCCATGAAATTTGGTATATACAGTCATGTACTTAAATTGTTATAACTTTTGACATCTAGCATGCTAACACACTAAACTAAAATGGCGAACATGGTAAGTCTTATAACAGCTAGGGATCATCAACATTGTCATTGTGAGCATATTAGCATGTTGACATTAGCATTTTGCTCAAAGCACTGCTGTGCCAGTACAGCCTGACAGAGCCATTAACAGGCTGTAGACTATAAATATCATGTGACATCAATAATTTATAAAAGGTTATATAGCCTGGTGTTGACGATGGCGATATATTTAAGTTGGCATGTGGCATTCAGCTTTTGAAAATGCTGGAAGTAGTTACTGCAAATGCTATTAGATTTTGTTGCATCATACTTGAAGGCCAGCTCAAAATAGGTGATACTGGGCATGTCATATAACATACTTAATGAAATTGCATCTATTGTATTAGAAATCAATAGCAGGCTCGACTGAATTGAATTAATTTCTTAAAACATTATTTCCGTGGCTAATAGATAACAGCTTTAAAGTTCACTTATGATGACACATTATATATGTCAACCATTTAAAGCAAATAAATGCATTTTTAACTTCCCCACAACAAATAGGAAACTGTCATTCATCCTCTTTTCTTTGGAAGAATTGAGTGAGCAACATATGAGACATGTCATTCAGTTTTTTCTACTACAGATAAAAGTGGACAAAAGATGTCATAGATTGGATTTTGGGATGAAATCTTTTGCTGTGGTATCAAGGGGGAGAGCTGCTATGGACCATTGACTTCCCCCTCACCCATTTGTGGATGATGAGGAGATGTGAGGTCAATTGGAAGGGGCTCTATCATCCGTGACCAAATCCTGTACAAGAAAACCCATCCACATGGATTGATTGGCCGGATAAACAAGATGATGATGAGTGTGATTGAACACTGAACGCGCATTGGAACTGTGGTCCACTGAGCATCTGCCTTACTTTCCTTTTCTCATTTAATTTTCTGGTTGAGTCAGTGGAAGTTAATTAATTTCCCTTCACAAGATTCTATCACTGCCACACAGACACCTTTAGGGTTTTTCAGATAGTACTTTTTAATCTTTTAAACTTTAAACTTAGCTTCTGGTGTCATATATCTAAATAGCAATGCAGTGCATACTAAAGTAAAATCTATAGTGGAAATACTATACAGTTCTGGAGTTTATGTCAAACCCCTTAAAGGAGTGCACTCTTTATAGCCAAGAAATACACTAAAAAAAAATTCTTAAACTTAGGCTTTTACTGCAGGCCTAACACTTGTCTTTGTTCTACTAAGCTGAATTGAGACAGTTTTGAGGCTAGAGCCAAAAACATAAAAGTGACCTTTTGTGTGTTTTTACTGGCATAAAGTCCCATCATTCATCCCCAAGACAGGAATTATTATTTATACCAACAAGACAGACAGGAAGACTGACAGTGGGACACAGAAGTTGTCCTTCAGATTGTAAAACACTCAAAATAAATACTCTGTAACACCCCAGAAGACAATAAATTCTGTTAATGTTGAGCAATATTTACTGTGTGCACAAACAACATTTAAGATCACTCCTCGCTGACTATTTCCCAAATTGTGACACAAAACAAGCACTGTACAGACAGCTTGTGATAAAGGAGGGGGCGAGGGAGAGCTGTACAGGAAACACTTTAAAAATGTAATTGGTAGTATGATACGCAGTATGAAATAGGCTGATACTGCCAACAGCTAAAGCACAGACCCGATCAAAGCAATCCACTGGTCAGTGCCATCTGATCAATGAAATCTCATCCAACCTTGTCCCTCCTCTATTTAACCCTCCTACTAGAGCAACGACACCACTGCACAAATCCCTTTTGTGCAGAAAGAGCAATAGAAAGAAAAACTATCAGAGTCAGAGGAGGACAGCAAGACAGGACGACAGGATTGAGGGGCTTGGCAAAGAAAAAAAAGGATTAAATGAAAGAGCACCTTTTTTTCTTAAGATGCAAAAAAGGAGAAAGCAAAACTGAAGAGTAAAAATTACTTGGCAATGTTACTTTGGAAATGATAAATCTGTGCACTACACAGGTATCACTGGTGAAAGTGGAGGCCAATATCAGCTTAATAAATATCTAAAGGCATAGTAGCTTGTATATTTTGTCATGTAATTTGTATACTTTGTTATGTTTAATACAAAAATAGATGAGATGTCATTTGAATCCAGTCAATTACAAGATATATTTTGTTTGGTTATTGCATTGTATTTTTATATTTTACTTTGTAAGCAATTACAACTGATATGCTGGGAACATGAAGACTATGATAACAGACGTGATGCTTTCTTTTATACTCCAGCCACAGATACCTAAGTAAATAAGATTGTTTTACTTGTAATGTTTGACTATATATGCCATGTAAATATGTATGAAAAAAGGGAAGAGGAAGTCAGAAAGTCTGGTAAACAGACTCACTGCCGAATGGTTTTACAACCTCACCATAGTTTCAGAGAAAAGTATTCAGTTCCTCTAAGTAATAAACTGCATACATGGTAACCACAAACTCAAACACACCTGTTTGAATACCCAAAGTACAGTATTTTAGGAAACTGGATTAAACTGGAGATCTTAATTACATGGAAATAACATAATATTTTATTTTTAAAAAATGTAATATTCAGTTAACTCTATGTAAACTCAGTTCCCACTTGGTGGATAATATGAAGTGTTGCTTAAGTTCTCCCTCCTTAACTGGATAACATGACGTAAATTTCATACTTACCACTATAGATTCGTATGACGAATTATGAGATGATGGGTCCTTTGCTACAAATGCCTAAAAGACTTGCCCTCCCAAGCAGCCCACCTCCCCAGAGTCAGAGGGCCCATATTGGATGCTGTCACCATGTAGCAGTAAGCCTTAAAATCTTACAGAAAACCTGAGGGGACAAACATTCCCTGTGATGGTGTCTCGGTGGCCTCTTTGTTGTGATATCCTCAAAGTGAGTGTGAAGGCTATTTCTTCAGTATTTTGGAGAGAATTTTCCCTCATCTTTCTGGGAGAGGAGCCCTTTGACTCTTCAGCAAAAATGTTAAGTCCCTTCTGACAGAGGCTTTGTAATCCATCCATACTGACTCCCCTGATAAGGTAAATGTTCTCATTAAATTTGGGAGACACTGACGCTTAAATTTGCATATTAATGAGGAGAAACAGATTTTGTTGAAAGTAATATAACTCCATAAATATGCAATTAATAAATGACCTCAGAATCAGATTTATTAGCCAAGTATGTGAACACACACAAGGACTTTGGTTCTGGCTGTTGGTGACTCTCAAGAAATATACAGACAATATACATTTTATCTACAATACAGAATATAAAAGCAATACACAGATGATATAAAAGACAAACAACATGCATAAAGTGCAAGTGTGTGTGGTATTGGAAACAACAATAATGTGCATCCTCTATGGAAATGAAATTGTGATGTATGAGTATTTGTGCAATACAGTATTTGTAGTGAAGCAGGGCATAGTAACTATCAAAAGAACTAAGTGTAGCTATGGCATAGCAGATGATACTGCTCAGCTATTTATGAGGGTGATGACATAAGGAAAGAAACTGCTCTTGTGTCTGGTACTTTTGGTATGCAGGGTTCTGTAGCCGGAGGGGAGAGTTGAGAAAGGTTGTGTCCTGGGTGTGAAGAATCTGTAATGATTTTCCCTGCCCATGTAATGGTTCTTGAAGCATATAAGTCCTGGAGGGTGGGCAAGGGAGCACCAGTGATTTTTTTCTGCCATCCTTACTGTTTGCTGCAGTCTGTTCTTATCCTGTTTTGTGGCTGCTCCAACCAGACCATGATGGATGTGCACAGGACAGATTCAATGACTGCAGAGTAGAACTGGCTCAAACAGTTCCTGTGGCAGACTATACTTCCTCAGTTGCCACAGAATGTACATTCTCTGCTTGGCCTTTTTGAGCATGGAGTTGATGTTGATCTCCCACTTCAAGTCTTCTCAAGTTAGTTCCCAGAAACTTGAAGGTATTGGTTCACTCAGAGCTGTTGGATATTTTGGGGGGAGCAGTGCTGAGGGGGGTCTCCTAAAGACCACTGTCATCTCCACAGTCTTGAGCGCATTCACCTCCAAGTTGTTCTAATTGCACCAAAGCACCAGCTGTTTAACCTCCCGCTGTAATGCAGACATGTCACCATCTTGGATTAGTCTGATGACCGTAGTGTTGTCTGCAAACTTCAGGAATTTAACAGCTGGGTCCTTAGAGGTGCAGTCATAGTTGTATAAGGAGAAGGGCAGTAGGGAGACGATACATCCCTGGGGAGCACCAGTGCTGACTGTCTAAATACCAGATGTGACTCCCCCCAGCCTCACCTGCTGTTTACTGCCTGCCAGGAAGCTGGTGATCCACTGACAGATGACAGGGGATACAGTGAACTGGGAGAGTTTGGGGGAGAGGATTTCTGGAATGATGGCGTTGAACACCGAGCTGAAGTCTACAGACAGGATCCTCGCATATGTCCCTGGGCAGTCAGGGTATTGTAGGATGTAGTGCAGTTCCCAATTGGCAAACTGCAGGGGGTCCAGCAGGTGTCCTGTGACATTCTTCAGGTGTGACAATATCAGTCGTTCAAAGGGCTTCATGACGTCAAAGCGACAGGCCTTTAGTCACTCAGTGCTGTGATGGAGGGTTTCTTGGAGACCAGGATGATGGTGGACCGTTTTAAGCAGGAGGGGACTTCACACAGCTCCAGTGATCTGTTAAAGATCTGCATGAAGATTGGAGCCAGCTAGTCAGCACAGCCTTCAGGACAGAGGAGTGATGGGGGCTGATGTGATCTTTGTTTGCCTGCCTTAGTAAGGGGGATGGTCTTCTGTAGTTTGTGATGTCTTGCATGCCTTTCCACACTAATGCAGGATCATTGGCTGAAAACCTGTTTGACAGCTTTTCAGTGTAGCTGCTTTTAGCCACTCTGAAAAAGCTTGGTAGGCACTCTCCTTGGCCTGACGAAGTTGTTTTAGTCTAGCTGTGAACCATGTCTGTTATTGTTGTACATACAGTAGGTCTTGGTTGGCACACGTCTTCACAAAAGCTGATGTAAACAGTCTTGCAGGTCCTGCTTTGCCACAGTTGTCCAATGTGGTATAGTTATTATCCCTGGTGGGACAATTAATATGCTGTCTATATTTTGGTAGTCTGTGGTTTAATTTTGCTTTTTAAAGTCCCCAAGGATCATGAAAAGTGAGTCTGTTTTTGTTCCAAGCCAGTTGTCTGGTCGGGCAGGGTTTTTCAGTGCATAGCTCACTTGGCCTGGGGTGAAACAGTGTCTCCAAGTTTGTGCGGCAGTATTTACTGAGCACTGTGTGACATCTGTACACCGACCTTCACTAATATAGATGCAGATTCCACAGCCTTTCATTTTCCCTCATAGCTCCATTATGTGATCTACTCAGTGTAGATGGAAACCAGGCAAATTTGATCCACTATTGGGAATGGATTCACGAAGCCAGGTTTCGGTGAAAAAAGGGCAGCAGAGCATGTAAAGTCCCTGTTCGTCCCATTGAGATAAATTGATGGGAAGTGAATCCCTGCTGTTGGAATATTATAAATATTGATACTACATGGTATTTGAAGACAAATGATTAGCAGTAGCAGTATTTTCTAATTAATAAATGGATTTGATTCAGTAATGGAATTATTAACACAACTACTCATGTTTAATACATCATAATGATAATGTTGGATTAATAAGCAGCTCAAATGCCTTATGTTAAATAACTTATATAATTTTATAGTATACCTTCTCATTTAGTGTTGCAATTACTAAATTTCCATCCCTGCAAAGGGTTGAAAAGTACACTCACAAATCAAAAAAATTGTGTCTACCAGAGGATAAAATGAGATTAACATCATGAACTAGGAATATTCAGTGCGTCTATTTCCATGAACTTCTCTTCCTGATTTACTCCCTCTCAGGGAGAAAATAACTAACCAGATGAAAACAGCTCATCAAATTCCACCAGCAGGGAAACAAAATCACAACAAAATCTATTGCAAACACTACATAAGTAGCACATACATTGCTAATCTTAATTGAAGTTAACTGGCATCAAGTTAAGTCAACCTCAGCAAAAAACAAAAGATACATTAGAGTTCACTCATGAATTTCACAGTTTGTATCTTTCCAATGAGCTACAGTAGTTGTGTGAGTTGACCTCCAATTTTATAACACCTCGTGAGTCTACTGGGATCCATCCCACAGAGTGTATTCATATTGCAGTGGTAAACTTCAACATTAGCTGTAATGTATGTTGCCCACAGGCTAATATAATGTCTGTTTGATGGACGAGTCTTCATCCCCTGCGGACGAAGCATTCTTTTATAGCATTTTGCATTATTCTGGAAACAATCCAAGAAAAGCTACTCTAAGCTAAAATATGCCTGATGTCCTCTTTTAGACTACATTGCTGTAAGCACAAAAGTACAGTCTGTAAACTGTAGAGCAGTATCATAAATGGGTTTCACTTAAGTATGAAAAGAGTTAATGTAACGAGATGTTAGATGAATCAAATTAGCAGCGATGTGAGAAAATTTTAAAGTAAAAACATCAACTGACAGTATGTTGAAAACTGACACTGTAAGATACATCAGCAGATCACTGATGTGTTGACATCTAAATTTAACTTTTCACAGCTTCTCTCTTCAATTGATGTCATAAATATTGTGTATGTTTATTTAAACTTTTTCGTTTAATCAGGTAATCTCACTGAGACTGAAATCATTTTTTCAAGAGAGACCTGAGAACAAGAGACATTCATTATCAGTCATCCAGACAACCAGCATACAGAAACAATACAATATACTGTATATACACTGATTAATATTGTGAATTCATTTAAAAATTATATGATCATGAACCTGACAGTTTGTGTTGTTCTTCAGATTGCAGATAGTAAAATGAATTCATATAAAAACTATTTGAGCATAAACCTGACTTCTTCGTATGTTGTTTACTGTACTCAGTTCCACAAAAAGCAATTATTCAACATATTTTACAAACTCAGGAACAAATTTTTAAAAAAGTATAAGCTGTAAGTTAACCGCAGTAAATCAGTGAAAGCTGCGTGCAGAGGTGACAGCTTCCCACATGAATCAGAGAAACACCACCTGCAGAGTTCCAAAGTAGTTAATTATCCCTGGGTTTTTTATACTGTAGTAGGTCCTTGCCTCTCTGAGGAAGCCTCTAAACATTTATTATTATGTATTTATTTTAAAACCATTGTGAAATACAGGGATTTCTGTCAGGAAGTATGGCTTTGTGTGTGGCTGTTTCTCAGCCAGTTAGCACTAAATTCAATAAGGTTGCTCTCTCAGCATGCTTAGCACCATCTGCACAGTCCAAAGTAAGATAAGGTACTTTTTGGAGAAATAAATTGCCTACTGTGATGATAATTACATATTTTAGATGTCCCATGTCACACAACCTAACAAATAGTGAGAACAAGGCATTTATATCTAGTCTAAGAATAATAATGTTCAAGAGAAGGAGAGAAGTGAAAAATAACAGCATTATTGTTGTTTCACACCAGCCTACGTTTCTCTTGTTGTCCACCAAGACTATCTGTCACCATTCCCTTCCTTATTTCACACAGTCAACACAGCCTGCTCAGTTGCCTTAATGCCAGACAACTGAATTACAAAATGGTGTTTAAAATTTCAGTTTATGAGGCCTCAACTTATTGTACAATTACTCCCTCTTATCCACCAAAAATAGAAGCAGACGCAGAGTTTTTGAAATCGTTACTCTCTTGCTCAAATTACATGGTGGTATCAGGTCTCTGTGGACACATATCCACCCACAAGGATTGATGAATCAAAACTTAAATGCCAAAACCTGTACCCTCAATACAAAGGAGTAATCACACTGTCAATAGGAAGCGAGACTCACCCATGATGAAACTTGTAGTTATGTACTGTAATCTCTTATTGCTATCAAATATTATAAAGTTTGGTGTGTGGTCTCAGACTTGGCTGGTTGGTGAACTTTAAGGCAACATTACATTAACAATATTTTATGTAAAAAAAAGTTAAGTGTAGGATGGGATTGTTTGTCACTTTGTTGGCTTGGCTAAAGTAAGTGTCTGCATATCAGCATAGGCAGTGGTCCCTTTCAGTTTATGCCAGTGAGTTTATGTCTTGGAACAAATACACCATCTTGTGCTTTGCAGATTCTATTGGTAGGATAAACAAAAAGAATAATGGCCTGTTGAACAAGCGACCACTGTCTGACAACCTTTTGGGATTGTTACAAAATGTGTGCTCACAGATGGCATATCAGACATTCGTTTAAATGTGGATCTTGGGAAAGTCAGCAACACAAATAAGTGGACTGGATTTTTAAAATATCCTCATTCTGTCCACCTCCAAAGGGAGAGCTTCCTAAAAAGTGTTCATTAAATGTTCACAACTGTACTTAAACAGGCTCTAAATGTAACACTCCTGTGACACTGGAAAATGTCTAATTTTACAGAATCTGAGGTATGATATCAGTATAACTCAGTATGTAGCTGCCTGGCTGACACACACACACACACACACACACACGCACACGCACACATATACATACATATGTGTACATGTGTGTGTGTGTGTGTGTGTGTGTGTGTGTGTGTGTGTACATATATATATTTATAATATTTATATATATTTGCCTTTATACTAAATGCCGAGAAAGAACAGTTTCAGTTTTAGTTTAAGCTACATTTTTAATTTCATGGTAACACTCTTGATGTTGCATTGAGGAATGTAGTCTTTCATTTGGAGAAGGTCATGTCAACATGCTGCAAATCATGCTCACCAAAACAACAATAAACACCCAAACAACCAACTTGCAAACAAACTTTCTGTTTGTTTCTGTTGGTCACTAAAAAGGAAAGTTTCTCAAAAGCTTTCAGAGCGAATAAAAGCAGAGGAAACACAACAAATTATGTGTCTAGGTGAGTAAAAAACACTTAATTCTATAAAGGACATTTTCATTTTTAATGTGGATATTTTAAGAGATAACCTAGACCTTCAGTTTTTCTAGTTATAAAAAAGGCTCTGACAGAGATCACTTTCATGTTGTTGAAAGAATGGATCTAGGAACAAATGTGCAGCTCAGACGTGTTGGGGGTCACAAGGTCAATTACTTAACACGAAGCCAGGCCTTATTGAGCTTTACAAAACTACAAAAAATTCTGAAATGAAGGGTTGAGCCAGTGCAGGGAACCTAGCACGGGCTGCAGTCCTGTTGTTACACTAGATATCCTATACATATATATATATGTGTGTGTGTGTGTATTTTTACTTTTATAAGTCTCAATGGTAAAGATTAGATTAGATTAAAATATTTTATCGAAGAGTGACCTGGCCAAGAGAGCAGCATTAACATTGTTACAACAATTGATTTTGGTTATGTATACACGTTTGTACACAGAATAGGAGGAACAGGCAGACATGCAGAGACGGCCACTTAGCAGCAGCATACAGAATACAGTGGTGTATGAGACTGCCACAACCAGTAATAAAAATGTAAAGTACAACGGTATACAGTATCCAACTTCTTTAGGCACTGGTCAGGTGCATTCATAAAGAACAGATCGCCATAATCCAGTAAAAGGACAAAAGTTGCTGGAGTCGAATGTTTCCTTGCCTGGAGGGAGAAACAGGCAAAGAAACAAACAAAGGTTATCTTAGTTCCCCTGACTCACAGTGAGGCAGATTTATCTGCAGCATCCAGTTGCCTTAGGGAAATCCATCCTTGGATCACTCAGAGTCAGACACAAACAAAGGTTTAGGTTTTAATACCACATACCAGTACCATGCAATTGTGAAACATTATTCTCATTGAACTTCATGTTTGAGTTTGTTAGTGTTTACAGAGAGAGTTGCCCTCAATGCATGAGGCATGAAAGGGAGAGTAGCATTGTATCACATAGACAAACAAGTGACAGGGCACATATGCATCCATTAATATGACAGGTCCAGGATATGGATTTTCTCTGAAATTCCTGGTTCAGCCTCTTTGTGTGTCATAAAAAGCCACCGGTGAAGAATGCTGTGTTTGCCAACATCTAAATCTTTTATTGATTTTGGTGTTGAGTAATTCAGTCACCTAACAACAGAATGAAACAAGCTATCTGGTGTTTATTAAGTTGCTTGGAAACTGAGTTTGAAGTATCTGTGGGAGCTTGAGAGGAATGAATTGTACTTCGTCTTCCTCAGAAAAACTTTCTTACCTCCACTGACCTGATTTCTCTGCTCTGTCCGGTTCACCACCTCTATTAAGTAAAGGAGGAGTAAAAGGAGTCCCTTATTTGGGACTTGTGTATGCACATGAGGTTAGCATGAAAGGAGTGCAGCACTTCATAAGAATGTTATGTGACTCTGAGTTGTAGAGTGAATATGTCTGGCCATTTCGGAACTTGGAAGAAGAATAGATAAAATAAGTTAATGAAGCATTGTGTTAGTTCAGGCAGGACGTGTACTGTAAGTCATGTGCCCTCACTTGGATGATCGTCAGCTGATCCAACAAACATCAATCACATTGAGCAGTTCAAACAAGGCGATTGTTCGTTCAAGCTGTCAGCTTTTTCTTTCAGGTCTTACAGGTGATAGAAAACACATTCTACATTAATTTAATCAGGAATATTGTGTTGGCAGAGTCATTGATAGCATAATTGTTATCAATGGGTGTTTTTAACTTGTGATTTTTGATGAGCACCACAGCAATTGTGGAGGTTTTTAAATGCTAAAATTATGCTCACTTTCTGAGAAATGATTCACAAGATTCTGACTTAAGTCTGACCTTTTTATTTTGACATCAGATGAATGACAGCACAACATAGAGTTGACGCATTTCGCTTTCTGTGCGTCATCAAGTTGATCTTTAAGGTAGGTGCTTGTTCAATATTTGTCCACAGAGCTCAATGCCCTGCATTTTCCAATAAGATAACTATTTGCTATCACAGTTGGGTCCTTTCATATCAAATGCTAATAATAACGAGTCAGTTATGCTTGTAGGAAAAAATGTCTGAGACATGTATGTATTGGCAGCTTCATTAGGATTTTGTTCATGGATGACAATCCAGTGAGACTTTAATTCCCACGAAGTGTAGGTTAAGGTCACCCTAGGAAAAACAGAAAGTGGGATAATGGATTGATATCAGTCAAATCCAGGCCACTGGGGGATTTTGCTTCCTGCCGTATACAGTATGTCTAAGCTTCTTCTTTCTTCTGTCTAATTGCGTCTATCTATGCCCTCCTGTCTCTCTATTTCTCTCCCTCCAACATTTGTGAATCAATTGAAATGCAGGAGATAAAGCCATTAACCCATAGGAAGAAATTCTGTACTAGGGATGAGATAAAATGAGGAACTGTATTCCAATAGGGCTTTTTCTTTTATTTGATGTGATTTCTATTAAATTTCCAAAAGATACAAAATGGCTGCAACCCCTGCATCATAGTCCTCAGGAATGGCTGAGACACTTGAGTAGTTATGGTGTTTATCTCCATCCACTAACCTTATATACTCACTCTCAGCACTGTTTAAATAAGTTTAAGGGCCTCAGAGCCTCCTCATTTCATGTTGACATCTGAAAAGGGAGACACACGAGAGCCTCTAGGGTGGGAATGATGGTCCGGTTGATTAAGAGAGAAGTAGTTTAAAGCAGAAAACTTCATTCTTGGTATTGCAGGAGGCAAGAAGTGCTACATTATTATTTTTCTGGCAGCAGATACAAGTGTTTGAACGTTTTTTGGGTTTTTTTTTGTAGAAGTAATAGACTAATTTAAATGGAAATGGAAACCTTTGCAATTCTGTGCTGCTTTCTGCAGAAAATCAAAACAGTTACTGATGTTTTCCTTCTTTTCACGCATATTATGATGAGAGTCCAGCAGTGAAGTATCAATAAACAAGGTAATTTACTCAGCAAGTATAAGTGGTGTTAGTGTGTTCTCTAAACCCTGACAATAAAGGGTTTTGAAAACAATATTAAAAAACTTAAACTGATGCACATCCGAAGAAGAAAACCAAGAGCAGGTAGATATTATACATATTCATTACAGCCAGAATGTAATTTGGTTGTTTGATTCCTGTATGGCCTGAGAATGCTTTTTATGACTGAACCCCCCATAATATTCTTGGAGCCTGTTCTGCTCTGTGTTGTCTCTTGCAGTGAGTGCTCCCACTCATATTAGTCTTGTAAGTGCAATAGGAGTCAAAGAGTGTCTTTTTCCACTCAGCATGGCTCCATACAGTATCAGAGGCTTATGAGGATCTCATCACTCTCCATCTTCATAATGTTCCTGTCAGTCTGCCGGATGGGAACTATTACACGCCACAGATGATCTTTCGCTAGATGCAGGGGCCCCCATAAATTCTGGCAGTTTTATTATGCAAGATATTAGGCCATTTGTGTATTAGCTCAGTGGTTTGCATCGTTATGCTAATTTCAGAATGTGTCTTGTGTGCCTTGTAGTTAGATCTCAGGATGGTAGAAGACAAGATGCTCTTGTCAAATGGATTACATTCTCCTGCTATTGAGATTTATTTTACGATATGTCACTTTTTTGATCTCTGGCTTCCTCTCAGATCAGTTCCATTGTAATCCCGCCCATGTAAAGCCCTCTGCTATGAATGGACTCTTTTTCATCTCTCCCTCCCGTGTTGGATGTCTTCTGACAGACCAATAACCACAAGGCTCAGCTGCAAAAGCCAATTGTCAGCACAGGCGATCCATCACTCATCTGTTTCCATTAGCATTCAAGGATCATTAGCCAGCAAGCACCCAATATAAACTATAATTGTAGGCTGTAAACTCTGTTATGGCACCTGACCACTGAACATGGTTCAGAATTAGGGCTCTAAATACCTGTTAAGGTGTCTATATTCCCAACATGTGGACTGATGGTTTGCCATAAAACCTTTCTAAACTTCATTGATACTGTTTTGACTGATTTTTGGCCTGCTTTGTTTCTTTTCATCTGTTCCCGGACTGTAGATAAAAATTTTTTGCTAAATTTGGCACAACTCCATCACACTAATGTTGATTAATGTGCTCTGTCCCTGACAGATAAATAAATAAAGTAAAATAAGTTATTTGTTCACACAATACTCATTTTCTTTTTCTGGCATATGCTGCTTTCACATTAAGTGCAAAACAATTTTTTTCCTTGACGGATTGTGCGTGATCTGTGTGTATGTGCCCAAACAGGCTATGTGTCAACTGTATCTGTGTTTGTGACTCTGTGACAGCTCCATCTCTGATGGCTGTCAAAATTTACCAGGAAATTCAGTTCTGTTTGTTATTGCCCTCTGGTCTCTTACTGTTCCTCTTTTGAGTCCTAAAGCCTGCAGATGAGTGCCAAACTTTTGCTCTAGTTGAAACATGTTCAACTCACATGGATACATCTAAGCCTCAGTTCCCACCGCCCAGAGCGAATTAGCATCTATTCGTGTCCACTCACATATTTGAATTGACTTTATATGGAATCCTACCATATATACACTCAAAGAAACCACCAACTTTAACTTCTCTATAAGGTATCATTGCATGAGACCACTATCCAGTCTATTTTAGTTTTGAACAGTCTAACTCAATGAATTAATATAACAAAGTTATACTGAAAGGTCAGAGACGCAACAATTAATAATACAAGAGAGGTAAGCACAAATAAAGTAATGCAGTAGGCCAAATAGTTTGTATAAGATGCTGTGCTGGCAAGGATATTAAATATTTATAAAAGAAAGTGAAATGCAATCAGTTCAGATAAATGCCTGATCTGCGAGTAAACAACTTTCTGCGTTGCAAACCTCAATATTATGACACTCAAGGTTTCCTCAGAAAAGTTGGTGGAGGCCTGGTGGAAAATATATTTTGACGGGACTGGCTTCCAAGTGACTTTTTTGATGGGGACCCAGCACAGGCCAGCAACAGAGAGATGACAGCATTAAAAGTGTTTCCTCTGGGTTGACTGCTTTGGGGTGGCGGCAGCCACCCCTACTTACTATAGTAAGTAGTTGTCCAACCATTATATCTGTTTCTAACCAAGCGGCCCTGCTGTAACTACAGTTTAAAAACATCTGTAAAATTACATTTAAAAAAATTCCCAGATGTTTAGGCCCTGTGGGGGATCAACTTGCCATTCACTAGCGGAAACCCTGATACTGTGGTATTCTGTTACATTGTGCATAATGGGGATTGTACATGGCAAAATGCAACAGCATTTTCGTTGAGAGTATTCTGTATCTGTGCATTTGAGTTGGAGCAGGTGATTTTTTTTTTTTTTTTTTTGAGGACCTGTCATTCCAGATCTACACATCGGGGTCGGGTTCATCTGGAGCTGGTTATCAGAGAATAGTCTTTTGATACCGAGAAAGACAGATGAGACCACTATCACCTCCCCGGAGAATTTAGGGAATCAAATTTAAAAGCTATTTTAGGCTCCTGTGCCAGGTACAGTTCACGTCACCTGGGTTGATATTATTGGATGAAAAAGGATGCACCCTCTGCCAAGCCTGTGTGTGTATGTGTGTGTGTGTGTGTGTGTGTGTGTGTGTGTGTGTGTGTGTGTGTGTGTGTGTGTGTGTGTCTGTGTCTGTGTGTGTGTGTTGGTGGGAGCCAGAGTGAACAGGAAAAGGTTGGGCAATGGGTGGGCAATGTTTGAGTGAATGAGACAAAGGGACAGCCAGTTAGTACTTTGTTAACTGTTTGTTTACTGTTGTTTAAGTGTTTGGACTGTATTATAACCAGTCCTGTCAGCACACCTCTCTTTGTGGCGATAAAGTACTTGGATCATTTTCAAGACTCCCTTGTAATCACCTTGTTGACACACTACCCCCTGAAGTGTTTGAGCTTTGGCAACTAATGATGTGTATGTTTGCACGCCTGCAAGTGTGTCAGTGAAAAACGCGAAGAGTGTGCATGCTAAAGTTTGGATGTGCTTTTGTCCTGTATGGCTGCCTTATGTAATCATGTCTGAGAGGAGAGTGCACATCTATGCAACTTGTGTGTTAATGTGCATGAATATTCAGTGGAGAAGTACACAACACAGCAGTAGATATGGTCTCCATCATCTGACAGCCCTCTGTCCTGAGATGAGATTCCTCCCCTCACATATAAACACATAACATCCCACTGCTGGATAATTTACACTCCCAGAGCAGGAGGTGTGACTACTTACATCTCCCTGCACATTCCAAGCGCTTCTACAATATCCTTTTCCCCTCACTCTCCTGTACCCCCTGCACAACCTTGCATCTCTGCCTCCAGCATTTTAAAGACCCCTCTCCTCCCGCTGAAGCATGTTTACATAGGAGTGAGTGTGTGTTTTTTCTCCCTCTCCGTCTCTTTCGAGTGCCTGTTCAATAGGCAGATGGTTGCACTTCCTTTTAAGGATTGATCGCAATAGACTATCACTTACATGTGTATAGCATCTGTGTAGGGTTGTATTGAAGTGCAGGCATGAGGAGCGAGGCAAAGGGTCAGGACTGGAATTAGGCTCACACGTAAAAAGACATTGTTTTTCAAAGTGTGGTATTTCATCGTTTGGATTGTGGGAATTGTTAGGAATGAGCTGTCACTGTGGCAAATTTAATGCACAAGCAAAAAATTTTCCCCCTTCGTTCCACTTCTACGTTGACCATAAAACTAAGCCTAATTTCAATGACAGTAACTTAGCTTTTGTTTTAATAGACGCACACAAGGTATGCATTGGACCTCATCCAGGTTTAGATTTACTGTGAGAATGAAAGAAACGTTGACTTCAGTGTTCTTTGTGCAGTCATACTCAAGTGGCCGCAGCTTTTTGGTTTGACATATTCCTTAGCCGTTCTTCCACTGTCTCTATTTTGCCTCTCTATTTTTCTTCCTGTCTCTTGCTTTCACATACACACATACTACACAGGCATGTCTAAGTGTCTAAAAGTGCCATGTCTAAAGAGTTCCAGCAGCTTGTTACTGAGACTGTCAAAAAGTGCAGAGACCCACCACAGAGGTGAGGATGTGTGTGAAATCCCATGAGCCTCTAGCACTGGTCAGGAGCATAACAACATCTTGCTTCTCTTTCCACGAGTATGTTTTTCTCCTCACACCTAGCTAGTCTAATTCAACTGCTGCAACAATGAAACCTATTAAAAGAATAATGATGTTCATACTAAAGTATATACAACTGTGTGGCATTATCTTAATACATGTTGGGTGAAATTTAATAATATATCAATAAAATGTACAAAAAAAATGCACCACCATATTTTAAAGCAACAACTATGCAAATTAAATGTCAAAATATGTTTTTAACAACATGCATAAACATTTTCTGAAGTAACGTCCCTATTGGCAGAACAACATAAGTTGTCAGTGTCTTACAAAACTATTGTAACTCTTGTTCTGAGAGACATTTGGTTAGGTTTTTTTTTTTAAAAAAAAGTATTAAATTAGGATTGGGGAAACATTGTGTGTTGGATTAAAATTACTACTTCATTAACCTGCAATAACAGATTTTTTTTTGCCTCTTGGGGGATAATAATAATCACTATGAGTGACACCTTTGACATTATACATTGGCATTTGTTACATTGCTGTTGTGAAAAATATATATTATGCCTGCTTTAAAGCTAGGTAACAATCGTGGCACATAGTTAAAAGAAACTTAGTGGGAAATAGGAAGTGAACAGAGATCTGGTGTGTCAATGTCAGCTGTTTCTTCTGTGGATTTTATGGCTCCAACAATATTACACTTCCTTCTTTCCCGAGAGTCATAATTCCTGTGGCCACTAGAGGGCTTTTTGGGGCATATGCTGAAATGACTGACTGAGTTGTTTTTCTTTAGAGGACAGTCTGTTTTAAAGATTTCATAGTGAACATGTCTGCCTTTTCAACATTTTTAATTGGTAGCCCTTCTTGGCAGCTGAAGCATCACTCAGGTATATATGCTTGGGCAACTAAAAAACATTTGGTTAAGCTTGGGAAAGATTGTGGTAATTGTTAAATATTAAAGAACTCACCACAGACCTGAAGCATGAGACAAGACATGAACCCCAGTCTACTGGGTCAAGGTCAAGCACCTCTTACAATCATCCATCCACCCCGACCTCCTCCTTGTGACTTTGCTGCGCTGTGAGAATGTTAAATTACTTCCTGCGTTGAGCCTAAATGTTCCAGGGAATGTAAATCACAATTGCAAATGATATACATATGAACATTGGAGACAAGTTTGAAAAAATATACTGCTGTCCAGATTTATAGGAATTTAGGCCCTGTTCACACCTGGCATTAACATTCGTTATGGGTGATCAGATCACAAGTGGACAGCTAAGTACTGAGTCTGGGTGTGTGAGATGTTTATGAATGCACCGGATGGAGAGGAGGGACAGGCAGCTGCTGAGTGCTGGGAGCTCTGGAGGAGAGAGCCCAGAGTAGAGCCGGAGCTTCAATGATTTAAAAAATCTCCAAAAAAAAAAAAAAAAAACATGGGTGCGCCCTTTAGAAAAAGAAAAACAAGACTCCTAGGCTCAAATGGAAATCCACAAGAATCCATTTAGCCTGTTGTTGTGGCTTCTTCTTATTGTTTAATAGTACGTACTGCTAGAAGAATATGTGGCCCAGACCACCTCCGAATGAAGTCTAAGCAATTGGATCTCAATGTGTCCTTAGTGTGTCTTGGGTGCATTCACACCTGTACTTTCAGTTGTCCACCAAGACCCGTTTTAATGCCTGGTGTGAAGAAGAGTAAAATGTAACAATTAAGATAAAAAGGAAAAGGATAAAACCTTTTGAAGGAGGGTGTCCTACATTGCTTACATTTTGCACATTGTAAGCAGTTGTACTATCCCTCTACCTCTTCTTGATACAACAGAGAAATCTTTCCAACTAACGACTTTTGGCTTGATTCCATGCACAGCCATCCTTGGCACCCAGCATAACCTCTCACACTGATTATTATTTCACTTCCTCACATTGTTATTTTATCAGACTAAACTCCCGTCAAACTGCCGTCTGTTTATGGCTCTTGGTGCCAGTGTAAGCAGGACTCAGACACTCTGCTGCAGTAATCTGGATTGCAGCAAAAAAAGACACCTCAATAAAAGCAGATCTCCTGGCTGCCCATGGTCATAAAGGAGAATAAACAAGGTTAGGGCAGAATAATTATGCTGAGCTGCTTCCTGGTATTAAGGGACTGAAGGGACTTCTTCCATTGCACAGACACAAGTCCTGTTTTTCTGTCTCTCCAGGCTAAGAAATTTAAACTGGTTACATTTTTTTACATTTTCTTTCCCAAGAGCAAGATTTGACTGAGTAATAATATGTTAATATATAGTAATATATATAATAATATAATTCTGCTAATATTCATACTGTTCTGTACAAACAATAAAAAATTACAGCCTACAAGTTTGGCTTTTTGCTGGCAGATTCATTTTATGAATTTAGATGTTAATGTACATCTATCTTGACTACAATCTCAAGAAGTGTGAAAATGTAGTGTTAAATAAATGAAATAATTATATCTTCAACATAATTTATATAAGCAATTATTCTCTTTATCTGGGGTGGCTTTGAAACTAAAGTGTGAACAATAACAAGATTCAAAAGGGTTTTTTCAAACAAAAACTTGATTCACTCTGGCAACTGGCCTCGGTTTTGCTTTTTTTTTGCCATGCTATCAGCATGGTTCAAAGGCTAGCAATGTCTTTGGTGCAGACGGAAATATCTGACATCCATGTATTGGATAGATTGCCGTGATATTTTGTGCAGACACTTATGTTCACCAGAGTTTTAAGCTGACTGACTGTAGTGATATTGACTTCTCATCTAGCACCACCATGAGGTTGACATTTGAGGTTTTGAGTGAAAAGTCTCAACAACTATTGGATAAATTGCTTTGAAATTTGGTCCACATATTCATGTTCCTCTCAGGATGAATTATCCCTTAACTTTTCATCTAGCGCCATCATGAGGTCAGAATTTACATTTGGCCTTTAGTTTGATTTATGCCAAAACCAAAGACATTCCCATCAGCTTCAGCTGTACTTTGTGTTCAATGTTAAATAGCAAATGTTAGCATGCTGACACACTAAACTAAGATGGTGAACATTATACCTGCTAAGCATCAGCATGTTAGTACTGTCACTGTGAGCATGTTAGCATGCTGATATTTGCATTTAGCTCAAAGCATTGCAAATGTCTATTTGTTAGATTTATTACCAAAATTCAAACTTCACAATGAATATACATTAGCCAAAAAACTGTTAAATAAATGTTAAATAAATGCTGCTGTAACATAAATGCTTTTTATAGAATTATCTATTTTTTTATTTACGGACATATTTATCAGCAATTTAATGATAAAAAAAAAAGATTCCACACAAAATCCACACTATGGAAAATAACACTCACATGTGGCCACAAGAGAGATTTCAGTTTCTTGGTGACATGCTTAAAGACCATGTTTTATACACTCTCTTCTTTTCCTTTATTTCATATAGGGATGTTGTGATTTGTCTCCCAAACCAGTAGCACATTTACACTAAATATTTTCCACCAAGGAGAGGGCCTGGTCATCCAGTGCAATAAACTCTCAACTATTTTTCTGGCTTTTCAATTTACCTTATCTCTTTAGCACATCCTCTAATGTTTGCTATGTGGATGCAGAGAACCTCTTAAGTACTGTTTGTGATAAGGGATGAATTGCTGGCTGCTTTATAGAGGCACTTTTCTTGTCAGTTGGACTTAACAGTGTAAGAGATGGGGCCTTTCAGATGCATCCCATACATTACAGAGATGTGTGTCTAGTTTAAGTTTAATTAGCATAGTAAGTTCAGTAAGTATTAATAAGTTTAACTTGTCCTTATGTAGCCCTTTGCTCCTGGGAAAAGGCAAACAGTAATTTCAAAGTGTCTGACTCTTTCTTGGTATATAATGCAAATACTTGGATCACATGGACTGTATTTATGCCAAAACCCACATTTGAATGCGTATGCTTTAGAGACAGCTGTAGGGATCAACATATCTGAAATACAAGCACGATGTTAGCAGATGGAGATTTTCTCCAGACTAAATGCCATGTTTGGGGTACAAATATTTTTACTCCACATATGATGCGTGTAATCAAGGTGACAGTGTGATGCTTAACTGGATGCTGTTATTTAACTCAAAAGAAGTTGAGGTTTAGTTTTTTGTTTACCCAGAGACTCTGTCACAGATGTTGCCAAAGAAACAAGAAAACAGAAAGAGGCTTTTGGCCAAGCTATGGCTTTTATTTGCTCCAGGATTTGAACTCTTTATTTAAATCTGCATTAATTATTGGGAGAAACTCAACAAGCTGGAAAAACAACATTGTCATATTTTCGCCTTTCTGTATAGAGTTGTTATGGCGAAACAAGGAGTTGTTTTTTTTTTTTTTTTTTACATCCAGTGGATATGGAGCAACATTAGCATTCATTCAGCTCCAAAGAGCTAAAGGGCAAATGTAGGGTTGGGTGATAATTCTCTATGGCAACACCAAGCAACACCTGTCACATTACACATAGTGATTTGACCCATTGTTCATATTAAAATATTGAATAATGCAGGTTTAAATAGTCAATTTGTGTCCCCAAAGAGCCACTTTGTTTCATATAGTGTTAAGGATTCTGTAGATATTCAATGTCAGGGTGAATTTTAAATGTAGAGGTGAATAACACCCATACTAGTATCACCAGGAATTGTAATTTTTATGGGAAAAAAGGGCTGTGTAAAAATATGTCATTACATCATACATACATCATGTCAACAAATTAAGTTAATAAAACTATACTCAACATAAAAGTAAAAACCCACTGGATTCATCAGAAACTACAACTTGCATACAGGGTAGCTGTTTTAGACCCTTTTAGACAGGTCACAATGTTACTTTCTTCATTAAAAATCCTCTCAAAGGTTGAAATGGTGGCAGAGATACATAAATTGAAAGTATTCAAAGAAAGTAGCCTTTAAAAGAACTTGAAAAGCTTTAAGAACTAGCTGTTCCTCTGGGTACGTACAGTCACAGCAGCTGGCTTTACCTCCTCCTCCACAGCTTCTGCTCTAACTACTTTTGAAGTCGCCTGATGGCGTGATCCCCCCACCCCCCTGCCATCAGACACCGCCCACGTTTTGATGGCATCAGCTTCACTTCCGTTGAGGCACTATGTCTTGAAGCTTGGCTCCACTAGTGATGACATGTCTAGAGAGTCATCTTTTGCTGTGTCATATTTCTCAATGAGACTGACCATGATGGTGGACATCTTTTGTCAACTGTGTCATCAACTGCTGGATTTGAAACTGTTTTTCAGAGGAGCCGCTGTAAAGGCTTCTCATAACAACACACTTACTTAAGATTTGCCTGACATAAAATCAGTAAACTTAAAGAATTAACTTAGAGCATCACTCATGGATTCCAGCGTGTGGATCTCTTGCCAAGGAGGCACTAAATACTTGTTCTTGTCAGCAGTGAGTATCTGACAGATGGCCTTACACTGTTTCACAACCCTTGCCACCATCTTCTGGCAGCAGCCCCATCATCATCACCAGCTTGTGATAGATTGAGCTCATCCTGTGTAACTGCAAAGTCTCTTTTTCTTTGATGAGGACAAGGCCAGCACTACGTACTACCTCCTACTACTGATGAAAATGACAAAAGAAAGGAAATGGATGGCTTTAATTTAAAATTATATTAATATTTTATATACAGTTCCTATAATTTATATCTCTTACTCTTGTATATTTGTATCTATATACAATTATATAACGAAACAGGAAAAAATGATCCATCACTGTAATTGTAAACAGTGTTATCAACCATCCCATGTAGGTTTATCAGTTCTGTTATCACTATCTGTATTATGTTTTGAAATGAGGGAATTATTTGTTAAATTAGAATTATGTTTATGTAGATTTACATAGTTTTTCTATTACTGTATATCATGCTGAGTTGGAGCAATTACTTCCTTTGTTAGGATCTGGGAAAAAAATGTGATACATACATTTATGAGTGTGCCAAATGCATTATCAGCATGGCTCTGATGTTTGTGGATGGACCATGTGTCAGAGGTGGTTGGGAAAAGAGTACCAGACTGCAGTTGCACCTTTTCTATCATCCTGGGCTTTGTGTGCAGCTGGGGGATAGTAGTATTTGAAAAAAGCTCTCAAATAGGTAGCTCATACAGGGGTTAAGAACTTTATTTCACTTTTGAAGTGCTCATTCCCAACTGAGCTGAATTAATGTACAGCATGTCTTTGCAGAGGTGAACAAAGCTCCGGGGTCGTCCTTTGGGCTATCAAAATACCTTTACATCTAGCGCTTCCCTGTCACTCTCTGTATGTGCGTCTCTGTTTCTGAATTAAGGTAGAAGTTAAACAAACACAGATTAGCTTTATGCTTCCCAAATTATCAGCTGTTGTGGCATCACCTCTTCAAACTCATTTAGTGGTGGTCAATATAAAATTGTATGTATTGTAAGTATAGAACTATAAATATATTACATAGGTCATCCTGAAGGTTTAAACTCCCTTTAATCCACAGGGCAGACCATACAGTGCCTATATTGATCCAGAGACAAGGATACCTTATTTTAAGTCTATCTTTAGCAAATGCCACTACAGTTGTGGTTTACATCTGTGTAGGTGTAGTATCTGCAAATGTAAGATAAAACTTCTGGGACAGAGTTGGTCCACTTCAGGTTTCTCTGCTGCTTCGCTCAATAGAAGGAAATCGATAACTTCACAGCAGTCGGTGTTGTGGCTCTACTTGCTAGATCACATTTCACCCTGAAACAAGCACCCTCATCACCTTTTATCACTCAGGATGACTTTTATTAGACATGGTATATCTTTGAGTGTTATCCATTGTTTTGAAAAAAACACATCATCTAGCTTTGAGGGATACCAAAGGCTTGACTGAGTTGGTGGTGGTTTTATAAACAACACATCTTTAGGAGATTAAATTGAAAGCATTGCATGCACACCCCATCACACAGCCTTCTGGTTAGGATGCATGCCACATAACTGTGGTTCGATTCCAGCATCGGACCTTTGTTTTATGTCATTCCCTGTCTCTCTCTATCCTTGTTTCCTGTCATCTCTCAACTGTCGCTGTCCAATAAAAGCATGAAATGCCTCCTAAAATATATTTATATTAAAAAACAACTTTGAAGGCATTGTGGCCTCCAGTACATTGTCGCAAATGACTTCATTCATGCATGTTATGGATTCTCTCTGAGTGATTACTATTTAAAGTCTTGACTGTCTCCTACATGCTGTCTGTCTTCTTCACAGTTTGCATATTGTGTGACAAAGCAGCACTCCCCAGAAAAAAACAAACACACTGCTTGCATCTGCTGTGTTTACTAAATATTCTGTATGTGCATCTAGTCTGTAGTTTCTCTCTTGGAATTGCCAATGTCTGACAACTCCAGTGTTGTTAGTCCAATCTAGCTGTCCAATTTTTGATTCGCTTTTCAACAGCTGTATAGCCAAAGTGTTTTTTGTTTTGAGGTGGAGTCTAGTCATGCCTTGTTTGGCAGTAGCCTTTGTTGTGTTCAAGCTGCTTATGCCTGAGTTGTTTTTACTATAATAGCTTATTATACTAAACAGCTAAAACCTTTGTCTGTATTCGGACGTCCCCTTGCAATCCCAGCACAAAGTGCACGTTACATAATGCACTATATGAGCAGTGGAAGAACAAATTATAAAGTTTTAGACAAGGCTGCATGAAACACAAAAAAGTTGACAACATCCTATATTTTCTTTCATAATGCAGACACTGTCATGATTAACCGTCTTTGACTGCTCTGTAAATAATGAAAATGGAGATACGTTTTGGCACTCAAAGGGTTGCCAAAGTGATCAAGATTCAAATGATAGCAGCTTTAACCTTTATTAAAAAGCACTTGTCAACATGACTCATCTTTGTTGGACATCATCTGCCTGTATCACTGTGCTGCTAAATTAGTTGCTGAAAATAGAAACCTGCAATGGCCATGTATTAGTCACCCAATCATTTAGATGGATCCTTGGACCCTGGTAATTTGGATTGCACTGTCCAACCATACTGGGACAGATGCCTCAAAATGTCAGTGCACACGTTGTGTTGCATCACAGTAAATGAGTATCGATCTCTCTGTGTACCTGAAACTATCACACCTACGTGCCTGGGAGTTAAACTTAAGTTATAGGGCTTAACATGGACTTGGAGAGACAGCGAGAACCTCTAATAGCTTCACTGCAATAGCTGCAGTAGGTTGTCTAGCCAGCGCACCAATATTGGAAAAGGATGTTGTCATCTGCTGCAAACAGTTTCTAACTGAACAAGTTCTGTGAACTGACAGAAGGGGAAAACGATGCAGAAATCTCTCTCTCCCTCTGTTGTGCAGCCAATATTGTGGATGAAAATAGAGTGTGAGTAAATATGAATAATTTGTCATTTTTGAAGTGCTCAATACCGTAAATCCTTTCAACTGAGGGACATCTTGACCCACCTGTGCCCACACTGAATTATCCATGTGACTTTCAAAAAATGGACAGAGGCAAGCGCAGTACGGGAAGTACTGTCTGAAGTAAATTTGTCTTTTGTCTAATTGGATCCAATCTTTTCTCCCATGTTCTGCAAGCTGCCTTTGACTCTATTCTCCATACAGGACACTCAGCACGCCTGATTTTCCTTTTTAAAATTTCATTATTTGTTTTTCTAATTTCGTTATTCCATCCTCTGTATTTACAGCAAGTCAAGGTAACAGACTGATTTTCCTACCGTTCAAGCCCTTATCTTTACACAGACACATTTTGCCGTAGTAAGCCAATTAATAGATATTTAACACTCATTAGTAACACATTGCTGTCTCACATGCTCAATAAAATTTGCTTCGGGAATAGTTAAAAGTAGACCTTGTTGTCTTTAGAGGCTTTTGAGTTTACTGTCGATTGTAAATGTTGGAATTTTTTACATTTGGTCTCACAGGCATTTTTGTTTTATGCTCAGCTCAGAGTTGTTTGATTTGTTTTCATCTGGTTTTGTTTTTCACTCGCTGTACTTTGATTCAATTCCAGGTTTTATGTTTTTTAATATGTGTGCAGGCTTGCATGTTTTGTGTGTTTCTGTGCAGATATGATGTTCACAAATAATGTATGTGGCGCTGCATGCTCATCTAACATACACAGTGAAATGTAAGAGGATTTTGTACACCATGTGTGTGTGTATGGATGCAGTCATGTGTCGCCAGTGTGGGGATAGCAGGGAGCCTCCTGATAATAGTAGTAGTGGTGTGCGCTCAGTGTCACAAACGGCTGTGAGTTGCTGTTGGCTACTGGGGTTCTTTAATAGCTCTGTGGGAGGTCTGAGATTCTGTCAAGGCACAGGCGCAGCACTCAGCTTCAAACACCTTTCCCTGTGAGATGAAATAGTGTGTGTGTGTGCGACTGTGGCGTTGTATGACTGCTATGGTTTGTGTATTTATGCTTGTGTGCACATTGATTTTTCAACACATGTATTTGTCAGGGTATTTGTGTAAATGGTGTGTGTGCAGCAGTATGGGTGAGTTAGAGGAGGGATTAGATTTTTCTTACTTGTCTTCTCTGGTAACAGGTCATTGTTTGTTCTCTTCACACAGGCTGCCTCAAGTTAGTGTCAGGCTTAACATGTACCATTGTCGTAAATGTCAGCAGAAGAACACCACATACACAGCTTTCACAATAAAAAAGGGAGCACTTTGTAAAGTGCTGCACTTTGTCCAATTACTTTTTCCAAATAAAATTCAAAATGAGTTGGGGTTTTTTTTTCTTACATTTTTGCATTAAGCATAGCTTTTTTGTTTATATCACAAACACACATAAACATATGCACATCTGAATGCAAAACTCCATGGTAATTATACATGATTGCACAGCAAAAATTGAATTGGGTAGGACATGCTGCTTTACGAAATGCTAGTTCTCCATCTTATCTAATCATCATTATCAAGGAACAGTTTTGACAAAAACAGCAGGATTGTCTGTTTATTGTTTGTGTTTCCATCGCAAAGTGATCCCCAATCAAACAACAAACAACACTTCATACTCTCGGATCATGCTGATATTAGCTCTTGCAGTGCTATTTTCTCTCTGTTTCACCATTAGGTTTTGTCTCTTCATAGCTTTCTCTGCCTGAAATCTGTCTTCAACTTTCTTTTTCTTAGAGGGCTCCTGGAACACCAGATCAAATCTGGTAACAAATTAACCAGCACCGAGACTTTGCATCATCAAACTGACACCAAAAACCTCTGTAATCAGACAGACCAGGGTCTCAGAGTATTTCCTCATGCATTGATCTCTGCTTTGTCCTTAATTCCTCCTGCTCTCTGCACACTCATACTTACAGCAAGGTGATCCACAGCCAGAAGAAAAGGATGATGTTTAGAAAATGTTATAGCTTAGCTGAGCCAGCGACATCATCTGGGACTTTGTTCAGTCTTTGACATGCTGTATAGTTGTGCAGATTCAGTGCTGATGTCTGTCATGTTCATATTTTAGAAAACTGAATCAACAGAATGTCAACAGCATTACTAAAAAATATATCACAAGTTTTCCTTTTTATCTGTTTGACTGACAGACTGACTGACAGACAGACACTAGAGCTGACAACAGAGATACATTTTGAATAAAGATCACCAGCATGCTAACTCTTCTTGCCACACTTGATTTGACAGGAGAAAGCAGCCCCTCTCCAAGACTTAATGCTGTGCAAAGTGCAAGCCCAACAGTCATCTCTACAGACTGTGAAACCATTAGGGAAAATACATTACCTGCGTGTAAGTGAAATGTCTTTGCAATCAACACCTGCTTCCTATGACATCCAGCAAATTGCAGTCTTTCTCTCTGACTGAAAGTTTTGGCTGTCTACCCTTGTTGATTCAGATGTCAAGCTGTAATTCAATATATGGCTTGCAATGCATTTACAGTGAGCATGCAGATCGTCTATAATGAAGTTACATGTGAATATTTAACAGGAAAGAGAAACAAAGATCTTTCTTCAACTGCCTTTTTAGACAGGCTTGTTAAAGCAGGTTTCTAGCCTCACCTACTGGATATGAATAGGAATGTCAACTTCTCATGTGTTCATTGTCTCTATCACTCTATCCTTTCCCCCTTTCTACCTCTCCTTTTGTTCTAAATCCTTCCCTCTCTCCCTCCCCTCTTACCTCATTTTTATCTGTTTATTCTACTCTGTCTCTCTCTTTAGAATATGCCAGGACATAACAATGACCTCCAACAGCACAGACCCTGGTCTCTTCCTGACTGCCAACACCTCACCGCCAGCGGCAGGAGCCTACCCACAATCCAATGCTCTCCACCAAGGAGGAACTGGAGGAGGCCCCTGGTTGGTTTTTCATGTGAATACCCTGGGTGACAATTCTTCCTCCACCAGCAAACTCTTGAACCTCACTTCTGAATCACAAAATGGAAACCAAACTGCAGCCCTTGATTCCTTGGGTGGCCACCCTGTGTGGCAGGTTGTCCTCATTGTCTTGCTGACAGGCATGCTGTCACTGGTCACCATCATCGGCAACATCCTGGTAGTGGTATCCTTCAAGGTTAATCGCCAGTTAAAAACAGTCAATAACTACTTTTTGCTGAGCTTGGCTGTGGCTGACCTCATAATAGGGGTCATCTCTATGAACCTCTATACAACTTATCTTGTGATGGGCCACTGGGCCATGGGCAACTGGGCCTGCGACCTGTGGCTGGCTATAGACTATGTGGCCAGCAATGCATCAGTTATGAACCTGCTGGTCATCAGTTTTGACCGCTACTTTTCAGTAACCAGGCCTCTGACTTACCGAGCAAAACGGACCACAAAGCGGGCTGGGCTCATGATTGGCCTAGCCTGGTTTGTTTCTCTTGTTCTGTGGGCCCCAGCCATCCTTCTATGGCAGTATTTTGAGGGTCAAAGGACAGTACCCGCACATCAATGCTATATCCAGTTCCTCTCAGAGCCCACTATAACCTTCTGCACGGCCATGGCAGCTTTCTACCTGCCTGTGACGATAATGAGTGTTCTCTACTGGCGGATTTACAAGGAAACCGAAAACCGTTCAAAAGAGTTAGCTGGTTTGCAGGGTTCAGGGTGTCGTGGAGGGATAGGAGGAAGACATGGGAATGGTGGCAGTGAGAGAGCCCGTTTTGTGCATCAAACAGGAAGTTCCAGAAGTTGCAGCAGCTACGAGCTGACCAGTTTGTCCAAAAGAAAGAGCACATGTCGGGAACTGGTTGGCCGCTTCCACTGCTGGCCTGGGGTTCGTTCTTGGAGACCTGGTAGCACCCGACAAGGAGAGGGAGACCCAGACCAGAGCAGCAGCGACAGCTGGAACAACAATGATGCTGCAGTCTCATTGGACCACTCTGGATCTTCGGAGGATGAAGACTGTGGGGGTGGAGAGATGATTTCCCAGAGTCATGCTATTTTCTCCATTGTTCTCAGCCTGCCAGGCATTAAGGCTGCTGTCAACTCCCAACTCACTTCATGTGAGGATCTGGATGCAGCCTCAGAAGAGGACCCCCTCAGGGGGGCGGAGTATAACCGAGACAGTCTCTCAACAGTCACCACCAACACCACTGCCGCCACCACTCCTGATGGAGCAAACAACACAGAGAATAGCTACCACCAACGCTTCTGCTCACGCAAAAGTCAGACCATGCCTACCATCCAGGCTACCTCTAACACAGGCTCCCTGGATGGTCCCCCAACAACCACTACCACTGCCACCGACACGACTACCACCAGCACAGCCATCAAATCCCCCACTGTTCCAATGTCCTTCAAGGAAGCAGCTCTAGCTAAGCGTTTTGCATCCCGAGCTCGGGGTCAGATCACCAAGAGGAAACGCATGTCCTTAGTGAAAGAGAGGAAAGCAGCACAAACTCTCAGTGCCATCCTCTTTGCTTTTATTATCACATGGACACCTTACAACATCATGGTGCTGATCAATGCCTTCTGTAAGGGTTGCATCCCGGAGACCCTATGGGCAGTGGGGTACTGGCTATGCTACGTCAACAGCACAGTCAACCCCATGTGCTACGCCCTGTGCAACAAGACTTTCCGTACAACCTTTAAGATGATACTGCTGTGTCGCTGGGACAACAAAAAAAGGAGAAGGCAGCAGTTCCAGCAAAGGCAGTCAGTGGTCTTCCACAGGAGGATTCCCAGGGAGTCCATGTAAAGGACGGGAAGTTTGGATGGTTGATAATCGGAAATTAAGATTTCACATAGGACTAGGAAAAGGAAGAAGCATCCATATAGTTGTTTTTGTGGAGTTTCTTTGCTTGGAGATCCTAAATGTGTTTTTCTGGTGGTACGTCAAACACAGCAATCCTACGTGGTGGTTTTGAGGTTTGTGTCAGTGCATCCATTTAGCAAAGCTGTGTGAATGCGTGAAGGATTGTATGAGGTCCAGAGATGAAAGCTTTCCCTCTGTCCTCGAAGAACTCTCTACCATTTCACACAAGTGTAACTGAGAGAAAACAAACTTCAGTGGAAAATAATAGAAAAGGGCTTTAAAATGCATTGCAGGAGAATTATTGAAGTGCAATTGACACAAGGGTCATTCTTGGGTCAGATATCTTGTTCACAGGGTTGGGATTCACATTTCTTTCATATCTCTCTGTGGGTAGCTAGATCTGTAACGTGCAGAGTGGTTTTGCATTTCAAACAAAACTATGTATCTGTAATATGTCACTGAAAGCCAAGACAAACTATTTTGTGTTCACAGGCTTCTGCATTGTACTGATTTGACTTGCCATGCTCTTGACTGGCATGTGTTTTTATCAGAACATCTGTACATTGCCTTTCTACATGGATATAGCTTTCCTGTGTCTGAGTTCTTAAATTGTGTCCTTACTACAGTCAACAGAGATCTGTTATTTTTGTGATATTCATCTTTGGTTTTCTAAATATTCCTGAGATTTTGAGCCAGTCTGAAAATGATTCTTCTAATGAACTGAGTTGTGAATATTCTGTGTGGCACCACAGTCAGTGAACTGCTGTTGTGTTCAATGTGATTGTTGTGGTTTTTATGGTGGAGACAATAAGTACATTGGTTGTGTTTTATGTACTTGCGGTTTTCTGTCAAGAGTAATGATTATACAATGATGATATTCTGTTTGTGTACATTTGGATATTTCTGACCTGATACACAATGATTAATTGCACACACAACGATACCCATTTCTAAAGATGTGTTTTTGATTGTACACTATCTTTTAAATTTCTACAGAACTACATATATATGGAACTCTTTGTAAGATGCTATCCATCTTTGATTTAGTAGAGCAATGGCAGCCTCTAGTGGCCTGGGAAAGACCTGTTGTCCAGGCTTTACACTGTCAGTCTAGCCTCCACAGTCCAGTGTCAAAGTCCCATTCTGCCAATATGAAGGCCAGACAAAAATTCACAATTGTGCAGCAATTATTCATACATCTACAAGCCTGTTTCATGAATTGGCTCATTAATTTTAATTTAGATTTTAAAAATCTATTCGGCATGTAAAAAAGAATCATTGAAGATATAATATTTTTTATTTTATTTGTTTCATATGATTTATGGGTGATTGATTTCTTCTTCAGTCTTATTTCTGAGACTTATAGCAATTGATTTGTAAATAGAATAGACTGTTTTCACAGCAGACATTTTGACTTGCCATAGCAGGAAAGGCTCAGGTGGAATTATCAACATTAATGATGGCTCCATTTAGGTGAGCCAGTTTCAGGGCTCTGGTATTATGTATGCTCACTCACTAACATGGCTTACTGGGACAATTAATGGAATGGAGCCATCATTCATGTTATTTTTTACACCTGTGCTTTTCCTGCTTTAAACGGTCAAAGTATCTGCTGTGAAAAGTGTCTATTGATCGCTGTCTTGTTCTACATCAGGAACAGAGAGTGAGTGAACACCACGTACCAACAGAAGTCAATATGAAGATGCCAACTAAGGCAAAAATATGTTTTTATTTGTAATTCACATTATGTTATTCTTTTCATAAGTAGATGGTTTATACATTGTTGCAGCATCCAAATTTTCCAATATGAATATTGTGCAAAAGGCATTGAAGGTAAAAAAATAAACTGTATTATGATAACTAGCATACTAAAGAAAGAGTATAATGTTTGATTATAGTAGACACAATAGTCATATATAATGGTATGACTTATGGGCTGTATGCAAAAGAGACGTTAAAAATTATCCCATACCTGTCATCAGTGGATATTTGGTCTGCCTTCAACACAATGACTCCAGTGTCCTAACACATTCTCCATGAAAATATGAGATTTTTGTACTTAAAGATTAGGAATGTAAACTACCAAAATGGTGAACACAAACATTTTGTTACATTTCAAGTATGCCAATCATACTCATATTTTAAGTCAATAAACAAACAAAAATGTTTTGACAGAAATGATCAGTTCTTTTGTGTCACAATTCATTATTGTGTTATTTTAATTTATGATTTAATTAATTTTTATCTTCACTGAGCATGAATGCTTTTATTCAGTATTGTGCTACCTCATATATACACTATGACACACATTCAAACTGAAATCTGTCACATGCTGCGGCCCACCAGAGCAGTGTGTTCCTTCCTCAAAGCCACTGACTATCTCCATGGTTTATTATATTTTGCTAATTTGGTAAATTATCAGATGTTCACATTTTTCCATCAGTTCTAAAAGGTCAATACTGCTCTGAGTTTTTATTTGATCTTTAACAGCTGTAGATATGTAAGGAGAGTAGTAATGTTTTTTTTTCATAGTCACATTGTGCATAAGTCAGTGATCACAGACTTTCTAGTAAAAAGACAGATTATATGCAAGTTACTTTAATTTTATGATATGATGCCAACCTCCACTATACTATACTGTATATATTAAGATTTCTTCATTGTCATTTCTCTGCACTCACAATGAAACAAAATTCATCCTCTGCATTTGACCCATCCCATACACCTACTCCAGTTCTTTTTGCCAGTGCCAGTGGTCGGGGCACCGACAGGAGCACCCGGCAGAGACCCACAACATGCAGACTCCACACAGAAAGGACCTGGGATGGCTTGCTGTGAGACAACAGTGCTTTGTAATGTTTAGTGTTATTATGACCTCAGTTTTTTTCTGGAGACTTGCTTTGAGTTATTTGAAAAAAATAGTTGAACTCTGAATAGTATAACCTTATTATCTTGGCAGGACGCCGGGTTATTATACAGCTGTAGAATTAATTTCCTGCCACTCAAATGCTGCCTGGGGGGGGGGGGGGGGGGGGGGGAGCATGATGTTAAAAATTAATTTATATTTTCATTCAAAACCAAAGCATCATAACGTGCTTCCAGGAATAGGCCTCAATTATGTAGGTTATTTCCTTTTCTCAGTTGTTGCCCTGTGACAACTACACACCCTTTCAGAACCATTATATCAAGTTGTACTTTTTATGTGTAAAATACTGAAATCTCAAATACTGTCTTTGTGATGATGATAGTTTTAGTGCTCTACCAGCTCTTACATTCATCATTATAGCTCCCAGTTCTTCACAATTTTGCCATAATCTACAACATTCTGCGTATTAATGAAATACCTCCACTGACATCTTTGGTAACAGCTTTTGTTGGGAGGACACAGCTGTAGCTCGTTTCTTGATTGGAGGGATGGACTTAAAAGTGGCACCAGGGTGCACCAAACCAAGAGTGGAGAAAACTGATCAACTTGATAGTATGAGTGTTGGAGGAGGCAGTGGCTTTTGTTTAATTTTTCAGTTAAATATGGTTCCTATGTTACAGTCTGACACTACAATATTAGCACAGAGTATCTGATTTCACCAGAAACTGAATAAACAAGAGTGGTTGTTGACTGTTGCACTGAATGTCCTCATGATGACACTTGATGAAGTTAGTCAGGGAAGTCTCAGACAGTGCTAATAGGAGATGGCTGATGAAACCAGACATGTGATGAGAAAAATACCAACTTCATGTGACCCATGGCTAAGGAGCGGCTCGGTGAAGACAAACACCCATTTGTGTTGTTTTCTTCAGTCAGTTCTGAACCACTGAGGAGAATCCACCAGTCAGGCAAGTACACTGTCATTTATGATATGAGTTTAAAGAGATCTAACTAGGTGATTTTTCTTCTTCTTCTTTTTTGTCGTCTTTTTTAACATTTCATATCTTGTTTAATTTGACTACAAATGTTTCAGATTTTACTCATGTTGCAAAGTGATGACATTTTTAGAGTGGACCAAAACATGTCCTGAAATGTTCAAGAAGAAGAAGTAACATTAGTCAGTTGTTTGATTTTGGGCAAACACAAGCTTTAATTTGTATGTGTAATGAATGGACATGTTGGCAATATCTGGTAAAAGTTTTTCTTAGGATCCTCATTTTGAGAGTGTGCATGTCATTGAGGTATGTTATTGGTGTTTTTAGTGTTCAGCCATTTCATTGGTATTATTGTTCAAAGCCACTTACCTTTTTATTTTTTTATTTATTTTTTTGTAAGAAAATATTGCAGTCTTGGTAATGTAAGTTGGCTCTACTTTGCCTGTACCACACCCATATGCATTATCAGTCTTCCTCAGACATTCCTTGATGTAGGCACACACACACACCAAATGTCCACTATTTGTTAGAGATGTTTGGAAATTAAATGTTTTGCAGTAAGTGTCATTCCGCTTTCTTACTGGACCCAACACAACATTTGTTTCGTAAAAGGCATTTTTTATTTGTCAAGGCCAAAGTGAAACAAAGTTTCGATGTCAGACTAATTTTCTACAATTAAATTACTCTCTCCTGTATCATTACATAGGCTAGATGCACACATTATAATCAATAATGGCAGTAAAACAGACTGAGAAAGAAGTTGGATGAATATTTTTTTGAGAAACAAAACAAGAAAAAACATATTTTGAGAGGACTTTACTCAAAAATCCACACTACAGGGCAACAAGAGAAATAAAACTTAAAACCTGCATTTTAACTTTTACCTCATGAATCCAATAAGAACAGAATGTTTGTCCTGCTTTTGTGAAGCTAAGCCAAAATACAAAGTGAATCAATGTGATTTGTATTTGTTCTTTTCCCTCTACTTCAGCCTGTCTAGATCATCTCCCCCCTAGATGACACCACAGTGGTCAGGATGCATACTATTAAGACAGTGGAGACCCAAGTGCCCTTTCTGAAAGAGAGTTTCTTCACCACTACATTCAAAGGCAGGAGGAAGAGTAGTGTTACCAACCTCCTTCGTAAACAACAGAACTCTCTCCCTAATCAACAACATCAGCTACAACAGTGTATTTTAGAGCATCAGCAGCAGCAGCATCCAAAGCAATTTTTTTCCCCTTCAGTTGAAAACGGACAAGGGCAGCGCACTCCAGAGCATCAGCGCCTTGCTCGCTCAACCAGCAGCCCGTTATGCAAGGCAGATGAACATACAGGAGCAGATGGGGATAGAAAGGAGGGGCAAATGGAGAGGAAGGATCAGAGAGTGAGAGAGGTTGTGCAGGGGAGGGGGGCAGAGCGAGGAGTGAGTGGTAGTGAGCCCGCGGCTGTCAGTGCCAGTCTCCTCCTCCTTTCATCATCAGCATCAACAGCACTGGGGAAGGCAGCATCATCCTCACAGCTGCCTTTATCTGTGGTGAGTAAACAGCAGGGATCAGGCAGCTCTGAAAGAACTCTGACCAACAGCAGACCAGCATCAGCCCAGGAGGAAGCCCAGCATGCCCAGCCTCGACCCCAGCAGCATGGCTTGTTAGCCAGGGGTGTGCGCCTGTTCAAGAACATGGGAAACCAGGAGGCAAAGCAGAAGAAAGGAGGAGGTGGTGGTGAAGCAGGAAGGGATGTCTCCTGTGATGATGATGCTGATGAGAGGGAAGTGGATAAAAAATCTAAGAAGTCCAACAAGAACAGCAAAGGAGGGGAACATCATAGTAAGAAGAAATCAAAGTCAGAGTCGAAGGGTTCTGTATTTTCTGGCATGAAGATCAGGAAGAGTTTATCCAAGGCCAAAGGGTTGTCTAAGGATGACATGTTGCAAGATGGGAAGTCAACACATTTTGGCAAGTCAGGGCTCAAGCCCGGTGCAGAGGCAAGCCTGTCTGCCGATGAGATGGGCATGCTATTAGATGCTGAGGGGGATCTAGGCTGTTTGACCACAGACAGTCACCAATCCATTGCGGATGAGCTTGGACGAAAGACAAGCTCTGGGTCGGATGCTGACCTCTACAGTTTTCATTCAGCAGCAGCTGAAAATGAAGATCTGCTCTCAGACATCCAGCAGGCCATAAGAGACCAATGTGTGACGGGCCATTTATCAGAAGGGTTGATCTCTGAGGGGAGCAGAGCCCCTGACAACTTAATATCTCATCAGCTACGTAACTTGGATAAGAAAGTTTTCTCTGCCCCTGTTGATGGTGAATATGTAGCTCAAGAACTGAGCACTAAGTATAAGAATTTCGAGAACGAATGTCGTGTCATACCCATATCAAGAAATTCATCTGGTCCTGGGTCCCTGAGTGAGAGTGGTCCACCATCTTCAGCCCCAGACACAGAGAGAAGCAGTGGCAGCCTTTTCCCAAAGACCAACAGTACGTATAGCTTCCCTGACACTACAGCCACCACCACCTCCTATGAGAGTGCTGAAGAGCCCCAGGACGACCTGGACAGCCCATTTCTGCACCCACAGCAGAGTCAAGGTAATCAGGCTGCACAGAGCAAAATTACATGTGTGCCATGTGTCCGCTTGGACCCCACAGGGGCAGGTGCAGGGCCATTGGGAGCTCACAAGAGTGTGAGCAGCATGGACCTGTCTATGGAGAGGGAGGAGGTTGAGGAAAGTAGGAGATGGGACTTCCTGTCCCTGAAAAGGAGGAAGAGCAGTTTGTCTATTAGCCAGCTAACATCAGACACCCCTTCTGTTTCTCAGCCTAGACAAACATCCTCTACCTCCCCCTCCACTGTCAAACTCTACCCTCCAGTCCACCCATCCTATGTTAAGACCACCACCAGGCAACTCACCTCTCCAATTGGCTCTCCCATTACAAGCCCCAATGTGCCAAGGAAAACGGATGCCAACACTGCTTCATTGGGATCAAACGGGGCCCAGGGGTTTAGGAGACGCAAGCAGAGGTCCTGCTCCATTGCTGGGCCCCTCAGTGCATCCGCAGACTGGTCCACAGAGCTGGATCAGCTGAGAGGAAAGCAGGGCAGCGGGGCCAAATTCCCAGAGCAGGAGACACCAGAGAAGGGTCACACAGAAGGGACTTACTGGACACTGGGCTCCAGGAGAGCACAATATGGACGTCGGACCTCTGGTGCTGCACCACCCTACCTGGATGTCTTCTCTGGTGAGTCACATATTAAACAGGTGACTAAACTGACAGATGAAGTTCAATCAGACATATAAAGTGCTCTTAATAAAATGTAGACTAGACTTTTGGAGAAGACTCGCACTTTGGTTTAATGTATGATTATGGAAAATAACCCCATAATCTATTAGCAACTTAACTTCTCATTTTGGCCATCATTGCATTGATTCTTGATTGATTGGATGCCAATAGTAGTGGTTAGATGTCGGTATCAACTTTAAGATGGTATCAATTCTATGAACTACAGATGCAGCTAATTTGGTTAATAAAAACCAGAGTGATTACTAATGTTTAGCGAAGAGAGAGTGAGAGGTATTTTTGGACTCCTTGACTGCTAGACCAGAATGGAGTAGCCTCTTGAATTTTGAAGTGGATAACACAGGGATGGTGGAAAATATGAATGGAGTCAGATGGTCTGTCTCAGAGGAAGTATTGAATGAAGAGGCAGCAAAGAAAGGATTAGAGTGAAATGGTCTTTCTGACTGCAGACATCTGGCTGATTTACGTCACAGACCCACAATATTGGACAAAACTCTTTAAATACCATAAGGAAAAGTGCATATTATTCTTTTGTTTTGGCATTAATTTAAATACATTGAATAATACCTTAGTAAAAGCTGAGCACTCAAAACCAACATTCCTGATAGGAGTAACCAGTGCATTTGGGGAATATTTTCAGTTACAGATTTGGTATGATAGTGATCATTTGTGGCAGCAGGACAGTGTATGTGTGATTGATTGACTCAAAATAAACAGTATCCATGTTCATATGAAGAAGAATGTGTGGCTCATGATGTTTTTCATTGTTTTTTGACAACAGTGGATGCTGATAGCACAGAGGAAGACACACAGTATCAGGCTTTAGTTATATAAACAACACTTTTTAATAGGGATTTGTTGACAGTAAAAAAAAATATACAACACCAGACTTCAATGTTGTGGGCCATGTGGAAGTTGCACCTCTCAGTAACGGAGTCATACTTTTACTTTGCTTTTAAAGTCATATTGACCCCTGTGTTCTTTCAGAGGCAGCCTTCTCCTGACCAAGCCGTGTATCAGGGGAAAACAAGGAATCCAACCATTAAAATATTTTAGATAGCTCATCATTAATTCCTGTTGTTGCAGGGATTTCCCAATGGGCCAGATGTGACTTCTATTTGTTTGGCTCCAAGCCCCATCTCCATTTGAGATTAGGTTATTATGCAACAGTATTGTGAAATGTTTATGGTAATTGCACAGTGATTTAAATTCTAATGACTTACAAATTATCACATTATACAAATTATCACAGTGGGAATACTAAGGTTATAAATTAAAAGTACAATAGCTCATGAAAACCAAGATGAACAGTAGAGGTTCTCTATTGAGAGTGTGTTTTCAGAAAAAAAAGCCTCCTTCTAATGAAACAATGCCACTTTGTCCTCCTTTCTGTTGTGGTGCCTTTCAAGAGCTCAGCTGCTCTATGCTGTCTGCCTGTGCTCATAAATCAGAGAACCGAATGACAACACTGTCACCCACCCACGGCGATGCCATTCTCTGATTCCACTGGCTTAGAAACAAAAACACACACGCACACAAAGTGCACACTTGTGGATGCTAAACCCAACTGACAGTTTATCTGCATGACAAAAATGAGTCATGATATGAGGTCCGTTTGCATTTCGTCAGGTGAATTTACTGCGGCTAAATGGCAGAGGTACATTGTATCACAAATCCTCATTAACAACAACAACAATTGGCCTAGGAGGTATTTATTAACTGAAGCACATATGTAGTCCTGTTTTTATTTACCAAGACTGGTTATTTCAGCACTCAAGTCACTCACTCATTCAGCAGTGCATGTGATAGTGATCAGTTCAGTGAGTTTTCTAGGTCACATGCGGCCTTTAGGAGGCAGTGGGAAAACAGAAAGGAGAGAGAGGAGGAGTAGAGAAAAAGATCATTTAACTGTCAAACAACTGGATACATATTCCCAGAGATTGAGACAAATTCTGGATTTACATGCTTGAACCTAAACTGATTTGACTATGGATCAATTTGAGTGGTCTGTGTCTTGATGATGATGATGTTCCTCACCCTGAAAATTATGTCATGCTATTTATGAAAAATCGATTTCCAGCATTACCCTTTAATTATTGTTCATCAAACACAACTCCAACATGCTTAAATCAATGTCCACAGTGCCATAAGTCATAGGACTTCATTAATTTTTCTGGTGCTGTCCCCTGAACCACATGATTTGTAAAAAATCAAGTCTGTCTAACAACGTTAACAACTCACTGCAAAGTGTGTCAGGCTTGGACTAAATAAATAATAGAGTTGTGTTTTCTTTCAAGCTCCGCATCCTCTGTTTCAGCTTCATGTTCCAGCTGCTGTCACCTAGTCAATATTTTTTCCAACCCCCTAATGATTACTTTTGCTCCTGTCTCCACCAAAAATCAGGATTTGTCCTTATTGGGGATCCAAACCTGCTGAGGGAGTAAGAGATTATGACAAATAATCCTTCATAGTTTTCATTCTCACTCTATGACAAAAAGTCTTTATTCTTTGTTCGCTGTCTACCAAGACCAAGAAACTCTACTTCATTTATTATGTTCAAATGTAGAATGTGAAATGCCTATAACCATTAGTGTTTTCTCTTTCTGACACCCAAAGCTTAGTTTTCAAACTATATCATGGTCATCAATCAATATATTAAATCCTAAATAATAGTATAAACACAGACAATGATTATTAGATGTACTGTGTGGCAACCTGTATCTTGTAATCATTTAGCATTTATTAATTTTCTGCAGCATCTAGGATATCTTAAGCTGTACAATTAACACCATCTATGTAGTCACGAACAGTGTAAATGGTGTGAGTGGAGTTTGCACACATAGGTGTTTAATTATCACATCTGAAATTGAGAGATTTCTTTTCGTCTCTTTGGTTGGTTTAACATGAGGTGTTTTCTTGAACACTTTGGCTCACCACTCCATATTAATTATATCTAAAAATACGTAATATAAAAATAGTAAGTCCCAAATGGTTTCAAATGTTTCTAAACATCCTTTTCTGTACGTAAATGGTGCAATAATGGAACCCATTCTTGCACTTCTGCTCTTCTGTTCTCAGGTCGCACTCTGTTGGACAAGCTGTGTATGCATCATGGAGATGGGTCTACAGAAGAGGAGGCGAAGGAACTGTGTCACCGAATGTTGGTCCAGGGTCTGCTGCACCCCTTCAGCGACAGCGTTGGAAAGCTCCATGGTGACAGCCCTGTCTCAGCAACTGCACCAGTCTTTAATGTAAGGCTTTTCTTTCCTCTATGTGCCATCACACTTATTAAAAAAATGACATGAGCTTCTTGGCATCACTTTGGCCCAAAGCTTAACTCACTTTCAGGTTTTTGTTATAGGAGCAAGTATATCTTATTTTCTCAGACATTTTCTAGCTATCAACATTTAACTAAATTATAATGCATATTTTTAGTGATTATCCTGAGGGCAAACAAACAAAGACAAAGTGATTTCTCACGCTACCTTTTTATACCAGTTCATTGCCTAAAGGTTGCAAAGACATTGGTTGGTAGACAAAAGAGGAGCACATATCCCTATAGATCATATGCTCTTCCTAAGAATGTAGTGCAAAGTGAATAGCAGTCAACCACTTACTGTATGTATATAATGCTGTGCAAAGCTTATCCAATTTGTTTCTATATTTACTGCTACTGTGATTCATCCCAGAGATATTTCATCAAGTAAAGAGCAATGGAGCATGTAGTTTGGCTGGCCATATGAACACTGATTTCATGAATCTTTAATTCTCCATCCCAGTGCTATACTCAGACCTAATCTCATGTGCATGTGTTATCACAGTCCCCTGCAGTGTTCACCACAGCCACTGTCAGGGCCATTTTTTATCAAGTGTCTTTGCTGAATCCATCCAACAGAACTGGTTGGGGGGGATGAAAGTATAAAAGTCAGACAAATGATTGCAATGCATGTGAATGCTCAATCCTGTTGAGTGTGAATGTGTATGCATACTAAGTATGTGCATAATATATCTGTCTTTATGTCTCAGAGAAGAAAAGACAATGAAATAAGTTGTCTTACTTCATTTAGAGGCAACAAAACAATCTTAGATATCTCTTTTATGATAATTGTTATTTATAGTCACACCACAGACTGTATGAGCCACATTATCAGCAGCATGTTCCCCATGGGAGGAATTGTAATCACTTTAATGATCCCCTGATTTCTCATCTAGTGCCATCATCAGGTCAAAATTTCAATTTATCATATGCCTTTGTTTATGACCAAATATCTGCAAAATTAATGGCATTCCCATCAGCCTCAGTTCTACTCTAAACTGTATTTTGTGCTAATGGGCAGATGAACTCAGATGGTGAACATGCTAAACAGTATACCTACTACACATCAGAATGTTAGCATTGTGTTTGTTAGCAGTTTAGCATACAGATGTTAGCATTTAGCTCAACACACTGCACTGCCACATTCTCCACTATCATGGCTTCAGACTCTTAGTCTTCTTATTTTGTCTATTGAGTACCAAAGAATGTGAAGAGATTAGTGTTGGTTTCTAGCTGCATAATGCACCTCCCCCACAGATGTGGATGTATACTGTGCATGCACATATAGTATGCTCAACTAATACACACACACACACACACACACACACACACACACACACACACACACACACACACACACACACACACACACACACACAGACAAAAGAAAGACCATGAACACCAGAACATGCATGCTCTAAACTAGTTTTTGTCACATAAATATAAATCTCTCAAATACTATTGTGTTCTGCTAGTGCAGTGTAGTGTACTCTCTAGTTGTCTCAACAGGCCACAAATGTACTTTGTTTTTATGTACAGCTTTGCCAATGGTCCATAGTTGCATGAGTAAGATAAAGACACAACCATTTTTGTATATATACAAAAGGACTGCCTGAGACACCCATACATGTTCAGGCATTTCCTCGCATGGCTGGATTAATAGTAGTCCCTCTGACACTCACTCAGTCACACACACAAAAGCACACATACACATCTGTGCTTGCGTAGACCATCTGCTGACCATGTTATGTAACAATTCCACGTGCCTTGGGCTCAGGCTGCTCTTCCCCAGCAAAAAGCTCACCATGTCAGGATGGTACAGAAACTCCTGGCCGCTGTGTTTTCCTTTTTTTTTGTCCCCGGTCTCTGCCTTCTTCAGTCTGGAGCTTGGCCTGGAGTTCTGCATTATTCAGCTTGACCAAGAATAACCTTTGCTGTTGTCATATTGAGTGCACATCTCATTATTATTGCTTTCTATCTTACACTTAATCTCCCTTCTAAAATAAATAGTTTGAGATCAACACAGCATGTCTTTTCTTCACTGTAACCTTTCCCCTTTAATATCTCACCCTTTTTTTTGTTTTTACACGTTTCCTTTTACAGTTAAATTCCATCTTGAAAATAATCACTTAGTGAATCATCTCTGTGTTCTCCCTTCCCTTTTATTTCCATCCTTTCCTCTCATCTCCTATTTGTCCTCCACTTCGCTACCTTAATATGGCGTTGTATCTAGTTTCGTTACTGTATTTTGCTGGAGACAACAAATGTACAGGGGTTGGTTTCTTGTTCTGCATGCTGCCTGAAATTAAATACTCCATCAGCTTCATTGAGTCCAGAAGTGGGGTTTGGGGAGGATGAGTATCTAAGAGCTGTGTATAAATCAAGTGTCACTCCTTTTAACACTTGGCAAAACATTGCTAAGTGGATAAATACCAATGAGTTGCATGGGCTTACATCAATCTGGCATGCTTTGTATCGTGTGTGTATGTGTGTTTGTGGTCCAGATATTCCTCATGTTGTTGGGACATAAATCTGTTTACACTGTAATGTTGTGAGTCCTTGCCTCCCTTATGTGGACAAAAAGCAAAATCCCAAACATAAATTGTTAATTTTAGGGTGAAGGTTTTGGTTTAAAGTTAAGGTAAATTTAGGATTATGTTAAGGTTGGGGTGAGGGTTAGGGTTAGGCAAGTAGTGGTTATGGTTAAGGTTAGGATAAGTCTCCAGGAAATGAATGTAAGTCAATGTAATGTCATCTGAAGTGATGGAAACATGACTGGTTATGACTTAAGCCACTTTCAGGGACAAACACCAGGACCACTTAGGACCAGTTGATTTGGGAACAACTTTTGCAATTGGGGACAAAAGCCATGTCCCCAATTGGTAAAACACTGATGTTTGGGTCACTGGTTATGGTTTGGTTAAGTCTCTAGGAAATGAATGTAAGTCTATGTAAATACCCCAAAAGTGATTTAAGCAAATGTATGTGTATGGATTTGTTTGTTTGTTTCTGGCTGTAGGTTAGGCTACCAGGATCCAGCTAATGGCCTTTGTACTGCAAGCAACACTCAGCATCAAACATCTATGTAGTTCATGTGTGACTGGGAAAGACCCAAATCTCAGAAAAAGGGTAGAAATTATGCTCACAAATGTTTCACAGACTCACTCAGTTTACACAAATTAAGCAGATTCCTGTAATCTTAGTGTTTGATTTATTTTACACTGACTCATATTAGCATGTAGTTCATCACTATATGGCATTAAGCTCACCATGCTGGCAATAAATTACTTGCTCTGGAAAGATGAGAAAACACCCAAGCATTTAGGATAACATAAGGGACAACCCAAGCTCTGCTTTGATTTGCAAATGAATCTGCTGTAGAGCACGCTCTAGCTGTAGTGTCTGATATGGTCTTCAGATGTTTTTTCGAATAAGTAATTTAACATAATATGAATATACAAACACAAGTGCACTAATTCTCCGATTATAATTGGACTCGCATACACTCACATACAGTACCTGCAGCTTGTAATATAGAGCCTTTTTTTGACATGTAACAGAAACATCAAGAAGCTGCCAAAGATGCATTGTGGCCACGTGTTGAGGCATCTTGAAGACAATATTCCATACAAATGTCCAAGTGATTATAAAGTAGACCGTTTAAAGAAAGAGGGGGAGAAAGAATGCAGGAATAATTCTTTCAATGTGTCCTTAGGCTTAGTTTTTATCTCTCACCATTGACGCACAGCCCTTGGTAAATGAGGTCGGACAGTAACCCTAGATCATTTAGTAATCTCAAGTGAAGACAGCATGTTTCGTAATGGAACAGGGGAAATTTTGTTGCAGAATCAAACACCAGCAGGACAGTTAACTTTGAAAGCCAGTCCACTAGTACTCTTTAACTATTGTACCTTTTAACTTGTATAAAAATCATGATGCTTTGATACAAGAAGTTAGAGATCCAAAATTAGCTTCACAATCTCAGTTTTTTGTACTGAATGCTGCACTGACTATGCAAAGGGGAAAAAATGTATGGTTCAGCTCCTACTGCTTATTATCCTCCAGTGTTTCCACACTTGAAGCTTGTGGAAAGAGCTACCTCTTGCCCCAGATCATTGGTGGATGTTATTAACCTTTTTAATCACAAGCATTTAACCACGGTTTTGATCACATTTATATACACTTGTAAACTCTGTGCAGGAGGAGCAGCTGTACACCTGGACATCTGTTGGCCTGCCAGTGTCTTCGCACCTGTGGGAAGTCTATGCGGTGCGAACTACAGGCAGAGTACCAAACTTGAGATCTCCTTTGCATCAATCAGCCAAGACAGCAGGAGCACTACACTCTCCGGTTGGTTACATTTACCCTGCATGTGTAAATATTTTACAGTATGTTTGCTTTGTGTACATAATTCTTATTTTGACTAGTACTGTGCAGCATCTCAGGTCAGTTTTACTGATTTTATTTCACTACTTAACATCAAAGGATATCTTACTTCTGGAAACCACATAAATGTAATCAATAAGCAAATATTTTGGCTTTGTCTTGTCAGTTTTATTTTATGTTAAGTATATATGTGCGACTCATTTTTATATACTCAACACAAACACACTGACACACAGACTGTTACTCTACAAAACCAAATGTGTTTAAATGATATATAGAGTACCATTACGAACTGTACATACATATTTCTGCAATTCATTTGAAAGTGCTACTATAAATGCTCTCTGTATCAGGAGACTCACATTTCTTTCATTCAGCTTTAAAAATGATCGTTTCAATAGGGTACATAAACATCTGTAACATACAAATACATCAACAAAATACTGTGTAGATTCCAGCAAACAGTAAAGTGCTCCACATACAGAGAATCTCAGATCTAGATGTACTTACTCTTTCTCCCTCCTAAGCCTGAAAACGGAAAAGACGTTTTTTTTTCTTACCAAAAAATTAAATGCATTTTGCCCTTACAGGATTAATGCTAGGGTATATTGGAGAGGATGCTATTGTTAAGGTTTTTATTTAATGCTAATTATATCTTTATGAAATTCAAAACGGCGTTACCTGCATGACCTATCTACATGTTGACAGCCACAGTAAATCTCAGCCTCCTGTGCTCATTAGTTGCTCTGGATAAGTCTCAACTGTAATTTGTTCTTTGCCCACCAGAGGTCAGGCTTACCTTGAAAGACTTGTTAGATTACCACAGTGAACCTCTCTGTTTCCCAGAAGAACTAATAAATTAGGAAGGCCATACTGACTGAACATTCTCTGTAACATTCAATGATGTGACCACAACTTGGGAATGTGTACTAGCAGACACAGACCCTCCCCATGTGAGGCCCGACGAGACTCACTGTCTCTGGGGTCAAATCTCTCGGTATCCCCTCATCCCTGCTCTAACCAGTCTGGAGCCAGAGGTCTGACGGAGTCTAGACATAATGGACTTTCTTGACCCTTCTTTAGCTCATAGCCTTGTCACTAAGCTCTCTCAGTTGTGGGTGTTTTTACTGTTTATAAAGTGTAATTTACTGAAGGATAATGTATCCAAGACTTGCCAGCAAATTTCTATGCCTGCTTCTCAACATTTTAGAGTGCAAAATAAGCTCGACTATCTGCTTGTATATACCACTATGTTATATTTGCATGTCAAATTAAAATCTTTTTGTTTGTTTGCTGACAGACAGAAACCAGCAGGTTGAAGTCAGGACAGTCATCCTCAGAGGATGAAAGCTGTCTCATCCCTCAGCTGGAGAGGACCATCGATGACCTGCGGATTAAGATTGCTGTGTTGCAGAGCCAGCAGGCCTCCTTGGCAAAGGGCAGCGGGGATAATATGGGAGCTCTGGGTGCTGCCCACCAAAAGGCCTCACAGATGAGAGGAGGAAGATTGGGAAAGATGAGCCAGGAGGTGTCTGTCCAGACCTCGCCTGTGGAGGAGGGGTTTAAGTTTGATGTGCCTTTCAGCAGAGGATCAGACAGCGTGCCGTCCTCTGTGTCATCCAAATCTACAGAGCGCTTTGTCTGTGTGTGCCAGCAGAAGCAGCAGTCCAGCACCCAGCCAGCTCCCCCACCCCCACCTCCACCACCACCAGCACCACCTTTACCAGGAGGTGGTGCTGCTCCCCCTCCACCACCACCTCCCCCGCCATTACCTGGGGTTGGACCTTGTCCACCACCACCTCCTCCCCCTCCTCCCCCACCTGGTTTTGGACCTCCACCCCCACCTCCTCCACCACCGGGCATGGGCCCTCCTCCACCACCCCCGCCACCCGGAATGGGCCCCCCTCCTCCACCACCACCCCCAGGGTTTGGGCCTCCACCACCACCAGGCCTCATGCCCTCCATGATGGCCCAGGAAGCTGCCCCTGCCAAGGCTGTGATAGAGCCCCCCAAGCCAATGAAGCCACTCTACTGGACACGCATACAGCTGCATGCTAAAAAGTAAGGATATGCTGAATAAAGTGAAGATAGATATGGATCATTTGCACAAAGGTATTCTCTGAACAGTAGAGAATTGAGAGGAAACGTGTCCACTTAAGATAAAGATCGGCCACATGCTGTGACGGCAATAGAGATGCTAACCTTGTGGAAAATGAAAGTGATGCAGTCCAGGCACTGTGGTCAGCAGTGAGTTGACTTGAACCAGGTTTTCTTTCCTTAATAAGGCTTGGAAAATTGTAGTTGAATAAACATCTAGAAATAGACTACTTGATTTACTGAAATCTAAATTTAATTTGCTATCTGATAGATTTGTCAAGTGTGTAACTTTTGGATTTTCCTCTGCAAAAGATGACAAATGAGTACTTTAAAAAAAAAAAAAAAAAAGGAAGACAATCGAGATATGTCAAATGCCCTGTGGTGCAATAATAATATGAATTTCACCATAAAAGTATACTTCACTGTACTTTTTCAAATAGTATATGGCTGATTATAGTTTACATATTTGCACTGCAAAATTAATCATCTTACCACATCTTATCTCTAGACAAAGTGACTCACTGGTGTGGGAGAAAATCGATGAACCAACTGTGAACTTTGAAGAATTTGTGGAACTCTTCTCCAAAAGTGCTGTTAAGGAAAAGAAAAAGCCAATTTCAGACACAATCAGCAAGTCCAAGGCCAAGCAGGTATGTTTTAAGTTTTTGTGTGCCTTTTCCTTTCTGTTTGTGTCTCTATATATACATACTATATCTGTGCTGATTTGTTTGTGGATACAAGTGTGTGTGTGTGTGTGTGTGTGTGTGTGTGTGTGTGTGTGTCCATATCCCCTGGGGTAACCAAATATGGCACTCTTTAGAACCCCTATCTTCACTCTCACTCCTCTGATGCCCCATTTCTTTCCATTTCTCCACTCCGTCGCTCACTGAGTTGCTGTGAGTGACAGGAGGAACTGCTACAGCCAGACAGTTATTATGTGGTGTGAGCTCTGGCTCCCACCCGACTCCCCCGTGACCATCCAGTGGCACTGAGCCAATGTCTTGCGTGCGGTGAGGAAACCTCACGACGGTACGATGACTGTTGAGAGAGAGAGCGAGAGAGAGAAAGAAAGAAAGAAAGAGAGAGAGAGAGGGGCAAGGGGGCAGGGAAGCCTGGGAGCTGTATTTCGTGATGTGGTTCCTCCCATTGTGCTTTCTGTTTGACTTAGTTTAATAGTCGGACTGTTTCCTTCCCGAATGCCATTTATGTCACCCCATCAATCTGCAAGCGATGAAATATTTGATCTACAATTTAAAGCTGTTCTAGTCAAGATTTCTATGTCAATCTACTATTCGGGTAAATTATGGGTCTAAATCACAAATAATGTTGCTCAAGGGAAGCACTTCTCTCATCTAATTGAGACCCAGTAGGATAACCTGAAAGTGTTTGCTGAGATGAAATGTAGGTCTCAGGCATGGACATTGGTGGGAAATTTTCTTGGTTTATGGGAGGTGATGAATCGAAACTGAATGCCAAAATATAAAACTACCTCCAAAAAACTTTCCCATTGAATGAAAGACTGACTCAGGAACAGTGGTTGAACATATGCCTAACATCTAATAAGAATAGGAAATGTAGGTCTACAGTAATTGATTGGTTTCTGATTCCATGTAACATTTTTTTTTTTTCAAAATTTCCTAATTCCCAATGTTGTATATATTCCCATCTTAATTAACTGTCCTGGGCCAATCTTGGCATTTCTTTTGCCTCTGGATTTTAATATTTGTCAAGAATTTAATATAAATTTGAACAGCTCAGTGGACTTTAAACTAAGATGAATTGGGGGCTGTCAACTGACTTATAAAAGTCCCCAAGGATTATTAGTTGCTGAGCTGACACATTGAGCAAGACAGCTACATGACCACCTGGTGGAAAAAGCCACACCTCTGATGCTTTTGAGGAATGTGGAAAAATGACAAAGGTAGATAAAAACAAATACAGTCTGACAAGTCTGTCAGAAAGACAAAAAACCCAAAACAAAACTGTATATCTTATACGTGATCAGTCTTCCCCAGTCTCTCTGCATCTTTTGTTTTCATCTGTTCATGTGCTCTTGAGTATAACAGTTGTTGCAATGCTCAGTGCTTAGGAGAACGATGTGATCTTCAAGCTGTGATGAAAATGCAGCATGCACTTGTACATCACCCACAAGCATGAGTTACTTCTATGTTTTTATAAGGAATATGCACAATGTATAGTGTTTTCTATTATCAAATAATCTTTCAAATTATTCTTATTAGTTTGTGTTTGCATTAAATTGAGAAAATCCTGGTGAAAATCGTTGCAGTCTTGTATGTTACAACCATTTGGAGTCACTAAAATCAGAAGTTTTCAAATCCTACACAAAAGAGGATAATGTCTGAATAAAGTATATTGCTGCTTTTATCAATAATTATTAATAATTTCTACAATTCCAATTATTCATTGCACCATCATCCTATACTTCCTATACATCCTATTGAAGCACTCATGTGACACTAGGCCACTCTTTTCATGCAAACTTTGACACATATATTCCTCTGTATGTACAGTAATAATGTAGTAGCTGTAATTTAAATAGATTGAAGCTAAATTAACAACATATAGTTTTCATCTAATAGAGCACACAGGTAAACGGTAAAGGGAAGGATTAGACAAGCTATGTTGAGTTTGCCCATCACAAGAAAATCACACTTTCGCACAGGAATTCCTTTTCAAAGGCACTTCAAAAATAGCTGTCAGCAAGTGTGTTGTCACTCCAGGAGCTGTCAGATGGTTTCTGTGACACCAAAGAGACACAATAGAGGTCATTCACATCTATACAGAGCTGCAGTACCCCTGCAAGCATAGCTGTACAGTAGCGCTTTTGGTTTGATTTAGAAGATGACACAGCACTGGGAGATGGGGAACAACCAGAATGCCCTCCTCTCTATTAAACAGTATTCTCTGATTGATGGAGCTCTGAATAAGTCAGCTACCACATCATGAAGCAGCTCGTGTTGTGGTTTTGTTGCTAAATTGTAAGAGACAAGAGACAAATTGAGATGGGTGTGGGCTGAATTCTCTTGGTCATCACTGCATGATGCTGCTGTGGATGTTCTCAAATACAACAATGATGCCGAGGATATTGAAGCCAATAATGAGCAAATAAAAACACAGATTTCCAGCTCATGAAGACCAGCCCCAGGCCTCAAGACGATTGATCTTGAGCTATCCCATCCCCCTGTGTGCTATGAGTTCAACTGTTTTACTGATGAGAGGGGACAAGCATCCTCTCCAGAACTACCACTAGAGAGCAGCTTTGACGTCAGTGCTCGGCCAGTTTAGAGGCCTCTGTTGACACCAGTAGAAGATGTCAGTGTCAAGTGTTCATCCTGCTGTCTATCTGCACAGAGGTCTGAGCTCTTTTTTTATGCTGCCCTTTTCTATATGGAGACATAGTGACACAGTGACTGTGCTGCTGGATTACAGTATGTGACATACATCTGTTCAAAATTGAAGATTTGGGGCTTTTGTTTCGTGGCACTCAAGGTCAATCCAGCAGTGTTTTGACTGGTGCTTGATTTTGGAGATGCCAAGTGTGTTTTCACTTCTGATCAAGTGAATGCCAATATACAACTTGCAACTCACAGTCTCTTCAAGGATATGAATAACAGATGGGCTGCAACTAACTATTAGTTTAGTTTAGTCAATTATTATTCTGCTGATTGTTTTCTTGATTAATCAGTCCTAAACCCAAGATATTCTATTTATAATCACAAAAAAACAAAGTAAAGCTGCAAATCCTCATAAGTGAGAAGCTGAAACTTGGGTGATGTTTTTCACTTTTTTTTACTTGCATGCTAACATACGTAAACAGTTAACTGATTATTCATTGTCATTCATGTAGTTGCGGATTAATTTTATGTCAATCAACTAATGGGACGGCTGTGGCTCAGGAGGTAGAGCGTGTTGTCCCCGACTGCAGGGTTGGTGGTTCGATCCCCAGCTCTTCCTGTCCATGCGTTGTGTGTCCTGTCACTGAACCCCTGATGGTCAGGCCAGCCTTGGTCAGCCTTGCATGGCAGCTCCGCCACCATCGGTGTGTGAGTGTGTATATATGAATGGGTGAATGAGAGGCAAAAATCATGAAGTGCTTTATCCATTAAAGTAGAAAGGTGCTACTCCATTTAACATTTACATAATTTCAACTCTAAATGACAGTTTAAAAAGGGTTAGGTATTCTTTGTCTCTGAATATCTGAACAGATTTTTATCAATAACTTCAATATAGATGTATTTAAAATATCTTAAGAAGTCGGTTGCAGTTTCATGACAGTTAATTGAATGTTAAATTTAATGTGATGTATGGATGACAGTAATATAAATATATCAGTGTTTGAACAGTAAGTCTGATAAGTAACAGTATTTTAGTTCAACTCAGTGCTTGATCTCAAAGTTAAATGACAAAGATGAGATGGAAAATTAACAATCACTCCGTGTACAATTCAGAAACTCAAATGCTCTTTGAGTTTCAGGTCTTTCAGCTTCTTTCAAGAGAACAAGTTGTACCTCGGGGATTTGTTTCTCACATGTGATTCGGAGCTGTATGAGCTTGATGAAAGTCCGTATTGGCCAACCCTGAAATGATAAATGGATCAAACGATCAACATATAATTAATGTGACTTAAAGGATTTCTTTAAATCAAAAACTTGAACACATGGTTCTCGTGAGACTGTTGAAAAACACTGTATTAGATGAAATTTTCAGGGCTATTTTGTTATCCTGAAAGGCTTGTTTAGAATGTCACGAAAATAATTTCAATAACTATGGTGGTTCATGAATCCAGCTGTGTTCCATTACAAAATAATACTACTGATACACTGCAAGGACATTTTTATTTTAAATTTAAAAATTATCTGTAAAATCAGGCAGTTCTGCTAGGAAGTAAACTGCTGAACTCCATCTTATATGACTGTAATCTGTTTGTACATATGGGTGAGTCAAGTTAGCTGATAAAACATGACTAATAATTTATTATCTCACTGCCATTGTGCAGCTGCCCTTCACTAGTTACCACAGGCTCACAGTGGAAGCCACTGGGCATCATATCTCGAGCAGTCTGTCCCCTGAAGCTGTGGTTGAGCCGGGAAAACGGAGACAGTTGGGGCCTGGTGATATAACTTCCTGTGTGTTTTTGAGAGGTCTGTGGTCTGTGTGATCTGGTTTAGATGGAAGCGTTCTGTCTGGATCACAGTAGGCTACGGGTTTCCTGTCCTGTCCTTTCACCACTTTGCTACCCAATGCACACTTCTGCTTGCTCAGATGAGTTGTGGTCCATAATGGCCCCTTTGGATGCTGTTTTTCATGCTTAATAACAACAATGGCTTGATATTCAACTCCTGGCTGTTTGACAAGTGGAAGCCATTATTATTCAGCCAACTTTTTAAAATATCTTATTTTTTGGAATTGTTTTGATCTCGGGATACAGCAGTTTTGACTACAAGTTATCAGTTTTGATGTATTGTTTTTCCCTTTCAAAAAAAATATCCTTATATTGTGAAAAACCATATAAAATAATGTAAACAAAACCATGCAGATTCTCTGTCTGTTTAATCAGTGGCAGGACCTGAATCCATGTGATCATGCTACGCTTAGCAAATAAGCCTCTCGTTGTCTAAATGATCTGTACGTTTTTAATTGCACGACTGAAAGATGATAGATGTAGAGATTTGGAGGAAAAGGAAAAAAATGTTAATCATCATCAGCCAGACAACATTGTAATTTTCCTAATGTCTGCGGGTAAATAGTTTTCCTCCCACAGAATGAAAGACTAAGGGGAGTGATGTTCCTGTCTTTTGTTTCCTGTCAATTATTAAATGTTTTGTCTGCCTGTGTGTGTGTGTGTGTGTGTGTGTGTGTGTGTGTGTGTGTGTGTGTGTGTGTGTGTGTGTGTGTTGTGTTGTGTTGTGTTGTGTTTGTGCATGTGGTTGTGGTATATGGAGTATTAACATCCCTGTTCGCTCTGCCCTTGTATAACCTTAATGCTCACATCTCTGTCTCCTCAACGTTTAGGTGCTGAAGCTTTTGAGCAACAAGCGTTCGCAGGCTGTGGGTATTCTGATGTCCAGCATTCACCTTGATATGAAGGACATCCAGAATGGTAAGTGACAAACTGTCTGCTGAAGAGTTATGTCTCTTTTGAGAAGATATCATGAAAAAAATTACAGTAAAATGATGAAATATGAAAACAGTGTCGTGTGTCTGTACACTGATGTATGTGAACACCATTGGCCTCCGTAATGGTAGGCTAATGGTATTAACAGCATCGTACAGTAGATTAACAATAAAAAATAAAATATACATTTAATAATTTCCAACATCATAATTATTCTGAAACATAAAAAGTCTAATCTTGTTCTGACATTCAGTGTAACTGTCCAAAAAAAATAAGTGAGCCACACTGTAGCAGTGGATGATGTATTTCATCATTGCTATCAACATGGGCACTGTAGTTCATTTTGAATCATCCTACTGCACAAAATACTCACTAGAGCACCAAATGTGTATTAGTCCACAAATGATTTTTTGAGTAAGCTTTATTAAAACTACAGTATCCAGCTAAGTTAATATATTTGAAACTATAAATTCTTGATCTGATTTTTAAAGTTTTTTGTTATTGTATTGTAGTATCAGTTGGAAAGTAGTAGAGTGACAGACTAAAACACTTTTGGTTTTGGTCTTTTCATGGGATTTGTTGACAGTAGAGAAAAGTACATCTTTTTTGGTGGGTCATAAAATACATCTCATATCAAATACAACACAGGTGTGCTTTCTGTGAGTCTACACAAAAACATCTCAGCACTAAATTAAAGTATTAGTTTACCCATTTATTTCCTCCTTTTTATAGAGAATAAGCAGTCATCCTCAGGTTTATAAGGGAGACTAAGTTAAGATCGTTAAGATCGAGACTAAGGTAAATTCGACAACAAACTTTCCATTAAAATCATGCAAACGTACACTGAACAATGTATCAAATCCTACTCTGCAGCCAGAACGTCTTATTTCTCATACAATTTCTATATACAAAGTTCACATGTACTGTACCATACTTTTTGTAGTGCAGCTACCCTGCTTCTTAAAATACGTTTTGTTCTTAGTCTATTGAAAAGTGTGTAAGATTGAGTATTGCTGAGGTTGTTGCCAAAGCTTAAAACCCCCTCTAGTAGTTAGCTTTATCACAAGTCATAATGTTGCAAGCCATCTGAAATGCTTTTGCCTTTATGGGTTACTCTCCTCCCCTCTGTTTTTCTTCTCTCTCATTTTGCATAATCTCTCCCATCTAACATGCACATCATGTTTCTCCACAGCTCTGTCTTTCTCTGATGAGTTGTCACCAACTTGTCTAAACGGCTTTGTTAAAGTGAAGTCATTCAGGAGATGTTGATGGGAACGGACTGTCTTCCTGTTTTAGTTACTCTCTGATTGCTCTCCAGTCTTCCCTCATCCGTGTGTCTAAACACTCTTCCTCATCTCCCCATCCTATTCAAAGGAATCCTCCCACAGTATAGTCTTTATTTCAGCCTCAAATCTTTATCTTAAAACATGGCAGCTTGGTAAGTTACATCAAAGTTAATGTGTACCACAGAAAAATAGCTGGTATATGTTGTATATTTGCAGAAATAATCATTTACTTGTGTTGGGGTTGTTTTTGTCGACAGTATCTTCAAAGCATCTTGTGGACTGAATTTTCACTCTTCTGTGTTTCTGGGCTTAATGTCAGACTTCGGTGCATCCATCTCAGGTTAGAGTGGGAGGGCAAGTAAGGGCCACTCTCATCAGCACTGTCATTCATCTCCTATGTTAGGACAGTTTTTGCCATAGTACATAATTAGAGCTGATTGCAAACTTAAGTATATCAGGGAGAGTAAGATCAGGGAGAAGATATCTTGGTGGTTTGTTGAAATACTTCTCGATACTAGTATTATAAAATAGTGGGATGCCTATTGCCTTGCACAAACAAATTAATGACTTGGAAAACCTCAAAAGTGTGTTTATTTACTTTTTCATGCCCTTTTTATTGATTGATTATTAGGCATGAATAATCATAGCCAGAGAAGTCATTATTTCACAGCAAGAACAAAACCCAAAAGACTGTACTGTTTATTAGCAATTCTATTATTTTCCCACTCCTGAAAGGATCTCATGTTCCCTTATGTCGTCAGAGGTTTAAGATGATTTAAGAATCAAAGGACAATTTGTTTACAAAAGAGAAAGATTTATTCATAATTGCCCCCTTCAGTGTAGTGAATCATTGTTTTATTTCCTCTTAATTCCACGATGAAGACAATGACTAAAACCCTTGTCACTAAGATATCTTTAACTTGAAGAAAAACAATTTCTGAATCATTGATTTAGATTGTGTCTGTTTTATGATGGTCCAATTGCTCAGTGAGAAGTCAACACATTTTTCTTCTCCTCACAGCTGTTGTTGTTTGTTCTCAGACTTGGCCGACACTCTGCATGTTTCATAGGACACTTCCGTGGGGTGTCTGCTTCCTGTGAGGCTTTGGAGCGCCAGTCACAGTATTAGATGGTGGTTACCGGCGCCATGCTGGGGTTGAATGTGGTAATAGGGGTATACCCAGGCAGATGGGTCTGGCTTTTGGTCGCAAGAGGTCTGTGTCAGAGCAATGATACGGCTTTCTTCCATGTCTTTTAAAACCCGTCTCCAATCAAAGCAGCCAGCCAGTCTCTGGTTCAGATTGTAATGAAAACCAAATGGTTACCAGAGAAGAGTGCAAGAAACAGAAAAAGCGAGAGTCTGAGAGAAGGAAGTTATTTCTGCGGTGGCTTTGGAAGAGAAGAGAGTGTGAAGAGGTTAGAGAGTGACAGAAACAGCAAAAGACTAGCAAAGATGGAGTAGATTTGCCAAAGTGGCACAAGAGTGGAGAAATGGAAAAAGACTATGGGATTACATAAGGAGACAGAAAGCAAATATCAAAGCTAAAAACATGAGAGAGAACTGGATGGATCAGTACAACAGTCACTTGAGGCTTTTTTCCAGATGCTTGTCCTTTCTCTAATTTAGTTTTTCTCTCATGGTCCTCCTTTCTTTATTTTAGTTTTTAAGTTTATGTTTGTAAAAAGCTCATAAGTAGTTCAGTCATGTTCCATGTCCAAGCAAAAGATGCAAAGTTGGGTACTGACTACATTGCTCCATGTTCCCTTCTGACGCTAACTTTTCCCTCTGTACCTCAACAGCAAATCAGCAGATCAAAACAATGTGAGTAATTTGGACACCCATGGCATGGTGAAATACATATATAGGTGTCGAGTACTTCACTGGGTGATTGTGCGCACAGCAACACCTCAGCCTCAACACCGCAGACCCCCGGGCTCTGTTTGTCTTTAAACATTTACTTTCAAAGGATTAATGCTCACGGGCGCCAGGTCCTCGCGCCGAGACAAAAAGGCGACACCAGGAATTCAAACACAGAAGTTCAAACACAGATCTTTGTACCTTTGACAGATTTCTAAGACCTCCGTATTTATGTTTTAGTTTGTGGCCCCTTGCATGCTATCGTGATGAGAGCTGATAAATATGTAACTCACAGCATACGGCACATGACACTCTTATTTGGGCCGTGCAGGGAGAACTCTGTCCTTGTTTCATGCAACCTTCAGCCACAACAAAGCAGGAAACTTAGGTTTGAGAAGGTATTCTGCCACTGTTTGTGATAATTGTCTCTGCCAAAGAAAAATATTATAATCACGAGGTTATGAATTGTAGAGACTTGCTTGTGCTGGTTTGATTTCTGACTTGTTAAGGGTGTTCCTCGAAGATAGCAGAGTGTCATGACATTCTTTCATGTTGACATTAACCATGTCATCCTCTCCCTCTGTTCACAGCCGTCCTAAATATGGACAACACTGTCGTTGATCTGGAAACTCTGCAAGCCCTTTATGAAAATGTGAGTATAACTGCTGCATCACTTCTTGGGACAGGAGCCATGTCTTTGTGGTTACAACGGTAATAAAAATCTTAAAACTTTGCAAATTTTTGACTTTGAAGGGAGGGTGATCAAGGCTCATGTTGACAATGGTTTCAGTAAAGTCAATAGACCAGTGAAAAGACAATATCCCAAACTCAAATACATTTCTCCACTTTCCTGCCAATGCAAAATCATATAAATACACAGTGTTGAACAACAAACCCAGTATAATTACACAAAGTAACACCACTGACAGCTCAGGCCTATCTTGACTGCAGCACACAGGCTGGGAAAACCTTGCAGTCTTTTTTTTTTCTTTTCCTCTGTGGCTTGCAGTAAAACTATTATTTTGGAACAGTTTGCTTGTGACAAAATAAAATGATTTACAGTTACACATTTCATGCCATATATGAATAACAGGCAATCATTTTATTATAGAATGAAACCTAAGAGGACTAAACAAGCTGTGATATCAGCATAATGGCAAAAAATCATTCATCAGCTGTTACTGTTGTTTTAGTTGGCGCTCCATTGAGGGTAAACCACAAAACACCAATGGCTATCCATCAAAAAATACCTCTCCAAGATTATAAAAAGCTGAACTTTTGTATACAGTATAGGTGGGAAAAGTCAACTTTTTAATGAAATTATAGTAAGATGTGTTTATAATACAAAACAATATTTTTTTTTCACTGTCAATCAGAGATGAAACTTCACTGTGATCAGGTTTTTCTATGTGGACTTCTCATTCCATTCCATGTTGCACTTGAAAGGGTGAACTAAAGGAAATGTGCATTAGATAACAAAACAAACAAGCCAGCCACAAACTGAACTGGTATGTGTGCTGTTTGGAGTCTGTCTTGTGTAGGTCTGTCTGCTGGCCTGGACGAGGACCAACGATTCTACATAGTAAACAAGTTGTTTCTTCACACTGGATCTGGTTGAATCCTTTTTTGTAATATCCCCGTGCAAAGGAAATGATAGTTGAGAAACCCCAGCATTTATATCACACAGCTCCTCTTGAAAGTGCTGCTGTGATTTGCCAAGTGAAATGGTCACATTATATTGTATAATATTAGCATAAAAAGAATTATGGAGCTGTCATCACTGCTCCCCGATATGTCTCCATTTTGGCTATGAAGGGCTCCTTGTATACAGTAAATACATATTCATCAACCTTCACTGATAGGAAGTCTCCCCCGCCCAGTGGAAACAGTTCAGGACCCTTACGAAGTCAGGTCAGTAAATAATGGAACATGAAAACAGGCATGTTTTCCACATTTCAACTGTGATACAGTTTTAAGATGCTGTGAAATTCCTGTGAATTGCTTTTTGGCACAACTACACAGGAGAGGCCTAGACCTTTGGCTACGAGAGCCATATTAATAATGTTGATCATGGGAATGAGACTGAGGCTTGAGACAAGCTGTAGTTATGAACCAATGTGTCATAACTGAGGATCAAAAGTCTTCTAACCTCTCCACTCACCCCAAGATTTCAAGCCCTCTCTCTCTCCTTCTCCCCCTTATGGCCTTAGGCTATGTTATTGAGTCGAGGAGCCAAATTGTTTCTCTTTTGTATTGCGAGACTCCATCCTGTCTGTGGGTCTCCAGCCCCCTAAACCACAGTTGGCAGCACAGTCAGCCTGTCTTGAGGAATGCGAGGGGCTTCAAATGGTTACACCCTCACTCACTGTGCTAGAAGCTAGATCACACACTGCTCTCCCTCACTCTCTTTTTCTCTCACACACACAAACATGCTCACAAACAAACATGTGGACCCTTGCAAATATGCACACACTGTATGCACACAGAGACAGAAACACACACAGGCAGGGACAGAGTCGCTCAGTCTATGGGCTGCGGATTATAGCCACTCCAGTTCTTTGAACAATAAGCCACTGCCATTAAAGGGGTCACAGTGATAGTGGGACACCGCTCCCTCCCCTCTAATATCACAAGCCATTATCTGGACCCAGACTGGTTGTCTGAAGTTCTGACTCCTTTCAGCTGACGGTAGCTAAATGTCATAGAGGTCAGTTAGAGTCGTAGTCCCTCCTATGAACTTTTACACTACAAATGATCACCTCATACTCCATTGTTCTCATAAATATATTTTACATGTTTATTACATGATATAATTTGTCATTTGGACACTATTTTTTGGCAGAGCAATGTACCGAGAATCTTATAAATGTTGTTTCTGTGAAAATTGATTGACATAAATAGTGATTAAGCCCTGGCTGGCTCTGTTTAGCCCTGTACTAGAAACCTGGCTAATGAATACCACTTGGCTACCACTAGAATTCTGGCATCACAAATATCATCCTACTTTCCTTTGCATTTGATATTCCACATGGGACTGTATTTCTCATGCTAACAACCACTGCAACATGCCCTAGCAATTCAAAGATCACACGCTAATGCCTACTTGTCCCCAATTACACCAAACACTGCTGGGCTCTGCTGCTGCCCTTTGAAAAGGATCTGCTTTGTGTTAAATATATTTACACTTGAAAACATCTCGAGAGAAGGCGAAGGAGAGCTTGCCCTCGTCGACATAAGGCAGCGGTGTGTAGAATACTAATCGGGCCCTCAGTGCGTTTGATGCTGGTGTTTGATGTTTTCCAAGGATCCATGCTGAGGCCAAACCCCAGAGAGAAAGATCGAGAGCAACAGAGGAAGAGACCAGACTGCTCAGACTTCAGGGGTCTATGGGCTCTGGAGGGACTGGGAGAGAGTTTACATTCTCCTCCTGGGGATGGTTTTATTGTTTTGCCCGTCTGCGTCAGAAACATTAACATCTATTGTCTTTGCCTCTTGTGAAATGAAGGGGCATTTCTGGACTGCCTTTTTTAAACCACCTTGTATAAAGCTGTGGTCCAGGGCCCGAGAGCAGGATAATAGTCAGGAATGTAATCTGGCTGAGGGCAACTCTTTAGCATTTCTGAAACTTATACGTATAGGCTGTCAAAGTAGTCAAAGTAGAAAGTTTGAGAGTTATTTTATGCTTGAGCTACAGTTTCTCAACATAAAAACTTTGAGAGATAAGCTGACGAAACAAATCTACGTCAAGCTCTGTTTAGTTGTTGCTCTTGCTTTTGATAATATCACACAGTCTTCATCAGAAAATAGAGTTAACCAAATTGTAGGTGTTTACAGTTCCATTTTAATGAGCACTGAATGGACTTTTTATTTATGAACCTTGAGGTTAAAAGTTTATTCATGACTGTGGAAACAGAAATTGACAAAACAATTTCACCTCAAGATCATTTGCATGATCTTCATCAGCAGGCTGACAGTTCATTTATCAGTGTATCTGCCTCTTTTAGTTGCTTTGCATGACACCGGAGACTGTGGGGTCCTATTAATTTATAAGTTCTCTGATAACAGTTTTTGGTAGAGAAGGTCAAAATGTTAACAATTCTTGATATTGCCCTGATCAAAGTGTATGCAGTTAATTTGATACTTTGCTAGTTTTGACTTTTAGTTTAAAAAATCGTATGTCAACTGTGAGAACTTTGTTGTACCTAACTACATACAGTACATTTCCAACTCAATTTAACCTGAATTTTCATCTGACAGAGAGCTCAAAAGGATGAAATGGACAGCATCAAAAATCACATTAAATCAGCAAAAGACAAGGAGGATGCCAAACCACTGGACAAGCCTGAACAGTAAGTTTCTATCAGCCAAACCTATACAAATTATTACATGGGAGGAGCTGTTTTATTTAATAGATATGTTATGATTACTGATTTTGTCCCTTTAACAGGTTTCTATTCCAGTTATCCCAAATCCCTAACTTCTCAGAACGGGTGTTCTGCATCCTGTTTCAGTCAACTTTCCATGAATGTATCACCTCAATCCTCCGCAAAATAGAAATCCTTCAGAGAGTATGCAAGGTGAGCCTTTTCCCCTTTTCTTTTCCGTTTCTCAGTCGGTCACCTTGATATCTTCATCTCTTTAGTTTCAGCTTCTCTAACCTGTGTGTGTGTGTGTGTGTGTGTGTGTGTGTATGTGTATGTGTATGTGTATGTGTATGTGTATGTGTATGTGTATGTGTATGTGTGTGTATGTGTGTGTGTGTGTGTGTGTGTGTGTGTGTGTGTGTGTGTGTGTGTGTGTGTGTGTGTGTGTGTACACACACACATCAGGCTCTCCAGAGTGGTACATGTGTATTGCAGGTTCTGGGTCTTGTGCTTGCCTTTGGCAACTTCATGAATGGAGGCAATCGGTCTAGAGGGCAAGCCGACGGCTTCACCTTGGATATTCTGCCAAAACTGAAGGACGTTAAGAGCAGTGTGAGTTTGTGTGTTTCAAGAGTGAAAGCAAACATCACTCACTGTACAATAGCAGACACTTAAATCGTGTGTTATAGTGTTATTCACAAGCAAACAGGAGACTGGAAGTGTTTGTATAAATGAGTTTAAAATAAGCAAAGCCGACAAGCATGTTTGATTAATGTGCACCCACACAAGCACCCTTTTTATTTTGTTATTCACATTGTACTAAAAAATGATAAGTGGTTTAGGGAAATGGTGATTCTAAATGTTGAACTGGACTCAGTTTTGCAGTTGTCCCGTGTATTGTCAAGCCTAGAATTTGAGAGTCCAGGAGTAGAAAGGGACCTTCTGTGCTTCCTAACATGAGAACTATTGCTGCACAGATTTAGAGAGGCCATTCTGTTTACTGTTCTTATTCAATATCACATCGGTCTCAGTGTGCCCTTGGCACTGCCATATAAGGACGCAGTGGTTTGTGTTTTTGTGGTGGCGGACTGAGTAAGGTATCCATAAAGAACATCAAACTTTCCACCAACTCTGAGTTATGACAGCCAGCCCAGCACAGTTGTTTTGTTGTATTGCTCTTCCAATGTCATGTCAATGTCTCTACTCTTGTTTGCCCCGCACAAATTAAAACGTCCTGCTCCAAAATGATTAAATTAATAAATAAAGGGATTTTGGTTTATTTATTTGGATCTTTCTCTTTCTTTCAGGATAACTCCCAGAGTCTTTTGTCCTACATTGTTGCTTACTATCTAAGGCACTTTGATGAGGTATGTTTTGGTTCCTGTTTATTTGAATCACTTTTCTGTTTTAGTCTGATTTGCTTAGAAATCCTTCCAGAGCTCTCTTTCCATCTCCTCTCTTGCCAGAGGATACCATGGCTTATCCTTTATCAAATTATTTATTTTCCCTTTCTTCATTTACGGCAGAAAGAAATCTCTCTCCTTCTCTGGCTTTCTCTCTTCATAATTTTCTTTCTGTCTTTCACTCTTCATCTCCCGCTCTTGCTCTGCTTTGGTCTGGGTTCATTCAAACCTTCAGTCTGTTCATTGGCACAGCATCCAAAGGAGCACTAGTGTAAATAATTAGGTTCTCCAGATGAGATGAACTCAGTAGAGTGCTGCTTGCCAAAATCAACCTGCATGACATGGTTCTAGCACTCATAATGGTCTTGTAGTAACACTGACGAAGAGAGCTGCAGTGTACTTTCTACTCTTGGCTTAATGGTCATTATCTGCTATAAATTCAGCCATATCTTCTCAGGGATGTTTGGACTGTTGATAAGTATATGTGGGTCTCTCAAGACATTTATTTCAATTTTTCATGGTGTGTATAGTATATACTAGAGAGGCCCTCTTCAGTTTGAAGAAGATTGTCTTTGACATTGTGTGTCTGTGCATGAATGTGTGTGTTGTGCTCTACCAGGATGCTGGCAGAGAGACGTGTGTCTACCCTCTGCCCGAGCCCCAGGACCTCTTCCAAGCCTCCCAGATGAAGTTTGAAGATTTTCAAAGAGACCTCCGCAAGCTGAGGAAAGACCTCAATGGTACGGTCATCAACCTACACCCCACAATTTCCCTTCTGCTTGAGCACATCCAAAACATTTAAACTGTATATTTACAACAAGCTTACCAGGTAGTAAACTTGGCCCCGCCATATCCAGCAAATCACGGCAGATGTCATATCATGTTTATAATACCTTTGCATGGAAATGTATGAAGCCATAAATTATGTATTAATCCATGCACATATCTCCTAGCACAATGGAAAATAATTTTCCCAAACCTGACCAGCTATGGTCATGTTTGGATCGTAGAGGCGGGTCAACAGAGAGATAGCATCTGTTTGTCGTACAGACGAGCTAACCAGAAGCAGATGTGACTTGTCAGATGTAGACTCCTGTTGGACCTGGCGTGCCTTTACTGTCCTCATGAAATAGAGATCAAAATATAGAGGGTACAAGGTCAGGGAACTTCCACTACCTGTGTACAATATCAAAGGTTCATCAGCTATTCACTGACCTGGAAGAGGCACACCTCGAGCTCTGATTTGCCTCACTGACCCTGCAAGCAGCACACTAAACAACACTTGTTTTAAGAATATTCCTGTCTGTCTCTGTGAATACATTGTGTGTCATCACTTTGCCCAGAGGGATCCTAACTATGATTACCAGACACACTAATTTGGTTGATGACTTTTACTCTTTGACTCTTTCATTCATTGATACATTCATGAGTCAGTTGTGCAATCAGTTCCTGTGGTTAATCTATTGCATAACTTTCCATGACTGCACACTTTCTTCTAAAATAACTCTGCCATGAACATATTACTATTAGGTAAAAACCTTTTATCATCAAACTGTCTTCACCACTACCCATCAACATTCAAAAGAAAAAACAGATTTTTTGTGCCATTGTTTCAGTAGGTTTGACAAGCCAAAGAGTCAGGAGCCAGAATTTCCGTTGATCTATGATTATGATTATGTAATCCCTCAATGAAGTCACAATGCCATAAAACATCATATGATGACAGTATTACTTCATGGAGGGACCTCAGATGTTGCATTTTATCATATAGTAAACACATGAATTATATAAAATGCACATATGCAAGACTGAGCATGTTGGGTTGCTGCATATCAAGACTGCAGGAAAAAAGCGTGGCAATTGGATTATGCTTTGACAAGCCAAACTGATTGGTTGAGTGGAAAAACAAGTCTTAATGAATGAGGCCGTTGGGAAAAGCTCACTTTTCACTACTCTGTCTCAAGTCACTCAGCACTTAGAACACTTTCCAAAGACTGAAGTGCCTACAGGTGGTAAAAAAAACGACTGAGTTTTTGTACAAACATGTGTGCACAAGTGAGAGTGTGTATGTGTGAGGTTGTCCGCTTGCAGCTCGATCGACAATTCCCCAAACCTGGTCTGTTCTCTATCATGTTTTATGTATCTTTGCTGCTAAACCAATCAGGTATGTGATCCGTGTTGCCAAATATTGTTTTTCCTCTGCCATAATGATTCTTTAGGCTGTTCATTATTTGCAATTCATAAAGATGGAGTTGCTCGCAGGGGAAATGGACTTGAGTCTGCTCCGACCCCAGTGGCAGTGGCACATGCTTGGCCGTACATAAATACATCATCACATGCTATACCTGCAGACCTCTTCATTACCTAGCAGAGCCAGCTGAGTGCTCTAACAGACGTGGACTTTGATGACAGTTCCCAGAGGGGGGTTCTGATAGGTAGGCGGCGCAGAAATGGCCTTGGCTGGCCCAAAGGACATCAGAAAGCAGCTCAGTGGAGAGAGCTCACTCTGTACCTTTGGAGGAGGCACCATATGGTCTATGAATTACCATTTGCCCAATCCTGACCTCCCTGTTCCCTTAAGCGTCTCATGGCCTCTCCACCTCTAAGGCCTTGAGTGGAGTTTGTGTATCTGTTATGGTTATAGATAGAGCGTGATGATAACATTCTCCTGGGATCAGTGCGCAGGCCTTCCTGGTTCCTGGGGGTGCCTTATTAGTGATTAAGGGTCATTAAGTCTTTGCTAACACTTATTCAGCAGAAATTCAGCAGAGATTTATCAAAGCAAGCCCAACCAGGGTGAAGTGCACTGTAGACTTTCTAATTACAGTACAGAAGCTGGATAAGGTATTATTGCTCTGAAAGACTTTTATCATGACCATCTCCTGTACTTTCAGCATGCTCAGCTGAGACGGAGAAAGTATGTAAGCTGTCCTCTGAAGAGAACCTGCAGCCTTTTAAGGACAAGATGGATGAATTTCTCAGCCAAGGTGAGTTTGTTTCCCCTAATCAACTAAAACCTATTGATGAGACTTTCACTAGTCCCATAATGGGGTGTTCACAACAAACGCAATGCAAATTTTTCACACGTCTCTTTGTGCCGGCCAATGTGAATGACATGGATTACGTGACTCAAATATGCAAAATTTGCACAAATTGAAAATATTCAGAGACATGTGTTTGTGGAGGTCCGGAGGGATGGACCCACTGCTCGCTGACAGACAGTTGCTGAGCAACGGGGAGCTCTGGAGAGAGCCTGGAGTAGAGCCAGAGCTTCTGGAGGAATAACATCCGGAGTCACACTGGATTCTGCTCTGATCCGGAGTCGTTTACCTGCGGGACAAGAGCTCAGAATTTATGTTTTTAACTTTTGGGATTAAAAAGTGGATTTATCTTCACTCTCCCTTCTCAACTTGTCCGCAGTGGTGAGCTGCAGAGGTGCTGACCTCCGATGTCTGGTGTTATAATGCAATTAGTCTCTCTTCATCCATGTTGACTGCTGACTGCAGGGGAAATGTACTTGAATGTACTTCATGGACATACAGAGAGGAGAGGGGAAAAAGAGGAGAGACTGGAGGGGAGTTCCTGGTGAGTGTCAGTGAGGGGCTGAACTGAACGCAAACACACACACACCCAGACACAGTCAGTGCCTGCCATTGCTCACTAGCTTACGGCTAATGTACAGTTATGTATTCTGTCCATTTGGGACAAATAAACACAAATGATCCTGTGGTCAAACTCATATGAGTAAAGGTCTTTTCATAAATGACACTGCCTGCACACCTGCTTGGATCCAGGGGGTCTCCCTGCACTCCTCATGTGAATAGACAAGCAGACAAGTGCTCTGTGTTTGGTAACCATGAAAACAGCCTGCACTACTATCCCTGCCAGAACTGTATTTTCTTTATAGGCTATCGTAACATTTTAAAATATATCTTCTAGAAACATTGAAAGAAAGAGTCTCTAACTAAATAACTACTAACTTTCAAATTAGTCCAGTTAATACGTTTAGACTACTAGTAAGTCGAGTTCAGTTGAGTTGAGTATGTTAGCTATAGTTCTCTGTGAACAGGCCTAGTGTTTAGTTTAGCCATGATTTGCACTTTGCATCATGTAGAAAAAAGTTTTTCAGTTTTGCACCAGCTCGTCACTCCACCTGTCAGATTACTCACGCCTCCCTACCTGCCCTCTCGCCTCTCATTTGGAACGAATGCGTCAATACACTAATGATCCTGCAGTCAAACTTGCACAAGTAATGCAAGGCAAAAAGTCGCTTCGTGTTTGGTGTGAACATGCCATAATTCTGGTGATGGTCTGCATTTTTCTTCCTCTTGTGAACAAATCCCTTGATAACTTATTCCTCTGTGCCTTAGACCTCAATTGTATGTAAACCATTTATATCACATCGGTAAGCTACACTGGTGCCCTGGTTGGCACTACAGTTTATTTTTAGTCAATTCTACATGCACCATCCTGCTGCTGTATTCAGAACTGCACCTGATCCACTGCTGAAAATATGGAATATTAACTCCTGTTTGAGTTTGCTAAGAAATTACAATGTACAGATTTTTAGGAAATTATTTAGCCTTTGAACAAATATGCAAAGTTTGTGACCTGTTTTTTTTGTTTGTTTGTTTGTTTGTTTTTAAACAAATGGGCACAAAATTGAGCATCACAGACAGGAATGGGAAGTATTGAGTATGAACTAATAAACTGTTGGTTTAGACCTTCATGGGATTTGTTCACAAGTAGGAAAATATGGTAGTATAGTATAGTGAAACACATGATGGTCAACACTGCTGATTTACTCATTTGTGTAACCACCAGACAAGGGGTTAATACTTAAAATGCAAATAATTTCCCCCTCCTGATTCAAAAAGTATTCTGCGCGGGTATACCCTTGGCATGTCTAAAGTTGAAAATTCCTCTGTGGTGTGAGAGTATGTGAAGCAGCTCATCAATCAGAATAAGTCTTCTATGTCTGCAGACACATTTCCAAATCTGCTTCATGCCATTTTCTGGTTAATATACACACGCAAGGGTTCACTCAGTGTCGTTTTCATAGGGAGGTCTGTTTATTACAGGGTGTATTGAATAACTTGCAGCTATTGTTTCATGTTTACCTATGTTTTGACAGTTATGGCTGCACTTGCTAGCTTTTTATCTTGATCTTTACCATATAAAACGGACTATATTTTGCTCTGCTTCATAAGAAAAGAAGGTGAACCTGTCATGCAGCCTGCAAATTGACAGCGGAGAACAGAACTGGATGCCTGAGAGGCTGAAAAACTGACATATTCAGCACCTGATCCCTTTCACTTAGTAGTTTTGACGTCATGTTTTAATCATATTTGTCCTTGTTCATGCTGTTTAAAATTTTTCCGCAGTGCCTGTCTTCCTTTTTATTTTTTTCAATCTCCAACCCCTGTCCCATTCTAATAACAAGGTTTTTTCTTTCAGAGGAATGTCAGAGAAGTTGAAAGCACCCTGTTGCCTCCTTGACCCTTCTGTCTCTCTCAGTCCTTCAGTGCTATTAGGAAATGTAAAAAAAAACCTTCAAAGTGGGGTGTTTACCAAGAGGGCTGTTAAAAAGATGATGATGAATTGATTGTAAATGATGAGCACTTCCTCTTCCATTGCCCTTTTAGCCACACTAGCTGGCTGTCGCTAGGCACTGGTTCCTTTGAGCTGAATGCTAATGTGAGCATGTTAATGCTAATATGCTCATATTTATCAAATATAAAGTTTACCATGTTCATCATCTTAGTTTAGAACTGCTGAAGATTACCATTTGCTTATTAGCAGCCAGACATTCGTTTTGCAGGTCATAAAACAAAGCACTGGGCAAATGACAAATTTTACTTGCTGATGGTTGCTGACCTAGATGAAAAGTCAGGGATCACTTAAGATATTACAATTCATCCTTAGGAGAACATGAATGTATGAATGTACCAAAATTCTTGCCAATCCATCTTTATAATTGTCAAGACATCACACTCAAAACCACAAATGTGAACCTTGTGGTGGTGCTAGAGACAGTAAGGGGGTCACTTAACTCATAAAGATGCACCTTATGGAAACCATGAATATCTATACAAAAATGTGTGCCAGTGTTGGGATATTTCACTGGATAAATGAAAGCTCCAATTTGTTGATGGTGCCAGTGGAAAAACCATAGGATCACCAAAGTCATTAGGATTCATCCTCTGGGTATTTGTAACAAATTCCAAGGCAATGTGTTCAATAGTTGTTGAGATATTTCAGTCTGGACCAAAGAGGTGGACCAACCAACTGACAGACCAACATTGCCATCCCAAAAGCAATGGTGGTAGTGTAGATGAAAATCTCCCATAGACACCACAAGAACAAGCTAAAGTTTAAAAAAAAAAAAAAATCTTTAGCTGCAAGTTAGAAGGAAGGCCAACAGCTACTACTGCATTTTTGATCTAGATACTGTTACAGCTTGCAAAATCCACAAAAAATGGTGTGTCAGTTGGTCGTGTCCACCAGATGTCATACAGTTATGCTTTTATCTCCACAATCTGACATCTACAATATTGGGATATTGTGGTCCACTTCAAAGGTGTAAGACTTGGTTTGTTATGCTTGTTTTAACATAGCAAGCCAAATGTCATACTTAATGTATTGTTGGCTTTGACCCTGGCTATACATTCAGCTGACTGTGACCAATCTTTCTGAAGGACCTGGCTCACAGACCTCTCTCCAACTGCTTTTGTATTCAAATGAGAGTATAATGTATAGCACATGTTCTTCCGCGGTAATGCTCACTGTCCATTTTAAAGGAAGTCTGCAGATGAAAGCTCTCTCCCATTTCCATCTCTACCTCTGTCTTTTCCTCTCTTGTGCTGTCTCCCCTGTGTTTGAGAGAAATATGGGAGCTCTCTCTTTGATGCAAATGACGAGGTTTTTCCTCTGAGAGCAGAATGTAAGCACCATAACATGGACATGTGACTCACAAGGCTCCAGACGGGATTCTTGGGGTTCCTCCACTGTGGCGGTGAAAAAAGAACAACAGCCAAATGTCTTATTTTTGTTATTTCTGTAATTTCTAAAAAGCCTGGGGTTAAACTGTTTCTGGCTCCACAGTTTAAACCGCTTTTGTTTATTTTCTGACCATGAAACTAACCACAGAATAACAGTGGGAGCGGACTTGTTGGAGCTCTGCTGTTTGGTCTAGCTCGATTTTCCCCGCTCGATCCACAAATTCTCATGCATGCAGGCCTTTGATGGAGCCTCTGTGACTAGCAAGAGAACACTGGCCATGTGATAATCTGTTTCTGATGGACATGAAGATTAGCAAGACTGATGTTCTCTCTCCCCCTTTCCTACAACTCTCAGTAAGCTGATATGGTTAAAATCAATATCAAAATAAGACTGTTCACCACATTATGGTAAAATCACACATAGACATGTTGATTTTAGTTATATCGAACCATATGGGAATGCTAGTGCACTGACAGAACTGACATCTCTTTAAGATCATTAATGTAATAGAAGAATACAATTAATCATATTGAATCATCCATCCTCAGGGCAACATTTACTAAAGAGTGTCTGAGTTTATGTACTTTAATTTATGAGTTTACATAAATTAACATCACTTATAGCAGACTTTTCAACTTTACTGTTAAAGTAAATGGTCTCTAGTAGCATCTGAAATCACCTTTGCTCAAAAAACAAAGCACCGTCCTGATATTAAGGTACTTAAAGCAAGCCCTGTTCATATTATTTACAGATTTCTCATCATTTATTGATGAGCCGTCAGCAGAGAGGGACACGATTGTGGGCTGCAGAGTGATTTTAGCACAGTGGAATGGTTAAGCATAGTGTTGGCCTCAATGGGTTTGACTGAGATCTTTAGCTATAGCTCTGGCTTCAATTACACATAGCAACCAGATATTCACAGGATAACAGCAGAACATACATTTGTGCCAGGAAAGATTCTCCATCCCATCTACTGTCATGTCCATATTGGAGAGCCATGAGGAGGCTTCACTGCAGGTCATTTCTGATCATTTGACAGCTGAAGGTAGCACCATCTTACAGATTATTGACCTTGAGGGAGCAGAGAAACTCTCTCGGAGGGATGTAGATGAGGAGGAAAAAACAAAAAGTACAGCTGGATTGACTCCACTACTACTCCGTTATATTTGAAAAAGGGCTTGAAAATCAGCCCAATGATCCAAAATTAGATAAGGAGTAACCTGTAGCATTTTCCTGACTGAGGCTGTCACATTTCACTGCTGTTCTCTTATATCATAATTTATAACAGTCAAAATGATCCTGATGGCCCACTGAGATAAGTGTTGTGGCCTGCTGGAAATATCTTCTAATGTGTACCATGGTGTCCAACTCCCAGTTTCCTTACCCTCTCGCTGTCTCTCTTTCTCTCACACATCCCAACCTCTCACACACACAAACACACAAGCACACAGTCATCTGTCTCAATTGGAAGTAACTCTGCACAAAGAAGCACTTGTCCTGTGATCTGCAGTGCTCATTTGTCAGTTGTGCAACAGCGGACAATCCAGCACTCAATAACCTGGTGGCACACCAGTGACCTTGAAGATGTCTGTTGATTTAAGTAATGGTGACATGTAGAATCCTCCTGTATATACAAGTAGCACTGTAGGTGACACAGGAAATGTTATAATCCTGTATTTACTCATGCACTCAGAGCTCTTTCCCTTTTATCAAAATGTTTTCTCTTTTTACAGCCAAAACTGAACTGGAAACACAGGAGAAGCAGCTGGCAGATACTCAGAAGATGTAAGAGTTTTCTTTATCTTAAGCTTCTTCACCTGCAGTCACTCTTATTCAATTTCATGGCTTTAAATTATGTCTTTTCTCATGCGTCAAAGCCGTGATCCCAGTTGTGAAATTGAAAGTAAAGGCAACAGAGAGTATACAATCCAATACAGTTTTGAAGTGATATATTCTCACTGCAGTGAAGAAATATAATCTTGCTGCTTTGTCAATATTTAGGACTCCTGGTTCCTTCAGTTACATGGAAGGTGCAGGCCGTCATGCCAGGCCTTCAGTAGACGGGAGGCCCCCTTTGCCGTGTCTGTGTTGTTTATCTAAGCGGAGCGAGAGTAGACAGCCTTGGCTCCAGGCTTCTGTTACTGCTGGCGAGGAATGTGTTCCTATAGCACACTCCAAACAAAGAGACCCCAACCTGTCCACTGTATTGATCCACTGCAAATGGCCACCACATTTAACACTCTAATGTGTCATCTGCTGCCATGTGTGCTTTTTCCTTTTTGCTAGATCTGTCTTTAGCTTGTGGTTGTACATCTTTCCCCCTGTTTCCTCGCTGATGCTTACACACATTACAGTAGGTGCATGTGTATATATACAAAAACTTACATGGACACACCATGAATACACACCAGGGAGAGCAGTGGCAAAGCTGAACACTGTATATGAGATTTATGAGTTTTATTTTAGTCCCTGAAGTTAATCCATCAGGGGAAACAGAATGACTGTGCTGCTTTTGTGCCAGTAATTGCATTTTGTGTTCACTGTTGTTCCCTGAAATGCACAGTCATCATTGCTTTGTGTTTTTTATGTTACTCTACTATTAAATCTCTGAAAAAGCATATTATTCCAAGATTAACTTTCATATTTTGCATATTTGCTTAGCACTGCCAGGTTTCACAATAATCGGCGTAGGTTTCTCTAATCTCATGTTGTAATAGTTTGGTCTTGAAGTAATGTTTTTGTTCTCCTTTTCTCAGCTTCTTGGAGTTGAGCGTGTCCTTCTCGGTTAAACCCAAGGCAGGAGAGAAAGAGGTTTCTCCCAACACTTTTTTCTCCGTTTGGCATGAGTTTTCCACAGATTTCAAAGATCATTGGAAGAAGCAGAATAAGCTGATGTTACAGGAACGGTGAGCGTATGATAACAGACAAATTTCCTACCTCAGAATGTGACATTATACTGACAGGACACATGACCCGGTCGTCCTAAAACCAAATCCTGCTGAGACATCAGAGTGTTTTGATTCATTGTATTTGTCTTTTGGAAGAGGAGACCACTTTCTGACCTTTTTAAAATGTCATTACAGATGGACCAATGTTCCTACATTTAGAATTTTCCCCAAACCTTAAGTTCCCGAAACCATTAATAACTTACAGCACATCTCGTGCTCACTGAAGATCCTATCAGATTCATTCAAATTCATGAAGGGAAAAGAGGTTAAATGACCCAAATCTTTGTCCTCACCCCAGTAATGAAAAGAACACATGCAGCATCCAGTTAGCTTCCAGTGGTTTGATGAATATAAAGATAGTATTGCGCATGTTAACAAAAAGCAAATTGGTTCATTATGTCAAATGAAGATTGAATTGTGATATGTATTTTCAAGATAAGCAAAATGTCACAAGCTTTGCTTGTTCAGTAGGAAAGAATAAAAACAAATCTGAAAGCATTAACTCTTTGCTCTTTGCCACAGGCAATCACCCTAATTCTCACTCTGCTGGTTTCACTTTTAGACTGCAGTGGAAATATAGATATTTATCCTTACCTACGCTGTATGGCCAGGCAGACATGCAGTGCTGGCACACACAGTACCCATGTAATGAATAGAGGCAAGATGCATGTCTATTGGTGTAAATTGTTGTACTCACTCATTGCCAACATGCTGATCGTTTTGTCTTTTGTAAAGCACAAATGAGTAGTGACACTGCTGGCTCTCTTCATGCAGTAGTAAACGAGTGAGTCATTTCAGAGTAGGAGGACTGGCCATTTGACAAACCAAGATCATTGTGTCCAAATTCCACATGACCATAGTCTGGACAGCCTAAGCTGGAATTGTTGTTCTGCGTCTTTCTTTTGTATGGTGAAATAGTGATTTTCAGCTGTGTGAATGAATGTGTGTCCATCCAATTATTTGCATTTGAGGTGCTTACAGTGACTGATAGTTATTGTTTGTTTTTCAGGGTCAAAATGGCCGAGGAGTGCTTCAAACAGGCTAGAGAGAAAGCTACCTACAATGTCAAACCCAAACATGCAACTGGAATAGTACGTCTACCCTTCTCGTCTCAGTTACAGTATTATATGATATCTTCCGCACAGTGAATTTTGCTCATTTGTCCTTTTTAAAAGAAATTGCTTTAACCACTACCAGCCCTCCTATTTTTTTTCCCATTTGTGCAAATTGTCTCTTCACCTAGCAGACTCTGTTCCTAACAAACACCTCTCAAGGTGTTGAAGATATCCTGTTGAAACTCCTAACATATTGAGATGGGTGTCAGTGCTGCCACCTGTAAATAATTCAGACTTGTGTTTTTTTTTGTTTTTTTTTTTATTCCACAGAAGGCAAAGTTGGGTCAGAAGATCTGAAGCAGAGAATGGAAAATTATCATCACCAAGCCTATTGCACAAGCACTGTTTGTACAATATGACATGACTCATCAGTCATTTTTACAACATTTATTTGCTTCCAGTATTTGTTTTCAGTTGATTTACAATTATTGTTTATTGAGAGTTGGTCCAAAATGGATATTATATTGTTTAAAAGTGGAATGAAAAACGACATTCACAGCCACCCCTTGATAGCACTCCAATAATTAAATGAAATATTGCTACCAAAAGACATCCTTAAGCTGGGATGATTAAATGTAGTTGAGTCCTTTGCCAGAAAATGCCAGAAAATGCTCACTGCAGAAATTTGTAGCGGCACTATATCCTTGCTTTCTCCATATTTTATAAGCCATATGTAGCCTATTTTCTTTTTTAGTGCAGTTCTCAAGTCTAGTTTACTAGGAGGGCATGAACATTTCCTATTTGTATGTCCTTCCCTCAATAAAGAAAAGCACAGACTTTTATAACATTTGTAATCCGGTAGGTATAGATCACCTGCCAGACAGAAAGTGCCTTATCGCACAGTGGAGTGGTCAAATCAGTGCTGTAGACCAGAGACATATCATCTGTAATTAAATGTTATATGTAAAGAAGAAAAACCTGTTTTACATCAGCTGAAACATGACAAATTTACTTTCATCTAATGTGTTTCAGATCTTAGTAATGATTATATCAATGTTTTAAATACAGCACCACCTCTGTCATGTTTAATTATGCCTTTTCTTCCAAAAAGTTCATGTATACCCAAGTGGTGTGATCTGATAGAGACCTGCTATTGTTTTATTCAGCAGTACTGTCAACTTGCTTGATGTTTTAAGCAATATCCTATGCACTTAGTTTTGCCTTTCCTACTTTGTGAGACTATTTAAAAACCCATACGTTAATTGAGCAATAGGATCATGTGATGTGACATTCATGTGCAATACCAACAATATGTTTTTGATTGAATACCTTTTGACCATGAAAAAATATATTTATTGAATAAAAGAAATTACATCAATTTTTAATAGAAATTCTGCTGTTGCTGATTTTTTTTTTCCTTCTGTGTATCAGCTGTCCAACGCTAAAATTAAGTGGTACAGAACTGCATGCACTCTAAACACCACTGTTTTTTATATGAAATAGATTTAATATACTTTTCACATACATAATTACACACATACATAAAATATATATATTTATATATATATTGCATTGCACCTCCATTACACATGCTGCATTATGTTTTTCCTACTGGCTAGTATACTTGTGGCAAATCTGTATAGCCAGTCTTGTGTCCAAGCAGCTGGATGCCACTAGTCCTTGTTTTGCCTCATGTTTCTCTGAATCTTTTCCTTGATATCAAATTGTGTGTTGTTTGGAACACCAATGAGTTTAAGGAAGAGAAACAGGATAATGGATACAATACGTTTTAAAATACAGTCAATTAAAGTCAACAACTCCTACAGGTAAAAACACGATCTCTCCCAGAGGAAATCCATAAGGTTTTGTGGTTTTAAAACTCAGAGGCACTTTCATGATTCCTTTCTAGGGACAAATGTACAAATAGGAAAAACTTGTTCACTGTTGAAAACTGGCTGCTTCATCATTAGTGTCTCTTGCACAGCAACTTGAACCAGTTTCTTTCAACAGCATCAGCTTGCCAACATGGCTGCAAGTCTGATTAAATCAGTGTTGAACCTTTGTTTTTAATAATACCAGTTCCATGTTTCATGTCATTTTCCTGTGGTTCAACTTGAGGCCAGTCCTTGTTTGGCAAAGTTTGTGAATTTCTGTTTTTGACAATAGTTGAGATTTCATTTCAGTTTTAAAAGGCCTTTCAAGTCCTTACTCACAGTTTCCCATGGCCACTCACATCTACAGACATGCAGCGACACTGTTTGACCCTCTGGACCTTACGGTGTCTGAAAGGGGGCTGCAGGTCTGGGCAGTCCAGCTGCACTGTGAGCTGTGTGATACGGTGCGGCCTGCAGAAGGAGCAGGACTGAAACGGTTCCTGGGCCTTGTTGTGGCTTTTTCTCCCAGAGCCTGAAGCTTGGCCTCGGCTCTGGCCCTGACCTGAGCTTGGACCCATATGGCGGGGGATGTAGAAGGAGTTGCACTGGCCATAGCAAAAGCGGTTGACCACAGTGCGGCTACGGCAGCCCTCCTCGCTGATTGTCTGGCGGAGGGGCTGGGTCTTACACCAGTCTCTGCGGAGGTAGCGACGCTCTGTTACCACCAAGGCCTCCCGGCTGGAGGATAACACCTCTGGCTTCTGCTGCAATAGCCGGTGGTGACGCTCTGAGGACAGGTTCCCTTTGGTCTTGTATGGGGATGGGATGGATCCCTGGGGTCTGGGCTTTTTGGTCTCTGCAGTGATGCAGAGCACCCCAGCCAGTATGACTGGGATAGTTATTTTCCACAGCATTCTATAAAAATAGAGAGACACATTACTATGCATTACATGTGAAACAAGAACAAAGAATAAAACATCTGTTACCACATGAATGTAATCTAAAAAACTGGTGTAATACTAATTCAGGCAATATGTAATGATACATGACAGTCATACAATTCCTAACATGACATTAATATTGCCAATCATGTTTCCAAGTGTGCGAACGTGCATTCATGTTGAATCACCTTCACAGTCTAGCCTTCCAGGCATCATTGAGGAAATGAATCCATCACGAGGGCCCCCATTTGTCAGCATCTCTGTGTCATTACTTCTATTTGCTTTCCTCTCGGCTACGCAACTCTTCCAAAAATAAACAAAGCCCTGCCATCAAAGGATACACTTAAACACCCATAACGAGAAGGGGAAGTTGATTTTATTGGTCCCGTCACCGGGTAAAATAATTAGGGCTTTGCTTACTTTAGTCATGAACTATGCCGCAGATATGTAAACAGGCATTAGAGAGGCCCATCTGCATGTTATTAGGGGAAGAGTTGGGGAACTCTACAGTACCCTTTGGGAGTCCGCTCTTCTACTCTTTGGTGATATACTATAGAGCTGAAAATGACCCATAGTGTCCCTGACAGCCATAGTGCCTTCTGCATCATACTAGCATCATAAATATGGAGTATGATCTAGAGAAATGATTTCTCTGCCATTCAGGACGGAGTATCCGCCCGTGTGCATGCTGTCAGTATTTGCGCCAGCACATTTTTGACCATCACTCAAGCATCTTTTCAGCAGATGTTGCTCTTGACAAGCATTGCATGACATCAAGTCAGAAATTCTGACAGAGAACCAACTGCCTCAAGGCCATTGGCTGCTCTTATTCACAGACTCCTCTTTGCTGTGCAAATTTGTATGTTCCCTGTCTTCCTTTCCTGGACCAGCAACTCACTCTGACATGGAACAAATTACTTTATCATAATCCACTTTGTTTTTGCCTCCTTTTTTCTGCCCTTGACCCCGGGGTCATAGTAGTTCTGTCCGAACTGGACAAGCACTCAAGTTTGTATATCACTGTCCCAGCGGCACTTGCCATAAGCTAGACAGCAGCTGTTTGTCCATCCAGCAGAGACGTAGTATGAATTCTAACCAGACTTTTCCTATAGGATATCCTGTGGTTTGGGTGATATGTTGAGTTAAGTAGATACAGAGGACCTGTTTTATTTTTAAGACTTTCTTGACTTCAAATCTGATTCCCTTTGAAATCAGAAATCTGTTTTGGATTTTTGTTTTCTTTATTAAGAGATCAAATGTGTGCAAGAGGGAAATATTTTCAGATTTTGCACTACACTTACAATCAAGTCTATTTCTGATATTTGTTATTTTACATCTGAGGGAAAATCCTCCTGTCCTGTGGAAAAATGCATTTTAAATACACAAATGCATCACAGAAATAAGGAATTATTTTTATTTTGCACAAGATATCTCCTCAGATTTCTTAAAAAATGCAGTTCAGATCTGTACTTCTTCAGTAGACACACAGTTTTTCATGCACACACATAATGTATGTGAAAGCCAGCATGCACAACCATCATAAGGTTAGAATAACTAAACCAAAGACTCCCGCTGGGTCCTTCCACCACCTACTGCATCAGCAAGTCATGACCCCACTCTATCTTCCAGTGATCTACCTTCCATGTACAACATGGTCTCATTTGTCTTTCACTGCACCGTCTTATTCCGCTGACTGTGTATTTAAATGTATGAACCCCTGGTCAGAGGAACAGGCTCTGCTTCTGTGTTTCACTGCTCTTCAGCTATCCATCGCTTACAGAGGCACCCTGTGACACTAGTGAGCTACAGTCTGCAAAGCCCCGGGGACTTTGGAAGGATGACCTGACCAACTGTGTACATACGTAGGGCATGACAGATGGCCTATAGGCTACAGTCAGCAGCCGGGCTCCCTCTCCACTCCTAAACAAGGCCTAAGTATGATAGCGCCATTCCTGCCAAGCTATACTCATCAATCTCTGCAGCAAGACAAATTGCGGTTTTCGGGTAGGGAATCGGGGTCTTTGGGGGGGCACTGAGGTGGATGTGTGGGTGGTTAGTGGTTGGGAATAGGAGATAGGAGGAAAGGGGCTGAAGAGATGGTGAGGTTTGGGACAGGGGGTAATGATAGTCTACAGATGACCTACTGGGACATAAAACCAACTTCACTTGGGCTTCATGTATAGGATATGCCCTCTTTCCATGACTGTATATCTCTCCACAAGCTGTTTGTCTCTTTATTTCTCTCGCTCCCCATATGTCTCTCTCTGTCACTCTATCTGTCTGTCTCTCCTTGACACATGCACTAATCATCACAGAGTCCCGGAGACGGAAGGAGACTGTGGTTTTCTGTGTTAATGCTGAGACAGAACTGAACCGGACCTCTCTGTCTGCTAAATACTAATATTGTCCACAAACACAGCTTTATGTTTTACCAGAACCACAAATACTTGGGGGACATGCTTCAGTGAACTGTGGCAGACCTTGGTTCCAAAATTCAGACCTCTAATGAAATTACAAATACCAGAAACAAATACCAGAGAGACTGCTGAGCTAGACACAAGCCTTTTTGAAAACAACTATTATCATCAGTGGGAACTTGTTATGTTTTGTTTTTCAGAATGGCATTATAATACCATGGTAATGTTTTGTGTCTGGATAACAATGGGTCTTTTTTCCAAATCTCAAAGTGAAATGAAAAAACAAAATTAGTCATGAAAATCTCCTGCCTAGCTTCGAAATATTTTAGTACATCTGTTATTCAATTATTAAAAGAAATGGAAAAAGAATCCAGAACCCTTTCAAGACATTCAAATCTGCACACACAGATGTACTTCCTCTAAACCATGTGAAACGTCTTCCCAGCATGTCTTCAAAGGCAGGTTAAAACAAACAAAACCTGATGCCTCAATTATTGGTGCGTCAGAAAGTCTCATACACAGACTGGTAAGTGCAGTTAATTACAGTAGAACTGCATTTAATTCACCGTGCAGCTCAAACCTCAATCACACACGGATAGCCGCATACACACGCACATACACACACACACACACACACATATGCATGCACTCGCACACCCACACGTGACAACACACACATGCACGTGCACACACACACACACACACATAGACCCAAACACACATACACAGGATATAAAGAGAGAGAGAGAGAAAGAGGGGAAAGAAGGGTAAATGAAATGTTTTCACTTGAAGCCAATTACACAAAGAGGAACCATGTCATTATCTGCATTTGCGGATTGTATTTTCCCAAACTACGCTCGGCTGTTGGCTCATTAACAGTTGGGGGGTGGGGGGGCTCCTTTCGGGGGCCTTGCTGTGTAAATGTGTCTAATGCCAACATTGCCAGGAGGTTGCTTTAGGCAGTTTGGGCAGCCATTTGTCACCACAATCCATCTTGATAATGACTAGCAGCCCAGATATAATGCTTTCCAAGCTAAGTACTGGCAAGAATGTACGGCAACTCCTTCGCCTCTGCAACATAAAGTGCTTTAGTGGTGGATGAGGGGCAATTAGAGATGCTATGATAGTACAGTGTTCAGACCAGGATGACACTACTTAACTGCAGCGATTAACACCACCTCTCATTTTGACTCGAGGTAGAATTTGTTTGTTTAAAACTCCTTAACATACAGTTTCCCAACTATTTGTTTCCCCTTAGTAACTAATATAATCTTATACTGTGGTCAACCATTTTATACACATTTGGTGTGTTTGGAAACTTTGGGATCTCCACTAGAATGGAGAGAATGGCTTGACTGCACAGCATGAATTTGTAATGACTGGCCCATCAGCACGCCACTGCTTGTTAAAGAGTTTAAAAGTGGTTCCATTAAACCCTATTTTGCTCTCAGGCAAGGTGAATGCTCTGTTAGTTGAAAAATGTTTTCATCTTGACAGAAACAGTTGCCACAACTGGCCCAAATGCAGCATTACACTGCCTACAGTATTTAATCCGCTTTCCTCAGTGTTTTCTTAGTACCTGTCCATGTGTAACTTGTAAACTTCACATGTTAAGTATGTTGTTAAGGCTTCTATAAAATACCAGTTTTACTATCTTTAGAGGCTTACAATGAAGTGTTTTCTGTTGCTTAAGAAACTGTAATGTGTCCATGTTCTAAAGCCGCTTTGACATCAGAGTGGACTGTACAAGGTGGTGCAGTCACCAGAGCTGTAAGAAGGATCAGAAGGCAAACTCCCTACCATTCACCGCACGCATATTGTAGGAACACACACACACACACACACACACACACACACACACACACACACACACACACACATGTTCACACACCAACTTGGATACACATCAGTATACACATGACTACATATTACTGACTCACAAGTGAACATACACAGACACACATACACAATGAGTAGAGATTATTTTGTAAACATAGAATACAGGTTTTTAGACATCATTATAACTTCTCTCTTTCTCAAATTCACTGAAAAACTAAACCGAGTCTTAATCTCACTGAGACGCACAGTACAACGCACTGTCATCACTCACTAATTCTCTCACTCACAACACTAATTCCCTGGAACCTCCAGCCACTAATTATAGTAATTTAGTAATTTAGACACTTTTATCCAGAACACCTTGCAGTGCCTTGAAGGCGTATATTTTTATTATGGGTGGCCCCAGTGGGAATCAAACCCACATTGCTGGCAGAAATACTAAATAGCTGTACAACTACTGCTGTTCAAATTACATGGTTGTGCTCTTAGTCATTCAGAGACGTAGTGAGTCACTCAGCCTCACTATCACAGTCAGTCGCTTACTGCCCACTTGTTCAAAGCGCTCACGTGGGGTATATCAAACCAGTACTCAATGATCTACACTATACACTGTACTGGCACACTGTTGTTTCACATGTGTTATCACTATTTCTACACAGAAATGGCAAATAATGGTCAGCACTGATAATTGTAGTTTAAAGTCCTGCTCTTAATTAAAATGAATATATAGCCAATAAAGTGTGGCAATTTATCTATCCATGTGTATCAGGTTGCCTCAAGAACTTTCTTTAAGTGGCAAAGGTGACATTAATTTGGAATTAGTGCATTATAGTTTTATGATAGCTGACACTAAAACATCAGTAGGAAGTTCTTTCAACTTGTAAAACAGTTTAGACTCTTAAATAAAGTGTTAAAAAAGTGAAGAACAGTTCATGTACCTCTCACCACAGTGCACGGCGGGACAGTAACGTGTCAAGGATGCAGTCAGGGGAGGTTGTCCACCTTCAGTGGTCCTTGCGTCCGCTTCCAGGTTCTGGTTTCCATGGCAACATAATCTGTAGTATCCTCAGGCTTGTCCTTGTTCCTCTTTTTTCCCCCGCTAAAGAAGTCTTGGACACAATCAGTTTTCCAGTATTTGTATCTCTTTCTTGCGTTCTCACTCTGACTAACTTCTTTAGTTTTTTTGTTTGTTGTTGTTCAGGTTTTAGAGATTAGCTCCAGATTTCAGTCACAGTAAGCCCATATCTTAGTGCTGTGGAGACTGTCTGTAGTCTGTCTTTGAGAGTGTTTGACTCACTGTAAAGCCTGCCTTAGTTTGAATCCCCACCACCCCCTTCCCTCCTCAAGACTGGGAGGGTTTTTCCTATTGGCCCTGGTCATTGTGTGAATCAAACCAAGCTTCACTTCTTTCATTTAAGTCTGGCTCTCTCTGTGTCTGTGTTTCTTGATATTTTTCTTTGATATCCTTTTTTTTTTTATTGCTCAGCCATCCATCATGTGTCAAAGCGATCAAAATGACAGCTTTTTCTTTGTCTTTCTCCTTTCCTTTTTAAGTTTTCCTTCCCTCTTTCTCTGTTTGACATTTGCATTTCCATTTTAAGGAACTGAATGACATTTTGTCACGATGGACAATAAGGATGAGATTGTGGAGGAAACAATGATCTCCTACTAAACCCCTAAATTATCCTTTCTCATTGGCACTGTAACCACATCACATTACAACCCATAATTTGCCTAGTTAGAGTCTACAATCAGATAAAATCCCCAATCCATAAATCATTGTATGCATGTACTCTGACACACTGACAGGATGCTTTGAAAAATGCCACAATTCACATTCCTTGTTGCAACTGAGACAATAATGTTTGTCTGTTCTGTGGCTCTTACTAAGCTGACCACTGGGCAAAGAAACTGAAAACACTGACTGTCACTTCTGCCATCAAAGGGCTGAAACATCAACAGACCCTGCAAAACCTCAGACGGGTACAGACTGAACAATAAGCCATTTAGCCAACCAGAAGATGATGACACTTTTGCATGACAAAACTTCATTTGTCTGCAAAGCACCAGGTTGCATTTTGCAGATCTGGGTTGAGGAGGAGCCTGCTGCTGAAAGGAGGCATATCCCTGCTGTAAGAAATAATTTATCACCCTCTAGTGGCGGAAAGAAAAAGTGCATTGCACAAGCACTGTTGAACTCTTGTAAAACCTTGAAAAATGAAAGCTACACAAAGTCTTCATTGCTTTAGTGGCACAGTATGTGTCAGAAAAGTGAAAAAAAAAATCCAAGTCCAAGCCGTAGTAACAGATAGAGGGCCAACTTTAATAATACAAGTAAGTAAAAGTGTCTTTAAATATGGTATAAAAATAAATGCAGGAGAGAATAACAAAGAATTATGTTCTACATAAGACAGGAGACAGCATTTTTGTAATTCTGAATGTGACTTTACAAGTGCAATGAAAACCATATGTGCTAATTATTGTAGTGCAATAAAATAATGCAAAGCAAAATAAATGCACAATAAATAATCGTAATAATAATAATCATAATATATATGTATATATATATATATATATATATTGTATATTCATTCTGCACAACACTTCCCATAGCGTGACAAAGTATCTGTGACCTCAGATCATGTAAAGCGATGACATTGGTTAGATTTCAGTTTAAGCTGTCATTTTATTTATTATTTTTCTATGTGTTTTTTTTCTTTTTTTCTCTCTGACATCATTTGTTTCAGCTGGAAGTGAGAGAGGGGGCGCTGATCCAGCAGTTACGATGGAAAGAACTGGAACGCTGGACTGGAACACCGACTTTCTTTCAATGACATTTTGCATCTCACCAGTCTGTCAGTGTCCTCACAAGTCCAGCAATGCCTCCTTTTCTGAGAATACTGGAAATATATCAGGTACTGTAAGAGGAGAGAGAAGAAGGAACATCCTCTCCATGGACATGCAACTTCCGTTGGACAACAGACGAACAGATGGCCCGGCTCATCACCTGGCTGAGCCAAGAGCGAATGGACAGACAATGATGACGAAGAGATGAGATGGTCCCCCTCTCCATGTCCCAGAGAGAGAGTTGGCATTGATTTTAGCATGATGGCACACGACTGGTCAGCCACTTGGATACGAGTGGTTTCCCCTGTGCTGAGAAGAGAGAGTGCAAGGCGGAATGAACGGGCAGAAAAGAGAATAAGGTAAATAGGGTAAATATGTGGAATGGGAGTGAATAAATACATTTTGTATTTCACGCACTGTGTTTACATAAATGTGTAAACACAGGTTTGAATGTCAATGAAACATTACTTATTTCATTACTTAGTTGAGAGTTTCACCAACAGTAAACAATAAAAAAACAATGTAAAATGCACATCATTTTGTACTAGACATTACCTGGAAGCAAGAGCCTTCAGAACAAGTTCTTACTTTTCTGGAGGGACAAAAATACACATTGAGTGAAGTATTATTAACCTGCAGATCATTTGAAAGGCCATATATAAACTACAATATGAGAATACAACAATTTGCAGACCAAATAAACAACAGCTGTTCTTTTCAGGATACCTCAAAGAAAGGAAAAAGAAAGTCTATCTCAAATCATCATCATCATTATAAAGCCATTAGAAAGACTCAAAAATTGATCAAATAAAGACTTGGGTAAATAGAGAGGAGTCATGTACCTATTAAACACCACTACACTTACATGGTATTCATCAGAAAGAAAAACAAATGTATACATTGAAACCAAAGTGGATTTGTTTTTTCTTCCTTTTAAAAAACCCTCTAGTTATAATACTTAAATCTTCTTTGCCAGAATGGCAAGCAGAAAAGGGTAGGAGGTATGAAACAGAGCAGGTTTTAATCACATAAATACACATGTATAATTCTGAATTATTCATCATGTTATGACAGCCTCTGTGTCTCTGCTATTTATAGTGGTTTCTATAAGCCCACCAGGAGTCTTGATCAGCTACTTCATCATCCACACCTGAAGCAGACTCTATTAATATGTTGTATTCACTCTCACTGACCCTAATTGATATTGATGGCATGTGGTTTTGACATGTTCTTTGATTTGACCTGGCACCTTTCAGTGGCTCTACCACATACTCTGTATTCTGGATTATTATATCCAATTCATATACATTACATTTCTGAAGGAGGCAAAATATACTCTTATACATTCAACATAAGCAATATTTTTTATACTGACACAGAATCAAATAACTGTGTTATTTGGAGTGCCAAATCCACTGAGAAAAAACTCTGCGGCTCTACACAGACTAGCTTTTGTTTAGGAGTTAGTAAAGACTGAACCACAACTAAAGGAACAGACACACAACTCATATGGGATGCTGTTATATTACTGACAGTTTTTTTTGATACATGTTAACTATATCTACAAGCCAGTGATAATAATACCTCTGTATTGTGTTTTTGAAGGTCTGCATTTGAGATTCTCTGCCCCTTGGTGGTCTAACATCTCATATACTTTATGAACTTTACCATATCAACCTTGCCCCTGCAGAAGAATATATGTTATAACAGGTGCGTGCAACAGCAACTCCATTTCCACACTTGCTTTGTATGTGAATGGATTACTGAGAATGGGCTCAGAGTGTGATCTAACAGACTTTAAAAAGGTGTGACTGTGGGTGCCAGGAGCACAGGTTTCACCATCACTGTGATTGAAGAGTCAGTGTTTGTAGAAACATAAGGTTGTAAGTGTGAGCTGTAACCTACACGTACTTCTCTGCATTTCATCTAAAGATATTTATCTCAGGATTGAAGTAAGGTTAGGTGTTTTTTTACCTTCTTCTTGGCCTGTAATAACTCCTGATAGGCACTGGAACGGATGAAACGACTGTAAGAATCACTCTTCATCAATTTGTAGATGTGTTCCTGTTGTAAAAAATGTAACATGAAAATAATGCATAAAAACATCAGATATGGGTTTTTAGTTATTGTTAAATATAATTAATAAAATGCAATATTTCACTGACCACCCAAACAGAACTGTGATTTATTCATTGCCAGAAGACTTTAAAGATGTTGCTGTTGTATCAGTTGATCCAGACAAAAAGTTTAATTTTTTATGCTTATCTATTGTTTAGAACCCATATATGAACCATTACAGAGGTTAGCTAGATGCATTTGTATTGTTTGCTATTGAATCACACACCTGTGCATCCTCAAAGGCGTAGCGTCCAGGGTCTTTGACATTCTGGGTGGTTTTGTCGTAGCTCTTGGAGTCAACATTGATGGCACTGGGCGCTCCAGGGGCCAGAAACTCCTGCCAGATCTCCTGAACTCGAGTTGGAACTTCTCTGATGGGACGCTTCTTTAGTTCCTGGACTGCTAGCCAGAACCTACAGACCAAACACAACAGTAAAAGATAGTATCCTATTAGTGTAGATAGTTTGATACAGTAGCTCTGGATCGCAAACTTGAAGTTGGCACAGGTAAGAGGAAGTGATATAGAACAGACAGTTGCACAATAATTAACAATGATGAATAAAGTATAAGATCTGCACTGGTGTCATTTCTGAAGTGTCCATTTGGAGTTGGTCATTGGTTCATTTTTCAAAGAAGTCAAACTCATCAAACATGTAAGGATCAAGACCATGAACAACTTAGCTCTATGTGAACCACAGGTTTCATGTTATGCATAAATAAAAACCCTGTAGCACAAGAGAAGTAAGACTACATGTTAAGAAATATGTGGATGTAACTGAAACAGGAATTTTTTTTATTTGGTACCTTACTTAGGAGCACTTCAGCAGAAACACATTTTAAACAGTGAGCAGTTACAGCATCATATCATAAGTTACATTTAAAAAAGTTAAGGTTAATAAGGTTAATAGTCCATAGTGTGTGCTTCTCGGAAGTTTTAATATTACATACATACGTACATTCAATTATAGCCAAGTTAAAACACTCAACTGACTGAGGTACTTAATTATGATTTAATTAGACAGACTACATTATCAGCTTTGGACAGTACAGACATGTACCATCAGAGGGAGCACAGGAGCCATCCTGCACAGTGGTTACACTACTCATTAACATGTGTTTGGTCGTGTGTATCTGTGTGCATATGTCCATTTGTGTATCTGTCTACAGCTAATCTCGCATACTACTGGACCCATCAGCTTAATATTTTTTGTGCACATTTATGACTGTATACTCAAGGACCTCTCGTGGTTCCAGTGATTCACAATTGCTGAAAAACCTGTTTTATAATGTGTTTTCATACTGCCATTGACTGCTGACTCCTCACTCCTCTTAACTGGCTGTTTGGGGCCACAAGTGATCAGCAACTACTGCACAAGGTATTTCCGGCAATTGACTAGGCTGAAAGCAAGTCTGTTGCAGGCCACATTTTGGCCTTTGTCACGGCTCAAAAACTGACATCCATAAAAAGGTTTGGTCTTATCTTTAACAAGAGCATCTGCAGTTTAATTCCATACCCAATTATTTATGATCCCCTAAAGTTATATACAATGAATGAATAAATCCCCATTTTTGTTACCTTCACCGCCATCTTGACTGTAAAATAACTGAGTGAGATTCAACTCTTCTTTGTTTGGGAAGGGGGAGGGAGGGGTTTCATTTTCTATAATGTGTTACAACAAAATCTTAAGATAAATAAATAAATAAGTTTGGACATATCGTCCCATTTATTGTTACCTTATAAGTTTATACAGTTAGAGAAACCCAGGAGGAAGCTCAATTACAATACCATTACACTATGCTATGCATCTTAAAGAAAACTGAGACTGTACATGCCCCCAGACACACCTGGTGGAGATCTGCACTTTACTGAGTGCACTCTTCTAGTATTTAGTGATTTCCATGCACCTTTGAAACTGCAGTATTCCTGTTACCATAAATAAACAGATTAATGTAATATTCCACCTGTGTTATTTCTACCCACGCCTACAATTGTGCCTATGTTAAAAAAAAGCTACATCCACCAGCTATCCTCACTTTGACAAAACAATATTAGAGCAGGTAACTTCTTATAGATGGAAAGTACCAATGATCCTATCATCTGTAATAGTCAGTCAATGATGTTGTTGCCACGGGTATGTACCCATAATTCAGTGACTCTGACATCATCAGAGAATCACAAAAAACTGGCCATATAGGCATGTACATAAATTCATGTATATAATGTATGTATCTATGAGTGTTTCATCCTCCACAGTCTCTCATGTGTGCCTTTGTGTCTGTGTGTGTGCTTGTATTAATCACGTTGTGGCAACAAACATCTTTTCTCACAGTCACATTGTTTGGACCCATGTGAGAACAAAAAGCTGCCCCCCATGAAGATTAACCATTGATTTTAGGCTTAAGATTTGGTTTATGGTTGAGGTTACAATTCACTTCAAGTAGGAATTGGATTTGCAATATGTAGTAATTATGGTTTGAAACTATAATCCAAATCAAAACAAATGATTGGATCCTGACAGGTAGCAGTGGAAAGTAATTGAGTCCATTAACTCAAGTACCTCAGGTACTTTAGTATTTTAATTTTAAACTTATTTTTACTTCTACTCCATTAAATTTCAGAATCAAATGTATTTTTTATTCCACTACATTTATTTGACTGCTTGTTGCTTTGCAGATTAACATTTTACACATTAAACACATGACAATCTCAAAAAACATGATGAATTGTTAAAGATTAAACTACCTGATGTTTGTAAATTGGTGAATCTGGGCTCCACTTCAATCAGCTAAGACATTAAAATGCTGCTTCAATAATAATTATCAAATTATCAAATAATATAGGAAACACTCCAAAAGGGATCATTCGCCATGATGAAACTATAAGTACATTTTGCTGACAATACATTTGTACTTTAATTGTGCTCAACTTTACTATAATTGCCATTAATTACTGGTGATACAGTATCTTTACATTGCTGTATTACTACTTTTACTTAAGTAAAGGATGTGAATACTCCTTTCACCACTGACAAGACTTTGAATTGTATAATTAACATTACATGACAACAATATCTATCACTGTTTTCTGTTTTCTGTTTCCTGGTATGATGCTGTTTGTTTACATCACTGTGCTGTAAACATGGCAGTAAAACAGCAAGTATTTTGTGTGTTCATCTTGGTGTATAGAAAGTGTATTTCATTGCGTACCTGAGATTCTCTGAGCTGAACTCAGACTCCAGGAACTTTAGGAACTGCTCTCTGCCCACAGGATCTTTGAGAACCTCATCAATGCCAAAAGCCCACCTCTTTACCCTCTGCTGGCCTGGCTCCTTACTGGGGGAAGACAACCACAAATGCAAACATTATCATTTCACAGATGTAGTATGTGTGCAACATAAAAATATATCCATACTGCTCTTTGCCTGGAGACATGTACCCACCTAGCTTCAAGCTCCCAGAGTGTGGTGTCATCTGAGATCCATGGGTTGGATGGATCTGGAGATGTGAGGAAGGGGTCGTATTCAACGTACTGCTCTGTGTAGCCCAGCAAACTATGGTGAGACAAAATACAACTGAGGACATGTGCTCTGCACCTTTATGTGAATTATTATGAGCGGGTTGTTTTTTGGAAGCTTTAATCAACAATAGGAGAAGTGAAATCCTGTTGGGATCCAATACTTTAAATTAAAATGAAAGGTAGAGTCTGACAGGAGGAATCGACCCTGCTTTTGGACACAAGGATAGAGAACTCTCCACTTAGTTCACTTCTTCTCTTTTCAGCCTGCCATCTAGTATCTGGCACCGTTGATGCCCACTGAAGGCATTGTCTGGGCCCAATCAGTCCTCAAGGTCATTGGAGCTCTTAATTCCACACCGTGTTAGGCTGTTTAAATGCTCAATAAACAAATCAATGGCTAAACTGAATGAAGACGCAAAGAGCATTGCTCACCTCTCTGCCACTTTGGACATTTTCAGTCGATGCCTGTCTAATTGCAATTGCCAAAAGGTGATCTGAAACCATAGCAGGGAACAATAAGCACACATCTGTCATCATGAATTCACAAAAATGTTGGTTTGCATGCATATACAAGTACCGACTGCATGATATTTTCCTTTTTTGACTTCAAATGTGCACTTTAAACTTTGTACTACATTGTACTTAGTAATGTATGAATCATAATTTAATAATTGAAAACAGATGAAAAATATAAAATACAAATACAATTTTGATTGCTAGCATTGATCTTTAGTGGTAGTGCGCCACCTGCAGGTCTGACCTGTTCTTGCAGTTCTTCTTCTGTAGGTTGCTTGGCCTCTGGGGCAGGGGTATGGGTTGGGCTGTGGGTACGGATATCATTCTGCAGCCCATACACAGACTGAGACAACGACAAAAAAAATAAAGATAAAATAAAACTCTCAATTGTAGTAGCCTTGCAGCAGATGACAAGCACAGGGAGGAACAATAAACTTGTCTATTCATGTGTGTGTTACAATGTTATCAACCTTGACCTTAAAAGAAAGGCGTATGAGTGGGAGGATGTAGTGTACCTTTCTGGTTTTGTGGGGGTTTTTCATTCTGGAGGACTTCTTTATGTCGACTTCTGTTGTATTCACACATCCAGGCTGGGAGTGAGAGTGAGAAAAAATTCATAAAATCATTAGTTAATTTGTCGTTTCAACTCTTTTGATTTTAGCTGCTTTGCCCTCTAGGATGACAACACAAAAATGGTAAAGGTGCGATTTTGCCACCATTATAATGGTTTCAGCTAGTTAAATCCAATATGCTTTGCTGTGGTGTAGAGTGATTCAGCGAAGTCTGCAGGACAATGTGTCAGATGCTGGTTTAATTAAACATGGAATGTGCCAATTCTAGCAAAACAAGTAAACCAGCGGGAAATCAGAGTCTTAGCGTGCAAATTCTGGCTGATTGAACAAGTGGTCTAATCTAGGTCTCTTCCAGAAGAACAGAGCTAAGTAGCTTGACGGCGTCACTGTGAAATTTGAATTAATATTGATTATGTTGCTCCAAGGACGCATAAATTGAACTTGTTATTTTCCAATTAAGCATGGAGCTGTGGCTTTTGGAGAAATACAGCAGAGGAGACCCTTCAACCTCAGGGGGAAACTAAATGCTAATGCTAAGCAAGGGTGTATGAACAAGGTAAAGAGCAGCAGTGAGGCTGATGTGTTGTGACAGTTATTGATGTGGCATTTCATGTGTACGATGGGGGATTTACAGTGTGTTCACCTCTTTACACTATTCACATGCCACAGGAATCAAGTATAACTCATATATAAACGACATAATTGATAATGTGCTTGTAACCGCATAACATTTTCAAAACACTGTTTCTTTATCACATTTCACATTGCCTGTGAAATGTGTGGGACAGATTGAAACAACCCAGAGAGCATAAACGATTAACTGTCTGTATCCATGCAATTATTCTTTTGACTGAGTGTGGTCAGTGTGAAATCATTTTTTCAATATTATTCACTTTTGCCAGAACAATTAAGATGATGTTGATAATGTCAGCAATGATATCAGTAAAAGCCAAGACGACGATGACGACAACATCATTTCACTCACCACTGGTCTGTGCACATCCCAGAATGCTCTTTCCTGACTGTCGAGAATTTTCCTCTCAATTTTGTCTCTTTTCTTGTCCACTCTGATGGGGGAAAAAAAAAGGAGTTCAGCGCATGTAGCTTATTCAAACCCACATGATCCATTTAGTCCATCACATGTTTAATGTACTGTTCATCTGTGAACTTGCGAGCTGGACATTACTGCGAAGTTCTCATGAACGCTAAGTTTAATCATGTCATAATGAGGGTGTAAGAGGACTCACTCATAATTGCTCAATGCGTGTGTGGTTCTTAAAGAAACCTACTTCGCTTGTGCTTCTGCTTGCATAAAAATGAACTCCCATTTCCTGGCGAAAGCTCTCTGTAGCCTTGCTAAGCTCTCCTGCAAGTAAAAAAAACAAAAAACAAAAAAGGCTTTTGAGGTATCTGGGCTGATTATATTTACTGCACATGCTGTGTACAGTGCATGGCTGGATACCGTCTTTAATGATCCCTGCTCACATACAAAAGGAAAAGACACAGAGCATAACTAGCCAGGTGATTCATTTAATATCTTTGGTGAGGAAACTTACAAATTATGCAGTGATACACAGAAAAAACAAATGGGCTCAGGATCAGTGTAAAGAGAAAGGCAGGAGATAAAGTCTGAGAGCAACAGAACAGATATGTAGAGAGGGGAGTGCTGACACTAAAAGACCTCTTTCACTTACCGCTTCATAGTCTGCAAGCTCCAGACGTGCTTTATTTTGCATTGTTCTTTTGCAGAGGTAAACAGCTGAAAGAGAGAGAGAGACATAGGGATTGGTAATAGAGGGAGAACTGGATTTCAGCTTGGTTTTAACAGCCTTAAGTGGCCCTGCATTTACTCATTTAATCCTCTCAACTGCACATTTAAACTGGCCTGCGAATCACAAAGGTCATTGACTGTGCATGGTGTGTGAGCGTCTGTTACTGCGTGTGCTGTTACTGCGTGTGCTGGTGTGTGCGTGTGTATCTGTATGCTCCTGATTTCATGTCTTCATGTACTGTCATCCCTTTGTTAACTGAACATTATGTGGAAACTTTCTCATTATTGCCATTAGACTGTTTTCATTGAAAGGAATCAATCGCTGTATCTGAGACATTTTAACTCCCTGTAACAGTTGGGATTATTCCCACAGCAAGCATTTTCCTCTCCTAGAACTCAAACAACAAATGAAAGGCCTGCAAGGCTGCGGCTATCCAATTTTGAAACCTTTTTTGGCATTATGAAATTGTTATCTTCGCTCTGCTCCTCTGTAAACAATGAAAAGCACATACCATTAAAACATTCAGTCAAATGTGGATATTTAGCCAACAGGTGCAAGCATACAAACACAGCTCTGCTTTCCTTCACTGTAATCAGTCTGCATCAGTCACAGAACCCAGCTGAGGCAAACGCAATTGACTGAGGTTGGAATACAAAGGAAATCTAATTATATAAAATAGACATAAAATACAAAGAGAGCCATTGCATGTCCACTGCACTATCTGATTCTAAGTGTGGGCCACCATTTGAGTAAAACTAAATGTGACTTTATGTTTGTGTCTACCATTCAGCTACTGCAGTTGCATCATTTGTGTTTCATCTTTTGAACTTTTGGTGACATTATGAGTAATAACATATGTATTGGATAAATATGTTTGATGCTCTACAGCATCATTAGCCTCTACAGGACATTTAAATGCACAAAGTCGGAATAAGACTACAACAGAACAGCTATCTCACCATAGTCTGTGTTTTCTGGTTCCCAGCAATTTGATGGCCAAAAGTATGGAGTCTAAAGGGAAAAACAGGTCATTAAGAACCAAAACTAAAATAAACCTTGCATCTTTGACAGACTACAACTAACCACATGATATTTTGAATCAAAGGGCGCACTGTCATTTAGTCACAGCGTTGCATCTGTCACAATAAAACATTTTGTTGTATAATGGGTTCGGCATAATGTCTAAAGCACATAAGCTCCTTTCAGCACTCACTGAGGGCAGAGACCAGCATGAATCTTGCTCCTCCTCAGGCAGCATTGTATGGACTGGCTTCAGATGAGAACTGATTAGATGTAAAGAGCAAAGTGAAGCCTGCCACTAACACAAACAGCCTTAGGCATTGATTTACTTTGGTTAGTTCTATGCAGCACACTTGGGGGAGCTCACTGGGTGGAAAATCACTAAAACTGTCAATCCCACTATTGACATTCAGAATGATGTGTTTTTTTGTTCTTGTTTTATGGACCTGTAAGAATACTTGTACACAGTTAGATAGTGAAATCATTGTTTGAACTCCAGTGTTTTACACAGAGGCACTTTAATGTGTTTCTCAGCCTTTTCTCTAGCCTCTCATCCCATTTATAATAATAATATAATAATAATAAAATTTGTGATGTGTAAAGTGACTTTTGTGCTCACAGCATGGAAGGAAATTTAGACATGTCATATAGAAATGACAATAAACCAACCATTTTTTCTCTATGAAACATACATAAAACATAACAAACACAACAGTTTATCAGTCCTAGACATCTCCTGCAACACTGTCTGTACGACACATGACTCTGGACTCTTGAGAAACGCCAAAATAGTTTTAGTGAGGTGTTGATTCATGATGGTTTTGGAAGATGAAGTTTCTGGTTCTGTTTAATTGTATTGCGTTATACTGACTGGTATAATTTTTTGCAGGACTGTTAGTATAATACAACAACAAAGTATCCCAGCGTTACTATTATCATTCTTACCTGAAACCTATAGAAAGTGCCATCATCTTTGAGAGTGAGGACGTGATCTGAGATGGGGAAGAAGTAACCATGTGCAGCCATCAGAGTTCCTAGGTGAAGAGCCTCCACTGAGGGGAAACACAAACAAAAAGTCCATTTACAACTTGGTTACTCCTGTTCAGTCTGTCGGTTTTCCCATTAATATCGCACGCATGCACACACAACTTTGCTTTTATGCATATAAAACATTCACACATGTATCCCCATGGCTCAGAAAGTTCCACAAGTCCTTCAGAGAACAAGTTTAATTCAACAACCCTGTAGGAAGTTTTAAAGCAGTTCTGTGCTCTGATTGAAACTTTTAGATAAATCTTTAATTCGCATTTTTGAAATCTGAAATTAGCTTTTTATATTTGTGTATGTGCATGTGATTTTGTCAAGAAAGCACTTTAAAATTATATTTACAATCAGCAAGTTATTAGCTTAGATATGTGATCAAATTTCCCCAAAAAATGAAACAAAATGAGGAATACTGTGTATTAGTATTCTAATCAGTTTTCTAATAATAAATCGGTCTTTTCAGGATTAAGGATCAGAGTGATTACTCCCTTCCTTACTGTAATTTAAATTCTAATTGCTTCTCTTTGCAAACACTTTTTATTTAGTTAATACTGAAGCATTAAAAGATAAATCTATTGCACTTTGGGATCTCACTTTTTCATTAAAAGAAGATTCTCTGATTATTCTGCAATCAATAGTTCCTCATCACAGATCGTTGGCCAGTATGTTGGGTTTTTTTTTGTTCCACCAGCTAATTAACTGCATTCACCTTTCATCCCCAGATATAAATTCATCCCTGACAAAATGGCCACAAAGAACACCATGACCTGCATTTAGAGCTGCTACTTTAAAAGACTCAGTTACTGCTTTGACAGAAAGGATAGGCAGGTCTCCATTCCAACCAAACACCACAGCTGGAGGTCTCACTGATTGAGAAGATAAGAAAGAGCTTTATTGATCCTGAAGGAAATTCTTGTGCCATCAGCATGCTCAATGCAACAGAAACACAGGGCACAGAAAGACAAATGCTAGTCAAATCTGAATACTATGCACAATAAATAAAAAATAAAATAAATACAGAGAGAGAATAAAATATTTACACAGTGCAGCTACAGACATGGATGTGACAGTACAAAATAGAACAACAGTGAGGGGGTTGAAAGTGACAATAAAACGAATGAAATGAATGATGGCCACAGTACTGATTAGCCCACCTTCAGCCAGAGAGAGGTGGAACTCATCAGTCAAATCACCTGGTGTTGTGCTTGGTTGGAGTGAAAACCTGCTTCCCTCCGGCACCCCACAGCACACGGTTGACTGTCCCTGATTTAAAACCATCAGATAATGAAAACATGTAATCATCATCAACCGCGTGTCTCGACCGCCAGTAGTTATTCCCTGCTGTGCTCAACTTCTAACCCCTTAATTTTGTCAACACCCATTATTCACATTTAGTGTAATGTGTTGACAGGTTATTGTCACTTTTTAGTCACTTTTCTATTTCCTCTATGTAAATTGATTATTTACTGTATTTTTGGAGTAAAGCACAGAAGAGGCTATAGAAGTTTTTATACACTAAGCTAACAAAGGTTGGAATGTCTGACATTAAATGGGTTATGGATGCTATAACAGCAGCTTACTGTATGCATGCATAAAATATGCACATCTCTGCTCTCCCAATCTCAAACACACACACACACACACACACACACACACACACACACTGGATGTATGTGTGAGAGATAAATATAGATTGGCTTTTCCTTTACCACTGAGTCGACTGTCACAGCACTGAGAGGTCAGGATGCTTATGTGTGCGCGTCAATGTGTGTGCATTCATTAATAAATTATGACTCATAATTTATTTAAACCTGTTTACTTATAAACACACCCCTTCCACCTTATCTCCTGTACTATTTCAGTTTTCAATAATATTACCCCACAAATATATATATATATCATTAACTGTATGTTATATTTTAGTGCGTTATTAAGTTAGAAAGAGAAACAGTAATCTCTGTGCAGTCGGAGAGCTTCACCGTCCAAGAGATACAGAGGAATTTGAACAGAAAGGACAAACATTTTAGCAAAGAGCCACTCATCCGCATACCTTTTTACTTATTATCCATTCAAAAATTTCATTTTCTGGATTGTTACTTCAGACGTGATGAATGTCAGATGAAAGTAAAGTCAACAAAGTATGAAAAATGACGTCTGTGACAGTGCAGTAAGAGACTTGAAGCGCTTGCTGTCTCCTCATCTTCAAGCAGGGGGCTGATCTGTTCCCATTTCGTGTGTAGTGTCTCTGTCACCTGTTTCGGATTGCTCAGACTCTCTGTTACTGTTCAAGTGAAGCTGATGGTTTTTCTGATGACAGTTTAAGGATTGATGTTGAATATTATCCACACACACAGTCAGAGATACAACTGTTTCTAAATCCCCCAAAACAAACCTTTTGACACTGGATTTCCTTCATGGTCTGTTGTTTTGCTTGGTCAAGTAAAGCTGAACAGTAAATACTATTTTTTTAATTATGTGGTATAAACATTTTATTTCTTTCATTAACAAATCCAATGTATACAGTATGGTTTGCAGGAAATCTGAAAATGCTAAATGGGACTAATGTGATGGGAGTTTCCATGAGATAAAGATTGTTTTGTTGTGGTTTTTCTAGTAGGTCTATAAAGATCAGTTATTGGTACCAAGGGAGCCTCTGGCATCCATTTAACATATTGCAGGTTTTTTTTCTATAAGCTTTATAGCTGAGTAAACCTTGGACTGGAATTAGTCAAGTTGTCAAGAAAGGCCGGCCTCAGAGTCCGGGGGGAAAACACCCTTTGATTTCATCATATTACCAGCTCTGTGCCAAAAACCCAGCAGTTTGGAGCTCTGCCAAGTGGAGTGTGGGAGTATTCCAGCTGAGCTTTATCTAAAGACAAGTGACGAGATTCTGTATTTGTAGCTATATTTTGATTATTATTGTTTGCAGTATACAGTATGCACTGATTGAAGATGCTGAAGTGATAAAGACTCTTTGTTTTAATTGTGTAGGAGGAGGAGATAGTTGATTCAGACAAATACCTGAGTGTGTAACTGAACTATGGAGAGGACTGGTGAGAGAATATTGACACTATTTCATAAATCTGTGCTTCTCCTTTGAAGGAAGTTAGAAGCTTTTATACATCTGTATGCAGTGGTAGCAGTGTAAAGAGGGGTGATCTCAGGAGGCTGAAAAAGATCATCTGAAGTGCTCCACTACAGGAGTGACTCTTGAATCTGATGAGGAGGAGGTTTAAAGAAGGGTAGAGGAAAAGACCAGAACCATTATACAGAATATATGCACCCTCTCCAATCTGTTCTGATGAGCTACATGTCCTCCCTCAGAGATCATTTTACTGTTCCCTGAGCAGATTAGGTGCTCTTTCATATGCAATTCACACCCTAAATAACACATGGGTACACACTCACTGACAGCTTGACTGGCTTACTGTTGTTTACCTTTTATATGTTGTTCTGGTCTAGTGAATTTAGCTATTGCATGTATCTTGTGTTGTTTAGTGATGTCAAATGTTTAGATTTTTGTTGACAACAGTGTATATAACATATATGTGTGTATGTATGCATTGTATTTGGGACAGTTTTTGCTTTTGATTTGGCTTTTATTTGATCTGATTTCTGAAATGCTGAGGCCGCAATCTAAAAGAATAAAAATAAATTATTATTCTTACTGAGTTATTATGATATTTACATTATAATGTGATGTTATCATTATCCCGGCATTAGTGAATATTTGATCTATAGTGTATGGATGGACCCAGTGTACATCTAAGAGCTTTATAGTGCCATTGGATATATTTATTTTAATCATGATATGATCTTATTGATACCCCTGCAGGGATTTATTTTCAAGCAGGTTAGAGGTCAGAAGATCTGCAGACCAGTGACGCAGGACCTGGGTTTCACTACCCTTCTGGCATAATCAAAATGATAATACTGCAAAGCTAATTCATACTGTAAGTGATTCTGTGAATGAATCAGCCCATAGACCATTAACCCTTTGAACCTTAGACTATTTTTTCTCAGTTTCACATCTCTTCATTTACAGGCTTAGGCCATAATTACTACAAATCTTAGCTAGACAAGCATATATTGATAGTGTAAAGCAAAAAAGAGGTACATTTTCATTGATTTTGTCACTTCTGTTGTTTTTCTTTTTTCATTAGATGAATATATTTTGAGATTTTCCCTCCAGGGTTCCCATCATGCCTTGGGTAATGCAAACAGGAAGTATAATGTTGGCAGTTAGCTGTGGGCTACATCTGAGCCCTGTTTTTTGTTTTAGTGAATCATTGTCATGGAAAGACCTTCTGAACTAGCTGCTAGCAGTTCCTGTTTGCTCTGTATAGATGGCAACCAACTGGGATTACTTTTTTTAACTGGAGAAGATTTTATTTGATGATTATGAAGTTAAATGGAGCATATTTTTTGCACGATTTTTAAGTGGACTTATGGACATTTAACCTTGATAAAACGGGAATACTGAAAACACTGGTAAGTCATGCTGATTCCATCACTATTTGTATACATTTGTTTTTTCCAATTTAAATTATGAATTTTGGGAAGAAATTCAAAGTGGAGCAGATCGTTGGTCAGGTTTGAGATTCTTGATGTATGACTGTAATGTTTAAATGTATAGTTTAAGGATTATTGTGTCCTCACCAAACAGTAAGGATGTCATGTCAACCTGTGGCTGTCTGGATTAGTGTGCACGCTAATGAGTGATGTCTGAGCATCTTAAGTGTGCTACGCAGTTAATTCCAAAAGCTCCCAATCAATGAATGATAATGATCTGTGATGGTCAAATTTGTAATGAAGGTATTTTGGAGTTGGAAGTGCAAAACCTACACCAAAATCATCTAAACTTTTGAGAAGAATAAGACAAGAATTTCGTCGGCTATTATGCAGTGTCGAATGAAAATAGGATTGGCGAAGACAGATATTGCAAAATAGGATGATAATGAGTTCATTTGGAGTTCACTTTGATTTGAGTGGATTTGCCTTTACATAATAAACATGCTGCTTTCATGCTGTGAGCCAAATTTATTGCATATCAGTTTGCTGTGTTTGTCAGCCCCACCAGGAGTTGTTCTGTGCTAATGTCAAGTTTTGCCCAGCACTTCATTCACCACCGCAAAGCAATTGACAGGATGCTTTGTGTCTGTTTGCAAAAAAAGAGCACAGATAAAAAAAAAAAAAAAGCTTTGAAGGACACAAAACATCTGCTGGTTGACATGCTTTCACATTCTTCACTGGTATAAAATTGCAGTTTTTTTTTTAACAATTATGATTAAAAAAGAGTGCTGTTGTGGAATAATTGCAGATGACACAAAAAGTAACAGTATAAATGAACATTTCCTTGAGGAACTGACATATATGATATTGCCTCAGTAATTGTGCAACAAAATGACATAAAGACAAGCATTATTGCCCCATTCGCCCTGTTTAGCATGTTAAGCAGAAATGATTTGACAGGCTTTTTTGTTGTTGATTATTAATCATTCTATGTTGCATATTAGAGGCGCCATGATACAGATCTATTAATGATCAAAGTGCTGTCTGAGGCATGGGGAAAAGCATCGTCTCTTGGACATTTTAAATGTTTGAAACCATGTTCTGCCATAATAATGCAAATGAAAAGGGAAAAAAAGAAAAGAAAAAAGAAAAGAAAAGAAAAGCACAGGAACAGTCAGCCTGTCCACTAGTTCATCTGACAGTAAACATTGCAGAGGTGTCTAATCATGATCTGGGGCCTGTACTACGAAGCAAGTTCAACATATCCAGGATATCTTTTCGTTAGCTGGCTTCACTGAGCCTAATGTGGGCCGTCCAGATAACCATTACTAGGAAGCTGGCTATCAACTAGGTCTCAACTCTGGGTTTTCCTGTCCAGCTATGAGCATGTTCAGAGATTGAAAGATGTTCATGTTGAAAGAGGCGGGGTTGTTCATTATGAGCGACATTATCAGAACCATGAATGAAGTACTTCATATAATATGAGATGAAACAGTGATACCAAGTACCTACAGAACACTTCTGTTTTAGGGACAGAAAAAAGTCATATTCAACAAAATGAAATGTAAACAAGCCTGTAATCATACAATATAATAAGAAGATGTAGAAACACTAGAGCTAATTTTCAAATATTAAAAGTAGGCTAAGGCTTAAAATAAATGTAGGAAATATCATATATGACTTGTGTTTAGAGTGAGCATTTTTTGCTATTTAGTTGGATGATGAAGAAACCATCTGAACATGTCATATAAAAAAAACTTAAAAGTAATGCCAGACTGTTTCTGCTGCTGAAGCAAAGACTGGAAATGTAGTTAATGACTGATGAGTCTATCTGACTGAAATGTGGCATTTATAATCATGGGAGCCAATTAACAGTGTGTGGATTATTTTTCTGATAAAAGACAATTTTTTGTTTTTATTTCCAGTTATCATCACACAGTTGTCTCATGTTATTCTGAGCTGCAGTGGAATCAGAGTGTAAAATCATCCACACTGTCAGACATCACTCCGGGGATAAAATAAACTTTGCACAATTAAAATGCAGCTAAAACCATTATGTGTTTAGTGTCGTAAACGATCTCTCCGTCTGTTAGGAGCTCTGTTTTAAAGCTAGACTGGAAATAGAAAGCCTGGAACAATAAAATGTTTCTACTGACCAATAAAAATATATATTGCTCTTTTTTAAATTGTCCCTTTATTGTAAACTCAGGACTTTTGTCCATGTCAGGATCCAGTAGGAATGATGACTCTTTTTTTCCAGTGATCTGATTGGTCAGTGGTCAGGGTGTTGACAAGTTGTGATCCAGTGCTCCGTAGAGCATAAGTTGCCACGGCGATGTACCTCAGTAAGAAGTGAACCACCATCAGAACCCTGAAAACCCAGAATTAAATCTGAACTTCCCTTGCTAACCCCAAATCCTGCTTTGTAGCACAGGCCACTCATTGCTTCTTAGTGCCCTTAAACACACACACATATGTGCAGAAAGGCTTTCTGCTTATATAAAAACCTTCATGATGCAAACATGCTCAATAACTTGCAAAAAAAACTTGCATACAAATGAAACAAGACACAAAGGAATTGTGAGCTGATGAGTCAGCTAAGTAAACAATTGATTATGTCACTATTGTGAACCTGCTTTCACAATACTGAGGCGCACACGACAGCATACAGACACTGGAATGCACACACGTACACACTCAAATAGACAAGTGCTGTATAGTAAACACACACCTACAGTACACAAACAACACACACCCACTTACAATTCAGAGAAAAAAAGACTTTTCACATTGTTAGCTACACTTTTTTTAATCACTGGAGGAGGAGAGTGGTAATCTTTAATGCAACCAAGCAACCAGTTTTAACTTTCCATATTTATCACAGTTCAACCTACCCACTCTTGAGTCATTTAATGAGCAATGAGGGGATCAACTAATGATCTGGCAACTCCCTCAAGACAGTCTAGTTCTACTTCATCACACCGGAATAAAATAAGAATAATAAGAAAGAAAAAAGGAAGAATAATGACAAGAATTGCAGTGTCTGCTGTAGCTCAAGGACACAGAAAGACAGATCAAAGAAAAATGCAGAACTGGGGTCTTTTACATACAGCAATCTAACAGAGGCATGTAGGTGTTTCTTTTGACAGACTAATGAAAGTTATACAATTTCTGATCAGCACTTCTCCTCTCATCTTGCCCCGAAAACCTCCAGCAAGCTTGTTACTCTACAGAATAAACAGCTGTAACAATGATGAACAAACAAATCTTTAACACCGAATCTTGCAAATGCACCGCCATTGTCACTGAGTGCATCTGTAGCTTTTATCAGTGGCGCTGCCCTCACTAATGACTGACAGCATCATAGTCAGAATCAGTGCAGAATGTCGCAGCAGTATGATCACTGATGTATTTGCTTAGATTAGAAATCAAGTGAACAAACAACAGTTACAGTACTCAAAATCTTTAAACTGAGCTGAAGAAAAATATTTGAATCAGCGGTGATTTGTAATTTCGACCTATATTACCTTGATCTTCAATGTCCAGATTCTTGATCATCCACTGTACAATATCAGAACCTGCAACGAGAGAAATCTCATTAATATGAATCACTGAAATATAGCTAATATATTCACAGCGTGGTGAAATACCTTTTTGCATATAGATGCAAACGAAAGCAAAAACAATGACACTCTTAACCCTACCCACCTTCCCTCATCATCACAGTGCATACCAATTCCTCTCGCTTTGCACGATGTGGGTGGGTAATAGGTCATCCATTACCAAATATTCTTTTCTGACACCCTCTCCAAGCCAGCTCTCCTTGGCTATAGTCCATTAATATAAATGACCAGAGAGGTACAGTGGCATAATGAAGCATCCATTGTATACAATAACACCACAATTTGTCTGACTCAGTCACAGCACAGGCATTGCAATTGCAATTGTTTCATTTAATAAGTCACTGCATCACATTGGACATTTCCAACTGTCAGGAACAAAAACAAAGATATAAACAGGTCAGAATATGGCCCGAGAGGAGAGGAGAGCAGAGGAGAGGAGAGGAGAGAAATGCATAAATGTAAAACTGACCAGAAGATGCTGTATGTGTATCTTTTTTTAAACAGATGATACAACCTGTAAAGGTCTAGAGATGACTTGTATATCCCTTTTTCCATTTTCCTAGAATGCACATCAAACTTTTTATGTGATGAATACCATTTTGCAATTCATCATCTCCATCTGAGTATGCGACTGAATCATTTTCACATCTCAGAACAACATAACAGAACCCTCTACCCCTGGGCATTTTCACACCTCTCCACAACATGTGACTTTGGCACTTTGGCTAAATATATATTTTCCAGGCTATTATTAATGTCTGTCATGCTGACAGGTGAAGGTGTGTTGAGGAGATGAGAGCCACAGAAGGCAGAAAAAAGGTGTGAAATGGAGACATGAGGGAATTCACGCAGTGAGTCAATCAGTCCCTGTGGCTGTCTCTCTGTCCATCATGCTATATATGTCTGTCTGTGTTTTGTCTCTTCATTTCTCTTTCAATGCACCCCCTTGCTTTTTGGCGCCCCCATAACCAGATGATATTTTCCACGGATTAACATCATTAGTACAACCCCATTTTCACACTATCAGAGTTGACCCACTTTCTAAGAGAGAGCTTAAATGAGATGTATAAGGTAATCCTCTAACAAGGCTGTTCCCTGAATTGATTAATATCATGCCCATAGATTGGGCTGTACATATTTGTGTGTGTATATGTGTGTGTGGGCGCAAGCATGTGCTTAATAACATAATACAGAGTGATAAGAGATAAGCTCAACCTTTAATGAACCTGATGATGGCAAAAATTGGATAATCACAGCAGCAAATAGTATCAGGATACAGTACATGCATAGCTGAAAAATAAAACTTGAAAATGTACAAGAAGAAATGATAAAAGGAGGAATATATGAAAATGGATATTGGATTTAAAAGTGGTGAAACTTGCAGAACTAAAATCAAATGTACCTTTAATATGCACACAACAAAATGTGAAAACAGCATAACAGTATCAATATGCATAAGCAATGCTTGGCAAAACAGAAACTTAAAGGTACCCTGTGGAGTTTCAGACCTCTAGTCGCTGCTTAGGAGTGGTGTTGTTATGAGTGGGTCCTGTTTGTATTGTGCACACGCACCAGGGTGCACATGCATGTGTGCATGCACACGGTTACGTAATACATATCCCTGCCAATGGTTTCACACTATTCCACCGCTCTACAGGTGGCTGTAGAGCAGCACCAGCAAAGGCAGGAAAGAAGAAGACACACTAGTAAACACTGATGTAAACAATACTTACTTCAAAAATCGGTTTTGCAAATGTTATATGAGGAAGAAAATGTATTCAACATGTTTGTTAGTCCTAAATGACACACACAGTGTGTTTTGGTGAGTAACACAAGAAAACATTGTTTACAAGAAAACTCCACAGGTACCTACAAAAAAATATGAGGGAACTGTGTGAAATTTTAGAATAAACTGTAAATAGTTCTTGCAAAAATTATAAAAATCTCTGTGACACTCGCATGAATATAGAAAACAAACTGAGAGAGCAGTGAAGATGTTTCTAAACTGTGACTTTAGAGAAAGGAAACACAAGGATACTTAACACACAATACCACAAATACACAGTGACAACACACACAAAGGAGACATATGTACACACATGCATGCACATACTGCTCTTTGGAACATGTATTTAATAGTACAAATATATTTTATTCTGTTATTTGTATATAATCTTAAAAATATGTGGCTGACAAATACAGATTGTGTATGTAATTTGAATTTTGATAACATTCACCAGTGTGAATGCTGACATCTTTATCTTCCTGTACCAGTAAAAGAAGGCAAAGACAGGTCTAATACATATTGTAGAACTATATTGAGTACAGAGACTATACCAGTTCTGTCACCTGTTTGGAAGCAAGTGGTGTTACTGTAACAAGTGAACAAATGATAAGTAAATGAATCTGTGTATTTTACCAAGTGGTGCAGAGGAAATAAACACATTACAGCAACCTGAGGTTACATCCCCAGCTGTGGTGCTCACAGCTTGGCCAAGTGCTACAATAAGCACAAGTGTCAGTGTTCACAGAGGGGGAGCTGTAAAGGGACTGTGTCCTTGTTGCAGCCTTAAGGAGTATTTATAGTAGGTCGCTCAACACTTCTGTGTTGTTTGACAGAAATTATGTATTTTCAACAGAAAAAAAGTGTCACTCAACACTTTCTTTTCATGTGATGCACCTGGAGAATTTTGTTATATTGCAGACACCATCATATTTTGCTCTGCAGTGTGATTGAGTATTGGTATTAATATTGCCAAGTAGATTGTAGTTTTCACTGAACTTCCTTATTGATATTTTGGTCTGTAACTAAAGATAACCTGTAACATCCTCGTTTAATTAGTTTAGCAAGCTTGCTGAAGCATAAATTGAAAACTCTTTAATTTCTGTTGAGCAACACTTACCATAAATCAGCCTTTAGAAACTGCCAAAGGAGTGGTGTTCAGGGGGGATAACATCAAGCCTGAGCATTACATTCTTGGAGGAAAAAATCAAAAGCACTGCATATTGATACTATTTTTGCTCTATGATGATGCAACCTTGACAGACACTGCACACATTTTGACAAAATATATTGTAATGATTATGTGTAGTTTTTAGACATATAGATGAACTATAATGTATAGCAGGTACTATAGATATAGGTAATGTACTGTATATAGGGTTGGTGCAAAAAAGAGCTATAAATACAAGCCATCTGTTGCAATTATGCCACGTTCCAGCAAACACAACCAGTGTAGATCTTTGCAAGTTATACTGATTTTATAACATCTGACAAACATGAAAAACGTGATGGATACAAACTTAATTTGTTTAGCTATATTTAAAATCAATTTTCTTATCTAATCATCGATGAATATAGATTGTAAACAATTACAAACACACACTAACACTAGTGTAGTAGCCTTGGCATTGTGTACAACAGGAGAAAACAGGAAAGCCCAAGGCCGAGGCTCTGGAGACATCAGCTGCTCTATATATGGCCAAAGCATTTGTTGTCACTAACACAAAGCCACAGTTTAAATTTATCCATGTGTGGATTCATAAGTGGGTGCTCATGCCAATTTTTTTTCTCTTTCTTTTTTTTTTTTTTTTTTTTTCAAATCTGTGTGCCATCTTGGCCATCCATGTCAAGAGGGCCTGGACATGTCACTAGTTGTGACAAGCCAAGCATGGGCCTTTTTTTAGCAGTGAAGACCAGTGGTGGCTCTGGCATTGTCGCTGCCTTGAGGCAAAATTGCACAAAAAGGAGGCTTGTGCACAATTTGCAGGAACAGGCACTTATAGGAGTGTTAGATTAAAGGGTTGGAATATTAATTTATCACTAAACAGACCACTACTACTAATGTAGAAGTAATAGGAGGCCTTTATACATCCTTTATATTATAATGGGATTTTAATCCTGTATTGATCTGTAGCTGATAGATAAGCATAAAATAGGTCCAACTTTTATTCGTTGAGATATGCTTTTAATTTGAGTGTCAAGTACAGATGTATGACACCCTTTTGTTTAATGGGACTAGTGAAAGTGCAGTATTGACTACTACCAGCATTGAATGAAGTCTATATTACAGTGCATTGTTTATTTTTTTTCATCCACATGTGAACTAAATATAACAGTAAGGATGGCTTCACGCCTCTTAGAGTTGCATGTAGTGTTAAACTGAACTCATCTCTTATGGAGTATCACTTCAATGTAGATTCTTATCTATTCGGTTGCACAGCTCGAAAATCCAATGTGATCCTCTTGACATTCTGGCACTGCTGGTGTAAAATGCAAAACGGACAACTCTCTAAATACTTTCAGTGTTTTGTTTGGCAAGAACAGAGTACTAGTCGGGTACTTAGTGGGTGGGAGCCAAGTGGAGAGGAGAAGAAGGGAGAGGAGAGGAGAAGAGAGGAGAGACGAACACAACAGAGCAGAGAGATAAGAGCCTTACCTGAAAAAACACTGGGGATCTTGGTTAGAAAACTTTTCACTGTTCGGATTGGGATGCCATTTTTCTCATCCTGCATGCGTGCTATTACTTCCTCCATCTGGACAACAGAATGACAGTGGGAGAGAAGAGGGGGGAGGAGGGAGAGAGAGCATGAGAGAGAGTGAGCCGTTTTCATGAACTTGCCTCAGTAAGTGGGTTGTGTGTGAGCAAGCCAGAGAGAGGTAAACAGATACAAACAGGTTTCTGTGTGGTTCAGCCATGTCTCCAGGGTACAGGGAGACAGGAAGTTAGTGACTAACAATCAAAGCTGTCAGGTTTTTGCCTCCCCTCTGATAAATCTTTCTGATTTGTGTCATTTGTCACATAAAAATGTCAGTAAGGTGCACTTATTGAATTCTGCAACTGCTATTGAATTTTGGAAGTCTAGCAATGAAGTTTCTTGTTATTAACCATCACAGTGTATTTGTGTCCTGAAACAGTCACACATATGAACTCTACAGAGCAGAAAGAAGATGTTGTAATATCACTCAAAAGCATTTCAGACATTTTTTTTGTGTTAAGCATTGGCTTAGTCAAAAATTACATTGAGTAATGACATGCACAGACGAATTGATGCTGACTGGAAAACACATGGACACAAAAACATTCGCACACGTCACTGCGACAGAAATGCTCTGGGATTTGTCTCAAGGGCCTGGCAGGGCAACACAAGGCAGCCACGTTTCCAAGAACACACAGAAGGGAGCAAAGCAGAGAGTAGAAAATGATCGCGATACATCACCCAGATCAGACGCCAAAAGATCTCCCCAAACTCCTCCCTCAGTGTAAAAAATATACACATGGAAAATTTGTACACAAGGTAATACACTAAGAGGAACTCATTGAAAAACATACAGACATTGTTGCTTAATATCCCTCCACCTGTAGTTTAATGTGTGTGTAATTTCGGCTCTAAGAGGTACTTGGGGATTGACAATTTCTTGTTTTTTTTTCAGATGTAGTAACACTGTCAAGGTTTGTTTTTAAAAGAGAAATAACACAACCGGTTGTTGATTGCATCATTACTGTAAGAGTAATCTGAAAAAAGGTGGTTAAGGGCATTACGTATCAGGTATAATTATTCAAAATGTGATTTATTTATTTTATTTTATTTTATTGGCCACAGTATGTAAAAATGAAAATGTCCTCCAAGTCACTATGTGGAATTTGACCATTTCTGTCAGTGGTACACAGCTCTTAGCGCCGTCCCCTGAACTAGGGGATTGACTCTCTAAATCTTTGTATCAATCAAATGTTTCTTCAATAAAATGATAAAAATCAATTCTAAACCACACGGTGAAGAGAAGCACTAATAGGTGAGAATGGGTTTTCTGACTGAGTCCCACACACAGAGAGTCTATTCTAGCCATGATTTAAAAACGTCATAAAAGGAACTCGATTTTGGCTGTGTTCCTGTCTACTGCCTATAAAAAAGGAGTTAAAATGTATGTTCAAGTTACGTGACATACTTGACAATAGTGGACAAGCTACCAAAATTTACTCTGAACATGCTGATGGAAATAAAAGCATCTCAGACTCATTAACTTGCAGCGAGGTCTATGACATCCAGCACTTAACATCCAATACATAGACTATGAGTTGCCATTTTCACTAGGTAGAGCATTTCACTGACTATCATTGGCACGAATATGATGTTATTTTTTTTTTCAAAATTGCGTGCCTCAAGCCCAACATGTAAATTGAAAACAACAGGGAACCCAAGATAGATCCCAGGACAACACCACATGACAAAGGGTGGTCGTAGAAGAGAGGGCCCTTCCAAGGTAACACTTTTGGAAAGATTAGAACCAATCATGAGCTGAGTCCTTAATGGTAGCTCAGCTTTCTCAGTACAGATTCTATTTTAACAATCATGTCAATAAACTCAAAAATGAAATATTACAATGACTATTCAGTCATTTAGCATCCCTATTGTGTATTAGCAGTATTGTGTAGTAGCAGCGGTAATGTTGTATTGTGTGTTGGTGTTATGTAATAACAGTTTTAGTTGAAAATGTGCCCTGTTTATCTAATTGTACCGAACATATAACCTATTGTAACCTAATGTGTGGCATCTGGATGTTGTGACTGTGCACTGTGCTCAAGTGTTATGTTGCTCTGACACGTCTGACTTCATGGATCATAACCCTCAATTCTGTTTCCTCTCCATCTTCGTATGACACACACACACACACACACACACACACACACACACACACACACCTTATCAGTGGAGCTCATCTGGGAAATGGCAACACAATTTGAATGCAGGCAATTTCATTTCGAACAAATGAAGGTTTTGTGTGGGCGAAAATGAATATCTGTGGCCATATTGGTGAGAAAGGAACACTTATTACGAAACAGCTGGGTTTGATATGTAAATCTGTGACTACTTGGGTTTGGCAGTTCATGAGCTAGTACTGTGGCATAAATCTATAATGAAAGCTTGTAGCTAGTCAAATACCCTGGAGGTAAAAATCATCCTGGTTAGTGATTGGAGCCTAATTGACAATGATAGAGCACAGGCAAATACTGTAACTAAAGTGCTGCTGGGGGAGAATTGAGGGCTAGCAAAACTGAGAAAGGCAGGAAGAAGGCAATTTTATAGCACTATGTACAGTATTTAGAGTTCTGACAAAAACTTACATTTCTCACACAAAAACCAAGACATTGTGGGGAAAATCTGTCAAAATGGTTCTGACTATACTCATTTAGTTTTTGCCTCCATTTTGTTGTTTGTTGCTGGATCTTATTCCCTCACATAGCTGATGTCTGGATTGTTCCAGTGAAGCTCCTACCGATACCATTGACACACCAATGACATACCAATGTCACCCACAGCAGGAGATTTAATGGACCAGAAATGCACTACAGTCACAAGACAGGTCTCATTTTTAATAAGGGACACTTCTACAATCATATTCACCACTTTGTTAATAGTATGTAAGAAGTCACTGACTGAATTAAAAGGAGGATGAAGGCAGGTTGGCAGAAAAAGCAAGCGTCTCAAAGAGACACTAAAGCTAAAGAAGATGTTTAATTTCAATAAGAAAAATTAACCACTCTAAATTCAAACCATATACCACTCCTGTATTAATATACTTTATTATACAATAGAGGCTTGTAGAGCTGTTGCACCTAAAACTGACGCATAGAAAAACAAGATAAATTACTAGTATTGGCCTCCTTTTATGTGTAGCACAGCAATGTTACTTTTAATTGTTTTTAATTGTGTTTATCTCATCCCTGTTGAATAAGTGTGCCTCATATCGCCAATCTTCTCTCTCTATCTATGTCTCACTGTCTTTCTACGAGTTAGCTGGCACTGTGAGACACAGAGCAAACAAGGACAACAGCAACAATGATCAATACTTCACACACTCTCTCCTATCTCTGCAAACCCTCACCGCCTACACATGGTAAAATGCCACCAGCGTGAATATTCAGGATCTAAAGCTCTTGAAGTCGGGATGCTCTATGGCTTCATGTTGTGAGGGTGAGAGGGAAGTAGTTTCCCACCAGAGAAAGAGGGAGGGAGAAAGAGAAAGACTCTCTCTCTCTCTCTCTCTCTCTCTCTCTCTCTCTCTCTCTCTCTCTCTCTCTCTCTCTCTTTGTCCCCCACCCATCCTCCCACCCAGAGCTGTCTGACTGCGTCTCTGCAGCCTCTTAACAGATAAGAGTGAGTGTTTTGGCTGCACAGTGTGAATCATTGAATAATGATGGCACAGGACTCAGTACATATGAATTGACTAACAAAAGCTCCGGATATAAGCACATACTGAGCCTCAGCACACGGCTCCAAGCACTTCAAAGACTATCACTGAGGATGCTCAGGGTGCAATCAGAACGTTAAAAAAACAACATTTCAAACTGGGTTTGTAAATCAATGCTGCCCTCTTAGATTTCTGTTTAGCTGTTGTTAAGTGCACCATATGTCTACTTATTTGACAGGCTGTTGCTAAGAAAAGAGGGCCAATAAACAGATTAGTTATTAGAAAGGTTTCGATCTTGAGCACATCAGGGAGGCAGGAGGTTTTTAAGAGAGAATTCCAGCAATTGTATTGTGTGTCCTAAGATAGCTTGTTTGGAAGTGACCTTCATCTGTGCCCCTGAAAGAAAGAAAGACAAGATGCCAGAAAAGAGGTTGTTTTTCTACCTTGGTGATGATGAGATGGAAGTGGAAATGTATAGGTTCACATTGCTGCACATGTTACATAAATTACTTTCCTAAGACAAGAATTTATGCTGTTCGTCTTTAGCGTTGACCTAGATAGAAGTGACGGGAAGAAATACTCAGTAGCTGATGAACTAAAACTTCTTTTCCAAACAGCCTTAATTAGACCATCACCACCTACTTCAGCTGTAAATCCCTTAAAACAGATAAGAATTTATTAATGACATAACAACTCGTTTTTGGTATCCATCAAGAGAAATTTTGAATACAGAAATAAATTGTGACTGTTGACTACTAACAAATTGCAACTGAGAAGTACGTGCTTGTCCTGTTGATATACTGTAAAGATGACATTATCCTCAATTATATTTCTAAAGGAAATCTACATTCTGGTTTTTCTTAACACACTCTATCAAATGTACTATAGCTTGTCCTGTCATTCAACTGGAAACTCATCTAGAGTTCATTTCAATTTCTGCCGGTGCAGATGTAAAAATCTCACTGACTGTGCTGCTGAGGAAATTAAAAGCTCTCCTATTCTCCCTTTTCTCCTCTCCCTCTTGCTTCTTCCTCCCCCTCTCTCTTGGTTTTGTTGCCTGCGCTGTGATGGGTGAATGTTACTGCATCAGATGTATGGGGAGAATGACTTTACCTTGACAGCGTTATCTGAGGACAACAGTGTGTCTACATGAAGATACTCCTCCCAACTCTTCCCACAAATATTTGCTCCCACCACACACACACACACACACACACACATGCACACACATATTATGAAAGCTTATAAACCCAGAAGGTGGGGATTATTATATTTTCAAACGTACAGCATCAAAATAGGTGAGCAACCCAGCATAAGTCTGGCTGCCTGAGGCAGTGCGAGAACAGCCTGGATAGAACCTGTGGCTATATAGCATGACAGCTCTAATAGATAAAACAGTCTTTGCAGTTAGTTGGTCTTATTTCCCTCTCAACAGTCTGGACTGATTTACAGTCAATAACCACTTAAAATTTAACATTGCAGGCATTCACCTTGATTTTTTGTTTAACGTTTTAATAGGATCAATACTAAGAGAACAAAGGCACTCAAAAATCTACACTACAGCTGCATTTAAGCACACTGAAATCCTATGTTAACACAGATGAATCACACATCTCTTCTAGACAGGCTGGTGCATTTGCATATGGAGCAAATCCAAAAACACAATGTTCTCCATGCCATCCTTTGGGGATAAGGGTAGGGCACAGTACAGGCAAAGCGTACAGTTAATAGAAAGAGAACTGCATTTTCAGGGCAGTTTTTTTATGGTTACACATTATGAGCTATATCATTTTGCCTGGTATTGTTTTCTTTGATGGACAAGGTTCCTCACCTCTCAAGCTTTTATGTGCTGTATCTATATACAGTGGTGACATATTGAAATGATTGAGCTCCTCTCAAGTGGTGACCTAGATCAAGGTGAGTGGGAGAAATCTCAGTACTTGATGAGCTAAAACACCTTTTTCAAACAGCTTTAATTAGATTATCACTTCTTATATAAGCTCTAAATCTCTGAAGACAGACTTGTGTTTATACGTGACTGAAGAACTTTATTATACCCATCAAGAAACATTCAAAGTTACCAAACACCATTTGATCTGCAGAGTCTCTTTTGATCTTTAAGAAAAAAAGTTACAGAGAAACTTGAACTTAGTTTTATGGCAATTACTCTTGTTGTTCTCTCTTGACTAGATCCACTTGTGTTGTATTATCTCTCAGATGTACATCGCTTTGGATAAAAGCGTTTGCTAAATGAAATTGTAACGTTGTAACACAAACAAGTGAATAATAAATTCACAGTTTCCTTCCCCCACTCAGGGACGTAGAGGTCAATTGCTCATTTACTAGCAAACACAAATGGGAAATGCTGACCAAAGGCATTCATACAGTAATGGCCTTTGTTAGACAAGAGCATATGATAGAGCTATTACGTTCACCACAAACCTTTTTGTTTTAATCAATCACTTATAGCACAGTCGAGCAAGTAGAGCGCAACCTGTCTAGCAAGTAAAGCAGCCTTTGGAGAAGTGAAAACCCTCTCATCGCATATACATTATTAAACTGAGTATGAAGAGAAAGTAAAATGCTAATCCGTTTATTACAGTGTTGTAGATAAGATGACTGATTAGAATGCCCATATCTCACTGCAAACTGACAGATGAATCAATCAGCGATATTGCTGAAGTAGAACATTTTAATGAGGCTCCATACCTTTGCATAAATATAACAGGGTTCACTGAAAGGCTGCACAATGCAATCTATAGGCTGTTACATGATATCCAGGCCAAAATAGACCCAATGATCAACAGAAAGAACCTAAATATCACAATGCATGTATTTGCTATGGATTATGTTAATACTGCATACACATAAGATTAAGTCTTTTACGGAGTGAGAAAATGCAGAGATTAAAGGAATGTTTTTAGGTCGATATTTTGGAAATGCTGCAAATCTTCAATGCAGCCTGCATAATAGATGCAAATGTTTTTTCAAGTGTTACAGAGACTGCCAGAGATGTCTTTTTTTTCCTGCTCAAAATCCGGATATGACTGATTTTACCTTTTGCACTTGAAATCCTACACCCACATCACAGCAACACCCAACTACAACCATCAGCGCGCTCATTTTCATGTCAGAAAAACACTTGTCAAATGTGCATTCAAACACACTTGTCAAATGTGCATCCAAAATACTACACATCACCGCACCTTTACAACAACAACAATCTGCATCCAACTGGGAAGTTAGGTTTAGGGCTAAGGTTTTTAGTTTATTAGGATTCCCATTAGTCATTACACTAGGCAACAGCTACTCCTCCTGGGGTCCACACTGAACACAAAATACATACAATACAAATCAAGATAAAATAAAAAGAAAATAATAATGGGCATTTTTTAAAATCATAAAGAAAAAAGTAGGTAAAATGGTATAGAAAAGAAAAAAAGTGCCATCTCTCATTAGACAACAGAGAGACTAGGTTGTGGATGACATTACAGTCATGACACTAGGCTAGATAGTCTCTGGCACGTTATACAATAATCTTATTATTATAATATGATAATACATATCATAATACTAATTAATATAATATGAAGTGTCAGATGAAACAATGAACTTAGCTCAACTAACAAGTGAGTGCTCATTAACATTTGCGTAGAAATGCTACATTGCAGATTAAACACAAAGTTGGTCAGACACCACATCTGTGCAACACTGCACCACTCAGGCATTCAAAATAAAATTACCCTGCAGATAGGTGGGGGAAGTTATTGAGCTCATGCTGACAAGGTTGTTGAATAGATGCCATGAATCTTAAGTTTCTCCGAGGTTACCATATGTTTCCGAGTTACCACAGCAACCCAGTCTGCGACCACTATCACAAGGACATCTTTGGCAGCTTGCCATCATTCATTCATAAGAGAGAAAGAAAGAAAGAAGGTGGATGTGGGGGTCACATGGGGTGGACACAGGTTGAAGAGGATTGAGATAGAGAAAGATAAACACTGTCTGCCGATATTATGAAAAAGAGAGCAGGATTTTTTTTCTCAACACAAATTCACTTCAGTTCCTCAAGATTATTTATGTTTTGTAACAAAGATGTACAATACTCTGTATGTGGTACATTACTGTAACATTTTTGCTGGAATCATTCTACAATACTTTTTTGAATTGTTGCAGAATTATATTTTATTATCATATATTCTCAACTTTTTATTTCATTATTACTTATAATACTTGTAATATTATTTTAGATTTCTAAATTTTACAGTAAGTTGTCCAGTTATGCCCCCTTGCCTCAGGGTAACTTTAGTTCCTATCTGCGGTTGGGCACAGTTATGAGTGAAGAGAGGGAAGTTGGGTCTGTTTTATGTGTTGCTGTATCTTATATATAGATTATATTACGTATTATGTTATATTATAGAAGATTATTCAAAGAGAAACTGTTGCCCATTTATCATCCACAGCCCAGAGTGACCACAGTATGTTAATCATCAGGAATTCAGAATTACATAGTTGGAAAGGCCTAGTATGTAATGAAAGAAAAACAAGCAGCCAAAGAAATAAAAAACCTTCTCTTAACCTTCCATCTATAAACTATCCAGATTTATAATCCATCCTAGAATTTCAAATTGCTCTTCTCTGTCATTCAGTCGCTCCAAGTCGTGTTTCTTCCCCGATGCTTATGCTTGCTTGTTTTGCATTTTCATTGTCTCTGTCAGATTTTTCTCTATTCATGCAACCCTTCAATTCTTATGGGCATGCTGACTGAAGGTTTCAGATGGAGAGCGGACACCAGTCTGTTTTCAGAGGAGGAACAGATGCCCAGGTGACAACACTGCCTAGAATAAAGGCAATTACTCCATCCCAACTGGAAGTTTATTTCTATACACTGTTAGGCAGATTCTGCAAACTAATGATTAGCCATTTAACAACATCTGCAGTTTGGTGCTTGATAAGCCTTGCTTTCAGTTGTATTCATCAATACAGTTTTGCCTCTGTGTACACAATCAAGCTCCATTGAGCCATCTGTCAAATGAAGCATCTGTTTCTTGGAATGTCACTTCACTGTTTCACACTTCAGGATGTTCTCACACTCTGCACATTTGTTCCCTCTGTCATCTTCATTATTTATTATATGTCATTTGCACATCCTAGAAGGTACAGTATAAAGAAACCTGAAGAAGCAAAATGCTCCTCTGTCATTTGTAGTCTTTATCGTTCCAGCAAACTGCAAAGATCTATTAATTTTTCAGATGAGAATTATTCCTCCTCTCTGCCTCCTCTCTCTCCTCACACCTAATATCATTAATGTGTTTCATAATGTACCAGTTGGTGGTGCACTGCTTTGCTTTGCCCATTATTTCTGTAATGGAGGACTGTGATAAGAACAACCTAATGTCACTGTAAAACACTCTTGCTCACAGCAGCATCAGCATTATCATAAGCATAGTCTGATGGACAGCAACGAACAGATGGCTTGCTTACTTAAGACTTTGGTTTATTTGGATGATTACAAATGGATGTTGTCAAGCATGATGCTTCCTCAGCTTTGAAATGCTCCTCGAGGTGTGACTGAAAGCCTTTTAATGGCTTGATCTGATTTGGTCTGATTTGCTAATGGATGAAAGTGAGACTGATGTTTGCAGGCAAACAAGTAGACCTTTGATTCCCCATGTGGTGTTATTGACTTAAAGGTACCTGAGTGGCATCTTGTTGTCTTGTTTTCTGTGTGCTTAAATATAGCATCTTTTTTGTTCTAAGTCCTGTTTGTAAGCCAAAGGTTGTCTGAAAAGATAATGTGGATGATACATGAAATTAATAATACAATAATACTTACACAAACAAACAATATTGTAGGACAGTGATCCATAGCTTGTGCTGTCCACTTTTACAGTGGTATTTCCTTTGGTCTGTCAATTGAAGCTCAATGAGAAAAATAATGTCAAAATATTTTATGAAACAAGAACAATGGAATCTCTTTATCCCTAATAAACCTTCAAGTATATGGAACCAAACCAAAATGACTTGCACTGCACAAATGTACCCTGATCAGATGGAGGAGAATGTATCATTAGCTGAAAGGTGCGTACCTATTGTATAGTAAATCAATGACAAGTAATACATAATAGCTGACATTGACCAAAGATTAAGATGTGGCTGAAAGATAAGTGGCCAGGTATTAACATAACTCATCTCTCCTGCATTTGTAATGCAGCCTCAAACTGGAATTATGGTTCTCTGAAGATATACATAAACGTCTCAACAAACTGAACTCGCGCATGTGTTATGTGTAACAGCAGGTTATAGGAGGCAACATGTACATCCTTCAAATCTAAACAATGCGCTGTGCGTACCTGCATGTCAAGCATGTTGGTTGGTTGATTCAATTTCTGTCAGGAGGTGGATCCAAAATGGAGACAAAAACAAGTGTAAATGTACTAAAAACGAATATGAAAGAAACGGCTGTGCTAATGTTTCCAAGCGACCCACATGCATGTTCACCTATGTGCAGCTCGCAGAAGCATAATCCAGACTTGTAGAACTCACAATCTTGTACATCACCTAAACTCAGTTTTAGATATTTAAGCACAGACAGATATAATTCAGAACTACTGTATTATTTAGATTATTTGACTTCCTGCCCTGTCCTTCGAAACACCCTATCATTACAAACTAATATTTAAATGTGCTGAAGACATAAATATGAGCTAGATGCAGCCAACTGTATGATGTATTTCTTCTCTCTAATTTATTCAGAAACTGATTTCATTGGATTGTCTGTATTTCAGGTTGAAAATCAGAAGCAAGGACTAATCACAGGCCAGTGAATGGTGCATTTCTCTCATCGGGTGAAAGAAAAGTCCATGTTGATGTCTGAGTGAAAGATCATTAAGCTGTTGTACAGCTTTTTTGATGTCTGTCTCAAGCTATTCCATCCACTGCCTTGCCAGACCACAATGAGGAAAGTGAAAGTCTGCATGATATTCACAGTGTGAAAAACTTTGTATTTGACTCCTCAATTTTGATATTGCTCCAGGAAACTGAAGTAATCTAGGTATTTTTTTTAATCTTAGTCATATCCCTTTACAATTATAATGTAATTAAATGACTGGTTTTCTAAAGCAAGTCCAGTTGCCCTTAATGTACTATGATCTGAATAACTGAGAATCTGCACACTTTTACATTACTTGGCTGGTAGTGCAGCATCTTCTCCTTCATTTCCTTGCTGAAGGTCTAATAATCAGAACATATCGGTAAAGCATTCCTGTGCACAACAGCAGAAGCAGCAGTTGCAGTATTGTCATCTGGTTTGATGGACAGATGGCATTATCACTATTTCATTTAGAATACTTTCCAGATGGTTGGAAACAGAAATTGTACTTGTATCTTCACAGTAGTTTCATCAACTTCTACAGCTTTTTAGAACACATGGCCCCCTTCCTCCTCACATCCCCTGAGAATCATAATCCCCGGTGTAAGGCTACAGAAGGATGTTCAATATTTCCCCTGACTCCTCAACATCTCCCTTCCCAAGGGACAATCCTCAACTAGAGAGAAAAAAGACAAGCACTGAATCATGGATGAGAGGTAGTCAGCCAGCTATGCCTGCTCTCTGGAAAAAACACTGGCATTTATCCTCATTTGACATTGCTGCGGTTAATGCAGTTCTTGTTCCAAATTTGCCAGCCAGTATGCCATCTCATGCTTTATGCAACCACAGCACATTTAAGAGTATCATACCATTCCCGAAGGATTGTAGTATAGTCCTACGCAGATTAAAGCTCAATGTGATTCATTTTTTATATTTAAATATAAACTTTAAATTGATTTTTTAAATCAGTGTTCTCTTACAGCATGTAACAAACCTTTTATCTAAACTTAAGACCTTACAGAAATGCTTATTCTGATTTTAGCAGCTAAATCAGACAGATATTATCCATTTCCATTTTCAGGAGTTGGTGGAGAGCTAAGACCCTAACATTAAAAAGAGATTAAATATTGGACTCACATTCCTCAGATGGACAGAAACAGTACTCCAAATAAACACTAAAGTATTCCATGTATGCTGGATGTGTAAACAGGCAACTGTTTGCTAATGTTCACCATAATAACTTCATAAGGTTATAATGTATTGTATTTATAGGATATTATACAACTCCTAAGTGGCCTAAACATCAACGTTAAATTAAATTAATACATTACTTTGTACATGCTATGGCCTTTATCCAATGAGCATTCTCCTTAATATACTTCATTTTTGTGTTGTTCTTTTCTGTTTGCATGTAGTGGTACTGCATTTGAAATCATCTGCACTAACAACAATTAGAATTATAGTAGCAGTAAAAGTAGCAATACTAGTAGTGTGACTAGTAATAGTAGTAATGGTAGCAGTGTTTTTAGTATTAGGTAGCAGTAACAACACTTACTAGTGGTGACACTCTGATTATATGTGAGAAAAGTTCTCCTATAAAACTGCTTGTACTTTTATTTGCTGATATGTAACAAATACAATCCAGTGCAAGTGACCTAGGACACGGTATCCCACGCTTGCACACTCATTTGTCCTGTGTTACTTCTGTTTTCACTGCTATTGTTGTTGTTTGCCTTAATCTCATCACTATTACATATCATCTTCTGCTTCATATTGGGATGGTACTCTTGAGATGAGACCTTCACTCTTCTGTCTCTACCGTTAGTTGACTCTGTTTTCTAGACACTGTTTTCTGTCTATTTCTAAATCTACTATGATCTGGTGTTCCTGGCTGACGGTGGGATAGTGTTCCTAGGGCAAGGCCTCTCTCTCTTTCACTCTCTCACTCACTCTCTCTCTCTCTCTCTCTCACACACACACACACACACTCATCTTCTTGGTGGGCGGGCAGTGGGCGCGATGACTAAGCCAAGGTTGGCCATGTGCTAGAACATAATCCACTGAAAGCCAATATCCCTCCTGCCCACCTACCATGATTTCATCACTCAAACAGCATGCTATCACAAATTAGTAGATAAAGGAAGAAAAAAGCTACATTACTTTCAGATGTATTGTGTAAAAGTATCTCAAATTACTCACAAGACAGTTTATCTAATTGATAATTTTTGCTAAAGCTTAGTCTTGAGTCATAGTCTTGATCTAATGCAGCTGTTGCTTTAAATTAGGTGTCACTGACATAAGTATATACACACCTCAAAAAAGTAATGTTATCATCTATTGATCAGCCATTCACAGACAACAACATATAAGAACTTGTAATTCAATAAAACAACAACAAAAGATGTTTTTGTTTTTTTTTTTAAAGTTCAAACTGTGATTTCAGCACTTATTCAAGATTAGCAATCAGCAGTTGTTGACTCTCAGGGGATTTGGAGCATTTAAAAATGTTTTTATGTTTAGTGGTTAAACAGGGTAGAATCGGGCCATGGGAATACTGTAGTGTTAAATTAAATCACCTCTATAGTTAATCCTTCAGCAAGGCAGGCCTGTTAGCAGTGTCCAAACTGTCTGGCATTACACTTAAGGAGTCTTATCATTGGGCACCAGAGAGCATGTTTACTTAAACAGAGAGGCGAAGAGGAAGAGGAAGAGGATGAGAGGAAAACAGAGAGGGAGAAACAGGGTGGGAGGCTGAGTATGGAAACAGAGATGCACTGGGAATAGAAAAGAAGGGAGGATGCTGTCTATTTTTAGGTCCAGATAACATGAGAGAGGGGGCCTTACTCCTCCACTCCTCCTCTCTTCATCCCTCATTTTCCACATTCCTCCTTGGCACGTGCAACAGACACTCAAGACGGCTCTGTGTGCCCTGAATACCAATAAGAGAAAAGCAGCTGGATACTGGCAGGCTGACATTCCTTTGCCTTCTCCTGTCTGTAGAACAGAGACAAGACAAGGACTGGGTGTCTGACAGGACACGTACACATGCACACTTCAGAGGACACAACAGTCAAGGTAGACAATAAACCGATAAGGGCACACTGTTTGACGCAAGTGACACTTGAACTAAGGAGCAGTGAAGATGATGGACGATAGGCTTTGTTGAGGGTTTCACAACAACAGTCATTCTTGGAGTGATTCATACTGTCATCAGGTAGAATCTATTGAAATTGTGATGCGTCAGACAGATTGATGGAAGGCTATGGGACCTTCAAAAGAGATGCAATTAAACTTTTTTACTGCTCAGGTTGAAATTGAGGTGCAAGGATTCAGGATTTGCAAAAGAATCACAAGACTGTCAACTTGTCAGCTATCTGCAATTTTTAGTGCTGGGATTTAGCAATGAGGCCTCTGGAAGAAAAACTGGAGATCCAAAACACACGCACCTATCCTCAACCTGACATATCCTCTCTCACTTGCTCCAATATCAGCTCTCCCATTTTAACGCAGGGCTCTGCAGGGCTCTACATTACAGGCAAGGGAAGCTAATATCAACAAATCAAATCAGTCCAGAGGAATAGAGAAACCCTTACCACCATATCCTAATGCATTGTAAATGCGACCTTGTCTTTTTTTTTCACTATGCTCAAGCTTAGATAACATTTTTTTTTCTTTGAACAGCACAGGCAGCACAAAAAGGAGGCAATTCTGCCAATATACATGTACATACATACATGAGATCTGCAGTGAGGCTTTATTTGGAGATGAGAAACACTGTTAACAATGTCCAATCGCTGACGTACAAGCCAAGCAAAGATGAGACAGAGAGTCTTTTAGGACTGAGTCTGGAGTATTCAGATCCTTGTAAAAGTAGCAATAAAACAGTCTAAATAAAGCAGTAAAAAGCTAAATGTAATTAAGTTTTAACAGGCAATGTACTCATTATAGTTTTCAGATTGGTTCCTTTAAGAATGTTAATTTTCTGTTTATATTATCTACAAAGAATTTTAATGCTATGTTAGTCAAGATGGAGCTTTTAACTATTTTGGGTACCTAATCTGTTACAATGCAACTGATTATAAGTGTTTTTTGAAGACTGCAAAGTATAGTGCTGTCAAATCACAATAAACATATTATTTACTTGTAAAATGTAGAAGTGGCACAGCACATTGCATAAAAAATAAAATACTCAAGAAAAGGAAAAACATTTTTCCTATACAGTACCTGAGTAAATGCACTTACAGTAGTTACTGCAGTGGATCTAGAGCTTGTCACACTTTTATTTATGTAGTTATAAGAAGTGTTGGTGAAACAAATTCAGTCAAAGCACTGCAGGCTTTCATGAACTGAGCAGCCCTCTTAAATGTGAATGTTTGCTCACTCGTACGCATGCACTAGCACAGAAATACAGAAACACACACAAACACAAACACACTCGTATTGTGTCGCTGTGCTAGCTAAGGGTGTGCTGGACACATTGTTGAAGTGTTTGAGATAATAGCATTTGACAGACTGCTGGTGTGGTTGTCATGGGGATGCCAACAGAACAGCCACCAGCCACCACAGCAGAAACAAAACGGAGGGCAGGAGAAAGCACAACCACTGTAGACAGTATTGTCCACAGGAATGTCATTTCTCAATTAGTAAAAGACACAACTAGGAGTCACTGTCTGAGAATCAGGATGAATAAAATAATGGTTACCAAGAAAAGATATTCTAATGACAGTAGTGAAACAGAGTTTTTGTTTTACTGGCCATGTTTTGCCCATAAAAAAACATGTATTTCAAGCAAGGAGTGTAAAAATTAACTTTAGACAAGACAATGCTAATGTCAGCATGCAAGCATGTTCATAATTAAAATTCTGATACAATGATAAGGTATAATGTTTGCCATTTTCACCATCTTAGTTTGGCATATTAACATGGTAATATTTGCTAATTAGGGCTAAACACAAAATGCAGCTGAGGCTCACAGGAAGGTCCTTAGTTTTGCTGCTATTTGGTCATAAATCAAAAAAATGTGATCTGCTGGTGTTGCTAGAAGAAAAGTCGGGGGATCAAAGTGATAACAATACATCTGTTCAAAATTTCACAGGAATCCATCCAATAGTTGTTGAGAAATTCTAGTCTGGACTGTCAGACCATCATTACCATTCATGGGGACACTCCACTAGTGTGGCTATAAACAGCTGTAGTACACATGTATTTCTATGAAAATTGTGTATTAATACTATATGCATTTGTATTGCCAGGTATTTCTAAATAGCTCTAATTAATCATCTTGTGTACATTGCTGCCTTGACAAGGAAGACAGACTTTGAATTTATTTATTGCAGACAATTTTCCTCCTCCCAGATCATAATGTACCTCCTCATATTTTACAGCTGACATAATTCTTTAAAGTACACCTCCAAATATAAAAATATGTGGAAATAATACTGGCAGCTTGGCATTTGCTTTCAGGTTACATAACCAGCAAGCTAAGCTATTTAAACCCCATATTTTAACCAAATATTGTTCCTCCCTGTATTTAAATATAGCATACAACTCTCAATTTGATATTACAATAAAATGTATGGATTTAATTTAAAGTTTGCCTGACTTCAACTACATCTTTGGGGGTAGTTTGCTGAAGCATTAGTGTTTAATATTAAAAAACTTGCTCATAAGAAACTCACACCACAGCTGCATACATTTTCTTTATGGTACACCAAACTAGAAATCATTATTTTTGCTTCATTTTAGCAGTGCAGGGCACAACATGAAAAGAAAAACAGCAGTAAGTTGAATCAAGATGGCGCCCGGGGTTTATAGACTAGGCTGTGCTGTGGATGGCTGTGCTTGCTAAGCTGAACTAATGGTGTGAAGCTGTGAGCCTCAGTAGGCTGCAGGTGGAAGCTGCTCAGCACACTACAACCTGTAAGCTGAGAGAATATGTGTGTGTGTGTGTGTGTCTGCTGCAGTGATGAGTTGAGAAGTGCAGACAAAGGTGTGTCTCCGTCTGTTTGGCAAATGAAAATTTATGTCTCAAACATATGAAAATGTACCCTTTGGAACAATTGCTGTTTGACTTTTATTATTTTGCTGGTATTGGATTTGCGTGATGGCTCTCAGTCATGGCAGGCTAATCACTGAGACATGATTGCTTCTGGGAGAACGACTCCTCATTGTTGAGAGAGACACCGAGCTGCAGGGGGACAATCAGGCCAGCACTCTCAGTTACAGTTCCAGTCAATTTGGATAGAAAATGCCACATCCAACGGTTGTTTGTTTAGAGAGAGTTCCCAATAAAGCTATGAGTCACGAGTGAATCATTTCACAGGAGGAGAGATGACTGTGCTCCAGTAGGGTCTAAATACATTCCTCTATTTTTCTCTGTGTGAGGATAAAAGCTGAGTGGAGTGGCATGGACTCTGACTAGGGCTCTGATGACTTCAAAGAGAGGCGAGGGATGAGAGAGGAGGGGACAGAGAGACAGAGGTGGATGGATGCTTTACTGGTAAGGAGCCACACACTGAGGGGGTTTAGAAGGGAGTGGGCATGGGAGGGGTGTAGAAAGAGAGTGAAAGTGCACGTGTGTCAGAGTGTGAGAGAGACAAAGAGAGAAAGTTAGTGTTATATTGCGAGTATGTGAGAAACATCAAAGACCTGAAACTGAACAAAAGAGGGCATGAGAGTGGGAGGGGAGAGCGAGAGGAGAGAGGGAAATAAAAGAGATAGAAATGGAGAGGGCAAAGTGTGAACACCAGAGCGAGAGACAGACCGTGAGGGAAACTGGGTTGAAAAAGTCTTGGGACTGAGAGAAATGTTTTCACAAGTCTAGACAGAGAGAGAGTGAGAGAGACACAAAGAGGGAGAGACAGAGAAAACTGATAGGATGTTTTGCAGAAAGACTACATTCTTGCTTCAAGCTGCCAAAATACACTGCAGGGAAAGGAGGTAATGCATGAAATACTCTGCAGAGAAGATAACAAGATTTCTTATTTATGTTTACTTTTGAAGGCTCTTGACGTGCAAATGCGATTCTAGCTTTGGCAATGATTTGAGGTTGCTATGAAATATACAATGGTGCAATGGTGTTCCTCCAATTATTTTTGTTTTTCTTTGGCAGAATGCTTTAGTGGAGTAATCATAGATTTGAGAAGCAATGACACTTTTCAGAAAAGTTAATTTTTGAAATTAGGGGAAATTATGTGGTTATAGTTCATGTTTCACTTAATTGATATAATTTTTACTTATCAAAAATGATTCATCACAACCAAAATTATATCTACATTGCGCAAATGCACCAATATATTTTAAAATGGCATTTTTTCAGTGTATACATATCTAAAATGCCTCGCAGCAGATATGCTGTTGACTTGTATTAAAGTACATGTCAAAGAGTCACTTACTATGGGTTAAATGCAACTGGAGGTACATATATTTGGAGGGGATGCAAATGCAAAATGACAAGCAGACAGAATACCAAGTTTCTACAATAAACAGAAACACAGTGTCTAACACATCAGGACATAGAGACAAGCAGGCAAGTGGGAATTTATACAAAGTAGACGGAGTGTGGGAAGGAACGAGCTGTCACCAGAAACAGCTGGGGAGTGCATTAGAAGTAGAAACTGGACAGAGTTGAGATGCAGATGGTGTGTGTAGAGATGCAGGGTCAGGAGAGGAGGGACGGAGATATAAACAAGGAGAGAACAAGGACAGATAGATGTTTTGGGCAGATGCACAGACACACCCAGTGTATAATGAATACAGAAAAATAAAGCAAAGACTTCAAATAAAACTATCTCGCTTTTTGTTTCCTTCTGCATGTTACCCCTCTAGTTTTCTCTTTTTCTCTTCATTCCTAACTTGGCCTCTCTGTCCTCATTAAGATCGTCACACTAGAGGCAAAGGCAGAGGATTCATTCACAACTCTGGCCAGGGTTCTTTTATAATCTTTCGCTAAGTGTTGACTTGGAATTAAATGACCAGACAGAGGCGAGGCCTGAGTCAGCTTCTATCTTAATGCCCAGGCTTCCTTAGACCCTTATATAACCCCAACAGACAGGACTAAAGGCTCCAGCTGTGGCATACATATACAGAGGGGAGAGCTTAGAGCAAGACGGGCCTAAGTATCTTTTCTGTCTTCATGGAGCAGCCCAAACTGTCACCCGGTGAATTCCAGTATTAAATCTTTTATGTGTCACTTCAACGATTAACACTGCAGTACAAGAAGAACCACATCAAGATTCTGAGTTGATGTAACAAAGTAGTTTTTCCTAAAAATGCAATTTTATCCTCAATGATTCCAATCATATGCAACTAAAATGCAAAAACAATTTATGCTCTCTCGTAACATTTAGTGGCGATGCAGAAAATAGTGTGCCAATCTGATTTGGATGGCCATACAAAGTGTATTCCTTTGATACTGGAGACCCAGGTTTGGATCTTGGCTAGTAGTAAATGTTGAATTTTGTCATGTGACCAAGGTCAATCAATAACTTTAGCGATGTAGCCTAAAATTAACCATACTTTAAGGAATGGCTTAGAATAGCTAGAATAACATTTTTGGAAACACGCTTGTTTGCTTTCTTGCAGAGTGTTAGATGAGACGATCAATACCGCTCTCATGTTGATGTTGAAACAGTTAGCTTAGCTTAGTATATATGCTAGAAACCGGGAAAACAGATACTCTCAGCTGGCCTCAAACTCTGCCTTCTAGCACCTCTAAAGCTCATTAATTAACACATTGTACTCTATCTCGTTTGTTTAATCTGTACAAATGTATATATATAACCTGTTAATTTGTTTCCAGTCTTCCCTTTCCATCATTATCTCCTTGCTCCAACTTACTATTGAACAGATAGATATGATAGTGTAATCAATCGTCTCACCTAATTCTTGTTAAGAAAGCAAAAAGCATGTTTCCCAAAATGTAAAACTATTCCTTTAAATGCCACAGTTAACTATAGAAAAAAAAATTGACAGTGAAAGTTTTACAATAATCAAGTTTTTTTTTTCCTTGGCAGTGCTGCACTGCTGAGTACTACAGTGCCATTTTTGATACTGCCTAAAGAAAGCACCGAAGTTGGAGATTTTTCAAATTCATCACTTTTTTTTGTCTGATAATGAAAACAATTCTTGGCAGAAAAGGTTGCAGTGTCACTTTAATGACTCTGGCTACCTGCCCAAAACTGTTTATAGCTCCGACCAAAACAAGCTATAGGATTTAAATGCATATTGTGGGAACAAGTTTAATAGTCAGTAATTGTGACTACTTGCCAAGCTATCAAAGACAGACTGTGTCATGAGGAAGAGGAACATTTAATTTGACTCTGATAATGCCACCTACGGTACTGTATGTATCTTCTCTGCATGTCTTGCCTTCAGTTTATTCTCGTCACATTATATTGCCTCTTTGAAGACCAAAAATAGAGCTGAGGAGAAAGAACTGGCCTCATAAACAGTACTGCATGCATTCTCAAATTGTTTTTTTGTTTTTTTTTATCAAAAAAAGCCCCCGGTCACTTATGGTATTTGTGGGATGTATCAGTTATACATTGCATTGTGACAAGATGCCGCATGGTGGATTATCTTAGCCCCCAGTAAAATCATGAGATACCAGAACTACACTACTATTGACTGTAGCATGTGTCACTGATGCCAGCCCCTCTAATTGGCATTTAAGTATTGACATCAGCAAATACAGGCAAAATGGATTAGTTTGAAAGACACAAAGCCATAAATGCCAATTTTCCATCCAACAGTGACTGCCAAACACCCACACTTATTCTTTACAGTGTGTGCAAAAAAGAACATGCATGTTTTCATACACAGGAACAGAAATCGCCTGGCTGGCAAGCTGACATACAAAGAGCCCTACTTCACACACTTCTCTGATCTGGCAATTATAAATCATCCCACCTCATCCCCTCAGTCCCTCTTTCTCCCTGTCTTACTGATCTTCTGATTGCAGATTGAGGGAAACAGGCAGTACAAGAACCCTTCACTCTGGCTCTTAACTGAGAAAAAGCTGAAAATGTATTCAGTTCCCCCCACTTTATGGCTCATGAACAATGGAGGAAGGCTGGGGAAATTGTATTGATAACAGGACTGAATGATATAGGGTTTAACAGATGCAGATTAGGCCTAGACTGAAAAATGCTTTCCAATGAGAGGATCTTCTTGCTGACTTTGGAGTAGTGAACACCAACCTTATTGTATTTATAATGGCTGCAGTTCTGCATCATCTAACAACACTGTATTATCGTTGTGTTGCAGTGATGCACAGGAGATGGAAAGTCTTGTTCCTGCAAAATGATCTCTTGTACACAACCACTTAATCAATTGACAAATCAATAGCATGCACGCCTTTGCCCTCTTTGTTATTTCTGTTCGTTCATTACTTCATTACTGAGTCACACTAAGGAGAAATGGTTCAAATCTCACAATGCAATATCAGCATCCTTTTCAAAAGTGTGAGGACAGAGTTCCCTGAAACTGAAAATAAAACAGAGAATTATAACATTATAAAACAAAAACTCGTGTTTCCACATGGGAACTAGACAGTAGACAAAGTTATATGACATGACATGTCACGTAGTATTCGGTCATATGATTTGAAATAAATTGCATGACTATGTTGAATTTACCCATGTGTGTATTTCATATTAGTTTTACCAATAGCTACCTCAACGTGACATACAAGTGACAATAATTATACTTTATGTGAGGTTGTATACACCATCATCTGACATTGTTTAGTCATACTGTAACATGAAAAGTGCGAGAACAATAAAAACCACAGACTCATACATTCGTTTTGCATCACTGTCATCTGCAGCAAAGACCAAGTTTCACCAGGGACCAATTACATCAGAGATGTACTGTATTGACATCTATGTAAGCACCAGAATCTAAAACAGTACTCTCTTGCATCAGCTGAACATAACAATAACAGTGTGATACAATGTTGCATGTGCTCAGTGGGGGAAAAACAGGGCAGAAAAAACAATAAACATGCAGGATAGGATTAATGGCTCTACATAGAGACAGAAGCCAAACTGGCTGCTGGAAGAACAATTACTGGATGCCCGTCAGCAGCTCAGATGTAAGTAAGAGTGGGCTGGTGCCTCAGCTGTCAGATACTACACCACAGAGGAAGATCAGACTCCAGCAGTTATAGTGTACTGTAAAAAAAAAAAAAAAAAGTAATCTTACCAGAAATGGTATCTTTTCCAGAAATTATAGAAAAATCTGCGTTGTTGGGAAGCACATCAACTTATTTGAAACAAATTCTCAAATCAGGAAACAATAAAATTTCTTGCAAAAATCCTTTAAATAAGTAAAGCTGCAAGTGGAATTTGTTGCTTGTATATTGTTTAATCATTTGAAGCCATGACTAAATATATATTTCCATTCATCTACAAAATAACTGGTGGACATGGACATTTTTGTTGAACTACTGTATTTGAAAGCCCTATCATTTTTATGCACAAGTGTGGTTGGATAAGCAAAAGGAAAATTTTCAATCAAGAAATATCTCAACATTTTCTCCCTGCAATAGAAAACTTATGCTGGAGAACAGCCAAGGTGTTGTGCCATTTCTAAGGGAAAATGTGTCAAAGAATATGTGAATCAGAACAGGTGAGGTTTTAAACAGATTTTGGAGACTGTTCATTGTGCTCATTTTAAGATTTTTGTACTGCTTTAATAAAATTGGAAGAGACTGGTGAGCACAGTAGATTTTCACTTTCTGAGGATGGAGAGAATGCAGACAAAATATCCATATTTTAATATATCTACGCTGTACGTTAAATCTGTTCATTTTAATATCTATAATTGTCTGTTTTCTTTCCTCTCTCTTTCCCTTAACATAATCGCAAGCAGTACACACCGACACACGAACACAATCACAAACACACACAAAGCACTGGCTGGTGAGAGAAGATGTTCCCTCCTCATCCTGAGTGGCTATGAACTTCGCCAGAGCTGTTTTAGGCTTGCATAAAAAATTCAACACTCTCTCTTAGCAACATTCGCCCTACATACGGCATACACACATGCTCATACATGCATCACAGCATTATTCATGCCACACACATGTGAGCAAGCATGAAAAAAACACACACACACACATACATTCTGCTGCATTTGATGATATAAGCCTGACACAGTTAATATGTGAGCAGCAAGACATCACAAAAGCTTTTATATGGTAAGTAATTATCTAGATCTTTAGACATGCAGTGCTTATTCATTAAACATTTTATTGGTATTTCTTGATGAACTGGAGGAGTTCTGACATCTTATTACTTGTTAGTATCTTGCTTGGATTCATATACTGAGTGATGAAATTTTCAGGGTCACCAGCAAATGTCGTCAATAAATCAATTCATCACGAAGCCGGCTGTGCGTTACTTGTCCATGTGTGACTGCATGTGTAGCTGTTTAAATGCTGCGGCTGTACTCGTGCACTTACGTTTTTTATATGCGAATGTACTGTTTGACTTTTGATACATCTATTTATGCACTCAAGCAAGGTGCTTGTGTGCATAAGTCCTTGAGGAAAGCAGACATCTCTGCACGCATCTCCACGGCAAGCAGGTCAACACCTCAGCTCACCCATCCATTTTCATTAGAGGTTAATGACAGGAGTGGAGGGGTGGACGGACCAGAGAGAAAGCAAGATTGAGAGAGTGAAAGGATATACTGTAGTTATGCTCCCAGTGGAAAGAATATCAAACCACTATCCACTGTCCTCAACCATAGAACTCCCTCTACGCATATTACATAATCCTTCCACTACTATACACTACTAGCACATTGTCAACTACTGAGTGGATGAGGACGGCATTTTTATATAGTGTTTTCACAGTGCATTTATGATATCGATGTACAAACGGACTGAGCAGCAATACAGCATATAAAAGCATCTTCTCCACTTCAGAATTCAGCTCATCTTAGTGGCCAGTGTGGGTTGCAACACCTCTGCCAAGTCATCTCCATCTGAAAAGAATATGAGGCACCTGTTCATCCTGGTGGTATCCACATGTCTAGAGACAGTGTGCTTACCATTGCAGTTTGAGTTAAACCCACTTCAGAAACATAATTTCCTCCCTTCCTTCACCATGTTCTTTCATTCTGCAGTGTATCTAGGTCAGTCAGTGTACGGTGCCAAGCTGTGGCCATGTGTGGTCACAAAAGTGTGAGAAGTGAAAAAACTGCATGATGTATGACAGTTTTATGGCTAAGATATTAGTCTGACCAAACACAAAAAATAGCATTTCAGTCTGTTTGCTGATGGTAGCAGCTGCAAAATTGCTCGTTCGCATACATGGATTTAAAGATCCTTTGTGGTATGACTGAAAAAGCAGCACTCCCATATCACTTGCAGGAGAAAGGAAGAGTACATGTAATTGAATATCTGGAAAGACCACAAGTCAATATTTTACAGGATACAACTAGTTTTCATGCTTCAGCATATTTTTTGCAGCTTCATATTAAGATAAAATTCAATAAGAGCCATGATTTCCTCTACTGTCTTCACAAATAAAACTTACAAGGAATGACAAAACCAGTAACATTCATCCATCTTCGTTATCCTCAATATTTGGTCTACTTTATGAGCAATCTAGTTTACGAGCCTGCCGTCTTGCATGGGGAAGATCCTGAAAATTGTGACTTGGGAAATAGCAAGCACTCCTTTATGCTACAAGCATAGCGACACTTCCAGCAAATCTTGTCCCACACTGGTAATAATATTGCCTAACACACTGTGAGTGCTATAAAAGACCGTCAATCTATGATATCATGCTAAGCATATCCTCTTCCTGGTGTGCAGAAGCTGGCGCAGATGGAATGGGAGCATTCGCTGAAGGGTGAAGAGAATGAAATGGAGAAATTCACTCAATGCCTGAGTCATCCACAAGTAAGATGAGAAAATGATCACTTCATTGGTGCATCTAAAAGTGAAGTAAAACATTGCCTTGGACATCAGGCAGTGTTACATTCACATATAACACTCTGCTGTGATACTTTAGGGCCCCATCACACTTAATTACGGAATAATGGTACCTGGGGTAAAAGATTTAGGCATTGATTTTATGTGCAAGAAATGTAACAAAAACAGGGTGGTTTATGGTAAAACAGATCAGATAAACTCACCAACTTTTAGATAACAATGTCAGTGCTACCAGGGAACAGAAGACTCTCCTGATGGTACCAAAAGCAATCTTCAAAATGGCTTATTTGTAGGATAATCTTTAATGTAGCTGTTTTTGTCCAGGGAGAATAAAAGACTACAACCAAATCAGTGCACACAAGGAGCAGTGTACATTCCCTCATATATCTATATTTCACACTACAGGTGTTAAAGTTTCTGTATGCAGCTATAATTGGACCTCAAGCCTCAAAGTAAACCAATGTGATCTTCCCTGCAGATTATTATTTCATTAATCCGTGTCATGTTTGGAGCAGGACTGGATTAAGGTGTCTCAGCAGTGGACCATTTCACTCCCTTCCCTTTCTCTAATTCTCTAATGGAGTAACAGATTTAACAGTAAAGAAATACACCACTAGCAGTGTAATGAACCGTGGTTAAAAAACCTGTGGCTTCCTCATTTCCATTAATGTCAGTTGGTTAAAACTCCATTCTCCGACATGTTAGCAATAAAAGCTGATGGTTTAACTGCAGAATGTGGGCATGAATGTCAGGGTGTCTCACTATGTGTATGTGTGTGTGTGTGCTTGTACGTGTGTGTAAGCATGCTCCAGATCCACAGTGCATGTCATGCGTGTTGTGTGAGAAAAATTGCATGTTCTCTCCATGCCCTCATCAAACTGATGTAGCATTATAACTCTAAATCATCCATGGCACAAGAGCACTGTCTTGCCATTAGTATTAGCAATTTCCATTGCACCGCTCATCGTCAAGTAAATTGATGCAAGAGACACACTCGCTCACACTCACAAACACACACATGCACGCGCGCAGAGACTAAAAATAGCAGCTACCTTACCTTTCTGTACACTATCATGTTGGGGGACTCATCCGCTACCCCGTTGGTCCCCTGCCCACCGCTGTTGGTCTGTGCCATGATCCAGTAAGTAAATCTGCCACAGGAAATGTCAGGTGCTCCTGTTGTGGACAGAATGGATATTTTGGTCCATGAGATGAACAATGGAGCCTGAACGTGACTTGTCCTTACCTTGCCAATAAGAGAACAATTTACATAACTTGTTGCCCAGATCACGTTTCAACAAATTTGACATTTCCAAATAGAACAGATGTGCAGAGCTCCTATTAGACTACACGTGTTTACATTTCACAAGGTCTTGACAAGGACATTTCTTTTAAGAAAGGCTGTTGATTTTGCATAAGGTATGGTAACAGGCACAATGTGAATTATCAGTGAAGGAGGCAAAAGTTCAACCTGAAAAGCAATGATAAGTAGTCTACCATGGAGGAGTACTATCATTGTTTTGTCAGATGATTCATTGTGCCCAAAAATCAACACCTAAAACAGTGATAACCTTTTACTGTTTGTTGACATTAGAGGTTTCAGCAGCAATCTTCACGTCCTCCACGGCACCAAACTATAGATGCATCCTAAGATTGCATTGGCAAGATAAAGATGACCCGGACCCTGACAACGGTAGATGCAGTAAAACAACACACCGTCCCTGGAGGAGGTAGGCTACTCTACAATGCAGCTTAGATACACCCATTCAGTTAGAGCAGCCATAGTCAAAAACGTGCGAAACTGTGCAAATGTAACGGATATCGTATGCACGTTACAGCTTCACGATTCTTCCCTCTCCTTACGACACCCACACGACATCCTTGGGAGGGTTTAGTCTGCAACCCTAAATAGCCTATAGCATGCAAACAGCGAAGTCATGTAACCTGCTCTTAACATGAGGCCGTTAGCGCTACTATACTGTGTTTTTCTTACCACGATCCCCTGTCCGTTTCAGCACCTTGGACAGCTACCGCAAAACCGCCCGCGCCCGTTATCGGTCCCTCTCCTTAATCAAGAATAGCGCGTAAATACACAGACAACACAGCGACATCGGTCACCGGAGGAAAAGGGGGGGCTTACCTGAAAAAACGCGCAGCCCGCTAAAGGACTCCTGAATCCGTGCAGAGGTGGAAGCCTATCCCTTCTCGTTCAGTGTGTCAACTGGCAGACATAGGAATGCGAGTATTATTCATTGGCAACGTGAAGAGACAGACATTCGGTGGACACTTGGTGTGGTACAGCTCTCTGTCTCTGTCTCTCTCCTCTTCTCCCAAACGATGCTCAGAAGCACGGGCGCGCCACCTCGGTGCGCCGTGAACGCGCATCGATCCATGACCAATCGCGTGTAAGGAATAAATTACAACCCGTTTAGGAGACATACAGCTATTTTTTCTCTCCCCCCCCCCCCTCCTTGCTCATATTGTGCAGTGCTATACTGGTTCTGAAAGCTAGGTTCAAGACAGCGTGGACTCGCAGTGTATTAATATTTTAACAATCTCAATCTTGATCAAAGGTCAATAGGCTGACAGTTTTCCATTTTTCTGAGGCTGGAGAGGAAACTGTCTTGAATATGTTCCCTACATCAAACAGTGCTGTTGACGCAGTTGAACGTGAATTGGTAAATTCTTTCTTAAACAGAGGTGGAAAGTAGGCTACTATAGGACACTTCTGAGGTACTTGTACTTTACTTGAGCATTTCAATCTGTTCAATGCTGCTCTATACTTCTACTTCAGTCCATTTCAGGGGAAAAAAACCCTACAAAATGTGATGCATTGCAGTAAATGCCTTTATGCAGTAAATTAAACCATCCATCAGAAGGTCTATATAAAATGGGAAGAATTAGGTCCACCACAGCTAGAACAATAAAAGTGCTGCTTACATGTTAACGCATCAGTAATAATAATACAGTAGTATATAATACTTTGAATGCAGAACTTTTACTTGTAATGGAGTTTTTTTTATTTTTACATGGTTGTCTCTTTTACTGAAGGCTCTGAATACGTCTTCTATCACTGCCCTTAAAATAGAATGAATGGTGATATAAAATCTGATAAATTACTTGCACTCAAGGGTGAACCACTCCCAGGTGAGCCAAAACTCTTATGGTCTATCAGTGGACAAAATCCTGGTGCTCCAGTGACACTCAATGAGTTGCCAACTTTTGCAGGCAGAGCAGTCACACCAGACTGGAACTGATAACTATATGTGCATCTGGTTGAAAACTGCATGTCACATGTAGTTCGTGTATGAGATCACTGTCATTTTTCTCTGAGTGATGTAGTTTAATTGTGCTGTAATTCATTGAGGCTTTTGTATTGTGTATTGCCATCACATTTTTTCCCTTAAGAAACAGGATTTCAGTTTTAACTAAAAATAATTAGAACATGACAATGAACATAAATACTGATGCACAGTTATTGTACCTAATCAACTATTTTTAATTAACTGTCTTCTACCCAATAATGAAATGCATGTAGATGAAAAATGAAGGGGGGAACACAAATTTCTTTGCAATACTTCAGCAGAATTTGAATCCCAAAGAAGCCAGATTAGCATTAATTCCATTAAAATTAATAGTTGTGGGAGCCGAAATTTAGTTTTTCACCTTAAGATAAAGTATTTCACTGTAAGTCAGCCCTATTTTAAAGCAATGTCTTTGAAACTGAGTCGGACACTGATTGCAAATGTATGCTGAGAAAATGGTTAGGATTAGCTATGAGTTGTTGTGATTCAATGCACCCAGTATTGCAGATAGAATAACAATATATAATTAATGAACAGAAAATCTCTTAATTTGCTGCAATCTGTGGTTTCGAGGAATGCAGCAGTCCAGGCATGAAAGATGACAGATGTGTCCCTTTTCACAATGTACTGTACTCTATGTATCCATATGCTTATCTCATGTCCAAAGGGATTTCCTCTTTGCCCTCTCAGGAATTAAGCTCTGTGCAAGGTAGACCTGAACATTCAGTCCGATCAGTTTCCTTGTGAGCTGCAACATCAAAATTTCAATATTATATGTTTGTAAGTCTGATTGTAGATGTTATTTTTGTGTGTGTGTGTGATGAAAATTAAATATAATAATAATAAAAAGAAGAATTTCAGTTATGTATGCCCATCACGGATTTGCTGCTATAACAACTTTGAAAAGATAATGCTTTACTAAGCCAAACAGCAATAGATGTTACAGCCTTTGGAAGATACTGAATCAACTGAGGTGTTCGCATTTTGAGTCTTTTCATCCTTATCCACAACCCCCACACAAGACCGAACCACTTATCTACTACTTACCAATATTTACTATTACTATTCATATTTATACTTCTGTCCATACTGCTTGTATCTGACTCATTCATATGTATTCATATTCATATGTATACTGCTTATAACTAACCTATTCATGTCTATTCATTATTTATACCACACTTATACCACTGTCTATACCGCTTATATCTGACCCATAGTGTACTCATATTTATTCATATTCATATTGTTTATAATCGACCTATGTATTCATTATTTATACCACTTATACCACTGTCTATACTGCTTATATTTTCTATAGGGCATTCATATTTATAATATGGTCTATAGTGTTTATATCTGATCTATAGTGTGTACATCATTTTCTTATCATACCTCGAGCTGTTTATTCTGCATTTCCTAGCATTTACATTTCATACTGTTCACTGTTACTAGTGTTCACACTGTATATATCTTAACGTATTCATATGACTCTGTTCATACTGTATATATCTTAGCATATTCATACCTACCTCCACTGTTCTATTTATATATTATACATACTATATGTTCATTACATTGCACTGCACTTTACTGCCCATTTTGCACTTCTGGTTAGATGCTAAGCTGCATTTTGTTGCCTCAATACTACTATATGCAATGGAAATAAAGTCGAATCTAATCTAATCTAATCTTTTCCTAATGTTTTAATAATAATCTGTTTGTGTATTTAGCTTTTTAAAAACTGATTTAAACTGATTGAAACTGCCAATGACTCACTCCTATAAGGAAGTTTTTCAGAATCACTTGATGCCTCTGTGCAACCTGAATGCTTCCATATAGAACAATTTCAAAGCTGGGAACTTATTCAGAAAGTTACTTTCATTTAGTTCAAGTACTTCTTAAAGGTACATTGAGATTTTGAATTTCTCTATTTTGGTACTTGCTTGAGACTACACTTGTAGAGGCACCAAATGATTTTCATCTGAATGATGATTGAGGGAAAATATCAGGCTGTGCTGCTGGAATCTAATGCAGCCTTTGATACCTGCTTTATATATAGGAAAACATGGTATGACTGTCTGCTATAGTCCTCAGTTGGTTTAGGTCTCAGCCTATAACCCCAGTTCTTCAGTTTAACTTTTGGACCTTTCAACCCTCTATATGCTCTTTCTAGGCCAAATCCTGCAAATTACTCTAAAGTCATTATATGGTTGCAACTGGATGCCATTAAATTTCCTTTGGATAAATAAAGACTAGACAGAGATAAATGTATTTGGCAGTGTGTACAAAAGATTCAAAGTTGTTGTTCACTTTGATTCCAGGTCTTTGAAGACTAGCCCAAGTTAGAAATGCTGGTGTTATAATGTGGACTCAGATCTTGGCTTTGGCAGCCACATCGACAGCCACATCTGCAAATACAGTAGCAAGAATTACAACTTTTATGTCCATAGAAGATTTAAAGAAACTCATCCATGCCTTCATTTCATCAGGATGGCCTTGTGTAACAGCCCCTTGTCTGGTGTTCCTACAGACCCCTGCAGACCCATTGAGTCCTGCTGTGAGAAGGAAGAGACCTGAGCATTTATTCCCATTCTTACATATTTACACTGGCTTTCAAGTAGTTAAAGAACAGATTATTAAGTGCTGGTGTTGTTTATGAATCACTTAATGACTTAATACATCTCTGATATGCTTGAAGAATATAAACCTAATAAGCCCCTTAGATATTCAGGAGCAGTGCCTTGAATCAAAACCAAACACCATGTTGGATTTAGCTACTATCCTGCACACAGAATGACCCAGCTTCCTGATAACTTCCTTGTTTTGATGTGCCTTTGATTAATTATATTGTCTTTATTGAGGGTATTTATTATTTATCTGTACTATTAATGTACCGTAACTTTTATTTCTTCTTTTAACTCAATATTTTGTGTATTTTTGTTTAGTTTATTTAATTGTATTCCAGTAGCACCCATCCAATTCTATTTTAAATACTGCTTCTGCCACTGTGTTGAAAAATTGCAATACAAATAAACTTGCCTCACCTTGTTTTTATGTACCAATATTTTATGCTCATGATGATGCAATCCCCTGTGTACAAGAGGACAGCCATTATTCACCCGCGAGAACCTTTTCCTCTAAGTAGTGCTTGGTCAAGTAATTCAATATTTTACTGCATAGCTTTAATCACCAGAGTTCCAAGATATCAACATCTCATTAGTGAAGCGTACATCATGTCGTCTGGTCTGTCCAAATCAAGTAATATGTTCCTTAAAGGTCAAACATCAGTCATTACAGTGATTTTAGGGAAACACATAAGACAGAATGCCCCTGTCTCTAATGCTTTAAATGGAATTAAAAGAGGGCCGAAGAGACCATATTCAACCAATTCAGGCCAGGCTTATAGATTTGCAGTGAAAGGCATAGACATACCCACACAGTCTTTGAAGCTTTTTGAAGTAATCAGACTATTTGGATGGACTACAATATAGCACCACATCAGTCTTTATTTTCTTTTTCTGGCCTGCCCTAACCCGATTTTATTCTCTACATTTACTCAATGTTTACTGAGCTCTTATACGAGTTGTTTCACGGATTGAACTGTGTCCATATATTTCGATGAACGGTCCCTTTAAGTGGCTTGAACGAAAACTCAAACTCCCAGAATGCACCTCTCTATTCTTCGTCGTCGAACAAAAACGCGGAAACAAAAGAAATAACCAGTTTGTCAAAACAAACAGCACCGAGTCGGCATAAAGTGAGCGTATTTGTAGCTGACAGCTGTCAAAGTTAACACCGTAGCTTCTCATAACCAATCTGAAAGATTTGCCATGGCTTTAAAAAGAATACAGAAGGTAAGTATGTTCGTCTTTTCTTCATATATCTGATGTAGCGTTACGCTATTGAAAAGGTTGGAGCGATAACGTTACGGAAACGTCGCTATTGCCAGTCATTCATCTAATGTTAGCGCTCTGTTTGCTAACCTAACCGGGTTGATTATTGTAGATAGTGTGCGATAACCCTATTGTAAATGTTCTACTCACTGGAAATGAATTGACAAGACCAACAAGTCCATTTTTCACGACATGACATTACACAGAGGACGGTTAAGTAGCTATAGTTTAACTTAAATTGACGTTAGCTAAGTTAGCTGATAGCTTAAGTTGGCCTAACGATAGTTAGCAAAAGCGCAGTGTGAAGGCACTTCAAGTTGTGTTTTTAGCTGATTTTCATGTCCTGAACTCAGTCGTTATTTTACGTTAGTCTACAGTTTAACAGCCAATCAAGTCTTCTGCCTTTTTGAGAAATGTACGTTGATACAGTGAAGATGAATCTTTCAAACTGTTAAATTGTTTTTGTGTTGTTTTCCCCTCTTGTACCAGGAGTTGAATGACTTACAGAGGGACCCTCCTGCTTCATGTTCAGCAGGACCTGTAGGGGAGGACAGTAAGTATGAGGATGACATGTCATTTTAATCCTGTAATCTGCTATTCTTGTTGTGAATTTTGTTATGGTTTGAGGACTGTACACGTATTGTGGGTATGAAGTCTTGAGACTTAACAACCTTTTCACACATTCTTTCTTTATCTTTGTCACCTTTAGTGTTTCACTGGCAAGCAACCATCACGGGACCGGTGAGCTTTTTCTGGATTTGTTTCCTGGATTTTTTTTTTTTAAACCAAGCTGCTTCTGGATCTCTAGACAATAGTGTTTACGTTGACTTTACAGCCCTTTCTATTCTGTATGGAGAGCACAGACTGGTACTCTCTCTCCCACATACATACGGAAGCCCATGGCATTATTGAGACAATAGGAAAAAGGAAAATACCACACAACCCCCCAGGAACAGCGCTGGGCTTTGAAACCAATTTGACTTAGTCAATCTTAGTCCCCAGTTAGTGGATTAACAATTTTTGGATCCAACAGGGGCCCAAAAAGCACTTTTCCCACAGACAATCATAGGAAAAGGAGCAGCTGTAAAACATTGGATGAGTTTTTCTGAGCGCCACAACTCCTGCAGAATGACTCGTTTCACTCAGAATATATTCCATTTGGTCTCATCACATTTTGAAAGTCTAAATGGAGCCACATGACTGAATTGTTTTATCCCCATTCAAGTTAGCTGGAGGGCTAAACTGGAAGTTAGCTATATCAGCCAACAGAAGTCTGTCATGAGCACGCTCTATAGGCACATGGGGCCCATAGAGCATGCACAGTATGTTTTCATTGTTTCTTTACAGTGGGAAGTGGCTTTTTTTTTGGCTTAATGCTGAGCAACTTTCATAGGAATTAATGGGGGCCCTCCTCTGACGCTGCATCCAGTTCTCTTTATACATCCATAATACCACCATCTCCATACATGCTCTCTTTCTCACTGCAAAAGTATTTTATCCTATAGGGATACACTAATAGGCCTAATTTAACAATAATTTTCTTCCCATTTCAGAATGACAGCCCATATCATGGAGGAGTGTTCTTCCTCTCTGTCCATTTCCCCACTGACTACCCCTTTAAACCACCAAAGGTATGTTTATTTATCTTAGAGACTGGGATATTAGCTCAAAAGTAGAGCTTCAATGATGAATCAGTCAGCTGGCTGGTATAAATCAACAGCTATTCTGATACTTGATTAAATGTTGTCATTTTACAAGAAAAAAATGCTCAAAATACTCTGTTTCCAGCTTGAGTTCAGGGTGATTTGAATAAATTGAACTTTATAAATGACATTTAACACTATTTTCTGACATTTAATTGTCCAAACAATTAATCAATGATGGACAATAATCTTTAGCTTAAAATATCAGTGGTATTTTTTTTATAAATTGTTTTATTTACCAATTTCTTTTATGATTCTTATTTCTGCCTTGTTTGTTATTTCCATAGGTTGCCTTTACAACCAAAATCTATCACCCAAACATAAACAGCAATGGTAGCATCTGCCTTGACATCTTGAGGTCACAGTGGTCGCCTGCCCTTACTGTATCAAAAGGTAACTAATATCTACATTTTACCTATATAGTATGCTACAGTACAATACAGCAACAGCTACATTCTGATTTGTACTTGAGATTACTCAGGTACAAACCAGAATAAGGATGTTTTTCTGATGTAATTGGATATGTTTATGGTAAGATTCAGATGTTAGGGCAAAACATGGCATCAAAGGTGGGCATGTCTCATTATACTAAACATAAAGAGGAAGTGATGCCCATTTAATGAGACAATCCACCATGCTGTCACCAAATCTCAATTCTTGAAATCAAAGTTTGCCTATTTGTATTTACATACACATATGGAGAATGAATCAAGAAATTTAAAAAAGTAATTTTTCATTTTACTGAAACCTGAATATAAATCATACATGTATTTGTGGTGTACATACTGATTTTTGGTCTTTTTTTCCCCAGTTTTATTATCCATATGCTCTTTGCTATGTGACCCAAATCCAGATGATCCTCTTGTCCCAGACATTGCACACATATACAAATCAGACAGACAAAAGTAAGTATGAGAGCTAAAGAATTTTGGATATGGAAAAACTTCAGTCAGCGCTTCTTTAAAAACCCATTCTGATCTTCTTTTCCCTTTTTAGATACAACAAAGTTGCCAGAGAATGGACTCAGAGGTATGCAATGTGAATGAGAGTGAAGTTTCCGCAACAACGATGCATCCCTAAACACCTCAAAATATGACCGCACTGTTGCAACTCCTCATCCGCACTGGTTCTAGTCAAGGTGTTTTTTTTTTTCTTTTTTTTGTTTTGTTTTTTTACGCTTGAAGCACTTTCTCTACTCTGACTTGACATGACTTGTTTTTACTGTTTATTTTATTTTTCCCTTAAATTGGCATTATTATTATTATTATTATTATTATTATTATTAGCAGTGGTAAGATGGCCTAATTGTATTTTTCTTTTAAGAGATTTATATTGTACAAGACTACACTGAATTTATTTTGCATTATTTTGCATTAAAAATATTAATCAAAAAGTGAATTTCAAATTGTTTCTTGGCAATACACATGAGTAAACTGAATTTATGAAAAATCTTGCAGTGACATAACATTTCTTTGTTTCTGTGTAATTTCTATAAACCAACAAATCAGAAGCTGTCTCTTATTTTATTATTTACATGACCACTAGGTGGTAGCCTTTACTTTTGACTGCATAAGTCTTTTACAGAGAGCTGTTTCTCTCCTGGACAACTTAATATTCATGTTTGTGTTACATTTAATTCAGGCCCATTTGCTAAATGGCTATTCATTTTGCACAGTGGCTATTATAGTGTCTTGCATTAGCAATGAAATGAAAATAAGATGTCATGTCCATAGAAATCAGACTGCCTATTATCATCACCTCTGCCTATTGCAGCATAGTTTCTTTACAGCGATGAAGCTTTGTACAGCAATTGGACCCATTAATGGAGCAGCTCATGTCTCATTTGGAAGTGTTTATAATTTAACTGATATTAATGTAAACACAAGCGCGCACACACATATTTAATCTCTGCACTGCAATGGTGATGTGACTTAATCAGACTGCTCTCAGTTGTAGCTTTGGAGCCTTTCAACTCAATTTACTTGTAAGTGTAGGTGAAGATTTTTTTTTTAAATTGCAGTCAATGTATTTCTCTAAATATGTCAGGTACATGGCAATTTCCACCCCAGATCTCATAATGATGGAGGTTTTCATTCCAAATGAGCAGGAAGTGGACTGGGAGAAATCTGTGGCAGTGCTGCACTAAGCACTACCATTTGCTTTGTAATGAAAGCTCCAGCTGCCATCTAAAGAATAATGATGATGATGGCAAAACATCTGTATTGACTGACCTGGCAGGTACATGTGATGGAGGACAGATCACAGACACAGCAAAGCAAAATATTAGTTGCTGATTAAATACAAAATGTGGAGAATTAACAACACAAAAAATGGAAAACTGCATTTAACAGGGCCATATATCACTGGAAGCTCTCATTAATCACTTCCTGGCTACAGCATGAGAATAACCTCAGACATGTCAGAATTATGTTTCCATAGGGACTTGCAAACTTTCTATTATATACATTACTGAGCTCAGTGACCTTTATTGCACCTCCTGGTTAGATATTACTTTTTCCTGCATCAACACATACACTATACTCCATATTTTTGTTTTTTGGACTGTGGCCCTGTTCTGGGTCTCTTAATGAAGCTTTTCTCCACATTTGTTTTGGTTTCCCTTTCCTGTATTGCTTCCCTTAACCCACTCCCAGGATGTATAGTGTTTCCTTTGTAAACCAATAAATTGGTTGCGTGGTATTTTATGATGAACTATAAACCTGCCAGGAAAAAGAGGTATATAAATATTCATTCATACTCAAGTCGACACTGCCTTTGTGTTTGACTTGTAATATCATTTTCAGCTCATAATAACTGATTTGGCTCCCTATGATTGGCTATAATCCCTAAACACTTTCCCCCTAAATGAGACATAAACCTTGTGCACTCAATAAATCCCACAAAAACAAATTCAACCCAGTGCATTTCTCTCGAATTTTTAAATTCGGATGCCTTTTCAGGAACCCAGGGGGAGGTAGATGCACAAAAAAATCTGTCTGGGAGGAGTCCTGCCTCCTTTTTTTGTGCAAGATGACACGTGAAACTTTGCTGAGGAGTTGGTTGGTGATTTTGCTGTGTGTCGTTTGGTGCTCCGTTAACTCGGCAGACAATCTATAGCGAGTGGATCAGTGTGCTCCCAACTATTTTTAGAAGTTTGCCTAATGGGGGAAAACGAAAGGGCTTGAAGAAACTGCTGAGGGAAAGTGTCGACTGCGCTGCAATGAGCTCGCACAACACTCCGAAGTGACGGAATAAAAAGAAGTTTTACAGAAAAGAAGTTCAAAGCTTTGCTCCAGCTCAACTTAACTTTAAAACGCAGTGGCCACTGGAGAAGTTGCTGTGCAGCGCAATGGCTGCCCAGTGCGACACTTTAAGCGGATACTTGCAGCAGTCGGACCAGGGCTCGAACAGCGAGCGCAGCACCGACTCTCCTCTCCCGGGATCAGAGGAAGATCTGAGCGGACCCCATCCGCTGCCAGACCCGGAGTGGACTGAGGAGAGGTTTCGAGTGGACCGCAAGAAGTTGGAAGTCATGTTGTTAGGTAAAAAACAAAACAAAACAATCAAACAAGTAATTAAGTATGAAGTTTAGTGATATATAGAAATATTTTCACTCTGTAATGTGTTTTCAACTTCCATCCTGTCCACGTTTCAACTGTAATTGTAGCCTGCCCTTGTTTCAGGGAAGCTGCACACTTTAGCAGCCCTCTGATGGCCCTTTGTTTATATAAGACATATAAAATTACACTTTCAATGCATAATTATTGATTTCAGTGACTTTAAATTGTAGGACTCCTTGCTTGCATGGTCAGGACACTTGAGCGTGGCATGTGCGTGATCCGGAACGAATCAATTAGGGCAATTAAGTCGGGCCAATTAGCTTTGAGTCTTCAATTAGTCTCATTACGTTTATAAGCAGAAGAAAATGGTATGATAACCACAGCAGAGAAGATGAGTTGACACTCGTGGACAGGCTTAAAACTAGAGTTTTGACAGAAGGTTGAGGTCAAAGACATAAGAGATATATCATTAATGATATACCCATCGTGCTGTACGTATGGAGGTAGTAACATGTTCCAACCACAAGCTGTCGCTACACAAACTCCCATGGTGTGCAATTGTTTGTAGACTAAACTGAAATTGACCTGAACATCCAGTTTGCTTAGTCCTTAGTGAAATGGCCTGCATATATAAACAACTGATGCAACAGTTTTGGCTGGCTTGAACAAAAATGTTATGAAAAGGAACGGAAAGTTGCGAACTAATTGCAGAATGAAGCCAGTATACAAGTAGGGTAGCAACTAGCAATAAAGTTTACATTAATTACATTTTAATGACTGTTATTGACACATTTTTCCCAACTTATTGTAGTGGTAAAAAGTGGGTCCCACTGTGATCTCTATTAATGAAGTGCAAGCAACAGTGAACAGTTAACCAAGCAATGACAGGCTCATAAAGAGACCAGGCGGTCCCTGTTGAGAAGTCCCTGGAAACTCAGAGGTTGAGGTCATTTATCACATATTTCAAAACACAAGTGTGTGGAATATAATAGCATTAGGTAAGAGGGATGGATTCTTTATCAATTGAACAAGAAGACAGAAAGTCGCCAACAGCTGAGAGGCAGCCAAAAAGGACCTTAGGAGGAACATTATCGTTTATATTCATACTGTGATCAAAACAAATGTGAAACTGTGTGCACAGTGCTGATTAGTATGGCTTAAAATTGGATCTCTGGCATTTGGTGAAAGCTGTTGTCCTTCAAATTTGGTAGTTCTGCTTAACTTTGAGACTAGTCTTCAGTGAGCAACTTGTGTTGTTGAAGTAAGTTTATCCATTATTCTATACACACAGACACAGGCACGCACACACGTAGTTCCCCTTGAGATTGTCCTGGTTGCTGCCTCGCTGCTCAGTACATTCCTCAAAGCTCCATGTCATCCCTAACTCTTCCAGGAAAACAACTTAACCAGAGACCGGCCCTAAATCTGAGACTCCCGGACATACCGTGCGCCACGTCACTCAGTGTGCCTAAACGTGCCTGTCTGTGTGTATGTATAAGTTATGTGTAATTTATTCGGTCAACTGTGTCTTCACAGTTTGTTAGTTTGGTCTCCTATCTCTGCCAACATCTTGTTTCTCAATTGTTGTCTTATGACATCATGGCTGACATTGCTCATGTTGACATTGCAGCTGGGATGCAGAATAGAAACGGCTGCTGTGTTCCTCTGTGTTCTGGTCTTTCTGGTCATTTGTAGGTTCAGGTTTAAAGACCACATTATCTCAACTGTGAAACTGCTTTAACCTTTGACCTCTGGCCTTCAGGAAGAATCCAGGATGTCTGGTCATGTCGTATGTAGCTTGGTTATCTCTTAGTAGACATTGCACAGTCCTAGCATCTTGTGAGTTTTTTTTTCTCATAATGCACTAATGACTTCACAAAGCCACAATCTTGGTCTAAATTTGTTTCAACTCACTGGATCAGAGATTCTCTTTTTTTTTTTGTTCTGTAGCCATAGGGGAACGTTCAAATCCTAATGAATAGCTCTTTTAGTCTCATTCAGTTGGGTCAGAGCTGTGTAACATCTGGCTGTGTTTTGATTGGATAAGCTGTAGATTTTGACATGGTACATCATGTTCTGAAGGCCAGAGTTTGGACTATAATGAAATAATTTTATGGGAACTCCAGTATATTTTTGCTCAGTGTTTTATTGTCTGTGACTGAATCTTTGGCTTCTCTGTCCTGGAAAATTAAGTGTGTTTGACCCTCGGCAAAGAGCCACCGGTCAAATCATGCTGTGATCGCTTCCCAAATAACAATAAGTCATCATCTCAACTTTTTGACCCAGGTAATGTGTTTGCACTAGTTTGCAAATTAGGGACTGCAATGACCACCTAGTTCAGAATAGTTAAATATTTAAGGTGTTATGACTACAGATGATATTTTAGAGACGACTTGCTTTGGAATTAGCATTTATACCCACCTCTTTTATGAAATATTATGTCAGTGGCTAATCTATAAAGGTATACTGTTCAGGATTTTCCTAAAAAACAATGTACAGACTCATACAAAAGTAATCCCTCTCAGTCATCACTTATGACCCACAAGAAGAGCGTGGTGGTGCATTTATCTGCAGAGACCCTGCTCTCTGCCTGAATTTCCTATTTTGTTATTATTTTGGTGTGTTCGGGACATATCTGGGTGTCTGGGCAGTGGATGGTAGCCCCAAGCCAATAACAGCGCGCAGGATTTGAGGTCGGGACTCGTAGTGTAGCAACCAGGTTAGATCGCTGTCTCTGTCTGTCTCCTCTGCTCCACTCTGCTCTCTGTCTCTGTGTCATGGATGTTTAAAGAGCTGTAGGTCTGTTGTGGCTGAGCTACATACAGCGGAGAGCAGAGAGGCCACAGAGGACAGGATGAAGCTCTGCATTCACACAAAATCCGACAATGCCCTACCTTCCCGCAGGGTTGTATGGGCGTGTTTGTTTGTGATTTAGAACTAACCGCTGTGAAACAATCAGAAAATAACAATTTTCTGATTCATGTCTTTGTTCTGACTAGTGATGCTCGCTCTCTTCATTCACTCTCTAGCTTGCTTGACCACATCTGCTCTCTTTCTCTCTCTCTCTCTGCCAACTTCGGATGCTGTGTTTACAAACACCAGCTGACAAATCCTGCATAGTATACCTTTAACAGAACTGCTGTGAGGTTTAGAGGCAGAGGACAAATGAACACTTGCTTGTGTAAGTATGGCTAAACATTCATTCACTCTCTGGCATATGGATAACACATTTTTGCCCAGCACATACATCAGCAGTTTTGTGTGAAAGATGATTTTACTCAAATGGTGGACAAAGTCTGAACTGTAAATGTAAAATAAATGTTTAAAACAATAGATTACAAATAAATTACACACAAAGAATAAACCATTATACATCATATAAACATTAGTATGGAAGGAAACAAGCTAAGTTTAAGAGGGCTGCAACTAACGATTATCTTCTATTATTGATTAATCTTGTGATTATTTTCTTGATCATTTAGTCTATAAAAGGTCACAAATTTGTCAAATTTCAAATAGTTTCAAAATAGTTGCATATTCATTTTTTGTTCTCATTGATTCATTAAGGGATCATTGTAGCTCTAATTTAAAACAAAATAGAAAAAGAGCTATAACAGCATGAAGATGCTTAGGAGTAAATAGATTATGTACATTTTTTGTTTTTGATGCATGAATTCAATTTACTTGCTGCAGTTCAATTTAATTTGCATCCAATGTATGATAATGAGCCTTAATTGATCAAATCCTTTTATGTAGTTTCCATTGTACCCAGCTCATGTCTGGTTGAGTGCCTAAATACTTAGATAAATTACCTTTCGTTGACTTTTTCAAACAAGAAGCCAGCTTATTAGTATAATTAGGGATGGTGATGTGATGCAGGTAAACAATAGCTGCTGTGTGCATATAGTTTCTGCAAATAAGCCTGACACTTGTCTTTACAGAGTACATGTTTTTTTTCACGTACTTCCTAAGGATTTGGGCTATTCAGTTTTATAATAAAGACAAATGTGACCTACTGTTTTGGGGCATTTAGAATCGAATTGTGTCCCTAAATTATACCTGGATTTTTTTTTTTTTTTTTTTTTTTAGTTTTCCGGCCAACAGTCCAAAACCCAAATATATTCAGTTTACACTCATATAAAACAAAGAACAGCAGCAAATCTTCTAAGAAACTGGAATCTATTTATTTTTGGCATATTTGCTGAAATTGATATTACATACCACCATAGTTAATAACATAGAGCCAGAAAAATCCTGCAAGTAAATTTACCTAAATGTATCAGAAGTCTAGGCCCATAATGACAATTATATTTACTTTAAATCAGGAATGTGAAAACGATTTCCAAAAAATAACTCTGGCTGTAGACGGAAAGTACAAGAAAGGGGTCAGAGTGGGACATCAGACTGGTAAAGAGGCATGTAATGAGGGGTTGCATAAATTCTGGAGAATAAAAAGGACTCTGAAGCTCTCTGTGCCCATTAAAAGATGTTTGTGATTCACCAGCATGTTGCCACGCTGAAGCCAAACCCCAGTGTACATACTTAACCTCTTAAACTCCACAAGGATGCCGACGTCCTCGGCCGACATTACTGTCTTTCAGAGGCTTTAGCGGGCTCAGTTTTAAAGCTAGAATGAAGATACTGGTAACATATGAAACTAAACAAACTACAGCAAGGCTGTAGGGTATCTACTGGTACCAATTTCATGCTATATTGTTGGGAAGGAGGCTAAATAATGCTAAATTTTGGTGAGGGGAAATTTTCAAAGGTTTCTCTTGACCTCTCACCTCAAGATATCTACATGAAAATTGGTTCTGTGGTTACCCAAGAGTGTCCTCTTTATAGACATGCCCATTTTATGCTAATCTCTTGCAGTTTTGGGCAAAACCCATGCAGTTGTTTGCATGGAGTATAAATGTATTATTTTTGCCTCTAAAAATGGTGTATTTGCATATTCCTGTGTACTGGGGTCCCTAAACAGTCTTGGAACTGCATAAATTGGGTATTATTGGAAAGCTGAGACTCTAGTGGGTTCAATGAGCCCAATTGTATCCATGTTCGTCACTGTATAAAATGACCTATAGTAACAGCCTCATGAAACTTAGACAATAAGGGGGTTTCTGAGCAATTTCCAAAACAGAAGTGCTCACCATCCAATCACTGAAAAATGCAATTTTTACAGAAATCTCCAAATGTCAAAAGTTTTTGATGCCAAATTACAGCATGGATTTTTCTATGGTGTTCCTCAAGGTCTGGTTTGTAAGGTTGTATTTTGGAGAGATTTTTGACCATTTTTATCAATTCTTGATTCTTTGCCCATGTTTTGGCAAACTCTGCATCAGGATAAAAAGGAAATGATTAACTGCTCAGCAATTACAACTTTACTGTGTCATGAGCAGCAGGGACACAGGTTCTTGGGCTTAGATCAGTAAATAGAGTGTAAAGTGACGACAAAATCTCACCCTGACAGCCATCTGCGTTTATTGTTGTACTATTGGCACCCTAGAATAGAACTTTCAAGTTAATGGCTTGGAGACCTTGACACAGGCATGAAAGCTTGAAAGATAGTTTTATGTGTACAGCGAACCGTGTAGGACAACTTTTGTGCCTTCTTTAGTTTTGAAGTTAAGAGACCAGGGGCAAGTGTGGGAAAGAGGTAACATTTTCTTCAACCCTCCATTATCCAAACTGAGTGTGTCTGCATGTGCAACAAGGTTTTCCATGGATTTTTTTTAAGCATAGGTTACTATTGTATTCATCTGTACATGGGCCAGTTTGAAGAGTTCTGTGGATTTCCCTGCTCAGACTAGTAATGATTAGGGTTCAGTAAGGATGGCCTCCTGGAGGGCCAGTGTGTGTGCACACATCGTAACAACATGTTTGCTGAGTAACTGCAACAACAACCTACAATTAAGCTAAGTGAATCATTTTCTTCATTGAACTAATTTGTTTTCTTGCTCCTAAACCACAGACTATTATTGGGTAGCTTTGTCTTTGAATGGAAAAAAACTGTTACATGTCGCAATGAGAAAGTACAAGGTTTTCTCAGGTATGTTCAGTATGTAGTGATAATGTTTTCAGTATATTATGTATCAGTACTATCCTACTGACTATCCTATGTGCAAAAGAAGCTACTGCTAAGAGCTGTACTGAATACATAAGTTGAAATGTTTTTCTCACACACAACTTCATTATTAGATCACAAATTCTGCACAATATGAGAATATATTACTTTGGAGGCCAGTGGAAACTCTTTGCCTGAGAAAGGAAAAAGGCCCTCCAGCATATAACAAATATGATCATTGTATTTTTCTTTGTTTTTTCCCTTTGTTGTTTAGAGAATTATTTTACTGGCTTCCGTACCCACATAATGAGGGGAGTATGTGTGAGGGCCTCATCCTCCTCTTCCTCCTGAGTGCTGAGTAAGACTCTCAGACAGGAAGTGAGTGTCTTGTGGGGAATGTGCTTCAGGCTTTTCTCTCTCTCTCTCTCGCTCTCCCTCTCTCTCTCTCGTTTTCCCCCTCTATTGGTCCCTCTTGAGTATTCAAACACTGGTCTGTTGTTCCAGCTTCCATCATATCCACTGTGGAGTCGGCGGGACTTTCCCTAGTCTTATGGTCTATCCTTACACTAAAACACAATCCTCACTCGAACCTTCTAACCTAACTAAACACAGGCAAAATGTTAGTGAAAACAATGATCAATCATCTTAAGCTCTTGGATTTTTGTCCCTTGCTAAAAGGTGATTGTAGGGCTGCACAACTAATTGTAAGTAATCACGTATAGTGATGTTTGATAATTTGGTATGTTGAGTGTACTGATTTGATTTTAGGTTCAAGCATGATACAGTTTATCATGCAAGTCCATTATGTTAGACTAGTTTAAAGATGGATAAGCAGTTAAGTTGGAAAGAAGGCTTAAACAAACCACCCTTAGAAAAAAATGTATTTAAAAGTGGAAAACAATTAGGGCTGCCACCTGAAAGTCCAATTATCTGTTGGAGACGCCTCAGTCGACTGAGATTCTTCATGTAGAGCAGTTGTTTTGTTTTGTTTTGTTTTGTTTGTTTGTTTTTGTCAATCAGTGTGCATTACAATAACAGGATAAAACATTTCAATGAAGACTTATAAATGAGGGGGAAATGAGGGCTTTATTCATTTAAACATTTTTAATGTTTAAAGTGAAATTAGGCTATAAGAGCTTTACTTAAACAGAAATGCATGTGTGCTGCCTATCTCATTATTCTGTCTGACATTATTCAAATAGGCCACAATTCAAGTCTTACATCATATACAGCTCTCTTTTATTGATTTTTTTTTTTAAATGCTTTAAAAATATGTTCCCATGAGTCTGTGACTATGTTAATGTGGACAAAATTATCACTAAAACTCATGCCTATTTCGCCAGATCTTTTCATAAAGATCAGAAAAGTCTACATGAAAAGAAAAAGGAACAAATAATTGAATTTTCATATTGAACAGCCAAATCTGATTCGACTGACAACATTCTGTGTTGGTTACAGCCTTAAAAACAATATAAAATGATCATTAGAGAGGAAACTTCTTCTCTCATGTCTAGAGGTGAAAATTGTTTATTCACTCAGAGGAGATTGTCATCTGTCATTTGGTGATGCTGTGATGTATAAACCAGATTATGACTAATAGATTCTGTGTAAAATATGTGTTAGGGTTTTGACTGTGCCAGAGCAGCAATTGTTCTCTCTTGTAGTTGTGGACCACAGTAAAAGTAGCCCGGCAACAAAAAATGCTTCCTGTTTATTTAGAAGTAAATATATATCCACTTCTAAGTGCATTCACTTAGGTATCGCCTCATTTGCCTCACACAAAGTTCAATCTGGTTGACCTTTGACCTGTGAAATAGCATAACTATCCAATTGTCAAGAGGGTAAGATTGACCTGTTGTTCAGGAAGTATTGATTATATATATGCTTGTCTATCTAATGCTATAGTGAGTGAATACAAGTAGTAGAGAAAGGGGGGGGGGCATGCTTACTCATGCTTACTGCATGTTTGCAGTAAGCATGAGTAAGAGATGACTTGTTTCACTATCAGAATTTGGTCTGATAACATTTGGAAAGTCTAGAACAGCCATATGATTAAATTATTTTATTCCCCCTTCAAGTTAGCAGAGAGCTAACCAAAAGTTAGCCAGCTTGGCCGACGGAGGTCTCGAGAGCATGTGCAGTATGCATTCATCCAGCCAGTGCAGGAATGTCAAACCCAACACCAGACTCTGGTATACTGTAAAATACAGAGAGATTTACATGGCAGTGATGGGCTTAATTAAAAAAAAATGTAAACACATTTGGCTTGAAAGTAACGGGCATCCATTTATATGTAAAAGTGCTGCACTGCAGGTTAAAGCATTTAATCCTTGAGTTTTGTTTTTTTTTTTTTTGGATAATTTAAAAAGCACCAAATAACATATATAGGCTAAGCATACTTTATTGCTAGTAAATCGTATTCAATTTGTTGCATGTTTATTTTTACCAAGATTATTTTTTACCTTTTCCGCATAGCCCGAAGTGCTGGGCAAGACAAATCAAGGACACCTACATTGATTAAAATCTCTCTACCTGTGGCTGTGTATGGTACATTTTTCAACACGTTAATACTTAATCTAAACAATATGGAAAGTAAACACATATCAGAACAACCAGTGTGTAATTTAAATACTCCAGCTGAACTCGGTGCTGAATTCTGCTCTTTACTGGGATTCGCTCCGTTGCCTCTTGCCACCTTCTCTCTCTCTTTTTCTTTGAGATTTTACTGAAACATGCTGATACAATTAAACAGTTCTATTCTACTTTGCTTACGCATTGAATTCCTTCATCCTGGGCATGATGAAGCTTTCAGGAGCTGTAATATAATTGAGCTTCAGTCGGCGGAAAAACCTGTAATTCATTACTCAAGAAAATAAAACCAGGAGTCCTATTTCAGCAGTCCGAGTAGAGATGGAGTGCTCTGACCCATTTCTATGCTCCTGGAACTGTAAATGGGCTGAAATGAATACCTGTTTTTCTACGTCCCTCAAAGCTCTTTTTCTTCAACCCTTTTCAAAGTGCAGATTTACATTCTGTCTGGTTTGTGGTTGCTATTTTAGAAATGTTTCTTGGGGGGGGGCACCCCGACTTATCCTGCACGCGTGCATACTCACCACACACACATGCATGCAGGCGCACATGCATGCACACCACCCTGCCCTTAACCACTCCCCCTAAGAGTTTTCATTGTTTGTCTTTGGAGAGCCTTGGGTTTTGGTTTGTTGTTCTCTCTCCTCATTCAACATCCAGTACAATCTGCCTTTTCTCCACTTGCCTTGATCGGAGAGAAAGCATTTTTATAACAGTACCTTTTGGATCTAGTCCTGGCCATCGTCAGAATATCTTCAACAAAAGGGAGGGGGGTGGGTGGGGGCTGGAAAAGAAAAGGAAATCTCATTTGTTGAAGTTATTCCATGTGCATGCATTTTAAAAAAAAAAAAAAAAACCCTAACTGAGTTATGTTAATTTCCTGTGAGCTATTCAGTTATGCATGAACTACGTCTGACTGGACGTATCAGTGGAGATAATTCAGAGGTTGAGTAATCGAGAGTACAGTAATCGAGAAAAGAAATTTCCATCACTAAAATTCTGCACATATTTCTCATGTCATTAAAGTGTGATGCTTTGGTTGAAATGCTGATAAATGTGAAATGTTATTACCCAACAGCACAATGAAATGTTTACCATTCAACTCCCAGTCTGTTAACTGAGACTGACTCCCTGTGCTCAGCGGGGGATCTAACACAGTAGATACTAGATACCAGGCACCAGGCATGTACAGGGTTGTGTAATCACTTGGCTGTATTCACACAAGGGAGATGAACAAGGATATGATAACCCAAACATGTTACTAACAGCAGCTTGATGCTAAATGTCTTATTTCCTGGACAGGATGCAAAGATGCCTGAAAATCCAACACTGTAAGCAGTGCCTGTTTGTAGACATAGTGAAAAACAGTTTAGGCCAGAGAATGCCACTACAACTTCTAAATATTTCTAGACTGTCTCATTTGTGTGACCTCAGGTTCAGTGAGTCTAGTTTTCTCTGGCAGGCTTTCATCTTTGTTTGCCGCAAAGCAACATCTGGCACTTGGTGTATTATTTTGATAGCACAGTTGCTTGGCAACCCTGCTGGAGTTGAGAGGAATGAGGAGCTGTTTTGAGAGAGAGGGTGATTTCTGCTCAAAAAAGAAATTTGATGACAGGTGTTCAATTTTGTGGGTATTAACTTCGTTCACCAAAAGCTGGAAGAGTGATACAGGTTTAAAGCATCAGGCCTTGTAGTTGTAATCCTTTGTGTCTCTTTTCTGGAGACACACCATGGCTGCTGGCTGTGACTGTGGTTTAACACTACAGCAAAGACTCACAAGCAGCTATTATGTCAGAAATACAACAAGTGCAACTGGTCTATCTGCTGTAGTGCAGCCAAACCAACGCCAGTTGTTTTAATAAAGTCAGTAATTGCAATTGCTGTCTGATTTCACGGTGTGAGTAGTTTTCCACACAACAGCAGGGCGAAGTAAAGTTGTTTACATTGTTGCCTCCAACTCTTCATCAAGCAACTCACTGTGGCTGCTCCTTGTTCCATTTCTCCCTGCTATAATTAAAACGGATCTGCTGTTTTAAAAAATACTGAAAATGACTGTTCTCTTGTTTTCTAGACACATTTTTTAATGATTGCAGTCAGTATTCAAAATTCTTCACAATAAAGCGTTTACTGCTGCAACTACTATCTGGTTAGTGTTAGTGTACGTCAGTGTTATTCTGAATGAGCGGCTCCTGGTTACCTCTGATCCTACTGGAGCCTGACTGATACTAGATTTTTGAAACTGATACCAATATCGGGGATTAAAGAAAATTCAGCCGATATTATATATAAACACACATTTTTTGCAATGATCCCTCAAATATCAAATACTTGTGACAAAGATATGTAATGGAGGCAGGATATTTTGCAGTTTAATAATAAACTTCATTTCCCAAAATGACATCAGTGCACTGAATCGGTAGACTTTTGCCCCCCTCATGTATGTTAATGGGGTGGACAAAATATTAGGAACTCCATTCACTATAATGCACTCCAGTACACCACCACCACCATCTACTATGTCCACAATAATACACAGAAAGTAGAATTCTCACCTTTCTGAAAATGTACCATATATACATACATACAAATATTGGACAACATATACACTGATATGTGATATTTGGATTAAGCAAATATTGGCTGACCAATGTATAGGTTTAGATCCTGCTAACCTATTCCACCTATTATACAGTAATCTTATCAAGTAGCAAAAAAGAGCAGGTTGTAGCTGAAAATAGAGGAAATGTTTGCCATATGACCCAATAAATACAGCAAGTTTTTCCAAATAATTTCCAGGTTTTGCTGACTAACCCAGATATGTGAAGTACCCCCTGTAGGGTTTCCTTTCCTGTAGTTTCTGTTGTTGCCATGGACACACAGCATACCACGGTGACTTGTTTTACTGTTTGAATGCTTCTAGCACCAGTAGGAAATGTTGAGTTTGCATTAGCAGTAAGTTAGTACAGCTCTGATTCTGTGTTAGGAGAGTAAAAAGTAAATAGTGAGGTTGATATCAATGAGATAAAATGTTTTATAGATAGAGAGAGAGGCAATCACAGAATGTAAATATATTGCTGAAAAAATGCTGGCTATAATTGGCATCAAAATCAGGGTTTAAATTCATGAAAATCTTAAGGGTTATTACTTAAATCATCAACTCCAAATCAAATGACATATCACACTGCTGGTCATTTTGTGCTAAATCACAGAATATATTTGTTGTTAATACCATAGAAAAAAAGGCAGTAAAGATATAATTTGTATGGAAACCAACTAAGGTACAAAAAAAGTTCACACTTTCCTTCAGACTTAAAACACCACATCTATTTTTACAAAGTGCAAACTACTTTCCTCGTGGCCATAACAACTGTGAAGTGAATCTTAAGAAGTAATTAGATTAACAAGTGATCTCATGGGATGAATAATTGGCAAAACAATTTTATCCCTAAAGCAAGAAGTAGGAGGCATGTCTATCTGACCCAAAATATTAATAACCTCCCTTTTTAGCAGAGATAAAGAATTCAATGTTGAAAGCTCAGAATGCTTCTCTGGCAGTGTTGAGATGAAAGATCACATAAAGAGGACAGCCAGTTCTGCTTTAGTTGTATACTTTCCCAATCCCGACTTGGTGATTAGATATCACTGTTGTCTTGAAGAAGCAGTTGAAATGTTTATCAGGCATTGCAGTCTTGTTTGGGCGCCAACTTGCGTAGAAGCAGTGCCAAAGGAGAGACTTAAATGTTGGCTTTTGACCGTTTTTATTTATATCTCAATTATAAATTACTGCCAACTACTTGTCAGCTGCAAGGTGATACTCTTGTAGAAACTTCCTGTCTTTGAAGTGAGACAATAAAGCTTGATTGATGAAAACAGCCTCTGTCACTGAATGCTATTGATTGGATTGAATGCATTGTTTTCTTTATTGTCTACATTTATTTACCTTTCAAATCGGCCTTTTGGAATGACAAATGACATGGTTGTTGGTCTGTGAAGGTGTGAGGAGGAAGGCTTTGGGATTTGAAGGTGAATACTGTGAGATAGTGTAAATTTGTCAGCTGTCTGAGACATTAGATTTATACAGAGGTTGCTTTTGATGTCCTTGATACCTTGATAAAAGTTGTACCTATATAGAGGTATTATGTTTTCAGGTTGTCCATCTGTCCCATTCTTATGAGCGTGATATATCAGGAACGGCTTGAGGGAATTTCTTCAAATTTTGCACAAACGTCCGCTTGGACGCAAGGATGAACTTTATTAGAATTTGGTGGTCAAAGGTCAAGGTCACTGTGACCTCACCTCCGTTGCATTCTTGTGAACGTGATATTTCTGGAATGCCTGCAGGGGATTTCATTACATGTGGCACAAACGTCCATTTGGACTTAAGGATGTGGTGGTCAAAGGTCAAGGTCACTGTGACCTCATAAAACATGGCCATAACTCAAGAATTCACATGCTAATTATGATAAAGTTTCACACTAATGTCTAATAGGACAAAATGATGAAGTGATAACATTTTATATCCAAAAGGTCAAAGTTCAACTTCAGTGTGACATCGTGTTCTGCAAAAGCACTTTTCTGGCCACTATTCAACACCATAACTCACGAACAGAAGGGGAGATTGTAACTGTATTTTGTTGGATACTGAATACATGCGATTAATCTTGGATGCCCACCTTGAAACTGTGGTGATTGTATAGATTTTCTTTGCTGCCGGCTTGAAGATGTGTGTGAAGCATCCATGTTTTAGAATTTGTAGCTTCTTTGCAGCAACACACTAATAGACATACAACAGAACAAGAACAACAAAGTTGAGGCAAGGGGAACAACACTGAATAACAAGCTAGACAACAACAAAAAGAATAGTTTTCCAAATACACTTGAATGGGAAGGTTTGCTTACCATTGTAGCTGAGAAAACGATGTTGCCATGAATGAAGGAAGAGCCAGGACTAAAATACTGGAGAGGGGATGAGCTGATTGAAGGCAGGTGTTGGATGTGTTACTTTTGTTCACAGAACAGCAACCCAAATCACATAATAGTCACTGTAGTAGGAAGCAGGACAGTGAGCCTGCTGTTCGTCTGGAAGTTCACCACAAGCTCATTGGCTTTGCTGATATTGAGCTTCAGGTGACTATTGTTGTACCATTGTTGTACCACTCTATATCAGTCCTAAAAATAGTCTCTAAGGGAAGACTTACTGAAAATGATTCACTGAAATCATATATGTCAATATAGTGATTACTTCCATTTCACCAAAAAATGCAGTTTAATATCTATTAATGACTAAAAAGATTATTTAATCATCAATCAACTAATGGTTGCACCTTTTACTGTAGATAATCAAGTCAAATAGTCTTTATTGCTTTTATATCAGTCATCACTAGGTGCATTTTTAGATTAAGTTTTGACCCTTGATGTTTGAGGAGAAGTTGAACAATATCAGATCCTAGATGATGATGATGATCATGACCATGATAATAGATCATTGATCTAAATATGTACTTTAGAGTAAGAATATGTGTGCTCAAGTGTTAATGAGCAAGGGAGCTTACCCAAGGAGTTGTTGCATTGCATGTGTATTCATGTTTTCCTATGACTCCCTGGGGGCCTCTCATTAGCTCCATGTTGAATCAGCTGAGAGCTGCTGTGCATACTGGGGGGATGGATGTCAGAACGCTGGTGTGAAAGCATCATGCTCTCCTGCTTTTTTCTATTAAAAACATGGGAAATGTAGTTCTTTTCATACTAGTTGTAGTCTTCTCAGCCAGGGGAGTTTATAAACCTGGATTTAATATTAATCTGTGTCACTTAAGTAAAGGCATGAAAGCAGGCGGGGGACTGAGATGTCAAACCTTTCCCAGATTGGAGTTGTCATTTGTTATGAAATCCTATCCAAAGGAAATTGAAGTTGTATAACCTTACTCATTTTAATGCTTGCGTTGACTTTTCTGTGAATGTCCCAAGTTTCACCTTAAGTCCTTTTGTGATTATTGCCAGTGCAGCGGATTTTGTTTAAGCAGCTCTGCATTTTAGAGATTTAGAGGGTGCCTTTAAGGGGCTCTCTTTGGTTTTTGTAATCTAAGAGGCCCCTGTCTTCATAGAAATCCTTTGGCATGATGGATTTCACTTGATAATCCGGGCACAACACAAATAATGGGGTAACCAGGCATTTGTGTTATTTGGTGGTTATTGATTGACTGTCATAGCGTGTTCAAAATAAATGGATGTTGGCTTATATCTGAGCTATGACATATCTATCCTCTTGTTATTAGAAAGTTTGGCGTAAACTAGTGCTCACTCTCAACCTTTCCATTAAACCAGAACATATAGTATAGGACAGAAACTTTCTAATAGTAAAAATATACATGTCAAACACTTTTCTGGATTTGAGTTATAAAGGCCCGTGTCTGTTGTTTGCTTGATTGTTGTGTGTGGATGGAAGCCATGACTGTAGAAATCAACGCTGTTTACATTCCTTCAGTGTCAAAACAGTTGAATCTCCCAGAAACTTAGTCTCTCCACAAAATAATGGATAACAGACCCCATTTTCATCTGACAACATTTAGACCTTCATGACTTTACGCTGCGCTCAGTTCTTTACATGCAGTGACGATTATTTGATAGATTAAGTAATTATATGGAGACCATTAGAGGGTGTGGATCTGATTAACTTTAACGTTTTTTGTTTACTTTGTCAAATTAATGGCGACATGGGAAATAACTGCTTACAATTTAGTGCTTCATTGCTCCATATTTTCAAAAAAAACACCAGAGGACAGTATTGATTGCAACATGTGATCTGTGCTCAGGGATCTTGTGTTGTTTTTCAGCTGTGATGCTTTTACAATCTGCTGAGCTGGAAGGGAGGAGCGCTGCATTGTCCTCATATAACCTGGGCCGAAAACAGACTATTAAACCATTCTGTCACTTTAGAAACAAACGTAACAAAGTCAGTGTTACTAAATGCTGAGAATTACACTTTAAATTAGGGATGTGCTCTTCAACTCTTGTCCAACCATTCAGTCGGTTTGTCTTAAGAAAGGCCTGTAATTTAAATTGGGTTTGAATTTGCAGGGAAAACAATAGGTTTGTATTTTTTTAGCTATGTATTTTTGAGGTAGAATGCCTGTCGATCCTTAAAGAAAAGGGAAACGGACAGACGTAAAAATCCTCTATGGTCTAGTTCTTTTTTTCTCATCTTACAATGTTGGCAAATCAGATGTACAAGACGAACAAGCAAACACGACTATTGTGAAAATGAAAAATGTAAATTTGGTTTCTTGCATTGAAATGGTTGCCATTCAGTAGCTGGCTTTCAAACCTCAGACGCTGCTGTGCCCTGGAATGTAACAATAACTTTTACAAAAATTATTGCAGTGATCAAAAAACTAAGTTATAATGCAAAAATATCTCTTCAGCCCTTTTTAAAAGAATTGTTCACTTATTTGCTCTCATGCCAAGAGTTAAGAGAAGATTGATTGACTGTGTTAATGTTTGTGCATTAACCATGGAGCCAGAGCCACAAGTTAGCTTAGCTTAGCATGAAGACTGGAAACAGCAGAAACAGCTAGACTATCCCTCTCCATAGTTCAAAAATCCACATACCACTACTAGTTATGGTTTTACAGGTGTTGTGTCCTTTAACTTTCTCTTGCTGACCAGCTGGAGTGGCTATTAGTTTCTTTGCAACTTCATGGCAAGGGTACTAGACTTCGGGCATGAGTCATTATTGATTTTCTCATTTACCCACAGGAAGAAAGCAAAAAAGTGTTTCATAAAATGTATCTATCCCATCTACACCGTTTTCAGTAAAAACAGCGAACTAGCAGTTCCTTGGAGTTTAGTGTTTGGTATGTTTTATACCGATATAAGGGTTATTTCTGTGACTCTTACTTAAAAAAAACAGTATTTCTGCACTGAACTTGCTTGTCATACTTGTCTGCATTTTTGTGGCAATTTTTCTGTTGCAACTTTTCAGGCTCTGGCACAGGAATATGACACATCCCCGCTTCTTACAAAGCTTACAAAGCTCTGATTGACTTGGTTGTTTTCCAGTCAGGGAAATAGCTGTCTGTGGCCACAACATCAGACTTACTTCAGTTGTTAAAAAAATCTGAAATGTGGTCAACAATTTGGAGGTCTGGAACCGAGCTTGTGCTGAGGCTAATGAAGAAATTTTGTTTGCTAGGATCTGATACTAGCTACAAATGCCTCATAGAAAATTGAGAGCAGAATTCAAGACAACATTGGCACAGTCATGTCATTTGAAAAGCTTAACCATACCACTACTTATTTTTTTTTATTTAACTTTGTGTAATGCAGATTTAGAACAGAATGAAACTGTCTCCGTATCATAATATACCCCAGAGCTCGTAGTAAACCTCCTTGTCTCCTCTCAGGGTTCTCCCACGACCACTTTAAACACATGTGCCAACAGGATGTTTTGCTCTTAGCACATGGCTCATGTTTTCACTCATGTGCCATATCAGATTCCTTTCAGCTCCAAGCGCACACAGGCCAAAAATGCTGTTGCACTGTTTATGTTAGTCTTTGGCTGTTGCAAGTTTAACATCCAAACAAATATGTATTTATGCTTTTTTTTAACTCATCTTTTCAATCATTTCATTAGGCCTCTCTTGACCTTATTGTTGTCTTGAATCAGTAATGTTTAATGTCAGTAAATCTGATACTATTGAGATAACACCACACCAGAAGTTTTGTTTGCATATTTCTATTTATCAGTTTGCTGTGACTTCAACATTACACAGGCAAATTGGAGTAAAAAGAAAGGAGCTGTCATGTGTGACATATGACTCTCCCCTGCGCCTCATACTAGCTACTTTTAAATGAAATGCTTAAAGGAGCATGTGTGAAAATGAGCATGCAGTCTTTGTTTGTGCATGTGCATTTTGGAGAATGGGAGATTGCATGTAATTCTGTGCAATTTAGCGTTTATTCGTAAATTCAATTGTCATGGATATAAATGGTATTTCCTTCTGTGCATAAGCACTCTTTGGGTGAAACTGAAGAGGATCTGGTTCCTTCTGGCATTATTATTCACCTAGTATCAAAATGTAGTTGTGTCGGTCGTCTTTGTTGTGTAATTACTGGACTTAATTGCTGTACTTTTCTTGCCAAGTATCACAGATGTTGTAGTTACACATCTCTGCTTCAAGCGTGACAGTATCCCCTTGACATAAGGCAGATGTACAGTGACAGTTGTCTTTTTTTTCCTTCTCAGTAAATATTTTCTCTCTGTGAATAACAATACCTCTTCTACATATCCGGGAAGTTTACACATCAATAACAGAGTAAAATGCATAATAACATATACTGTATGATCAAAAGAACCCAAAGTTTAACTGCATTTCTGAGGAGAGCAATATTGTCCTCATGCAAATGGCATGTTTGTACCATTTTATCTGGCCGACCATGTATCCTGTTTAGTTTCTACTTCATTTGCCACTGACTGATTTACTTTTGTTTAGTTCAGAAAAGAATACCGAGACCACAGATTTTCAGTTTTTTTTTTTTTTTTTTAGTAGGCAAGTGGGAGTGCAAGAGTATTGCAGTACTCCTTTTTGTTTGTCTTAGTTTTTACAGAAAACCCTTTCAATGTCTTTCATAATTGTGGATAACTTCAGGCCACTTAACTAAATAGTTCAGTCAGATCTGTTCCCTGTCACTCTACCACAAAGCTGGATGTCATCTAAATTTGGATGTTAACACTTCTGCTTACTGTCATTAAGATGAACCAAATATATTTCTACTTTGACTAGATTTTTTTTTAAAATCACTAAAACCTTTTTTTATTATATTGTATACACAATGACACACCATCCATCACAAGTCTCCAGAGCCCAAGTTGCCAATATCCTCAAATTTATCATTTTGTCAGACAGTCAAAGAAGCCAAATGTATTCAGTTCACAACTAGAATATCTACACCAGGTTTGTACAGTCAAGATGGCAGAGAAGATAACAAAAATAGAGATCTGTTTAGCTTCTATCGTGCCTAACTTTAGTGGATCATAACATATCAGTTATGGAATTAATCTGTAGTGCTCTGTTCAAGATGAGACCAAACTTTTCTATGGATGTCAGATTTTGAGCCATGACAAAGGTCAAAATTTGGCCTGCAACAGACTAGGTAAGCCTTGTTTTTAGCCTGGCCAATTCCCAGAAACGCCTGTTGTTATATTGTAATGCATATTGTAAAATGGGGAGGAATACAGAAAAGATGAAAGTCTAAGCTTAGATAGGCTAATAAGGAATCTTGATCTAATGTGGCAACAAATCGTGATTGTTTGTCTCTAGCGGAAACAAGATTCCAAACTGAAGCAGTTGTTGATCACTTGCAGCCACTACCGGCCAGTTAAGTAGAATGAAGAGTCAGCAGTTAATGGTGTGTATAAAATAGGTTTTTCAAAAACTGCGAATCACTGCAACTACAAGTCATAAACACAAAAATATTAGGCTGATGGGTCCAGTATATGAGATTAGCTGTGGACAGATACACATATGGACACACACATGACCAAATGCATGATCCCCTGCAGGCTTACGCCTGGCAGAGATAATTATATGAAATAAGGAATAAGGGAGTTTTTTAATTTTGACCAGTAAATGTAGTCAATAAATTACTTGCATAATTAATCAATTATCAAAAATGTCACTGTTTTGACTCATTAATTGTTTAATAATTTCAGCCTTAGCCCTAATTAGCAATTAAAATTTGAAACTAATTCAGTCCAAAGTGTTTATGGCTAGCTGCTTGTCATCTGATGATGTGCAGCGTTTGGCTGTATGCAGAGTGTCATCACTGTGAACATCAGCCACTTGGTAAAAATTGCTATAATTTTAAACAAAAACTGGAGGCTCTTGAAGCAGCTTAAGAGGCATCAGACATTGTTTTAGCAACTATCTCTCCCTCATCTGTGATGTTTTCCATCTGTCAATGGATTTCTTCCAGTGGGTCACAACCTTTATAGATGTTTTTCTGTTTCTAGGTCATGTTATCGAAATTCGGGCATAAATGGATGAACCTTAAATCAATGGATTGGCAGGCTACGTCTTTATTTTACTTTGTGGTTGAAGTATTGAACTGGACATTGTCTCATTTAAATTGAGGCTACACAGCAGATTAAGGCGGATAAGAATGACAGAAGGGCTGTGTCCAAAATTAACTTGTTACTCACCTGCCAAGGGCACTGGTATATGAATAAATCCACTGGCTAACCATATTTTTTGCCGGCTAAAATAATAAATTTCGTTTTTGTGTCACATACATTTGTTTCAGTACATTTCATTAAGATAAGGTATTATATTGAATGAAAACCTCAGCATCGTACTGTAGCTAGCCTCTTGAAACTCCTTAATCTCCAAACCTCCATTTCTCACAGAACTTTTTTATGGGCTTTGTCCTCCTTTTTGTCAGTGGGTTTTCATTTTAAAGGTTCCCTTACTCCTTTTTAATGTTGCTACATAATAGCCATTTAATTAAAAGTAGCTAGCGGCAGACTGGTGGCTAGCGGCAGACTGGTGGCTAGCGGCAGACTGGTGGCAAGCGACGGTTTAGTGGAAAGCTGCAATGTTGAGTAGCCGATGTCCCATATGGTAAACAGTGCTGTGAAACTAGGAGCACTCAAGACTCTGTGGCAGGCACTCCTTCGCCTCAGTCCATCTGAAGCACTCCTCAAGTTTTGTGGCACTGTTTAGACACACATTAAACACGCATATAGTGTGCATGTCAACACTGTATAGGGACAAACAAAAGTCATTTCCTCCAAGCCATCATGCCAGATATTTTATTACATGATTAATTTGGTCCAAACATTTACCCGCCAGTGCAGCGGATAGCCTTCCGAGATATATTCGCCAAACGGAAAATCTACCCGCATTTGGTGCTTGGCGGGTGTTAATTTTGGACCCTGTAGAAGAGGGATTGTTGGTGGTTGGAATATTTGTATGATCGCTTTATGAAAACTACATCTTAAATGCTCTATAGCTATCATGTTACCCTACATTGTCCATCGGTTTCTAATCTACACCCATCTTAGATTTCCCTTATTATTCTTCTGTTTTGAATGAGCCAATGAGTAGTCAGAAATCGTCCATTCACCCCATCAGTGTAATGCGGTGGGAAGCGTCTAAAGTACACAAATTTCTTCTGAAATTGAATAACCCATTGAGCCAAAGCAGAGCAGTCTCAATGTCTTCATAAACTGTGGCCTGGACTTGTTTACTGGGCAGCCTGTGAGAGTACAAACATGTGTTAAATGTTCATGAAGAAGGCATTACTGCATCACCAAAGGCCATAACATGTGGTCTGGTCTAAAATGAAACTGCGTTGTAGTGAGGCTTTTCATTTTCTGTGTTTTGAAATGTGGTGTTGATAGGGGAAGTCCTAACAATGCCTTTAACGCCCAGGTTAGACATGAGGATCAACATATAATACTGAGATAAAGAAGTTGTATATAAAATGCTTGTTGTCCTACGGAGATGGCATGTTTATGAAAATATGGTTGAACAATATTCTTTGCTGTATAGTGTGAACATGTTTAGCCGATACTAATGTGCTCCATACAGCAATTAAATCTCCTTAATCACTTTTAAATTAGCTCAACCATTTATTCCAAAATAGAGCTGTCTGCTACAGATGAAATATGGCAGACCTTTGCATCCATTTAATCACAACATAATTCCTGTCAGTGCACAGAGGCCAGTATTTATGACTGAAATATATAACCCACATTGACTTTGCTGCTGCTCCTGACCCAGATTCGTGCAGACATCAACAGATCCATCTTTGGGAACATGGCTGAAATGCATCAGTAAACCTTCCTGTTCTCCCAAATGACAGAGGAACATGAGAATTCTCCTTGGAGAGCAAATATGTATTTTGCATCAACAGAGCTGCCACAATTTGAAGGACTTGCAGATGTGTTGGAGTGACTACAGGCCTGACTTGCTTTGGTGGTTGGCCCTCTGTCTCTATCCAGCCTACTGTATCAGCTGAGGGAGTTTCTTGGCATTCTGTCACCTGCTTGGAAAATTACTTTAAAACATCAAGGCTCTCTTGTAAATGCTGATTTTGTTTACAGGTGGCACTGAGTAGTTAATAACAGCTCTTTTTAGTTTTGATACACTGTACTTCCCAAGGCTAAAAGTGTACAGTATGCTGACAGACAAATTTCAAATGTGTGAAAGCCTTTTCAAGATGTGCGAAACCAACACCAGTTGACCCAAGCATGGTATGAATAACGCCATTAATGGCTACTGTAAAATGCCCAAATATTTTACTGTACTATAATAATAATAATACTGTATCCATCAATTTGTTACACGGAAGCTGAATCCAATCTCTAGGATTAAAGAAAATTACTTGGAACATTTTATTCCATTCCTGCAAATGAGCAGTATCAGTAGCCGTGCCAAACACAATATGCAAAGAAATGGGGATCCACCATAAACACTCCTGAGCGAAGATACCGTAACATTTTGCGGAGACTGGATAATCTATGTGTGATTTGGCTACGTTAAGGTTACATTGTGTATTCTCAACTGAGTGGCTCGTGTGGTTTTATGAATTATTTTTCTCTTTCTCTGTCTCACTTTAGCTGCCTCTGAGGGGAGAGTCAACGGAGGGGAGGATTTCTTTCAGAAGGTGAGTGTGTAGTCTGCAGTTGGACAGTGTTTGCTTTGTCTTTGGGTTGTGTTCAAGCCCACTGAGCAGCGCTTCTTTCTCGGTAAGGGAGCAGATGTCAGGTGCTCCTCCCGTCACTCGTAATTACAAATCAAAACAAACAAAAACAATGGAATGACACTGACGTTAAATCACTCCGGGGCTCTGATCCTATAACACAGCTGACACAACACTTTGGGTCTTTCTCACTTACGTAATATACCATAATATACCAGATCATCTCTACAGTGTAAAAGGGCATGTATTAAACACAGGCCTGATCAGGGCAGCACTGCCTCACTGACTTTTCTTTGTCATTAATTTAATTAGTTAATGGTCTGAAGCCTCATTACCAACTCACTAAAACAAAGATTTGCCTTAGTGATCTTAAATAGCTTGAAGGGTGCTTTTAGTCACAACTCACTCACATTTTCTCACTGGTGATCATTATATTACCAATTAAAGGATGGGTTCACAGTTTTGCAAGTCTGTCTGTGTAAATATAGTCAGGTGCCCAAATGAAGAGTGAAGCAGTTTTTTCTTGCCATAATCATTCCTCCTGTTAATACCGACCATTAGAAGATCCCGTCATAATGTACTTTCAATGAAAGTGAGGGGACCCAAAATCTACAAGCCTCTGTCTGTACAAAAATGTGTTTAAAAGTTTATCTGAAGCAAATATGAAGCTTCAGCAGTCCAAATGAGTCTACTTGGGTAGATAACTTTGAATGTTACAGTCTTTTTAGAGCCAAAGTCCCTCTTTTGTTTCTATACTTCCACCAAAGCTCAAGAGGGAAACAGAAAGAGGGAATTTGATGCTAAAAAGACTGTAAATATGGCAGATATCCACTTGATATGACTAAGTCAGACTGCTGGAGCCTCAGATAAACTTTTAAATGCGTTTTTGTACAAAGTGACTGTGTGGACACATTGTGGATTTTGGCCCCCATTACATTGAAAGCGCATTTGAAAGGGATCTTTTAATAGCCAGTATGAACAGGAAGAATGATTACAGCGAGGAAAAACCTCTTTCAGTGTTCATATGGGCACCTGACTGTTGTTTTAAGATAGACTTGAAAAAATGTGAACTTATTCTTAAATTCCACCATATGTCACACAATAAATCATGCCTGAATATCTAGAAATCATTCTGTACTGCAGTGTGTTACTTCATGTTGTATATCTACTTCTAATCCTGACAGTTATTTTGCTTTATGCTGCAAAATGTGGCGCAAGTTCTACTATTGGCATGATTATGAGATAAAATGATCATTTCCTTTAGTTGATAGAGTGAATGTGTTCTGCAAACTGGCAAGCTAATTATCCTGATCTGCTTCATTTGTTTAATTCGAATCCCATGTATTGAAGTGAAAGTGTGTCTGTGTAGTGTTAGGTTTCAATATTGATATGATGAATGAAGGCATGTATCAAAATGAATCAAGAGAAGGCTGTTCACATGGCAATGAAAATGAAAACAATCACATTTTTAACAAAGTTAACACTTGTTTAATTTGCCAGCAGTCATAATGAAGGTATCTGGTTGATTATGTGATTCTCTTTAATATCTTGAGTGGATTCGTCCATGTTTAAAATCCAGTTTCCTGCATTTGTTGAACTAGTTCTATAGTATGTTAATAGGCTGTAATGAAATAAATGATGGACAACGGCTTGTTTTAGCATTCCTCTTTTGTCTATTTTCCATATTTGGTTTTTTGAGGTTAGGAAGCTGAGTTGCTTATGTCAAAGATGGAGGCAATTTAACTTTCCCTGCAGCAGATTTCAAAAACCAAGTAATGCAAACCAGGCGCCTTTTAAGATTCCCCTCCTTGGAATTTTAACAAGGACTCTAGATATACTGTATTTCTTCCTCCATCTCTTTTGGTTTGAGTAAATGATATTGTTTGAGATATCCACTGTAGGTGTCCACATCACTACAGAAAGCTTTTCTGACAAAATACGGCTGCTGGTGTATTGACTTTGCCAGTCATGGTTTTTAAAGCCTCTGGCCTCAATATTGTCTCAGCTCGTTCAAAGCATGGTGGTTACTAGAGGTTAAATTGTAAATTAGAAATTAGTGTGCAGCTGTTTGGGTTGGAAGGCTAGTGAGAAGCAGTAAAGAAGGAGTGCTAAAGCCATGTTTTTATTGTAGAATTTCCATTTGGATAACTCTGTGTATAGTTCCCCTCTGATAGCGTGATTACCATACATGCCCAATTAAAGCCAGGAAAATAAACACCGAGTTAGACTGTGGAACGGTATTGTTGAAAGAAAATGGATGAGGTGTGTGAAATACCTTGAAGTTGATGAAAATGGAAACTCTTAGTTGGACCGCTTCCTGCTCGTCCAACACACCCATGTACCACACACACTCCGTGAGACTAATAAAGCACATGCAACTCTCTCCCTCGTGTAAGGAAGCATACGATCATTTTTTTTGACGCACACTCTACATGTCAGGCTTTGGGAATGAGATGGCGTAATTGCCTCAACGGTGAGATGTAGAGTTCAGAAGCTGACGAGAGCAACATAAAATGGTCCACCCCCGCACTTTCTAACTAGGCCCAGCCGCTGTAGTTGATCAAAACCCTCTTACTCACTGTCTGCTGGACTTCCTTTGAGTCCAGTGAACAAACAGTCCACCCTCTTCATGTAGTCAATGAAAAAGTAAAAAGGGTGGCAGGCAAACTGGAACCACAGGAGGGTGCCACAGCTGGGAAATTAGCCATGTGCAAGTCTCTGCAGCTCACATGGAGGAAACACACCAGCTACATGTCCCTCTTTGTTTCCAGTCTTGTTTTGGTCTTTTATGTCTGCTTCATGTTTTCCCTCCTGCTCTTCCCTCGTTCCCTCTCTTCCCTCCTACTGTTTTTTTCATGTTGTTTCATCTTTGTATTTTATGAAACCACTGGTGTGTCATTGTTATCAGTCTGGAACAACAAGGGGATTTCTCCATAAATGAAATGCTTGATTGTTTAACAACAGAAACCATGCGTCACTATACAGCTCAACAGTGAAACTTTTGGATTGGGAACTGTTGGAGTGTCAAATCACGGCACAGCCCAATAAGCTGTTTGGAGAGCTGTGCAAAAGTTGAGCTGTGGGACTGAGAAGAGCTGAGAAACTCGGCTGGTTGAGTCGATAACTGCACACCACAGAAGAGCTTGGAGTGGATTTGAGTTGAGAGATGCCTTTGAACCCCTAGCCAGCTCATCCCTGAGCCCCCTTCCATTTCTCCTTCCCAGGAGTTGCGGTTCTGTAAATAATGCCAGGCGTGATAAATAAGTGCCAGTGCACTCAGATCTCAGGCCAGGCGTAATTCATTTCATTCGGTTTATAGCACTGAAGCATCTTGTATTTCGCTGCGCTGACACAGGGTAAATAGGAAAACTTAAGACTATCAGGCTGAAATATTCATCTGGCATGAAATTGAGATGTTGAAATAATTGGGTCAGTGTGAATTCAACAAAACGTAAACAAATGTTTGTACTTTAACAACCAGCGCAAATTAAATTTTCATGCTATGACCTGTGACATTTAGTCTTGATGCATTTCAACAGTAGAATGTTTTTGCAGAAGTGCCCTCCTTGTAATGTGTGCTTCTCTTTAAACCATGCATATGTTAGTTTTAGCCCTGAGGTGCAATGGGGCTTTAGCTGCGAGTTAGTGTTCAGATCGTGAACATGATCTCAGTTACGACTGTCGAGTCTCGTGGGGATGGTTCCGTTAATGCTGTCAGCTTTGAGCTCTGCTGTTCCTGCAGTCAGTCACTTAACTCTGCTCATAAGCACTTTACACCCCCAAACAGCCCTCTGTGTCCCCCTCCCAAACAGACACAGTCACACATTCCAGCTGAATCAACAGCTGCACCATTGCAGTACAGGCCAGGAAGCATGCCTCTGCCATGTTGATTGCTGCTGTGCTTATTCTTGCACACACTCACAGACATACACACACAGTCACGTGTGTTGAACACATGTGCTGTCTTTCAGGACATTGCCTTAATGATATCCTGTTTGATTTCGCTTACGGCTCTGCTCACGTCTGCATACGCCAGCTGCAAACCTCTAAGAACCAATCATCATGTCAAGGTTGTGCCATGAAACTGATCAGAACCATAGTCATTTATGTATTTATACATTTCAGAAAGGGTGGAGTGGCAGAGAAGAAAGGGTGGAACACTAAATGTATAGGTAACCTAATTTGTGCAAATATCTTCTTGACCCATTTGAGAGGTATTTGCTTGCCCCCTCATGAAAATAAACGCCATCCAGCCTTTAAAATGGTGTGTGGTCTGTCAGAAATCAGTCCCATCTGTAGGACGCTGCCAAAAACAGCAACTCTGGACAGGAAACAGGTCTCTCTGAACAAGGCCCTTTTTAGAGAAAAAGTTGATGAAGCATTGCCTATGAAGTCTGAAGATTTTAGAAAAGTATAATTGAAGCTACTTCAGCTATTACATTTTTATCACAAGCCTTTATACTGCTGGCTTTCTGGAGTTTTTCATTGTAATATGTAAATTTAACTTTTTAAATCACATTCTTTAAATGGAACTCACAAACGCTCGTTCGAGCCCACGTTGCCACTGTAATTGCAATGACCTCTGAGAGTTTCAGCAGTGTTATATTTCTTTAATTTGTGGTTTTAAATTCAACGCCTTCATGACTGACTCCAGACACATCTGTCATTGTCGCAGGGGACTGATTTTTAAGAACTAAAGCCAGAAAAATGGAAAAGTGAGAAGCATTAGTAAAAGAATTTCTCCATACCACTGAGAACAGAATGTCCTGTAATATTGTTTGTGATTTGTCCAGCTGTTGGTGTGAGCATGTGACTTGAGGTGATAAAGAAAAAACATTGCATTTAGCTACAGGCGTATTCATGATTTATTGTGTTTTCTCACATATACCAGACAACAGCGGGAACGCGTCATGTTGCAGATGATTTGTTTGTGCCTCTGGGCAGTAACACAGAACTCATCTGATTTTGGTTTCAGGCCTAAATTTCATTGCATGTAAAACCATTCGGAGTGAATAGACTGATAATATTATTGCAGCACTTGTGATAATATTGCTAAGAGGAGGGATGGGAAGGTTTCCAGTAGGAGGACATTGATGGAAGATCATTAGTACGTTGGATGTTGAAGCTGAAACTGGTTTTGGCATTGCCACTTTAATGATACTACAGAAGAATTCATACAAAAATAGTTTAGAGAGATTTTTTGAAAGGAATTCTCTCTCTTTTCTTTTCGTTGCACAAAACGATACCAGAATTCCTTCTGGTTCCGTGATTCACTCAGTAGAAACCAGCTGTAAACGCAGAGCCCTGGGCAGCATATTTCATGAGAATGACTGGAAGGGGGGTTCTCTGCCATTAGATAATAGCGATAATGCCCACAGATATGCAGCTTGGGCCAAGAGCTTAAGAGAGAGAGAGAAAGAGAGAGAAAGAGAGAGAAAGAGAGAGAAAGAGAGAGAGAGAGAGAGGAGAAAGAATGCAACAAAACATCAATAAAGATACTTCTGTTGTACAAAGGTGTTTTGCAATGATTTTCTTGGCTTGCAGCAATCTGTTTTAAGAGTTTTTTTTCAGAATCCTGTTTTGATAAAGAAAGTACAAACTCTCCTTTGAGGGAAGAGTTCTTAATTTTCTGCCGTGAATTTACAACAAAGAAAACCTTAAAAAAATAACTCTCACAGCTGGATTTGATCAATCGAATGGTGCTGTGAGAAAAGTTACATTTCTGACTTGAGGTTCTTGGTTTTCTAGTGGCAGAATAGTGGCATAAGCACATCGTTCTGTTACTCGTCTAGGGTGTTCATTTTTATGTGATTATAGGATGTTGTAGAAAATCAGTGAGGCTTGAAAGGACTTCCAGTCAACCATCATGGACTCTGAGCTTATAGTTGTAGGGTAAGAGAAGGACACACCAGGCTTCTCAAAGCTGTCTGTTTTACAGGTGTGTGAGGCTGGCAGTGGATAAGCTGTCAGAATTTGTTGTAAAAGATGCCAAACAGACGGGGCTACTTCCAGAGGAGCATATGGAGGAATTTAAGCACTTCCCTTTTTGATTTGTGCACCAGCTCCCCGAGGAATACATACTGTTGTCCTTTTCAGCAAGGAAAATAGCAGAAAATGTTTGTTAAAAAAAAAAAAAAAAAAAAAAAATTAATGCTGTGAATCAATGTAGTGGTACTAATAATCCTAACATCTTCACAGAGTGTTGATGCCTCTTAATGTACTCTCTCTCCCATTGAGTTACAATATGTGGCTCATTGCTTAATGCACTCGACCACCAAGGAATATTAAGTGGTGGCTGCTGCTCATGTAATGGACTGAAGCGGCCCTCGGGTGTCTGCTCATGTTGCTGAGACTTTGAAAACTTTGAGAAATTCATATCTTCTCCACCCCGGATACATAAACCCCTGGAAAGTTTTAAAACAAACAAAAGACTGCAGGACTTTTGTAAAAACAGGGATAGTGCATATTGAGGACAGGGCCATTAGGAAAGAGTATGTCAGCCTCTCATTTTTTTTGGAAGGTCTGACAGTTTTTCCTGCTTGTGTTTTTTTTCCACTAACATCACCCACTCATTGTGGAGGGCAGCTGTCAAGGGGTTTGTTGGTGGATTTGTAGCCAGAAAGCCAGGCAAGGTGAGCTTCCTCATGACCGAAAAGAGGAGCAGGAGGTTGGTTAATAGATTCCTCCTGACTGGAACACTGACAACTTCTTAACCAGCTCCTCAGTTTTTTTTGTTTTTTTTTTGCCCTGCTAGAAGTTTTCGTTTTTTCTCATCGATACATATGCTCCTGGTTACGATGACTAGACTTGTCAAAGGGGTCCTGCATAGATTGTTGTTGGCATTTTTCACATGTACCAAAGCCAAGTGTACTCAGTGTTTTTTTTTTTCCTTCTTCGTTTTCTCTGTGGTGTCGGGGTCGGGGGATCAGGGTGTTGAGCAGAAACAATACAATGTGTGGAAACATAATTTAAGCTTATATCATCAGACATGGTTAAACTGGAGCTCCTTTGGACTTTTTTGGGTTTCCTAACCTATAAAGAACACTTTTTAGCTATTCTAATGCTCTGCCCCACTTTTCATCATGTAAGGCTTTTCTTTATAACTGCTGGCTGCTAATGCCATGTCTCATATATTCTCTAGAGTTAACAAAATAACATAAGTTTCAGTTTGTTGTCCACACTTGAAGCGAAGCAAAAGCCACATTAAGAGACACAGAAAAAAGATCCAGAATAATACTCAATGGATATTATATTTCTTTTTGTTCCCGGTACAGGTATATATGAGTGAAATAAATCTAAACATGATACTAGGCAGATTGTTTTTGGAAAAATCTACCTTTTCTTGACAGACCCCACACCATTAACCGCTTAGCTGTGAAGTTTGCAGCCTGCCAACTTGCAGGCTGCAAACTGATTTGAACAATCAGAGTTCAGTGTACTGCTGCACTGAATATCTGATCATGATAACGTTTTTTTGTTTGTTTGTTTGTTTGTTTGTTTTTATACTGAAATGTAGATAGATGTGTTGTTTTTGTCTGTTTGTTCATAGCATGCCAACATACTGCATCTGTCAATACTGATGTGTCTGATAAGCCAGTGTCAGCCCTCTGATGTATATGTTGTATAATATGGCCAGTATTAAAAAATTACAGGTATGACTGGTGTGTTACCATCAGAACATTGAGTTGCAACCCTTTTATTCTGTAATATTGATCGTTGAGATATGTAAACAATATATCATAAGATATCCCGCTGTTACTGCAACACATTAATATTCATACAACACATTCTGTTTCATATGTTTGAAATAAGTGTATTATATTATTCCCTCTGATAACTGTAACTTCTCTTTGTTCCAGATCATGGATGAGACCCAAACACAGATTGCTTGGCCGTCCAAACTGAAAATCGGAGCCAAGTCTAAAAAAGGTGAATACTTTTTCTTTCTAATCCCATATTCAGATTATTGTTGGATCCATGTACTGCTTCCATTGTTTTTGCCTTGTGTCACTTAAGTGATTGTTGAATGGTGAGCCAACAAAATGAATGAATCTGATTTGAAATACACTCATTATGCATCTGATGCAGCAAAGTCCATAAGCTCTGCCATGAGCAAATTAGTTTTCATCACTTTCCTTAAGTCTTTGGCATTGTTGCCTTTCACTATATCTACAATCAATAATAGGCATACACTTGTAAGTGTGCAGTTACACTTAACTGCTAAACTAAAGTTCATGTGTAGATATTACAACTCATTTGTGGTTGCTGAGGTTAATGATTATGCGTCAGTGTTTCAAACAGAAATATGTTGTTGGGAAAGTCATTGGAGTCAGACTCTTATCCGTCTGAATCCAATGACTTTCCCGTATTTCAAGGTTGCACAAGTATTTATTTAAAAAGTGAATTGAAAATATGAAAGGATGAAGGCATGTGTGTTTTCTGTTCCTCACAAGCCAGTAACTTCATCTGCACTGAGGAATTTGTGATGCTGCTGTGGAGGCGGGAGATGCTTGTACTGAAGCTCACACATTTATTGGCCAAATTGTTCCAGAGCTCTGTTACCAATAAAACATTATCATGGTTATTTAAAGCTCTTCCGGGAGGGGGTGAGGCGGGGTTTTTAGGGGAGTGGGAGTTGAGGAGTAGGTGTACTATGCCCACTTTGTGGTCCTCAGGAGAATTGCCAGTGTGCGTCTTCAGGCCAGATGTGGAATCCAATGACATTATGTAACTTCCTCACTCACTCTGTACAGAAATAGTTGACGAGGTTACATCAGAATCTTTAACATTTTTCTCTCTGGATACTTAATCAACTGTAAAACCTGGCAATCCATTCACACACAACAGCCATTCACCCCAAGTATTAGTTCATTCACAAAACCTGACTCCGCCACCACCTGGGAGTTATGTTCTGTATACAAAATGAGAATATTTTAAATCCTGACCCATGATTTGTATCCTGTCAAATGTTCCTGTGTTGCATAAACTGAGAGGAACAAGGAATGTTAGATAATCACTTACAGTTATCTTGTGAGCAAATGCATTTGCGGGAGAAGAGACATGTGGAACTGACCATGTGTTATAACAACTTGGGCACATAGAGGGGAGTCAAGGATAGCTGAAGATAGCAGGACATAGATAATTGTACCTTCATAAATCCCTATGAAGTTGACTGAAGATGCTTCCCCTGGTGGTAAAATCCTCACAGAAGGAAAAGGAAAATTACTTGAGACAAAGATTCACATTCCATTCGTTCCTCATCACCCTGCACTGGATGTGACTAACACTAAACTCACTTGCTCTGTCTCCATCATCTTCCCTTAAAATAGACAATGATGCAGTTGTTTTGTTGTTGCAGTGTTATGGTTAACAGATTATTTTGAGTTATTCTAATCTAAAATTATACATTTTAAGGATATTAGGTTCCTAGTTTTCCTGGAATTTTGTGTATTGTCTTTCATGTGCAGTCTGGAAACGGTTACACTCTGCAGGATAGCGGCAGATGTGAGAGGATTTGTATGTTTGTAACCTCTCCCTACACCGGACCACACTCCATCAAAATGCCAGCTCCTCTATTTCATTTATCACCTGCGGCTAGCTATCCCTGCCACCTGCTTAAGTCTGATAAGGGCAGTTGTTAGCCTTGGGGGCACACCATCATCAGTGTGCTGTCAGTGATTTAATACAGTGAGGAGCCGTATCGCTCACATGCAGACAGGTACATTCCGGTCAATACTGAGGAATGGTCTTTAGGTATGTTTTTATTTCTAAAACTGTGTGTTTTTTGTTTTTTTCTAGCTACTGTATTACAGTATTGACAAACGAATCTGCATTTTTAAATTGATCACCTTAGGGCCTCAAATTAAGATGTTTGTTTATTTTTATGTGATAAGTATCTTAATACAGCTCATGCTTGCCAACTGTCTGTTTCAACATTTCCGCAGATATTTTGAATGAGAGTCACCATGCCAAAAAGGACTTAATTCCTTTCATTTGTGTGGTATTCTTTAGAAGGAAAAATGCTTTGGCTTTGCCAGTACAGAGCTTTGGGTCAAAAGGTTTCTTCTCTGTCAAGTGGAACTGTGTAAAATCTGTTCGACTGAAAACGCACTCTTTTCACAGCTGCAGATCTACTCTTGTTTATGTTTGTTTTTGTAGGTGTTGCATGTGCCAAATTAAGACTTTAGTTGTTCATTTTTTATTCCACAGTCAATCATCAAAAAAAGAGCACACATACAGCACACTCTGCTTCAAAAATGCGGGGGTGTTCTACATCATAACTGCAACACTCGTTTAGGCTGGCTAATGTTTGCCAGATGTGCTCTACAGGTTAGAGCGGGGACACTGGAAGAACCATACTCCCTCTAGTGGTCAGAGTGGGCGCCACAGGAGGAAGTGGAGGGACGTCTATTGTTCACAGCAACTGCTGTTTGATGGGAAAAATGTCCTGGAACCAGTGCTAAGACTGTGATCTTTCTGCTTTTTTTTTTTTTCCTTCTCCTTTCTCAGACTGCAGCTTGCGTTTTGTTTAGTTGGTATCCCTCAATCATCTGATAGCTTTTGACACTCTCCTGTGTGATCTAGCATCTCTTGTCATGTGTTGAGGTTGCCTTGCCCACGCTACACTCTAACAAGACCAGTGCTTGTTTACAGGCACTCTACGTCAGATACTTACAAGCAGGACTCTTCTTTCCAGCCAACTCACGTTACTCTGCTCTCTGAAAAAGACTGAGATCATGTGCTCTCTTTGTATTTTGCAGCTCCATGGAGAGCAATCGCAGTCTGGCTTTGAAGATGGTAGTTGCACGTCATCGGAAAAAAAAAGTAGATTGAGAAACTCCCTTGTTGTCACTAAAAATGTTGCAACCATCTTTCTGCTAGGTGTTCTCACTTCTGCACTGTTTAGGATTTTTCACTCCTGAGTTTCTTGATAGTGTAAATATGCAACCGAGGGGTTCTCTGAAGTCCAGGCGACTTTGTTACAATAAATCTTTTTCAGTGAGTCCTGTTTGAAGGCTATGCCGTAAATCTAAGATGCTGTGAGTGTGTGTGTGTGTGTGTGTGTGTACGGGGAGGGGTATTCCTGGAAGGGGGCTTAGCTGACTTCCTGCAGCTCAGTGCAGTTAACACAGGGCCAATGGACTGTGAGTGTGTAGCACACGGGTGCGCACGTTTTAGTTTGTGTGTATGTTCGTTTGCATTCTCCAGTGGTCCGGCATACGGCAGAGCCAGATGTAGGCTTACACAATGCTACACAGACACAAGCATTAACTTTGAATGGTTTAGGTATGCAGTGTTTGGTTATTTTAACTGAAGTATTTAGAGGCCAAGAGGGCCTGTGGAAGCACAGTTTACACAAGCTATTAAATTATTTTAAAAATTCACAGTTTAGTATATAATTTGGTCATTTCTTGAATTTGAGGAGATGCCATTGGTTCTGTTTGTGACGGCTGATTAAGAGCACACATAGACTTGCTAACTTATGTTAAGAAAGAAGCTGAAATATTAGTTGCAGTGTATTTTTGCAGTGACCGATGGAATGACGTTCAGGAACATGAGGTGATAAGCATCACATGATAATCTCCGTCTTCTATTGAGGCTAAATTGCAGCTGAACAATTATCTTCAGCTCATAGTGTTTTTGCGGTTTCCACTGACTGATGGATTGCCTGAATATAATTCCACAGTTGCACCCCCGCCTCCTCTCCCCTCCCCCGCCCCTCCCCATGCAGTGTGGTTGCTTTGCCGACGTAAATGTGACTCGGCGGATATCAAAGCAGCAATTACTGTCCCCAAGCTATTTTTTGACATGCTGTAATTTGTTGACAAATGCAGACTGCTATGTCATGTTTGGGTAAATGGGTTTAACTTTTGTCCCACTTTCACGTTCTATCTCTGCTTTGTATCATCACTTACACACACACACTCTGTCTCTCAGGTTTTAACGTCTCCCTTTCTCTCTTTCCCCTGCAGATCCTCACATCAAGGTGTGCGGAAAGAGGGAGAATGTGAGGGAAGCCAAAGACAGAATTATGTCTGTGCTTGACACAAAGGTAGAGTATAAACATCTTTGTCATCACAGTGAAAATGGTTTTCATGTGCTTCTCTCTTCTCTCTCATCTTCTCTCTTTCTCACCCGTTGGACCAAATTTTATTTCACACAGCAGTGTGGTACAATTTGGCACTAATCTAGCCAGATACTCACATCCTGAGCTCATCATGGATTGCTGTGTGCATGCAGGCTTCATTGCCATGGTAACACAAAAAAAATCACACACCTGGGCGACTGCGTTGTAGCACCCCCTGGGGGCAGCCAATCATCTATGCACTTTGAAGAGGCACAAAAAAAAGAGCAACACATGATTGGCTTAGTTTATCACATCTCATATGGTCTTGTCACGAGAAGACCAACTTATTCCTGCAGACACAGCAGAAGCATTTTATTATTTGATTCATTTTTATGAATATTTTAATGTACTGCATATTTTCGTTGCTCATTTTCTTCTTTTCTAGATGATTGCAGCATCTGAAAGCATTTAAAAGAGGGGATATTTTGGGTCTCTTGACTATTCAGATGGAGTTAAAGGGAAAAATGCTGCACTGGCTTTTCAGCGGAGTAGAATTCAGAGTGTGAGAGAGTGCAATTTCTCTTGATGCTCCTTGTTTGTATGTACGCTTTAAAATTTTACAAAGCCATAAAAACAGACACATTTTAGTTCATCTGTGACGACGACGACTAGTGGGTTTTATAAGCTGTGGGGATATTGGATACACTTCTGTGCCTGAGGGACACTTTGGCTGCGCTGCCCACCAGCCACTTAGAGAAGACAGTAACTGCTACAGCAATATTTTTTGACAGTGCCACATGCAGTGAATGCATTAGATGAAATTTACTTTATAATGCGTAATGTTTGTTCTCCTATATTAGACATTCAGTTATTTTTATAATTTGTATCTTACAAGAATAACAGTATGCAACTCTTTCTTAGAACAATATTCTAGTCACTGAGCTATTATTTTTATTGATCGTTATTTTACCCTGTCCCTCTCTCTTCTGCTCATTAGAGTAACAGGGTAACTTTGAAGATGGATGTCTCCCACACGGAGCACTCTCACGTTATTGGCAAAGGTGGCAACAACATCAAGAGGGTGATGGAGGAGACTGGGTGCCACATCCATTTCCCAGACTCTAACAGGAACAACCAGGCAGAGAAAAGCAACCAGGTTCGTGAGGCCACAACACAGATTTACACAGTCAAGCTGAGGCATGAGAGATAGATGGGTGGAGCGTGCTGTTTACTGCTGGCTGATCAAAGACTGCCTCTTTAGCTTTAATCTCCTGAACCGCAACATTGCACCATGATTAATTTTTTGAGTTTAAGTGTGATGTATTCTGCTGCTTTGGGTGTTTGCTATCTTTATCCACCCACAGTTTATTTTCAGTAGTAGCTTAGGTTTTAAATTCCAAATATTTCAGTGCGAGTAAGTACTTTTTGATCTGTGCATGCAGCCCATCCAGTTCATGTACTAACTGTCACAGTGTCTCAGACTGGACAGGTTGCAGAGTTTGTCCAGTTGGCTGTTTTGATTGGCCAGCCCTGAGGAAGCCGGCATGTTTTGGCTGGACTCACTAGAAGAGCAGTAGGATCCTGCTGTAATTACCATTAAAGTATAGTACGAAGGGTTCAGGAGAGCGCCTGGCACGGCATTAGATATTTATCTTTACCAGGTGCTCTACAGTGCACCTGTGTATTGAAAGTACTGACAAGTTCAGTTATTTTTTCTATTTTGATGATTTAAACCTTATCTTTGAGGATTTCGAATAATATGATTTGACTATAAAGACCATTAAACTTCTCTGTACTCGGTATCTCAGACTCTCTTCAATCCCCTCCAGACTTGCTCTGATGATGCAAGTATCGACTGAGAATTAGCAAGAAGCTCGTTTTAGATCCCAGACCCCTTAAGCAATCTCTTTTCCTGATTTCCAAAGCTTACTAACTGTACCATCAGAGCCTTTGAGATACAGAACATATTGACAAGTGCAGTAGTGCTGATAAGCAAATATAGATGATAGGGAAAATCAATGAAGTGGCTACTTCCCTTTCATTCTCATTGGTGCTGGCAGGGATTCAGGGTGTTTGCTCCAACACACTTCAGCAGGGCAGATGTTTGCTAACACTGGGCTTAACAATAGTTTCTTTTTGAGATGTGATTAAATGATGTAATTGCTCCTGACAGCACTACCTAGCCCTGTGTGTGTGTGCTCGTGTACAGGTACACGTTTGCAATGAAGTAATGGAGGCCAGAAATGAACCTGCCTTGCTTGTTTGATCATTTCACATGTCAGGCTTTTTATTAGTTTTGGGGCAGTAACCATGTGGATCAGTTCTCAGTTTGTTCCACAGTGGGGGAAAAGAATGAGAGAGGAGAAAACTGGATCTATTTATCACCTTATTCATTTCAATGGAAATAAACTCAATCTGGCCTCTCATAAAAAGTCAATGCTTTAATTGTGCAGGCCATTTTTTCTGATCATGATATCAGATTTGTGGTAACACTAATGATGTGGTTCAAGAATATAAAACATTAACTGCAAATATGTTACAAAAGGCGATTAGGTTTCAGTTTAGAGAAGGCCTGTAAACCTTCTTGATATTTGCTCCAGATTTTTCTCAACACTGAAAGTAACTGTATGCACTGATCTGAGCCATTATTTGTCTCAGATTGTGTTATAACTGGCTGACTGATTTACATATGTTGCATTTTATTATGAACAGGTGTCCATCGCAGGGCAGCCAGGAGGCGTGGAGGCAGCTCGAGTAAAAATAAGGGTAAGTTGGAACTTGGCCTCTTTTGTCTTAAAGGAATACTCCACCCAAAAACGTTGTGAGTGTCAGACATGCTCCCTGTATGCGTGCTTGACAGTTTATTCCAATACTGTCCAATTTTTACAGTGGAAAAAGTATCAAAGCATCCATAAAAATGTTTCAAACCACTCCTTCAACATGATGTTCAGTATATTGTTCATATTTTTGGCAAATATATCGCTCCTGCTACCTCAGTTCGCAAACACAACTCTGTTGAGCTCGAAAGCAGGTGTGTGGATTGGTTCTACAGATCCGAGTATGTGTTTCCTGCTTTTCCATCAGTCAGAACCCACTCCATCCATGTTGTTCATTCATTAGGTGACCTGTCTAACCCCCTCCAGTTCATGTGTTAGACTTAAAGCCACTCTTAGACCACAGATTGGCTCCCAGGTGCATCACTCATAACATTTACTTTCTCTGTAAACAAAACATCAGGCTAGTTCCCTACCAAATGCAACCAGAGTTACAGAAGTAGGTAGTTCTGCACTCCAGGCACAGTTTCAGCACTTTTTTAAACCGCAAGCACTATTCCTAACCTATTCCCAGACCACTTCCCTAGAACAATTGTAAAATACAGTACAAGTATGAGCCTCAGCTCCTTTGGCAAACCCATCTCCAGTCCATTTTCTAGCCTATTCTCAAGCTTCAGTTTCAGTCTGACTGGAAGCCCGACCTCCAGCCTCAGGTCTGTGGGCGGAGAACCTTTATGCTTGTGTGAACTGTTTCATCCCTGAACTTTAGCTGCATTTCAACACCACAGCAGTGAACAGTGCACAGTGAGCACGTTCCTCCATTATGGACTGACCAAAACTAACACGGCTGTGTGTGTGCATGTGTGAGTGACCGACAGAGTGAAGTGTGTGTGACGAGGAGAGAAAGAGAAGGTCATGCTGGATATTTGGGCAGTGTGTATTGGCACATGTCAGCATGTACTGTATGTATTCGTACCTCCCCATGCTTAATGGTTGTTTTCACAAGCAGCAAGCCGCAGCCCACTTCATCTACTTTTTTGCTATGGATGGGGAAAAAAAATAATAATCAAACCTCACTGTACCAATGTTGTATGGAGGGGTTTATAATATAAGCTGTTGAGAACCACCAAAGATTGTTCTGCTCTCCAAAGAACACACAGTCAGCGGATGAGTGGGGTGGATCAAAGACAGGTTTCCCTCTCTGTCAACTTGGCTTCTTTTGATGGAATCAGACATTGATACTCACTTCATTCCACATTACTCAAATACCTTATATAGTGTTCCATTAAACACTCAACACTCAATACTCATGACTAGACAGTCCTTCCACGCACAACTTTAATTATGTATGAACTTCCTTCCCTTACCAGGAGGCAGTTTCTTCAAATGCAGCTCTGCATCCAGACTTAGTTCTTTTGGTTGCGATATACAATGTATATATACACAAATGGATACATACACAGTAATCAATATACAGTATTACCTTGTCCACAGAGGCTGTAACTGATGGGTTTTGTTGTAAAACTTACACCTTATAAGCCAAGTTACCATTAATGGCAGGTACATTTAGAGATAATCTGCATGTTACATTAATGAATACTACAATTAACAAACATAATATTTATTGGTGTTTGTACCAGTTTTTCTTTGCCAAAAGTTAGATGAGGAGATGGATACAGCTCTCATCTGTCTGCTAGATGTAAAGACTGGAAACAGGGGTAAACTAGCTCTGTCCAAAAGTTAACAGCAAGTTATTTAAAATATTTACACTTTGGGTTTTACGGGTTTAAAAACCTCAACTTGCTGTATTTACAGGCTAGTGGTTTCCTCTTGTTTCCAGTCTAAGCTAAGCTAACCACCTCTTGCTCTAGCTTTATATTGAACAGACCAATATGAGAGTTGTAACTCCCAGCAAGGAAGTGAATAAGACTTTGTCTCATGATGTTGAACTATTCCTATTTTATACTATTTTATATATGGTATTGTGCCAATATTGAGTCTGAACTGTAAAGTGCAGGAGGATGAAGGGTTTATCTCATGTTTGTCTCTTGTACATCTCAGTACACAGCATGCTGTTTGGTCCTGAGTGGCCTTCAGAGCAAATTCTTCTCCATCTCTCCTGAAACTATAAGTGGTCACAGATGTACAGACTGTCCCTTTAACAATCAGTTACTACAGTACTTGTAAGGTCTACTGTATTTCTTAGGCTTTCTTGGGTGGAGATCTATTTGAGTTTGTAACAAGTTGGTTGTTGAGGTGATTGATCCTCAGGGGATTTCTGGAAGCAGTCAGAGGTGGAGCTGACGGGCAGGTGATGAAAGGTCTGACCAGTCACTTTACCTTGAAGATATTTTCATTTTTCTTCATCTCTCATCCTCATGTCAGGAGAACTGAGGCTTTTTAACAGGGCTTTCAGATTGAATACATGTGAAACTCATATTTGCCAGGTAGACTTTTTAAAAAAGCTGAGGTCAGCTCCACCATAAAAATCAGTCTATTCTTCATTCAGTGCCTGACTCCTGCTGTTCTGCTTGTCCTCTCTTGCATTTCCCTCTGTGCTGACCTAAATTTCTTGAGCCCGCGGAGAGCGAGTGCTGAAATGTGATATAAATGTAAGGCCAAGCGCATATGGGACTGATCAGGGATGCATTTCTTTGGTCAGAGCAATTCATGCTGCTTGCCCTTCACTGGCAGCCAAAACCATAGTGGCTCACTGCCCAAGAGTCAGTGTTTGGATAACGCTGTGTGTGTGTGTGTGTGTGTGTGTGTGTGTGAGTGAGTGAGTGAGTGAGAGAGAGAGAGAGAGTGTGTGTGTGTGTACTCATTCTCCTCTTTGTGAGTCTGTATGTGTGTGCATTCCCTGCTGTTTGTCTGTGTATGGGTGTGTGCCTGTATGATTTCTCTCCCATGCATGCATAAGTATGTGTATGCATGAAGCCAAGCCTTCCTGTCTGCATCTATTTTGTTTGAATGGCTGCTGTGATACAAATGATGAGAGCTGATGCCTGTTGTTGCTCCTGTGGTTTGATTCAACGGCTTGAAATTAATGTATGAGAGAGAATAGGCCATAGACCACTGATGTTTTGCAAAACTTTTATTTAATAGTTGCAAAGCCATAATGTTTAAATCAATCTCCCAGGAGACACCACCACAGTATACCCTAGCATATTTTGTGTAACAGAGGGCATCTCTTTTATTTCTGGCACCGCTCCTCATTTTGATTAACTTCTACTTATTTGAGCTGACAGATTTATGTGCCAAGTTCTACCACTTTCTGCTAAAAGAGAGCTTGTTATGTCTGTGTGTCAATTCACATAAGTCTACACTATATAAAGAAATCAGGCTTTGCCTCTTTGTTTTTACTCGTCCAAATGGTCTTAATCAGTCTGAATGATAGCATGTGATACAACCTCCTGTGCCTTGTTAAAGAGAGATGTATGGGAACTACTTGTTTTATATATCAGTTTTCTTGCAGCAGCAGTGACAGCATCATGACAAGCTATTTTCTCTCACTCCACCACCCCCCTTCTCTCCTCCCTCCCTCGCTCCTTCTGTTCCTACATATTGCAGGAGCTGCTCCCTCTAGTGCTGTCTTTCGAGCTTCCAGCCATCATGCAGTCTGATCCCAGCTCGCCCACCGTGCAGCACATCTCGCAGACCTACAACCTCACAGTCTCTTTCAAGCCACCGACACGCCTGTATAGGGCCACTGGCGTGGTCCGTGGGTCACAGAATAACGCCAACGCCGTCAAGGTGAGGATATCAGTGCATTGACATGGTTGGAAGTATTGGTTAGTAATGTTAGCGGGATGGTCAATGCTTGGTACTTCATGAACAAACACAAAAGGGTATACAGCATTGTGAGGTCTTACACAACACAAAATCATACAAAAAAACTTTCCATTTGTCATTTCCTAATACTGTACAGCTCAGTTTTAAAGTGGAAACAGACAGCTTTTCAACTTTCCCCCCTAGCGTTTCCAAGTGGTATTATTGTTTGCATCGCTGTTGCAAAGACAACCGGATCACTTTCTGTTTTCCTCAGAGCGTAACTCTGTGAAGAAATGATCAAGACCACTTTAGGAATAAGAGGGATTAAAGAAACATGTTCACTGAAGAGTTAAATTGAAATTGTCACAATTTTATATTGAATTTAGGAATGGGCAAAAGCGATTGTAATGATGTGCACTGCATAGCAATGTAATAAGTAATGTTATTGCTTTGCACAAACAAGTAACTACAGCAAAGGTTGGTGTTGGGGTAAAGAGGGAGAAACATTAGAAGAAAACATTAGGAGGAAAAAGTGTGTTTGTTAATTCATTTAGTCTATAAAGGAGACATGAAAGCAGATATAATTTCTTTAGTGTGTGTTGAGAAAAGTGAACTGGGTTGGTAGCATGTGAATGTCTTTACAAAATGAAAGAAACTGTGTAACGATCAGCCTGACTGGATACTGATCCAGTATTCTGTGGCTGTGGGGCTGGTAGCTTAGCTAACTGATTTCTAGAGGGCTTTGAGATATAGCTACCGGGTAAAACAAAAGATCTTTCCTCTTCCTGTTTTGGTTGTGCAATGGCTGCCACACTTCTTTTGTGCTATAAATGAAGCCTTCATTTTCCCAGGAGATCGTACCTAGTGGCAGACAGAATTGCGTAGCATATTGTAGGAAACCATTTGAAATGCAGATGGTGTCATTCTTCTATAGCCATTAAACTATGCAATCAACATTTACTACTACTTTACTAATGATAGTTAAAGCAAAAAAAAAAGTTCTGTTTCCACTTTAATTTGTGAACTTGGACAAGACTCCTTGAGATGTAAACATAGAAGCAGTTAATGTCAGTTAATCCTTTAGTCTATGAAAAAGCAGTGTCCATCACAATTTCCCAGAACCAAAAGGGACACATTCTTGTTGCTTTATTCATTTTATTTGACCAACAGTCCAAAACCCAAAGATTTTCCGCTTACAAGGATATAAAACAGAGAAAAGCAGAAAAGCTTCACATTTTAGAGGAAGGAACTAGTGAATATTTGTAAATGAAAGAGTACAGTCTAGACCTGCTCTATGTGAAAAGTGCCCTGAGATGACTTTTGTTGTAATTTGACGCTATGTAAATGAAAGTGAATTGAATATTTGACAGTTTTGCTCGAATTTAAATTGAATGTAAATCTCCATTAACCCACAGCTTTGGCACTGATTCACCTTCTGGATACTGCATTGATTGCAATAATAACGGCAATATACATTTTGTTTTAGTTTAGATTTTTTCTTTTAAATTGGAGAGAATTTATGAAAAGACCAAATCATAGTTATAATCCTCTCATAGCCCCTAAAAATGCTTGACTAATTACCTGAACCCTGACCTGCTCACTCCTTGTCACTCATTTTAGTGCGATAATATTTGAGTTAATACCCTAACTCTTCTCCACCCGTTTACATAGCGAGCCACAAACCAACAAAGGTTTCCTGAGCTTCACCATGTCAAGGCCCACCAACACTGTCAACGTTCCTGGCTTCTCTTGTATAAACCGCCTCATTACTTTTCAGCACCACAGGGGCAAGAGAGTGCTGAGGGATGTTTGGTTGCTTGATCTGGACAGCTGCTGGTTCAGCGGGGGAGATACTGCCCTGCACCGCCCTTTTAACTTAGCCCACTACTATACCTACCAGGCAGAGGTCCCTCCTGAGTTAAATTTTTATTTTAAATTGGTTTTTAAAGTTTCTTTCTGTGTTTCCAATCTTCAGCTTGTGTATGCTCATATACATGCTGTATATTTGCTATATATACACACACACACACACACACACACTCGCATACAGATGTGCTTCTTCAACTGGCATCTGAGTTGTGGTTTGTTTAAAGCCTGCCAAGGAGTCTTCCCATCGTCTGTGCCAAAAAATCATACCCACCAACTCACTTTTTTTCCACTACAGAGCGAGAGAGCGGAGTTTTTTTGACAATATGGAGCTTATTTCATTTTGCTAGCAGCTGTATTTTGGCATATATGCATCTCTGCATTTATTCATGCATGCTAGTGTTCTCATATATGGATTTGCACGCTAATGCAAACGGCAAACCGTTTGCATGTATGCTAAAGCACGGCCATGGAGCGTGCGGTAGGTCGGAGGGGTCAGTCAGGATTGGGAACCATGCCAGATGGAGGCTAGGGGATTAGAGGAATATGTGTGCTATGTTATGTGGTAGTGCAAGACCCTTGAAACACCTTTGAGAATTGCCAAAACCACTGTGGATTGCTGTGTTATGCTGGCTGCAGTGTGTGGATTCCCGTTTGCACACTGGAAATGACTTACTTTACTAGGCCAAGTGATGGCTTGCAGAGGCATAGCAGAGACAGTAAGGAATGAGTCTGTTCAACTTGCCCGGCAGCTGCAGTGGAAAATACAATAGTTTCCACTGGTTATATAGAAAACACTCTGTTTTTTCTCTGGGAAAAGGGCAACATGGCTCCACTGCTCTCTTCATTAACAGATTGCTTTGTTATGTGGTATGGACGTAGTTCTAAATGAACTATTGTTTCAGCTTTGTTTTCTTTTTTTTTTAAATACACAAACTCTCTTTCACGTATTTATGTGATTTAATTTGAGGTATTTGATATTCTTGTTAGAATTCATTAAATTGCTCTTTGTGTTCTTTATTTTGTTTTTGATAGTTTGTTTTTACATCTGTGGGTAATCTCCTCTTAACATTAGCATGCATCGAAAAGAAGATGACAACCTATTTTATTACATGCTATTATGCATTCATACAGTACACTGCTCATACAATATGAATGTTGGCTTTACTGATGACAAGATGACAGACGACAGTGAATGTCTTTGGGTTTAGGACTGCTGATTAAACAAATAAGCAATTTGAAGATGCCACAGTTAGAAATTGGCAGTTAGAAATTGTGATGACCATTATTTACTATTTTCTGAGCTGTTAGAGACTAAGGGATTTAATCTAGGAAATAATTAACATATAATAATGATCACTATATCATCAGATGTAGCTCTGGTTGACATTGATGTTTATAGTTTTCAAGTAATGTCATTGAAGTAAGTACATTTTTGTAATCATGGCTTCATGTTTCCACATCACACGACTCAAATATCCATCATTCTGCACAGTTGAGGTCATTTAAGTGAAATAACATTAAGCAAAACACATTTCATACAAATATATTCATATATTTTGTCATTTTTCTTGTCATCCTTACTTCTCCAGCGGGGTACAGCTCTGCTGTTGGAGCACTTGGCTGGTAGCCTGGCAAGCACCATTTCAGTCACTACCCACCTGGACATCGCCCCCCAGCACCACCTATTCATGAAGGGCCGCAACGGCAGCAACATCAAGCACATCACCCAGAGGACGGGAGCCCAGATCCACTTCCCTGACCCCAACAGCCCCCAAAAGAAATCCACAGTCTACATCCAGGGCACCATTGAATCGGTCTGCCTGGCACGGCAGTACCTCATGGTGTGTGTTTTTTAGTGTGTTTTGTTTACTGACATCTGCTGGTTGAAAAGATTTACTTTCAACTGCTGTGCTTTGTTTTCGTGGTCAAAGGGTGGCATTGGAAATATCTCTACCATATGCTGATTCCACATGCTGTGTGGTATCTATAATTTATGTCACTGTTTCACTAACAACATCATGGTGTGTGTGTGAGTGATGCATGGGCTTTGAGATGGAGTTTTAAGATGTTAACCATGATTGCCTTAGGGGGTTTTGAATAGCCTTGGGAGGGCTTTACTTGGCTCTGGACGCACTGCTGAAATGTCAATGTCAGTTAAACAACAGTCTGTAGGTGACTCAAGGTTAGCCTGTGTGATTTATAGCTACCACATACCTGCATATAAGATGGACACACACATTTGCATCAGCTTGGCTTGAGTTGTTACTGTCCTGTCCATATAGAGATTTTCCTTACTGGTATTAATGGTTTGGCTTGGATATACAGTAGATTTTGGTGGATTGGAATTTCAGCCCTGTCAGTAATTCAGGAGGTCAGCACGTTAGCATTGGTGTTTTATTTTTCTGTTGTTTCAAAATGTTTTGCGGTCATTCTTGTCCAGTTGCCCATGACCACCGAGGCCCTTATCTGATTTACTTAGGAATATAATCAGAAGTCTGTTTCATATAATGTGTAAAAGTAATGGTTGTTTAATTACCATTGGTCAAAAGCCTCTGCTGAGCTGGTGCAAGACATCACAGCTGTAAACAGTTTTGGCTTTCTGTTTGGAGATCTATAATGTGGGGCAGTAATTCTGCCATAGCTGCCTTTTTGTCTGTAGTCTCCCATTCGGCCCTAAAGACATTTAGCAAATGCCAAAGTTGTTTCAGTGACTGAACATGACTTTCTCTCGGTCTGGAAATGGGACACACAAGGAGGAGCCTCTCCCTGTTTGTCACTGAGTGGGAAACTAAAACACAACAGATTTATGAAAGAAGAGTTGGAGAGGATGAGAGAAGAATAGAAAAGCCAAAGATGGGAGAAGAGGCCGAGAAAGAAGTGAAGGGATAAAAGAGGGATAGGGGAATTACTCGGAAAGTAAAAGTCAAGAATGGGCATACTGTACAGGAGGGGCAGTCCTGCCCGCAGTAGTGTACTGTGTTATTTGGCCTCTTCCAGCCAGACTGCAGATTACAGCTCCAATCTCAGGCCTGTCAGAGCCAACATGGCCCTATACTCTGCTGCTAATTACACCTACTCACAATAGGAGAGCTGTCCAGCACTCGGCCCAAAATATAGATGTCTGTGGCACTTGTGGTGGTGATCATGCAAAACAGATTGCTCTTGGCGGAATTTCCCAAACTCTGTGTGGGATGAATCTAGCAGTGAATCTTGTATTTATTGGTATGGCTAACATGTAGGTCTACAAATGGTAGTGTATAAAGGAAAATTTACTACTGGTGTAAGCAATAGCCTATAATATAGGAATAAAAGTACAGTATACTAGTGAGGCTCTGAAACATATTAGTCTGAGGCTGACAGAACAAAACAAGAGCATGTTTTTGATATACTTTTATCTTGACTTTTATCTTTGCTCCACAGGGCTGCTTGCCTCTGGTGCTGATGTTTGACATTAAAGAGGACATTGAGGTGGAGCCACAGTGTATCACAGCACTAATGGAGCAGCTGGATGTCTTCATCAGTATCAAACCCAAGCCAAAACAGCCCAGCAAGGTATGACACCAAGGCTCACATGGCACGGAACGTTTTTGAGGGGTTTTTGAAAGTTATAATAAGTCTCTAATATAAGCGTACAGGATCATACTTATTAAGCACGTTCAGGGGCATTAAAAGTTATGTTTATAGAAAAAACAGATTCTGATGGGCTTGTCTTTACGCATTTGCACAGGGAAATGGGGATGACGCATACATTTGGCAGATTTAATATCTATTTTTAGGGGCAAGGTGCATAAAATGGGCAAGATAAATGAGATAAGTTCCACTAAAACCTAAAACTAAAAACAAGAGAAGTTCAGAAACATCCTAACTTTTCACCCTGAGAAAAACACGCCTGCTGTCTTACTGTGTCATGCAGAGAGAGAGAGAGAGAGAGAGAGAGAGAGAGAGAGAGAGAGAGAGAGAGAGAGAGAGAGAGAGAGAGAGAGAGAGAGAGAGAGAGAGAGAGAGAGAGAGAGAGAGAGAGAGAGAGAGAGAGAGAGAGAGAGAGGAGAGAGAGAGAGGAGAGAGAGAGAGAGAGAGAGAGAGAGAGAGAGAGGAGAGAGAGAGAGAGAGAGAGAGAGAGAGGAGAGAGGAGAGGAGAGAGAGAGAGAGAGAGAGAGGAGAGAGAGAGAGAGAGAGAGAGAGAGAGGAGAGAGAGAGAGAGACTACCAAGAAACAAATAAAGCTCTATTCCGTTTGCGTTTGAGAATTACTCAAACATCACAGCAGGAGATTTAAATAAATTATATATTGCTGTGTCACATTTCATCAATATTTCATTACATTTAAAAGGCAAAATTGGAGCCTTAGACCCAGGGGAATCATCATGCCTTACCAACTCAGAGAAAAGTTTTGGCAGATCAACATCTGCCACAGTGGGGAATCACAGTCTGAGAGCATGTTTCACCTGATTGACTGGCACACTCGATCCTTCTATTATGCCTCAGCTGTTCCAGCTGAAAAATAACTAGCTTTATTTGCATGTGTTCTTCCTAAATTAGGCTGTAAAGTGGAGTTACACTCACTCACCACTTAGTGTATATTAGTGTAATATGTTGATAATTTTTATATAATATTGTGATTTGCAACCTCTCACCATAACTGTAGTGCACCTGTGTGATATTTAAAACACACCTCTAATGTTACTTGTATACGCTACTCTTCTACAACACATAATTATCTCAATCATATTTCACCACTTGGCCCAGTCCTGACTGTCTCTTCTAGGTGCCCACGTCCCTCCCTGTGCCAGGGCTCGATGCCCAATCCTGACAGGCTTGTGGGGACTGCTGTGAAGGTGCCAGTGTAAACACTGACCCAGCCCAGATCCTCTTAAGAACCCTTCACTTAAACATTTTAACGAGGTGACAGCAGTAATCCAAAAAGCCCGTCCAAATGCATGCCGTTGCCTCTGTGCTCCTGGCACTTTGGCAGACCTATAAAGGAGGGTGTGTGTGTGTCGGAGAGACTGATCGTGATTGGAATCTACTTTTCAAAAACTCAGCTCTGGCAAAAAGCAAAAAGTCAGGACATGATTTATGCCCACGTTCATTTTTATTTGATGTTTATGAAGGGCAGGGTTTCAGCTGAGGTGGAAAATGTAGAAGTCATTTCTCTCACTGATTCAAAAACAATTCCTGTTTATAATTCTTTATTGCCGGTTTAGTGCCTGATAATTTAATAGTGACTGAGTAACTAGCATTGCCTCATATTCACTTCACTCACATCTATGAGTTAGATTTGGTATGTTATGTGAATGATTAACAAATGCTTTCCCTCAAACTTTTCTCCCATGTCTCGTCTCTCCCACAATGCCTCAATGTTTATCCTTCTAATCTACCCTTAATTCCCTCTTCCTTCCTCCCCTCTGTTTGTCTCCCCATCATCCTCCCTTTCACTCCCTATCTCTGGTGCCAACATTCCCTACCCTATCTTTCCCTTGCTCCTCCTCTGCCTTTCCTCCTCTGCCTCTCTAATGCCGTTTTCCCCCTTCTCTCTTGCCTCTGTATTTTTTCTCTCATCCCATTTTCCTTACCTTCTTGTCCACTCCACCTGTTTTTTCTCTCGTTCTCACTCAATCTCTCTTAGTCTGTGATTGTCAAGAGCGTGGAGAGGAATGCAGTGAACATGTACGAAGCCCGAAAATTCCTCTTGGGTCTCGAGAGCAACGGAGTTTCTTCTTCCTCACCATCTGTGGCATTGAATCCCGCCACCAACCAATCCCCGTCACTCATCTGCCCCGTTGGCCTGGACATCCTGGCCTCAGCTGGCCTGGGGCTGAGCAATCTGGGTAATGACGCTGTCTAACTTGTCAAGGAAGTTCTACTTGTATTAGTTTTATTCTTTTACATTTTTCATTGATGGGGAAAAGATAAATTATTGAGGGAAGACAAGATGCTACCCTTTTCATCCTTGTATGAAATACATTAGAGAATAAATGTCTTTGTAGAGGAATTAATGTCCTCATACATCAATGTCATGCGCATCTGTACCACACAGTCCCACACTCTGACACAGCAAGTCGTCTCTCTTAGCAACAAATCCGATCTCTGAGCCAGATGTCCTTAAAGTCTTTTATCACCTGGTTCAGTGAATTGCAGAATGCAAGTAATTTCAGAAATGGATACAAATATCATTTCAACATCCACATAAATCATGAGACAGTGAGTCATGTACCATCTTCATATGTTCTTTACAGTAGGAGTTGTTTGTCTGCAGGACTGACCTCGCTGCGATGGCATGAATTCCATGCCAAGAAGTCCCACATGCACAAATCTTTGATCAACCAACCATCAGAAAATAACCTCAATACAAATTTAGCTGCGCTTCTTGGAATGAATCACAAGCTTATGAATCATAGGAAGATGAACGGTTATAATTGTGTAGGAGTTAGTTTGTCTGCAGCATTGACATCAACATGAAGGCACAGAGTTCAGCTTGGAAGAGTTTTCATGGTTTTGTTTTGTTTCCAAGGGTGACTTTTAATTGATTGTAGTATCATAGGATAAATATTTAGCCCCAGTTAACAGCTGTTTGCTTTCAGATGCTACAGTTTTCGAAGTTCAAACTGTTTAAAATGTGGATATGAGGAGGTAATGCATCAAAAGCAGTGAAAAGATGCTTTTAGTAGGCAGCAGATGCAGAAGCAGATAGTAGGATAAGCTGTCAGGAAGAAGCTTCTGGATATAGGCACATGCCAGCAATAAATATATATCTGTTTATATGTCTGTGGTGCATTATAAGTTTATCTATTAAATCTAATATATTTTGTATATATGTATCATCAAATGCTCAGCAACCACAGCCAATCTAAATTATGTTACTTAAACATTTCCTTTTCATGTTTGAAAGAGGAGGAATATACATCAAAGTTATTATATCCGTAATATCCGCAAATTTTATTTATTAGTTATCTTATTATTTATTTGAATAATATTTTATTTAGTTTTCTTAAGTTGATACAAATCAAAGATAAAAATAAGATTAATAAATACACATAAAAGTCAAAACAAACAAAACAGAAAGAAAGAATAATAATATAAAGAAAGAAGAGATTGCATTATTATCATGATCCTTATTATTATTATTATTATTATTATTATTATTATTATTATTATTATTATTATTATTATTATTATTATTATTATTATTATTAATATTAATATTAATAATAATTTATTGTCCTCAGCTATTGCTTATAGGTATGTTGAGCATGTGGAGAAGTTGAGCACTGACATTTGTTTTGTATTTGTGTTGATAATTTGTTACAATTGTACATTTTTGATTCTCATATTGAAAAAAGGTGGGCTTTTGCACATTTTGTCTGTTTTTGTATGTATTTGATTACAGATTATGTCCTCTTCGTGTGAATTCTCTCAAATAATATTTATTTTATTGTGTCCCCACCAAATGAGGTGGGGAAAATCTGATTCAATTTAAAAAAGCTGGTCACCAAAAAAGAATATGCCATGAAGTCCCAGTACAATAGAAATGGTTTCTTGCTGTCTCGTTTAAACCCAGAGGCCCAGGGATGAAGCTGTGGACGGCCACATCCTGGCTTTAGTAATTGCTACATGCTTCTCTTCCTCAGATTACAGGCCAGCCTGCCAGAAGAATCCGTGGCCTTATTCCTGGAGCCAAACTAGCCCCTTGTTAAAGCCACAGACCTGCTTCTTTCTGTTTTCATACACTGTGTTTGGGTTAAGACACCAAGCACCACATTGTTGGTGCTCTCAATAACATGGTTTTATTGGGTATGAGGACACTTTAGATGTATACTTTTGCATCCATGACCTTGTAGAAATTTAAGAAATTCTTCCTCTCATTTGCTGTCTGGTTGATGGCAGTTTGATGGAATTCCAGTTAAATAGCTGGAAGCCCAAGATTATTTTCTGAGGGCCTTGGTGTAACGTGTGATTAGCTTGAAAAATGGCTCTGTGCTTTGACAGGACCACCGCTGATCTATCCGTCTTCCGTTTCCCCCTCCCTTTCTGTTCTCCTCAGGTTTCCTGGGTGCGACGGCAGCCCACTCCCTCACCAACTCTGCTGCCCCTAATGCTGTCCTCAACAGCTTAAACTCCTCCATGAGCCCTCTGCAAACCCCAAGCCCAAGCACCCCCACACCCTCCCCTTCCCTGTGGCCCAGTTCACTCACCAGTACCCAAGGTTCGTGTATTAGACTTTTTTTTTTTTTAACTGGCATGTGGTTCTTGAAGGTCTCCTTCAATTTATGTATATTTCAACTTGAGGAATGAGGTTTTAACCACTGTAACTCTGTAGATAAATTATACTGACGGCTAACTTTCAAGGTGAAGTTGATTGTTTGATCTTTACTTTGAAGTAGAACTAACTGATCTCCTATTCATTATTTCAGTAGTTTGAAGTGTTTCATGTAATATCATGATTGTTTGAATGAACAAGTAGGTGCTTAGACAGACAGATCTTGTAGATAATTATAAATATTTCCTTTCTGAATTGTTCAAACTTTGAAAATTACTGATGGTGCATTTTTTGTTTCAGGCTTCTCATCTCAACTAATGCTGCACCCTGCCACCCAAGCCACCCTGAGTAGCATCCTGCTGTCAGGTGTGCAGGGTTACACACAGAGCACACCATCCCCTCCACCTGGCCTGGCCCCCATAGACAAGCAGCCCAACGGGGTCCCTGACTGCACCAAAGGCCCCTGCACTCTCAACGGTCATGTCAAGGTTGGCCTAATACAGTATACTGCATTCATTTTTGATTTCACTTTGACTATTTAGTAAAATTAATTTGTATGTATCTTGTACTCTATCTGTATGTCTGTTTGTATGCATTTATAGCACCCCGGCTCAGTCTATGGGAGGATAGCAACTGCATCACTTGCAGAAACTGTCTTGAGTCCAGCCCCATGTGACTCGGTCCAGGAGGCCAGCGGACACAATCCATCAGAACCACTGTCCAGCAAGTCCAGCCCAGATGAAGGTATTGATTGAAATAACCCATATAGAAACCAGCGTGGCTGGATCCAAAATGTCAAACGTCACCACTGCATGTGGTTGTTGTATTTTTCAATGACAATTTTCTCATTGCATTTATTTTAGAATAAAAAGCAACTTATTTTTATCATCTTGAGAAAAATAAAAGAACGGTTATGAGATCATCTGTGTTCAAAGAACAAATTGTACTTTACATGTCCACACAGACATGATGGTCTGCATGATGTAAATTGCATCATCTGCCCATGTTGCAACAGCCCATGTCCAGACCAAAATTTATGACCGTGTAGAATGTACGCACCAAAAACCATGTGTAAAACACATCCGTGCATGCAGACATCCTTCTGTTTTGGAGTATATTTGGCCCTACAGACTGCTGAGACTAGTACCTTCATGCACTAGCTTATCTACTAATCACCTCCCATAATATCAGTTATTTGCCTGGCAGAGCACTTCACTCTTAAACTTAATAAACTCAAACTTTCTTCAACCATCTTCTTTGCACATATGTATTGTAAAGGCCATTGTACTCAATGTTTTTTTTTTTTTTATATAAAAATCTACTTAGCAGGGGTCTTCCCTCTTGTGAGCCAGTTATATTAAAGATACACTTAAAATCAGAATTTATGGTTAAAAATGTTGGAGCTGTTCACATTTTTGACTCAAGTTGGCTGGACTGCAGCCCTGCAAACTTAACATAAATGTCCAATTCAGGCATTTGCACTTCAGATTTATGTAACCCTTAAACCCACTTTGAGGAAAAATGCCTTGAATGAACTTATTTCTATTTCTCTATACTGTCCTCTTAACCTCATACTCGCTCTGACTGTGATTATTGTGCTGGAACGGAGACAGATTAACTGCTGGTCTCCTAGCGGTTCAGAAAGGCCCTCATTTCCTCTGTGTCTTACACATGCGGTTTTCCCCCTCAAACCTTTCTCTCTCACGCGTCTCGTTTTCCCCGCTGTTTTCTGAGCTGGTCCTCCCCCAATGCGGTGCATCCTGGTAAGGTTTCCTCTCCCTCCCTTACCTCCTCCTGTGTCCCAGAATGTGTTTGGACTGGCTCGCCCAGCCTGACTCGGCTCTGTTTAGTGGAGTGAGGGAGTGTGGGGTAATTGTTTAAACATTAAACCCCAGAGAAGCTTCATTAGATTGACTGACGTACATATATATTTCACTATATAGTACTCCATGCACATTCAAATATTCTTGATTATACACATGTGTACAGTCACACACATATATCTACATCCTGTTACACAGAGCAGGTTCCTGTCAGGCTGAAAGAAGAGTAGCAGAGAAAACCTACTATAATTACAGCTGCTGTGTTTTTAATTAATCCAGGACCCAACTGGGACTTGTCACACTTTAATTCATGCACACAGACATATGCCCACCAAGCTCCTGTACACCGAATGACCCAAGACTGGCATTAAATGAAAACCAAGATGAAGCATGAACTATTTCAGCTAAGGCTGTCATAACAATGTGTATTTTCTGAACAGAAGACAGAGAACAGCTGTAACCTCTGTCTCTGTGTTCTCACATTGTTTAAAGGTTGGACAGATTAACTTGAAATAAATGAATAGGGTTATTAAATATGTTTACATTTGTTTCCATCAGGCTCTGACACATTTGTGGAAGTGGGCATGCCCAGAAGCCCCTCTCACTCAGCCAATGGGAGTGAGCTGAAGCAGATGCTGGCTTCATGTAAGACATCATCAGGGAAGCGACAAGCTGTGGAGCTCCTGCAGGGCACCAAGAACTCCCATCTGCAGTATGTTTCAATCTAGAAATCATTTACAGCTCATCTTGGTACTGTTTAGCATCCCTTTGGAGATCATTTACAGCTCATGCTGGTTCAGTTTGGCAGTCCTCTCTTAATCCCTGTAGACGTGGGCAAAGTGAGGATGGCTATAGAAAAGCAGGGATTTAATTTTAATTCAGTGGCATCAAATCCAATATCTCATTTCCATTTGTAAGGGACCATGTACAGTGTTAAACATACATGTTAACACTTGATGTACTGTACCAGAATTAGCTTACAGCGAATTTTCATTTGCAGTCCCTTGGCAGATTATAAACTATATAAAAACACTAATATACAGATGATAAAGATGGGTTTTTGTCCCAAATGGAGATTTTTAGTTTAATTATTGGTTGCCATATGTGCTGAGTTACTCAGGATCCCCCTGGACAGCATGACTACTAGAACTGAATCTTGATAATAAAAATGTATACTCAAATCTCTTGAGCCAGGAGTGATAACAGTTTTAGTGATAATGTGAGGAGAAGATGAGATGGAGGAATGCTTATGCAATGCCTTATCTGCTCTGTGTTAGATTCCTTTGCTCACGATACTTTTTTCTGTACGATCCCAACAGCTCTGACTGTCTCCTCTCGGATGCCGAGTCCAGTTCATCAGACAGTCCTGTAGCTGATAAGAGAGCACCGGGTAGCGAGCGGGCAGCTGAGAGAGCAGCACAGCAGAACGAGAGGGAGAGAATCAGACTGGCACCACAGACATCCTTCGCCAACATGCAGGTACACACGCACACACACACACACAGAAACAAACATACATACAACACACACAAAAAACACACAGTTGTGCTGGTATTAAGCAATAAAACTGTCTATCTTTTCAGGCATTTGACTATGAACAGAAAAAGCTGCTAGCAACCAAAGGTAAGTTGACATTTGTGTCTGGTCAAATATTAAACTCCATCATTGTAAATCTCATTGTTCAAATCTACAAAAATGTCTTTAAAACTTTTGTTAGCTTCCAAAGATACAGTCTTTGAGAATGACTAGAAAATGTGTATAAAATGTTGCACAAGATTTATAAAATATTACATTTAATGTTATGATGTGGCCATAAAAGATTTAAAATTCCTAATTTTTTGGCATTATCACTGTATAGGTGTATATGTGCATCACTCTTTATCTGTATTCACACAGCTATGTTGAAGAAGCCTGTGGTCACTGAAGTGCGGACCCCGACCAACACTTGGAGTGGTCTTGGTTTCTCAAAGTCCATGCCAGCCGAGACAATCAAGGAGTTGCGGAGAGCCAATCATGTTTCATACAAGCCCAGCATGAGCACCACCTATGAGGTCAGACATATAGAGGCTTCACATTCGCTATTTTCATCTTTGTAGAAAAGAAGTTCTTTGTTCTTTGGCATTTACTATGTGTATGTCATAGAAGATTTCATTTGTCTTACCATATGCAATGATTGATAGATGTTTTTGTACCCTATATTGTGATGCAGTGAGTTAGAGCTCAGCAGGCATTCACAATGCCTCGTTAAATGTTTGGATTGTCTCTCTTTCTGTTCTCTCTCTCAGGGGTCCCCGCTGTCCCTGTCTCGATCCAGCAGCAGGGAAGGCGTGGGAAACGGCAGTGACTCCGACAACTGGCGAGAGAGGAACGGCACTGGTAACGGTCTGCCGAGCCACACTGAGTTCCCCACCGCTGTCAGCAGCCCAAAGAGGAAGCAGAACAAATCCGGTCAGTTCTGCATACTTTTGTAGTATCTATGCTACAAGGGATAACGAGCAATGATAATTATTGAGCATCACTCTGGCAAACTATGAAGACATCATGGACAATAATAACATACAAGAACTATTACCTTTTTAACGGAGATATTCCTCAATAAAGTGTATTTCTGACATTTTTGCATAAACTGTATGGTTAAATGATATACAGAAGAACTTTTGTGCTTCAGATAATAATACACCACTGCTCCCTGTAAGATGCACACTTATCTGTACACTCAGAGTTTGGGGGGTTTTTTTGTGCTTGTGTGTGTTTTGTTGACACGTGTACTCAGGGTGCTCACTCCTTTACTCATCGGAAAGTTTTGGGATGGCACTTCAGATAATTCAAATCTGCCTCTTACACCAAACTAGCTGGTCTGTGAACACAAGCTATATGTAATGGGTCTAATTTTTTAGTACCGCTATGTTTATCAGCTAACTTACTACATTTTTTGTTGACTAGGTTAAAATGTGCTAAATATTGTTTTGTTTTTTCCTTTTGTTGATTAAATGTGAATTAATGGTTGCTGCTGTTTTAACTTACTTCTAAATTTTCATTCTGTGTTTTTGTTCTTCTTTTCTTCGATCTTTCCATGGACAGTTGCAGAGCATTATCTCAGCAGCAGTAACTACATGGACTGCATCTCTTCAGTAACTGGCAGCAACGGCTGCAGCCTGAACTCGTCTCTCAAAGGTTCAGACCTGCCTGAGCTCTTCAGCAAACTGGGCTTGGGGAAGTACACAGACGTCTTCCAACAACAAGAGGTACTGTAGAGCATAGACCCACTTCCTCTAGTTTTACAATTGTAACTGAGGGACTGTCTGTTCTAAAGAGAGGCATACATTTTCCAAAATTGATCAAAACTTTTTAGTAAAAAAATGGGGAAAGGAAATGGGAACTTGGACATTAAAGTTAGAAATTAGAGTTTCATAGACTATATGTCTGAACAGTACCAATACATACAAACTTTTTAGGTGTAATTTCTTTATTGTATGTGTAACAGAAGGTAAACAAAGGGAGAACATTTTTGGTATTTTTGGTCATGGGGTGGCCTTTTTAATCCAGCACTTGTACTAAGGAATAGTTTTAGTCATATTTATAGTTGAAGGTCTAATGTTGGTAGAAGTTGCTGAATTGTGGTAACAATAGAGATAAATTGAACTGTTGCTGATTCCAGATTGACCTCCAGACATTCCTGACTCTAACAGACCAGGACCTGAAGGAACTGGGCATCACTACCTTCGGAGCTCGCAGGAAAATGCTGCTCGCCATCTCAGGTACAGATGAACAACCAACAATTTGTCCTGTATTGTAATTTTTGTCAACTGCCACCCCATTTTCTGTGTCTTTTCTGTCTAGCAAATCCACAATGGATGAAAAACATTAAGAAAATAATAGTTGCAGTACAGAGAGACCCACATAGAACCACCTCTGTCTGGATTTGTTTTCTGTCCTGTCCACTGTCAGTCCAACAACGGGGGTGTGGGTGGGCGGACTTGGCTTGGGTCTTGAGGAGTTGTAGAATTTATTCACTGGCAAATAGCCTAAACCGTTCACACACTGGACTGCTACTTTCGCAGCTGCTAACTTCATACTCTGTCACACACACTCTCTGTCTCTCTCTCTCTCTCTCTCGCTCTCTCACTCGACCACACACTTGCTACAACCCACGCACCCAATCTGAGTTGGATGTATCTTGGGGGAAAAAGGAATTTGTTTTAAATCAGTGTTCTGAGTATATTCATTCAATTAAATAGCTGAGTAATGAGTGGAACATTTGTTTGTTTGCTATTTTGTTTGATTTTTGTTTATAACTTTTAAATTTATCTTTCACTTGCCCACTCTCTTTCTCTCTCTATCTCTCTCTCTCTCTCTCTCCCCTGTCACCTAATGTTACCCCAAACATGCAAACGTGCAGAAAGAATATATTTGTTCCAACCAGAGAGAAACAGTTGGATTAAGGGTTTACATGGTTATTAGGCACTAATATTTTTTGATTGAATGGATTATCAAAGGTTTACACCACCCCTTTCAACCCAATTGAAAATTCCTTCCAATCGAGCCAGATCCGGCCAGTCTCCTCCGATTGAGGTGGTTACATGAGGTATTTTTTTTCTGATTGGGCTATTATTCCAATTATTACTGGAATATTATTGTCCGCGTAAACGTAGCCTCTGATACCAGCTGCAGCCTCGTTCTGCTGGCTCACACCTGCTGACAGCAGCGCACAAAAATTGGCTCGTGTGTTTCATAAATGTTTTCTATTTTGTCTGTCGCTGCTACAAGCCTGAGTGGAGCCCAGCTGTGCAGACAGTGAAAAGTGTACACCAACTGACAGAGGTCATCCCCACTACCAACCACCAGGTCTAAAAAACTATAGGTGGCCTTTATTATCAGCAGACTCTAGCAAAGAAGTTTAAGAGAGTACTGTTTTTTTTCTTGTAAAGATGCAAGAAAACATGTTGCAGTCATTTGCACTAGCAGGAGTAAATGGGATTAAGGAACATTCTTCTCAGATGAGCATGTTGGTTTTTCTCCAGTTGCTCCAGCTGCCTCCCTGATGCTGATGTAGACTCTGTCCCCTTTTTGCACTGGTTCCAATATTAATGTTGTGGGTGTCACACTTAATTACTGATGTCATATTTTGGACATTGTAATAGCCAGAGTTGTTTTACTGCATAAGTTAACCATGCACGTGTTGGGATCATGAGCTTCCTGTCATAGATATTCTGTAACTGTTCGGTTCAGAAACCTCAGACCGGAGCCAGGGTTGACAGTGAGAGCAACAAGGGGAAATGGTGAGGCTCTGATTATTAAGGAAGTAGTGTGATCCAAGGCCAGGATTGGTTTTTCTCCCTGATGCCTCAGCCAAGTATAGGTCAATTCTCATCTCCGCTGACGGACTCGAGGGCTTGAAAACAGGAACATGCACGTCTCTGTCTGTCTCTTTGTCTTTCTGTATTTTTGCCTCTCATTATAAAGAGATAGAATGCCAGTCAATGCAATCCAGGTTTTAACTTTCCACCGGTCTGCCAGTAAAAAGAGCTGCCGGAGCGAGCTGGCTGTCTCCAGTAATCAAACTGAAGGTTTATGCTGGCAGCGACAGAACACGACTATCATATGAATAACCTAAGATGCCAGGGTGTGCTTCTGACATTTTTATGAAAGCATTTTGTCCAAGCTGCTGTGTAAAACCAGATGAACACACAGAGGGTTCTTGTTGATCTTGAGCTATCCTGTAGTGATTTGAACCCAATTTTCTTGTCATTGTTGATCAAATGTGGCTAAAGAGAAATGTTAACACACTCCTCAGTTGTATTTTTCTCTTTACTTTGATTTACTAATGCTCCCATAGCAACACAGGTAGGTAGAAGTTGTCCACATTAAAAATCATGTTTGTATTGACTTTGCAGCTGCTGACATTTTGTGGTGTTTTTGCATTTTTTTACAGAACTAAACAAAAACCGGAGGAAGCTATTTGAGCCACCCATCAGATCCTCCTTCCTGGAAGGGGGAGCAAGTGGTCGCCTCTCCCGTCAGTTTCATGCAGACATGGCCAGCGTCAGTGGGCGATGGTAGGCGCCTCAAGACCTCCAGGCTATCCCAGAACCGTCCATTATGGAGACCAGCCTCCAGTGTCCTTCTGTGCCTCAGCAGCCCAGGTTTCAGCAGTTGTTTACCCTCTTTCAGCTTCAGCTGAATTAAGACTGTTCAAAATGTTGTCGTTGCCATATAGTATAAAGATATATGAAAAAAGCCATAGTTTTACCTGAAGTGCCAACAAGAAAAAAAAGGGATTTCTCAGATACCTGAGGTTCAGTGTTCACTCCTTATAGAGCCATTAAGTCTATGTGGAGCATTTATATATGAAGGTTGTTGTTATGGTTCCGAAGAAGGGTACTGTCCAGTATTTCTGTCCACTTTTTTTGTTCAAGGGAACAGGCAGAATGATTAGTACAATCATTTACACATTGATACTACCTGCTTTCGTACTATGCTGTTGTATCAGTGACATGCACTTTAATAATACTAGACTTTTGCCTGTGAAAGCCTAATTCCTTAGATTGAAATAATAATGATAACTATGCATTGTTTTTGACTAAAAGCACAGATGCATTTTGTACCAAACCAAATGTCAGCACTTAGCCAGTGAGATTAAGGCGACACCAAATGAAGAGCAAAATAGGTCAGCACACCAAAGTGGTGACTTTGTCAACTTTATCAAATATACCAAAGGAAAGTACCATTGTGGCCTTTGACCTTAGGCTGCCTTCAGTGTTTTGATTGGTGGACATTCCTCTGAGGTCAGTGTTAGGGTCCAACAGCCACTGCAGCTGTCTGTGTATTTCTAGACAAAACAAAAAAAAAAAATCTAATATTTTGTACTCATTATGCATTACGATTTTATTTTTAGTTTTTATTACCATTTTAGGGGAATGGGTGGGATGTTTAACGGTAATCAGTTTACATATGTATTTTTTATACGTTCATGAATGAGTTTATATGATTTTGTAATTAGATTATTATTAGTGTCTTTTACTTTTTTTTCTGCCCCTTAATCTGTGGAGCCGTAATATGGCTGTGCCATTAGACAGCAGCAGAGATATGAGGCAGTTAGGCTAAGCTTTATAGGCCTCTCTCTGATTGTGTCAACAGGCACCACTTTCTGTGGTTTTCCTTTGCTGTTTGTTTATAGTACATGGTCTTTTATCTCATTTGTTATTTTTGTCAGCGTTGGCCTCCCTGTGGCCCCTTCTGTATGCCTAAAAAATCTCACGAAGCACTCCTTCATGTATCCGGAACATGAGTTGCTACGCTAGAACTGTGTGCCTTTTTTGTCTTCCTATTCACTGGTTGTCCCATTTAGAGCAAGGAAAGTCCTTTAAAAGAGCAAGGCCATGACTTTGTAGCGAAAAGTGCCAATGTACATAACTAGTTTTTCAGCAGGGAGATATTTCGCTAAGAACACTAATGTTTTGGTCTGAATTTGACCTCACTCTCCAAAAAGGAGGTGCATCACACAAAGAACCAGTTTATTCACAGCCAACTTGTTTCATAGGAGCATTTCTACTAGAGACGCCAATCAGAAACCAAAACCATCTGAAGGAATATGAGATTTAAGATGAAAACAAATAAAAATCAGGAATTTTCTAGTATCAGTCGGGCAGTTTAATATCCAGAAAAACCTGGTTAAGCACTGTTTAATGAAGTAACGGGATTATGTATGCATTAACAGAGTTTATCATCAAAAGCTTTTGTTTGTTCTGGGCTTCTGTATCATGTTCAGTCATGTGTTTAGAAAAGAAAAACGTCCTTTCCAACAGTTCATTAACTTTGGATAACTGATATGTTTTTTTGTGTGATGTTCTTAAGATTAATCTTAAGATTTAAACTACAAGCCAATCCATCTTCCAAGGTCCTTTAGAATTTTGTATCAAGTGCAATTAAGAGCCTTTTTGTAAAGTTTTTTTCTTTTTTTCTGGGAAAATTTGTTTATATTTTCAGTACAGTAAGTATTAAAGCTAAGACTGAAGAATTTCTTATCTTGGTTTAAATGAGAGTACAGTGTATAAAATCTATTGGGTATGTAGAGGACACTTCTGAGAAATTATCACCTGTCGAGTGCATGAAGATTTATCTCGACAAACTATGACAGAAAGTAACAGCAGTCCTCATATAATCTCAAACAGAGTAGTCAACAATTTGTTGCCTCTCTTCAATTCACAATGATTTCCTTTTAAGGTGATCTGTTGTTTATCGTGTTTTAACCACTTTCCACCCTCCCTTGCTTCTGATTTGAGCCATTCTCAATGTGGTTGTCAAGTTAATAACACTATACTAAATAATATTCTGACATGGTTGCCGATGCCAACCAGGTACTTGTCTTTTTTTTTTTCTTGAAGTCTTAAAAATAAGAGATTGAGAGGGAGATAGCTAATCTAGAAAGGGAATCTTTATCCTGAGAGGAAACCCGGGGCCGGTTCGCCCCCACTCATCATGGTACTACATTGAAACTGTTGAGCACTGATTCTCCCAGTGCTGTGACTCGTGTTCTTGCCTAGCAGACATTTGTTTTCATCCCTAGCCAAGTTCACCTTGTTCGGATGTGTTTGCTCGGGGGGCAGTAGAGGTTCTTGTCTTATCAAGTGAATGTTGTTTTAAAAAATATTGATGCATGTTATTGCAAATTTATTGCGGATCAATGAAGGGACTGTTGTGGAAAATAAAGATGGTTTCACGGAGAGAGAATTGTCTTTTAAGAGTTTTTATTGCAAAATTACACACACACATGCATACAGGGACTCTAACCTGCATTTAGGCAGGGAGAAAACCAGAGCGATGATGAATAACACAGACATATATAGTTCCAGTCACACCTATTTGTAGAAAAAAAACTTGAGCATCCCAACTTATGAGAAGACCACAGTTGTTTCTTCAGTTTCTCGTCACTTTCTCTCTTCCTAGGGGATTGCCTCACATCTAAATCATACCACTCTGCCTACACTAACTGGAAATCCAAGGTTGGACTCTTTCTCACAGAATAGATAATGATGCAGGAAAAATATCACATGTACACATAAGTAAAACATGTGAATCATAAGACAGTATATGTATATGCTTTACATAAAAGTAATACAAGAGTAAAAAGTTCCATTACTTTTTGGGATTTTCAGGAGATCACAGTTAACTTATTTATCCTATGTCCTATGAGCTCTGTCCGACCCAACAAGAGGTTCATAAAGGGCCCTCACTAAGAGGTGAAAACTCCAGACAGATATGAAAGGTCAAAGGCACACACTGGGCAAACATCCCAGGGTAGAAGCCCACTGTATCTAGCTAACTATCACTGCTACAAGGGAAAAACCTCAAACATAAATCAAAGTGAACAGTATTGATAGTACAAATGCAAACAAAGACAATGAAAATAACAACAACTGAGTAGCTATAATCAGTAACAATAAGACACTGTCTTTTAAACAGATCTGAATTTGCATTCATACACTTGAAACACAGTCCTGCAGGTTGATTTATCTCTGGTATTCAGTTTATAATGATGCTAACTCTCGGATATCAATATAAAAAACACTACCTGTTGATTATAGCGCTAAATACAGGCTTTTTAATGCATATAATGTTAGATGTAAGGTAAAAAATAGCAAACTTAAGAACATTCAATCGTCTTAGCACTCAAGTTTGTGTGTAGAAGATTAGGATGCATCTGTTTGGAGAATATGTGTGTTTTTATGCTCTGATGATTGTCTTACATGGTCCTCTCAGAGGAATAGGACAAGCAGCGCCACCTACACCAAACAGGAGATTAAGATTTGCCAGAGAAATCTCTGGCTGTTCCATTGATTGGCACCGACCCTTGTTTCCATTGTTAGGATCTCTTTGCAACCTTGTGGCATGGATACATCCTGCTATCCCTTCCACTATTAGTGCAGCTCTCGTGGTCAGCTGCACCTAGGAGATAGAGAAACTTCATTTAGTGACTTCACAAATGCAGATGTATTACATACCCTTTTTATCTGTCTTGAGCTCTGGGAGTGAAAAGGACAATGCAACTTCCAATTTATCACCAACACTTTGCTCAGTTGTTGGATGAATTTAGAAATAAAAAATTTATCACTGTTAATTTCATATAGACCGCTGCATTATCGACTTCCCATATCTAACTGGTCTGATAAAGTTATGCTGTGGGTTATCTAAGAACCATAACAAGAGTGGAACTATCAGCATAGTAATCAAAAATAAGACACATAAAGCTCTTCTAGGCTTACCGGTGGGTTTTTAAACTGCCAATAGAGGTTGCCCTTGTATTCTTATGTGCATGTGGTGTATTTCTTACTTTGCTGCTAAGCACTGCGGGGCTCATCAACCCTTCTTTGAGGTCAGAAGTCACCAGTGCACAGTTCATAACCCATCATTGGGAGTTATGTCTCCTTGTTGCTCCTGAAGTAGAGCTGATTTTCCCTGTGTGTGTGTAGCACTGAAAACAGGGGACATATCTCATTCCATCACAGCTCTCTTCTGTCTCTGGGAGTTTCCTTTTGTCTGGCCCTATTCCTGTTAACACCATTGCCACCATTGTGAACAAAATCTCATGTCATCAAATCATCCTCAGATAAGTATTTTTGATCTTTTGATCTTCACAGTGCAATAAAACGGTCTTCATAGCATTAGAAAGATCAGAAAGCAATAAAAAACAATAACACAACCAAAATACATTTAAAAACTTTTTGATTTGAATTTTAATTTGAGAGTCCTTTTGTGAGCTAATATCTGTTTAGCTCTGCCAGCATCTCCCTTTGACACATGATCCACACTTTGTGTTAAACTATCATAGAAAGGAAACAGATATTTAAGTAGGCATGGACTGCCATTAGGACCTATCCAGATGCCATCTTGGTTTTTTGCTCTTGCCAATTTCCATTCCTCTGCCTTGCAGGCTTGCAAAATCTGCAGTAAGAGTTTCAGGTGTTTCTGTTGTGAGCATCTTCAAAGAGGATGGGGTAAGTGTCACCATGTGTTTTGCTGCTGCGTCCACTCTTGCATTTCCTGTGGAAACTAGATCACCACCAGCTTGTGATGTGCTACAGGTTTTCCTGTAGCTGTCAAACTTTCTATTTGGTGTTAGGTTCAACATTAGTGTTGTTTTTGCATGCATGCTTTGTGGTTGCAGGTGAACAACTCTTTTACCTATGAATGTCATACCATGCGCTGTTCTGTATATTTTAAGGTGTTTAGTGTAATACATTAAAGGCCTGTCTATGTTTTCCCACTCCTATTTCTTCTTATCTTTCATCTTATTTCAATACCATGCCTCACTCATGGTCCCACGTCTTTCCACTGCTTTGTTCTGCTTTTTGCTATAAAGATGCATGGTGGAGTTGTACATTTTGAAAAACTTTTGTTTGAGGTCTTATGGTATTTCTCTCCCTGCTGCACACATATCTTCCTTCCAATACAACCACCACTCAATTGTTAACACTCTTGTTCAAATGTGTCACCTTGCTCATAGGAAATATGTGTAGTACAGTGTAAGTTTGTCTGCTTCATGTACGACACTTCTTGTTTCTGCATATGTATATGTGCTTGTTTCATTATCTCTGTTCTCACTGCTTGAGGATAATTTCCTTTCAATTTTCAACTTTCAATTGACAACATTGACAACAACATGATGACAGGAGAATATCTATAATCTCATCTATTATTACCATTGTTCTTCCACTCACTTTTGGAATAGGAGTTAAATCACATGCTTTTATCACTGATTCTGTTTTCTTATGAGTCAACCAAAAAGTCTACTTTCTGGCCTGAAACCTGTAGTGAAACTGTAGGCATAAACTTGTAAGCATCATGGGAGAACATTTCATAATTTGGTTTGTCTATGTTTTCATTATCATTGCCTTCTTCTTTTTGTTCTAATGTTTTTATGGCTTCTACACTAACTGATATGTGTCTGTGTTTGTTTGAGTGTCTGTCTTACTATCTCCCTGGTCATCTGGGTCTCGACCAGTCACCAGCCCTGTGCACTGTCAATCTCCTTCAGTCTGCTTTTGGCGGTAGTCTCAAGCAAAATGTCCAACCTTTCCACAGATGAAACATTCACGTCCAGTCTTCTTGCTGCTTCTACATCTGCCTTGTCCTCCACGTCCATAGCCTCATCCTCTCCCTCAGCCTCGACCCCTGACTGGAGCCTCATACACCATCAGCTGTGCCATTTGAAGTTTGGCCATTGTGTCTTTGTACTTTTTGGTCTTTTTCTTCTCGTTCTCTTGGAACCTCTTTTCAGCATGGATGGCATATCTCTTAACTGCTACCAGTCTTCCTGTATCACAGCCAACACAATGTCTTTTTACTTCAGTCTGGATTTCTGGAAGCAGTCATTTTATTAAGTAGGACTTTAAATGTGCTTCCCATGGTGTCATGGCTCTTTCTTTCTCTTGTTGATCTGGGGGCATGATTCCACAGTTTGCTTTGGAAATTTTGGTCAACCGCACCACATAATCTGTTACAGTCTCATTTGGCTCTTGTTTGCAAACCATGATCTTTTTCAGGTCCATTTGTGGTGTGAATCTGGTTCTGATGCATTCAAGCAGTTGATCAACATCTTGCCAGTATAGTCAGTCATTGCTCATGTTGTACCTGAGGTCATCCTGTGCAAAATTTCCAGCCATCATTCCCCACTTAAGCTTCAGGTGCCACTGTAGGGGGCGTTGTATTTCACTGGTTGTGGGGTGACTTATTTGAAGAAGTACTCAACCCTATTTAGCTATCCCAGCCTCTGTTGGAGCTGGTAACCACTTCTTTCAGGGCTGACATTGTCCACAAGTGGTACACCCACTGTGTCTATTCCTGTCCTTGGTCATTTGGCTCTAGTGAACACTAAGTCATGGGAAAGATGGGTGCTGAAAGCAGGTTTCCAGTGGTGTCATTTCTGGTGTCGTGAGCAGGTCTTGTCTGTCCTGCTGGAGGGCTCAACCAATGTCCAGCTGCCCTCATGAGCCTGCCTGTTATGGTCCAGTCCATTCCATTGTCAGTGGCAGGAGGTTCGGATGGTGGTGGAGGCACTGAGGCTGCAGAGGGTGTTTGTTTCACTGGTATTGCAGCCTCAGGGTCTGTCCCAAATCAGTTGGTAGGACTGCAGTTCATATGAGAAGTTTGGAAAGGAGCTGGAGGTGCCCCTTGGCCACCTTCTGGTTCCACCCCTGCTGCTGTGGTTGCTGCTGCTATTGCGGCTGTGGTTGGCGTCTTGGTGGCGGGGCTGTTATCCAGGCCCGAGATCCCTAGATGCTTTAAGACACTGCACAGATCTTTAATAAACCCTGCCTGCACTTATGCCTCCATCTGTTTATTCTGCCTGTAATCTGTTCCTTTCTGCCAATCCAACACTAATATATTTTGCTCTGGGGAAAATCATGAAACAAGTTTGGAAAAAATCAAAAGAGATGAAAACTGTGAATAAATGGTTTGATATTAATAAATTATAAAACTAAATTTATTGTGTTTGGTGATTGTCTACTATTAAAATCAATGTTGTTGAAATTGAAATAGAACAAATACTTGGGAGTGAGAATAGATAATAAACTCTGCTGGAAACCACACATAAATGATATTAAATCAAAAATTTATAAATCCATTGCATTATTATATAAAATTAAAGATATCTTGAACCAGAACTCACTATGTAGACCATATTGTTCTCTTATAGTTCCATACTTTACTGAGAAAACACATAAAGCCAACACAAATTCAGTGTAGTGTCCAGTCTGAGGAATGTATGTGTGTGTGTCCTCCCATTCTTCCCACAGCTCCACTCCCAGGCTGGGGTGGTTGCCCTACTCCAGCAACAACCATTCCAACTTCCGGTGCAGAGGGAGACACGTGCAATCAGCAAAAGCAAACATCTGTTCTTCCTCTTACACTGAAGGTGGCAATTTGGCACATAGTGAACTGACAGAATCAGCATCAAATTTAATGAACTGTCAAGCACACAAACGACTCGACTCAAACATCAGCTGTCAAACCAAAAGCACTGCCAAACAATTTTTTATTTTTTTTTACTTATTAACTTACAATTCCTAAATCTAATTCCTGTCTATACTCTCTCTTTTCTACTTTCCACTGCCTCGGACTAAAGCTTTCATCTGACAGAAAACCATACTCTTTTACTCAAATTCAAACTGACTGCAGCCCTGCTCCCCATATATTCCCTCATGTGTCAGACCGTGGGTGGATGACCTTTGACCTTCATGACATCAGCAGCTTTTTCCACACTTTTCCTTGTTAGTTTTGGTATCCATAGCGATCCTGTCACAATTATGTATGGCCTAACTTTGTATCAAAATCATATAATGTATAATAAATTCTTAAATTATAGCCTATGATATCAACAAACTAACTGTTCTTACAGCAATACAGCTTTTAATAAGGAAACATGGGGATGCTTTCAAGTGACTCAGTGCTGGTCTCACGTCGTCGGTGGTCCACTTCCTACCCACTCGACCCTGTTTAAAGAGTTATGTTTGGGGGTGGGGTGGGGGGGGGCAGTCTTCTGCATGCAAGATGATTTTCCCTTTGGCAGTTAGCCCAACAGTGGTTCACATCCCATCCTCATCAACAAATTGTTGGGGAAAATAAAGATGGATTCACAGAGAGCAAATTGTCTTTTAAGAGTTTTTATTCCAGAATTACACACATGCATTTCTTCAGAGAGAAAACCAAGGCAATTTTTAACAACACAGACATATATGTAGTCCAAGTCACAACCCTCTGTGGAAAAAAACTGTTAAATCTCCTCAAGACTTAAACCAAGTTCCTGTGTCTTGTTTTCCACCTGCTGATTGAAAGTGAAGGGGGTTATCCCCGAAGTTAGCAACAACCTGACCAGGCTCACTTAGGACTTAGGACCACTTAGGTGGACAGACCTTTAAGGTGGACCAATTATTCCAGATTAGATTGTCTCATTTTAGTGACAATCTCAATCTCAGCCACTCCTCAGAGTTTTGCTCAGCAACATCCCCCATCTCCTTCCCGGGAGATGGGGGAGCGAAAGGGCTAAACCATGCTTAATCTCACTTTTCAGCATGAAAACAGACTATGAAAGTGGGGTCTTATGATCCTTCTAACTTTTTGGGTATTTGCCCCCCCCCCTCCTCCTTTCATTTGTTGTATTAGTCATACTATTGTTGCCAAAATTTAAACTACTAAGAAAATTATGTAATACATAACTTTTGTACAACTTTTTCATCTTGTACAACAATTGTTTGTTTTTTTGTGTGTGACAAAGGTATAATTCTGCACAAAATTCCAGAGAAGAATGTGTGTATAAACATTGCCATGTGGCCAAAGCTCTGTTCACTGTGGCATCTGTTCATGACATTGTTATTCTGACTGTATTGTAGAACAGATATAAACAGAATACTTTTTGAAGAAACTGTCAAGCAGGCAAAACAAAAGTTTGTACAAACATTCAAATGATATTATGAAGGTAATAAATGTATGAAAACAAATACTTTTTTGAGTTTTCTTCTGCATGTTGCAAAAAAATGTTACATCTGACAAGGGATCAGTGTCTACAAGTGTCTTAAATATCTTTCTCCACTGTCTGAGAGTGGAAGGAAGATGATATAAGCTCCTATCTGGAAATCTCTAGAAAGGTCTGGCTAAACTAATTCCTCTTTCACTTTGCTGTTTCCAGAATATTTGCATACAGCTGAAAAGCAGTGCACAAAAATTGTTAAAATGCTTAGAGCAAAGCACAGATACACTGAAGCCCCTGCTGACTACAGTGTGATTGGTGTCTTTTTACGTGCCGAAAAACTCCACTGACAAATTTAGTAGCCATAAAGAATGAGGCTTGTAAATATGGTCAGATTGTTTTGCCACACGGTACATTCACTTCATCTTGGTTTCACAGTTTGAAAGGCTTACTGCGACCCATAATCAAAAATTGAGCATAGCGTTATTTCAGACAGGCCACAAAGTCAAGCTCAGCTCACAAACCCTTGCTTTAGTCTTTAGTCTCGTCCTTTACATGCTGTGTCTGACTTAATCAATGTAATATCTGTTGTCGTTGCTTGCTCTCTCCTGTACCTGGGGCCTTTGCTGCTGCTCCACCTTCTTTAGGTTTTCCATGTATGGAAGCACAGGAAGGTCTCAGAACAGAGGGATATCACCAAATATAACTTACTGAGGATGGCAATAAAAGTTTTCTTTGACTAGAGTGGTCTTGACTAAAATGCATACAAACAACCTGGTTGCATGCCATGTGCTTATGGTGCCATGCATGCCTACATGAGGCCTAATCCGCAGAGCCAGAATCTGTTTAATCCATTGGAATGATCTGTTCTGAGAGAATATATACTATGCCATGAGAATATATACACACTGTACCACAGGGGAATTAATTCATTTTAAGCTAAGTTTCAAGTCCTCAAATTACTGCCCATCTGTCATGCCCACTTGGCTACTGAGCCATCAAATAGCATTTTTTTGTACAATTTTATGTTTGGTTTCCTTTTCCTCTCTTTTTTATTTTCAGGCCTGATCCATGTCACATAATCCAGCCCTGACCTGTTTACTCTCTACTGTGTGTTTTCATTGTCCCCTATTTAATATCTGAGCTGCTCAGCAAAATCAGGGAATGAGACCACAGACTGTAAAGAATAGATAACCGCTTGGTTTATTGCATTTTTTTTTCATGCTAAATTCTGTGTTTGGCAATGTTGTTTCAAACCTCAAGGGGGCAGTATTGCCACTTAAAATTACTCTTCTCTAGGAAACCATGAATAATTGTTACCCAGCAACAGATGTTGCTAGGTACATGTTTTGAAATTAATAGCTAAATAACATTATAAAATTACTTGTTATTTATTTTGGGGACTGAACAAACATGCTTCAAAAAGAAAATGTTATTTAATTATGAGAGTAAAGACACTGACTCAAATTAAGAGGGCATATACTGTCTTTAATATTTATTTTACTTAGTAGTTTTGAGAGTCAAAATTTAGTTTTTAAATGAAGAAACTACTAGAAGAGATTAAATTAGGTGTGTGACTGTCTGTGACTGCATGCATGTTCACTAAATACAAAACAAACACTTTTTCAAGCCCTCTTTTGCCTGAGGTAAGGAAGGTGATTCAATTTTCCATTTCATTTATGATCATGTTAACTGCTCCAAATCTTGTCCACAGGCCCTTTGTTTATGGCAGTAAATTAATGTTCAGATGGTGCAGAGAGAGAGAGAGAGAGAGAGAGAGAGAGAGAGAGAGAGAGAGAGAGAGAGAGAGAGAGAGAGAGAGAGAGACAGAGAGAGACAGAGAGAGAGAGAGAGCCTGTCATCCAACACCAATGAGCCCTTAACAGAAACAGGTGGTGCCTCTGAACTGTGTTCCATGGCAGCTTGTGAGTCAATGACTTTCTCCTTCTCTGTCATTATTTTCCACAGAAGCTTTCCGAGGTAAAGAACGCCCTCATATTTGTGTAACACCATAACACTGAATAGGATGTAAACATTGGTGTGTTATGCTGAAGAGCTCAGGGGTAATGTGTAGGAAGGATGTTAAGAAAACATTAATTGTGGTGTCTTGTTGCCAATTTCTCATGTAATAAATAGATCCGAATCAGAATGTGTTTATTAGCCAAGTATGTAAGCATACAAAGACCCAACATAGAAGAATAAAAATAGAACAAACCTAAGGTGATAATATAATAGTATAATAATCGTTTTGAAATGGGATATAAAACTTGAAATGAAATAGTGATTGTATAAATGAAATATGGACTGTGCTATGGACAAAGAAATGAAGTGTATAAAATATGTGATAAATGTGATATGCAGGTTGAATGTAATGTACAATGTTCAGTTCATTTTGATGAAATATATGAAAATGACAAGTGCAGGGATGCAATGAGGGATGTAAAATGTAAAGTCCAGTTTGATAACATCAGAGTAATAATAAATAATAAATATTAATAATACTGAAGTCTAAATTCTACTTTACTCAGAAAAAAATCTTCCACAGGAACAAATACACTTCCTTTTTACCCCATAAAACATTCCCACGCACATCAAGCATAACACTTCCAGAGAAAAGCTATTAAAGCACAGATATCAAAATCTCTTTGTCTCACTTAGGTCAAATATCTGTGTGGCACAGCTGGCAATCATTCTCAGTGCCCAGCATGACTAATTTCAATTTCATGTTCTATTGTGAGAAAGACGGAGAGTGGAAGATGGCTAAATTGAAGAGAAAAGAAGCCATGGGCTATTGTTTTTTTTTCTTAATCACTAACAAACCATGCATTTAGTCAACAGCCTGCTGGTCTCCCCACTTGAAGATCAGCAGATTTTGGAGTATCACATATTGTTCTCATGAGCAGCTTGCCTCTGCAGGAAAGGTGTAAATGAGAAGAGCTGTGACTTGGTTGCTCGTTCACCATATTGGCTCTAATCCAGTGGACAATATGCTCATAGTGTCTGATAAGTCTGGATCAATGTCTGTCTACCGATTTATTTCTCATCATTCATTCCGTCTTATGCAAAATAACACAAAATAACACAAGACTTATTTATTTTTACTTTTTAAAATATCTGTAGCTCTCAGTGCATTCAGTAATATTGTTACAGTATGAGATTATGCAGTAAATATGGCATTGATTTTGAAAACTGACACTGTGCCACTGAAAAATCTCTCTTATTAGCTTCAAAGAAAGAAAGAAACAAACAAACAAACAAACAAAAAAAGAAATAAAGATTAAATGGATTTTATTGGAATACTGAAGGTGTTAAATATGATCATTGTTGAAATATATGAGCTTCGTGGTGTAACAGAACGAAACTAAACAACTATAACATAACTGATAAAGTGCAGTAACAAACATTTACTCAAAATAACTTTTAATCAGCTTTTACTGAAGTCAAACTAACCTGTATGACTTCATATGGGTCAAAACCTAGAATGTAACCTAGAATACCTAGAATAGTTGACAAAAGCATCATAAGCAATAAATAGCTTTGGCAAGTAGGATTTAGTGAATTCTTTATCGTCCTCATTGAGTAGAATGGTACACAACCAAAACACATTGCTTGGATAAGTAGCTCATTATGCTCGAAAGGAGAACTATTCATATATCAACTTATAGTGTGATACACTAATCGGTTCATGTGTCATTTGAACAGAGTAAAGGACACTGGCTCTCCACTGAGACATGTAGGCCAGACCATTTTTTTTTAAAAATTACAGTTATATTGGTCTCAACCTTGCAGGCTTTTTTTCTGGTCCCAAACGAAGCTTAGTTCCAACATGAAGACTGCTTTTTATGTCCTTACTCTTTTTCTTTTGCTGTTTCCAATTCAATCAAGTGACTCAGCATGTTTCCACTTGACTTCTGTTAACAAATCATCTTATTTCTATCAGAATTTAAAACCATTTCTCTCTGGGCTGCTGCCAGTTTTCAGTGTCTGACTTATGGATCCCAAGGTATACCCTTCCAGGTCTAATCCATCTATTTACATCCATTTAGATTATATCTCTTCAGCTTTCCCCATACCATACTCTTTATTGATTTAATTAATTTTATTAATAACTCTTTCAGCCCTTCTTTTAATTAGTCTCCCTTGATTAAAGTGTGTGGGCCAATCACAGGTGTTGTTGCATGTTGGTACACAATGAAAACAGTGTGAGTATATTTTACTGTAACAACAAAGTGTTTCATTCTTGAAAAAGCTCCAATAAACAGGGATTTCATTTGGAGGCCCACATGGCCATTATCAGTCAAACTGCAGCTAAGGCCAGAGCTCATACTGCAAATCAATGACACGCTTAATTTGCTTCCCTCAGACAAATGTGTTTGTGGTACACAGTCACACAGTCACACACACACAGAAAGAGAGAGAGAAAGAGAAAGAGAGAGAGACAGAGAGAGAGAGAGAGAGAGAGAGAGAGAGAGAGAGAGAGAGAGAGAGAGAGAGAGAGAGAGAGAGAGAGAGAGAGAGAGAGAGAGAGCCCTGGAGACTTGGTATTGTTTTCTGCTAATGTAAAATGTTGAGGCCTGTTTTCATATACTGGCTTATGACTGACCTCTTGGATGAGAAGTAATGTGTAGTGACTGTAGGGTGTGTCTGTATGGGTGTGTGAGAGATGGAGGAAGCAAGTGGTACGATATTTGAATTCAAATGTGGCTACTGCTCAGTTTTTCTTCATCCTTCTATCATTTTTAAACCTATTTGGCCTGTTTTTTCTCCTACTCTTACTACACCTCTCTCCCTGCTATGTCTCCATCTGTCACTGTGTGTTCTTGTGGCCTCTGAGCTCTAAGCACAGCAGAGTGAACAAATCAGAGTGGATTGCCAATACAGGCCACACTATGACATATAGTCACACACAACCACAAACTGACACTGCCCACTGCACACTAACATGCACTTTAAAAGATCTAGAGTAACAGCAGGGAGAATGGAAGAAAAGTGGCAATGAAAGAAAGATGGTAGAAGGGATATAAGAGGGGAAAAAAGGTAAAAGAGGTGAGGAGGAAAAGAGAAAGGATGTGAGTGAAGGAGGAGAAAGGGGGAGGGGATGAACTTGGCTGGGTGTGTGTTACACGGAACACAGTGTCGCTCTCCCTCGTCCTCCTGCAGCTCTGCTGGAACACTGATGCTAACACATGATGACTCTCGCTGGAGGGGATACGGGTGGATGGAGAGAGGGATGGCAAGGAGGATGGATTGGAGGTAGAATGGGAAGGAACCCTCCAGAATCCGTCAGCCCCGTCCTCCTCCTCCTCCTCCTCCTCCTCCTCTCCCATACCAGATAAGCTCAGCAGGCAGAGCAGGGAAATGGGAAGAGGGAGGGAGAGCGACAAAGAGAAATAGATGATGGCATACATAACAATGAGCGTTATTTTATTTGGTGCATTTAGGCCCATTTGCTGAGCTCTGGTTCTTTTTGTTTATGTTCACTGCTCATGGACTTTTGATGAGCTTACTCAGTGGTTTATGGAATTATCGTGGAAACAGAGTCATTTAAACAGATGCTGTGTTAATCTGTGGATATCAGGGCAAAGCTCTTTAGTAATCAAGGCATCTTAGACAGCAGGAGGGCAGTTGGTAAGTCATACTTACAAGCTGCGTAGTACAGTAAATGAATAAAAAAATATATTGCCACATAACTTTCCTACACTAGAGCTGCATGGCAGAAATAGCTGAAAGATCAGTTCATCTGTCGATGCTGAATCTATAGCAGCATCTTGTCCTGAGACACAGATGGGGCTGTGTTTGCAGGGAGTAATCAGAAGGCTGACCTTCACTTTTAATGAGTTGTATCTCCTCGGCAGGAAATTTGAGCCAGATGCAGCGTTGCCCCATGAAATCAGAGTGAGGAATATAGTCAGGCCTTAAGTGGTGCGTCTAATATGTTTGAATATGAATGCCACAGTGATTATGAGCTTACCAGGAGTTTAATTCGCCTGCCCGCTATAACCCCATTTTCTAATCCTCCAATGTGCACCAAAATGCTCACCAACTAGTTTACTGCTATCTGCGTGAAAAAAAAAATTAAAATGAGATATTGGGAGATGCAAATGGTCACGTTGATCTTTGCACTCTCTTTAGACGCGATGCTGATGCAGTATGGCTCACACAGAGAAGTAGGCTTTCCCTCCTGTAAATGTAGCCTATAGAGCAGCACCACCCTCCGCCCCCTCCAGCCCTGGTTTTAAACAGCATGACTCAGGGGTCCCATAGGCGCAGCTGCAGAATCCGTTGTCCGCTGAATAGATAAACGCTCTGTCGCCTCTCCTCAGGGCGCCTTGTATAACACTGAAAGAGACAAAAACAAATAGAAAGTGACACCGCCTCACTCTGATGCTCCCCTATGGAGTGTGGAGAGGAGACAATATTGCTGCGGGAAATATTAAACTGAAAATGACTCTATGATTATCAGAATTGACTTCAGCGTGACCCAAGAGTGAAGCCTTCAGTGTGTGTTTAGCTGCAATTTAGACATGCACTTGACCTTTTATGCCTTGGCAATCCTGTTCCTGTGGGCCACTGATAAAGAGGGTGTAGTAAGGGGAGATAATTACAAACAAACACACACACACACACACACACACACACACCATAACGTATGGTTTCCTGGCTATAAACTGACAGGGTTTTGCATTTCATTATGTGGCATAATGTCTAAAACGCGCGAGGGAAAGGCAGATGCAGTCCATTCATTATGTCGAGCAATATGTCAGAGTTGTCCCCCAGCTCATTATTGTGTGGTCCATTTGCACCTGCGCTCCTGCAAGAGAGGGCTACACCTCACCAAATAAGGAGATGTGAGAGACACTTGGTGGGATGACGTTGGACGTGAAATGGGAAAGAACCGGAGTGTTTAGATGGAAACCAAAACCGGAGGGGAAACACCGGGCTAATCTGGTTACCTAAGAAACCATTGGATTTGCGGAACGTCTCTGCACTAATCCTCTGAATGTTCAACTGTCCCGCGGCGGAGTAACACAAGACACACTTGTGGCTCTGAAGGCACAGAGGCGCAGCGTGCACAGGGAGCGCATGAAATAAGATAAACGCACTGACTGGTATAATTCGCCGTCTATACATTTAAAGACATCCCCGCAAAAACTGCTATGCCTCACGTTGCAAACCTGAACTGGCGGCTTGTACTGTTCGCGCCCGTGACGATTCCGCTGACGCGCCACTAGCCGCACCACCCAGGAGACAGAGAGGAGAGCTGTGCGCGACCGAACGAGCGGGGAACTGACTGGAAACCGGTTTCTCTTTCTCTTTCTTTTCTCCCTCCTTGACGACCGTGGAAGGAAAGCCTGCTGCGCAATCCCCGTGGACGATATTCAACGAGCGACAGTAATTCACCAGTAGCATCACCCAGGCTCTTCTGCAGAGATGGAGGTACCAGGCTTGGCGCACAACATCACCAGTCCATTAAGTCCCTGCGAGGGTATGATCAAGGACCTGAGCTTGGACGCCATACAGTTATGTGAACGAGATGGTAAGGAGAGTCAATGTGATATTGAGACATTTGCGCGCATTGTCGGTGCATTAGGGCCTATTGTTAATTTCCAAGAGCCGCTGCAACGCATACAGCGTGTTTTGTCATTGCATGCTGAACCCTTATTGTGTGTTTGAAGGGAATAGGGGCCGGTCGCTCCACCGGTTCTTTGGATGAAGGGATGGATAGATTGTGCGTGTGTGGAATATCAGTGTCTTTTCTGTGGCGACAAGGTTTTGTTAACGCATAAGAGAGAGATCTCTGTCCAAAAGAAACGTTTATTCCTGCAAACTGAGCAATCACAGGCGATAAAACAGTGTTGAATGATACAGTTCTTTATTTCAGCACCACAGACAGGGACAGAGGCCGGCAGCCACCCCGCCTATAACCGCTGCCTCTTGTCTTTTTCTCAGAGGGCTGCCTTTATCAATTTATGTGCACAAAGAGAATAACAGCCTGTGTGGTTCCAAATTGCTCGATTTATAATCTTATGATCCAACATTAACTCATGAAAAGCTATAATTCTTCAGGTCATCCAGCTGCATGTACGCTGGATAGTCTGTAGTTGACTTCTCCGAATTAAAAAGTTTTCTGGATATTTACCATCAAATAAAGAATTTATATGATTGTGATCATACATGAGAAGGCACCTGTAATCCACTTATATGTTGTCAAAAAAGAGAAGCAGTTTTTACATGAGCAGGCTGAACCCTGACGCGAATTTAATGGTGGGGGGGAGAAAAAAAGCAAGTCATCATCAGGAGAAAATGAGAGGCTCAAACATGGCTGCACCCACATGTGTGTGTGCACAGGCGGTGCAGCCCTACACACCCATCAGTGCAATTACACACAATCGTTTCCACATCTGAGTCAAGACGCATGACCACAGAGATCCCTTTTTAATCAAGACTCTAGATTACTGAAATGATATGGGATCACACCTTTTCATGGATGGATGGATTTTTTTTTTTTTAACTTCACCAGATTTTCTTGATCTGTGGGTGTATAGGCCGGTTAGAGCCAGTTGATTTACACACCAGGCATCCTGGAGTCAATGGTGTGTCTTCATTGAGACTCTAAAAGACCCCCAGCATCTGATCACAGTGCAGTCATTGTGCCTCATTTCCTCATCTGCCAGAGCTCCTTCTCATAATGTAATAGCCTACAGCAGGATGCATTATATCCTCTTAGTGCTTTGCTGGCCTGGTTTTAAAGTTGTAATTTTAATAATGGTATACTGTAGGATGTGACTTGACTTCTCTAATGGACCCTGTGCTAGCTTTGTGCCTCCTAGGCTGCAGGTGTACTGGCAAGCTATTTTTCCGACAAGCTTGGCATTTGCAGCACAGCAGCCACTTTCCTATTTGTTGAGTAGTTTACCCAGTGTAAATAGTGTCTCTGTCTCCTTGAGACACCCACATACTCCCTGTTTATGGAGCAACACAGTCACAATGTCTACCTTTCTTTGCAGATTCCGCAGAACAATTTGTGGTTGTCGTATAGCCAAGTAGTTTCTAGAAATGCTATTTAGAGAATAAAGCTCTACTAGAAACACTCATATAATCATCACAGCACAATTGACAACATTGTTATAAATGCATTAATGCCCTACCCACTCTCATGCAAATTCAGTCTGATCTCCAAGATTTGACAAACACATGTGGTGGACACAGTACTGTATACCATAGAGTATTCCTTCAGTAGATACATGAAGATTGTGATGCTAAATTCTGTGTGATGGTTTGCGGTGTTGTTTGGATTATATTGGTGTTTCTGTTATTTTGACTACCTCTTTATTTCTACGTAGCTTAAAATGACCTCCAGTTCACATTTCCCCTGCCACACCCGATGTAGAAGACAGCATATCTTGCCCTTTCCTTTCTTGGAAATAGACTTGTTTTATTATAAGTCAATAAGAACCTTTTTCCAAGGATCATATTCATTTCAGTTCCACATAGCTTTCTAAATTTATCTCCCAAATCCATTAATATTTAATTGCAAGCATGAGAGGCTTATGTGCCTATGCTGACCCAGCAAATGGAAATGCATGCAGCTTCAGTAGGCCTACTGTCTGTGGGAAAGTGCTCACAAACACACACACACACACACACACACACACACACACACACACACACACACACACACACTGAGGACTGTCTGAGCATTTCAATGCACAAAAGAAATCGTGGGATACAAGTTGTTTCTGTGTGTACCCTGTGCTAGAGGCACAGCCTTAATGGTTCAGTTTAGTGATGGGATTGTGACATGAATAAGTGGGGGGTCGTGAGTGTTTTACTGAGCGTGGTGAGTAGTAGGAAAAGGACAGAATCTGCTCATATTAATGTAAAATCTCTGCTGCTGGTGTTCAGGGGTCTGGGTGCACAGAGAACTGCTTCCATGATGTACTGGATGCAAATTCGTCACCAATCTCTGTGGCTCAGACCACCATTTTGATTTTATATCCACAATTAATGTGTACTTACAGAGGAGTAATGAAATACACACTACACACTGTCTCGCAAGGCCTTTGTGCTGTGGCTGCTGACATAATTAGTCTAAGTTGCTATCATAGATGGCTACCATTTACGCAACCAAGTACTGTGTCTGCACTTTGTGAAACCTCTCTGCCTGAAAATACTGAAATTCCAGCTGTGACACTCCTGTCTCTTTAAGCCTCCCCTTCCTGATGAGCCCACTCTAGTCTGATTGGTCAGCTTCCAGAAGCTGCGTCATGGCTGACCTCGTCTGACGCTCAGGAGGCTACATAAACAAATGGTAGTGGGATTTCACTTCTTTATCTTGTTTTTTACTTGCAACGTCAACTTCTCAACATCTCAACTTCTTCAACTTCTCAAATACATCTGTACATGTTTGAGCCAAAATCCGGTCTGAAAAATGTGAGTGGATAATGCACACAACACATTGAAAAACATTAGCAACCACCTTAGCAACAATGGCTACAAACAATCTGACATCAACTTGTCAGCTAGGTAGAAAAAAACATTGCAAACAAAGCGTTCAGATCAAGCCCTGGTTTTTGACTTGCAGGGACCATTTCTACATACATTAACCTCAGGTTTTGGAACTTGGAACAATGTTTAGCATGGATATCTAGCATCAGAACAGTATATAGATAACAGAAAACCACAAAAAGCCCTTTAAAATATTACCAATTAACTCTGTCCTGATGAAGAAAAGATGCTTCAATGATGAACTGCTAATTACAGGACGGTGATTGCATTGTTTCCTCAAAAGCAATGCCACAACACTTTTAAAAAAGTCTTACCTTGCAATCCTTGCAAAACTACAGAAGAGCTGAGAAACACCACAAAGTTTTGCTTCATTTTAAACATTGCCAAAAGATTTTTACTGGCCATCTATGGATGGTAATGTCAGTCAGTTGGCCAATCCATCCAGACTGAATAATCTCAACAGTTCTTGGATTGATCATGGTACCTACATTCATAGTCACCAGAGGATGAATCCTACTGACTTTGGTGATCCCCTTACTTTGAATGTGACTTTATTTTTACTGTCTTAACAACTATTGAATGAATTGCCTTTGTTTCATGTTCAATTTGGTTCATGTCTCCCTCAGGATTAATTTGAAATAACTCTGCAGTCATATTGTTAATTTGTCCAATACTTTAGTTAATGACTAAATACTTGCGAAATTAATGGCATTCCCTTAAGCCTCTGCTGTACTTCGAGCTTGTTAATCACCGAATGTTAGCATGCTAACATGCTAAAATAAAAAGATGAACATGGTAAATATTATATCTGCTGTGAGTGTGTTAGCATACTGGAATTAGCATTTAGCCTGAAATGATCAAAACCTCCAGCTGCATTTGTAGTATAAAGAACCACCTTATTATGAAACCAACGCATATTGGCTTGTGGCCTTCAAGGCTATTGCTGGACTTTTGACCCCTTCAGACCTCTTTCCTTCCCCATGGACCTTGGAAGTAGGTGAAGTTTTGCTAGAAATTCCTACTCCGCTACTAGCATTTAGTCAGGGCCAGAAATGTGGCTATAGATTCAGTCTTGTTTAAAATATAATATATAATCTAATGCTTAATCAGTGGACTTGTGTAGAGCATATCCAGTGTGATCCAACAACAGCAGGACGGCCTTATGACATACAGCATCGTCTGAGTAAGCTGGCATTTCATTTTGGCCATGTTTTATGTCAGCAGCTGTGTGCCATGACTGTGTTGGCAAGAGTTACAGGTACATATTATGCAGCCACTTATCATCTGCATAATACATTCAATGGCAACTGACTTTACTGTGTTCATTAGTTCAGAAAATTCTTTTAGATTGTTTGCAATGCAGTCTTACCCTAAAAGTCAGGAAATCCCCTAAATGTCCTTTCTCAGTACATGACTGCTGGTAGATAAAACTCTACAGAAATTAAAGACTTGTACCACAAAGAACACAGTTGACGCAGTCTGTTGTTTAGGAATTCAAATTCAATGCAAATGAGAAACGGTGACTCATTCTGGTTTTGGACAAGTTAATAAAGACAGAGCTGTCCTCCCTAAAGGTCTGGATTGAATTAATTTGCAAGAATATGGGTGGGTCGATCCTAAACGTAAGACTTCTATTTTGCACTGAAGGTTGTGTTATTAACGTGTCTTTACGAAGTCTTTGTTTGCTGTTCAGGAGCTTATTGATGTGTAAAAGGTGGAACACAGACTACGTAACCCTGATGAACAAGGCATTGTTTATCTCACTCTGGGAGAAAGATGCTTTTCTTTTGGCAGCTTCTCTCACTCCCAGCATGGTCCCTGTCTCAGTCTAGCCTGTGCATTGAGAGGAACAAAGGCGTGATTTTCAAAGGCCTGCAAGCATCGATGCCTATTGAGTGTTGCACTGCCTACAGTCAATAGGCTACAGTCTACAGTTCAATTTTAGACCTACAACTGCAACTTAAAAAGTAGGAGGCTTGCCTGTCTGAGTGCAGCGCCCACTTTTGCAGTCAGTGCTAGTATCTACTGCCAGTTCTTTTCTAACATAGGACTATTCGAATTGATTTTTCAACATTAACCTGGACCAAATGTTGACTTGTTTTGAAATTAAGAGACTCAGACTTTTAAATGGGTGTGCCACAACCTCACAAGATAAGATAGACACTTTTATTACCAAACACCACTAAGCACTAAGAGTGTACATTTACATTGTGTTGATGGCCTGAGTGGAAATGAAACCACTCTCCTCTTGCCAGTAAACAGTGCTAACAAGTAATTCACAATATCAAGTCAAGTGTGACTGGAACAAATCTTACCACAGAGAGCCATTAGGGTGGCCCTACGTATGCATGTTAACAAGATTTTTATTGATCCTCCTGCATCTATTGCTTTTCCACACTGTGGCATTTGACTGCATGCTGAGCAAAAGGGCAATACTAAGTAAGGTCCATTTGATTTAGCAGATTTAAGTGGGCTTTCCATCTTTTGATGTTTAATGTTTTGCTATGCTGCAGATACATTGCTCTGTTCTGCATTTTGCTCTGGTCTGCTCAAGCATGTACTGATACATGTGAACTTGCTTACATGTATCAAGTTGAATGTGCTCATATGTCAGTTTGAACCCCCTGAGCATGTGTGCACAGCGTGAGTAAGCTGTGTTACTCCAAGCTCCTAAACATGGGCTTAAAAACTGACAAATTTTTCTTGATTATGATGAGGCATCCCCATCCTGCACAACCGTATAATACAGTGCAATAAATAATAAGACAGAGGTGCCCTATAGCATAATAGCTTATGGGGTAAAATTATAACTAAACAATATCAATATTAGCCACAGTAGCAGTGTAAGTATAAAGTAGTGGGAGCCAAGGTACAATTATGACAATAAATTTAGTCATTCTGAGGGTTTAGGCCTCCCATGTGATATTGTAAAAGGTTTTACATTCTCCCTTACCGCCTGACCTTCATGCTGCTTGGCTTTCGCTCCTCCATCTTTCATCCTGTGCTCTCAGAGTCCCAGAGGATTCAGAGTACAGCTTGGCACTGGATGTCAAAAAGCCTGCGGCAAGTCTACCTGGTACATATCATATACAGATTCAAACCTAAATTCATTTCCAGCAAATTGTAGTTAATTTTATGTATATCATGAATTTCCTAGTATGTTGGCATACTGGTTGCTTAATTTTAGTGTTTAACCTTTATATTGTGTTTATTAATGATATTCATGTTTCTATATTGCTTGCCATTGTGGCGGTTGCAGAACTACGTCTGTCTCATGAGCGTTCCTATTGATTTTTTCTCAATGAACTGAAGTCCTCAGAGCTTTTTTTTCCCTTATCACATAACTTTAAGCTTGACTGAGTAGTCTTAAGAGTGTTATGTAGGCAATATCGGAACTGCATTTGGAAAGCTTCACTGTGTCGGCGTAATACTTCTATTTGCAGGTTAATTAGGAGACTGTTAAAGTAAATAGGAACTAAGTCAGTACTGTGGATCACAAGGAGCTGGGAGCGCGTAGACCTGCATGAGGTCTCCTTGCAGAGTTTTGAAGGAAAACATCAGTGTTGACATTAGCATCGTAAGAAGCAGAGGACAAGGATGTTACTCTGCTTCAGGCACAACAAAGCAACTAAGTCAGCAGGTTTTTCATATTTGGTGTTTGGTTTAGGTTAGTGTTTACAATAATATGCTGCAGGTAGCCTGAATTAATGAGGATTTGGGATTGAATACCCCGAAAGCTAATGATTTGTGATGAATGATTTATGATGAATACTCATGATGAATCAGCAAAAATTTCTTAATATAAAAAGATTCAAGATTCAAGGTAGTGCATCCTATTAAATATAAAATAATATATACCTTTGAAATAATTTTACTATTTGTCCTTAAAGGCCTGTCAGCATTTTTAATTCAAGTCTCAACAAACTTACCAAAGGAAATATTTCACTGCCTTTGGGTGTATTGCTTTTTCCCCTCAGATATCAGATGACAACAGGCCTTGTCTTTTACTTGTTTTTGTTAAAGGTCAGCAACATAAAGTCTCAAGTGGGAGGATACAGTGCTGACATCACTGTCTGGTCCGCACTGACTTAGTGGAGCATTTTCTGACAGTGGTCTGCTCTGTCATGTCCCTGTTTTGACCCCTTCAGTCTGAGCCAAATTTATCAGCTCATAGGGGTTTAAGTATGAGATGAGATGGAGTTTAAATGTTGACCAACAACAGAAGAAGATATTTTCATAAATCAAAGCAGAGAGATGTAGAAGCAGATCTGGGAGCTGAGCGTACTGCAGATGAAGATGTAACTGCTGGTGTGTTTCCCCTTCCCCCAGTGCCGATAAAATCTAGTTTAAGCCATGTGCATTAAGTCCAGATAAATAAATCCTATGTGTAAATACATTGGCTCAGCATGAAGATTTGTTTCCCAAAGACCCATCTGTTTTATCACTGAAAAATCATCTTTCTGCAATAAATTCATATTCCCAAAAGATAGATTTGGTGTTTTTGATCATGAGCAGCAGTTTTGTCCAAGCACATAACACTAGGTGGTCTTTCTTTTGTGTTAAAGATGATTATTTTTGGTAATCAGCTAGTAGTGATTAAGGAGCAGTAATTAGGAGTAAAGTAAGTGGGGGTTGTGATCTGGTCTGGGGGTAAAGAACATACATTTGTCTCTTTTAGATGTTATTTTAAAACAGCCAAGATTTGAAAAAAATATCCAAGCTCGGATAAAATTACGGTACAAGTCTTGGCTGCTTTTTGCTGTTTTCATCTCAAGGGCGAGATGCACATTGTAGGAGTTACCTTCTGGCTGGCTATCTCCTAGAATGAATCAATCTACAAATGCTCCGCTGTTGGAATGCCATGTGTATAGAGGCGAGACAGGAGAGTCCACGCAGCCCAATTATGGGATTACTCTTTTATCTCACCCTCTCTCAGCTGATGAGTGGTGATGGACGTTCTATGCTCCGCTGCTTCTGCCATTGTATAGTCTCTATAGAGTCCAGTCTTGTTGTGCATTATTCCCAAATTCTGCATTCTTGTGTTTTACTCACTCTCGTGTTTAGACCCCAGAACATGCACAGAAAACACATTGTTGCCATGCCAAGTGGGCGTCTCCCTGTTTGACGCAAAGTCTATATTCATCCCAATTCTACAAAGCACTTATTCAACCATATTTTGACATTTTCATTGGCCTCAGTGGTCACTTTGGGTTGTGTGCATGTGTTACATGTTGCGTTACTCATGGGAGACATGACAGATGCAGCTCAGAGAAATGTAAGATTTATCTTTTTCTGTAATGAAAAACTATGTTGCATTGGCCTTTCTGTCCCAGCTTGGAATGACATGTCAAAAAACTGTGAAATTGAAATTACTCAAGTCAAACCGAACTTAAACGAATAGCTGAATTTCTGTGACATTCACCAGCATTTTAAATGTCATTGTTGCAGACAATGTGTGCACTGCCCACCGTGTGGTAGCAGAGGTTTTTTTTTTCTTACTGCTGATTATAGATGGATCCATCTTTGCTGAGAGGAGAGGAGATTCAATCAGCAGCGCTTGAAATATTTAATGCCTCGTGTGTTCTCGAAAGCAGATAGGTGTGTGTTGTGGGGCTGATGTGTTTCCATGGCAACACATATGGTACTCAGCTACACAGGCAGTTCTTTGTATGTGATATGGTGGATATACTACTGTAAAGTGTCTGTGAGTACTATGTTTGTGGAATAATTACTGAGAAACTGCAGTAGTATATAAGATTTGTGGTCAGTAAGAAAAAGAGAAGAAAAAAAGAATTGTGCGAGCTGAATGAAAGCTATCTCATAACATAACATTATTAGCAAAAAATAACATTCAGAATTGATACTGCATCAAATTGAAATAAGCTTTGGTAAACCAGAACGTGATGTGTGTTTACAAAGCGTTTATAGTTCATATGTTCCGCTATTTGACATCCATATAAACCATTGTTAACACCACTTATTGTCTTTTCACTTACACAGGAAGTAAATCCCAGGATGGCAGTATCTCTGAGATGGAGGAGCTTCCAGTTCCGCAGAACATCAAGATCAGCAACATCACCTGCGACTCCTTCAAGATCTGCTGGGACATGGAGCCACGCAGCAAGGAGCGCATCACACACTATTTCATTGACCTGAACAAGAAGGAGAACAAGAACTCAAACAAGTTCAAACACAAGGTAACACATGAATCAGCAAACACTGAAGATAAACACCACTGAGCGCAACACAACAGGGAGATGACTCACCAAAAGGCTTCTTTTTGCAGTCTCACTGGATAGAATTTGCTGAATCTCATAAATCAGAAAGAAATGTGTCAAGAATTTTTTTTTTTAATGTGATTCATTGAAAAACTGAATATTCACAATGATGCCTTAACAGCACAAACGAGGCAATAAGCCAGTGTAAATCGAGAAAATATGAATGAATGATTGTCTAATAAAGGAATCCTTGAATCCTGAAATTTAATGAAGTACTTTGGGGTCTTGTAAAGGACATAACTTTATATGTATTTCAGTTTAAAATGTATTTGGCCTTCGTAATAACTAGCCATATTAATACTACATATCTTATTTAGATGCACATTTAAAAACTCTGGCCAGTTAGAAAAACTATTGAATAGGATATATGAAAGTAATACATTTATAAGAAATGTACATTTAAGAAAACAATGTTTTCTTCTGTACTTCTTCTTGCCACTGTAGGTGCCTCATCCAAAAAATAAAGCCTTTATCTAATCAGATAATCTCATTGTGTTTAAGATCTCTCACAGCAAAAGACATGCAAACAGAGATGAGACCAAACAAAGGCAAACACAGCCTGTCACATATAATCACATATAAACAGGATCAGAAACCATCACAGACATCTCTATAAAGGTCCAAAATTAAAAGTTTAAATTCACCCAATAAGATAAGACAAGTTTTAAATACCTATGTAATTCTTTGCACAACAAGTTTGAGGTTAGGCAGCAATGTTTCTATGACGTTAAAGGCAGGCTGTAATCTACACATTGCTGGGGTTAAAGAATAAAGCCATATGTATATAGAATTGCATCATCTGCATAAAAATGGATATGGTTAAGTGTGTTGGGGTAATGATAGTGTATGTCGATGGTTTATAATAATGGGCGAAGTACAGAACCTTGTGGTGCCCCCTAAAAGGGAGGCTGATGTGAAACCATTATTTTTTTTGTTGTTTAGTTTTTTTTTTCTTATCCTTTCAGAAAACATCAAAATAAATCAGTGTTCAATCTGATGCCTCAATTAAAAATCATCACTTAATTCTACCTTTTGGAACATCTTGCTGCGTCTACTTAGTGCACTGGCAGAGACTGAGATGTTTCTCTTAACGACCACATCCATCTTGCAATATCATATTTGTGATAAAGGTAGCAAATGTGATGCTATACACATCTGTAGGTGTAAACCAAAAATAACTGATCTGAAGCTGACACATGTAAAACAGGTACACAATGTTTTACCCCAAAATAACCTTTCTTTTCGTGCTTGAGGCAAAAAAAGACAAATTTCAAGGTTGTTTTGTTCAAAGACTCCCCGGTGAGCCATAGCTTCGAGCACTAATAGGCTAATATCACACTCGCACAACCTTCTCTGCCTGAAAGTAATTGCAACAGCATTAGCGGGAACATTGCAGCTTCTTCAGTGGTTAGTCAGTGAACTGGTTTGGTAATCTTACAGGCTTATTTCATCAGCCTCCTTCCTTTCTTCCTGGAGTCACTTGCTGGGTGCTGTGTCACCAAAGGTTTCTTCTCTTTCCACTCTGTGATGGTGGGCAACCCCGTACTAGTATTTTGATTTTGGAGTGCAGCAACAGTGTTGGTGGATTAATGAGCTGCTAAAGTCCACTCAGACTTCAGGGATGAATAATACAGAATGATATACATCCATAAACAAAAGGGCAGGGACAGGTATAAACTGCCACTTGTATAAACTGCCAATTTTGTGCATTTGTGTGTGTTTGCATGGAGTATTTTTAGAAATCCTTGCATGTGGGTAAAAGAAAATGGTCCATAAATGGAGTGTCTGACCCTTTCCTTTCGGTCCTCATTCACCTCATTTTTCTTTCCCTTCCTGCCTCTGCACTCCCTTCCTCCAGGATGTTCCCACCAAGCTCGTGGCCAAGGCAGTGCCACTGCCCATGACTGTTCGGGGCCACTGGTTCCTGAGCCCGCGTACAGAGTACACAGTGGCTGTCCAGACTGCATCAAAACAGACTGACGGGGACTATGCTGTCTCCGAGTGGAGTGAAATTATTGAGTTCTGCACTGCTGGTGAGTAATATGCAGCTTTATGGTGGCGAATACATACATTTTTAGGATGTGTGACCTCAGTGCTGCATTTAATTTTTGCAGGTAGTGACATGTGCTTAACCAACTGAACTGAGGACAATTAGTGGAGGGCATGAAGAGAGAGGTTATGGCAAAATAAATGGAGCAGAATATGAGGGCGAATATTAAAGGGAGGCTAATTTATACTGAGTGGAGGGTCAGGAGGGAAAGATGGATGGAGAGTTGGAGGAGGGGATGCTGAGGAAAAAGAAGGATTAAAGGAAGGAGGGGGCTGTGCTGTATATCTTCTGATGCAGAGGTCATTGAGTTCAACGTGGCTGGCTAAAGGCTTATAGTGGGGGAGGGGAGAAGGGGAACGCAGAGGTGATGGTATGGAGACTAGAGGGTAGAATTTGAGGGTGGGAAGGATCCAACACATACCATGTCACTGCAACATTCCTGGTTCAATTCTGGCTGGGGACCTCTGTTGCATTTGACTTATTGACTTTGTGACTGCTATAACAGAATGACACATTGATCTAAAGACAAACCAGAGAGGGTGGGGGCAGTTGCTGAAAAGATGAAAAGCAGCAGTTGAGATGGGAGGAAGGAGAAGGCGTAGTAAGTGAAATTGATGAAGGAGCATGGTTAACGATGTTGTTGATCATCTGCATTCCAAGTGGGCAAAACACGCCACTGCCAAAACCTTCCACTACTGTAAAATCCTCAATGTCTCAGTTGAGTTGTTTAACCGCCATTGATTCCTCCTGTCTTCCTGTCAACGGTGTAAGCCTTGCCATAAAAAATAGGCTAAAGGTCTAAAAAAAAAAAACTGACCATGTGTTGTTACAGCTACATTGCTGAGTGCATTTTACTTATCTGACCTAACCCTAAATGCCTGTCTGCTTTCATTTTTGCTCACAGTACTTTATCATTGCATGAGAGAGCAGTTTCTTCTTTAACCCAAATCCAAATCCTTGTTGGTGTGTTCAAGTGCTTGTGGGAAGACTGGGATGAGGAAAATGCCTTCACAATTCACAATTACATTTTTAAAAAGTTTTCTTTGGATAAAATCCACACCCGTTTGGCAGAGCTGCTTACATGGTGGGGAGTGAAAAGAGATCATTATAATACTGAAAATGCTCTAAATGCTGGGTCATTTCACGCTATGAATGTGAAAAATAGGCAGGGAGAATCTCAGGATCATTGAGTGCAGATGCAAAGTTCATATTCCATCATTGTTCCTTCTAATGAATTCACTTTATTTCTACTATTTCTAATATACATTGGTTTCTCATCCCTCTGATAGAATATAGATTTTCATAACGATACATGTTGTGTCTGTTTCCAGATTATTCCACAGTGCATCTAAACCAGCTGCTGGAAAAGGCCGAGGTCATCGCTGGCCGGATGCTGCGTTTCTCTGTCTTCTACAGGAACCAGAATAAAGAATACTTTGATCATGCCAGGTAGGCAGCCTAGTTAGGTATCACATTTACAGTTTTTTAAGAAGAAAGTAGCTCACACTGAGAGGTAGTGTATATTATTGCTAGTTAAACTTTCATTCTGAGCTTTTCTTTGCTTTTTGGTGGTTCATAGGTTTTTGAATCAATGAGACTACTTTTATATTATTATAATTAGCCTGAAAATATTTGTAATGTGTCTTCACCTATTTTTAAACTCAAATGTTTGTCTGCATTGCTTTACTCTCTCTCTCTCTCTCTCTCTACCTAGTTTCTTTGCCAGTTAAGGCTAGCTGTTTCCCCCTCTTCCAATCTTTCTGCTAAGCTAAGCTAACCAGCTGCTGGCTATAGATTTATATTTACTGTACATACATGAGAGTATTGATCTTCTCATCTAGCTTGCACATTGCTGTTCTTTTACATTAGCATCTGGTGCCCTCTCTGACCTTAGAGGCTTGTGACTACTTGATGCTAGTTTGACCTTTAAACTAGGGAAGCACTGCATATAGTATTAGCATACTGCTGTGACAACAATGCTGTGATAATAATAATGAGAACATAGCAATGAAATGTATCTTCATACTACATTTTTTTATGTATCATTCACACTGCAGCTCCTTTCTGTATGCACACAGCATGAGGACCATGTAATTTTGGGTTAATGTATTCCCCTCCAGAGAAAGCTGCTTGTAGCCAAGCAAAAGTGAAGATTCAGCTGAAGGGTACAGCTGCAGAAAGCATGTTGATTAGTTCCATAAATCCACACAAGTACGTCAAACTGCTGTAGCAGCCAGCTGTACTAACAGTAATCCATAGAGTCCCATAGAGTCATAGATTTGATCAGTAACCTCCTCTGTTCACATACATACGAGAACAACAGAAAATGCAGCCACTTTTTCATCTGCCTTGTGATTTCCTTTCAGAGTGCCAAAGCCTTGTGTAACTCTGTCTGACAATAGCAGACAGTTGTTAGGGGATGCGGGGGGAAAGAAAGAAAGGGGAAAAAAACATGCTTGTGGCAGCAAAAGCTGCTCAAAACTGTTTTGATGTTAGAGGAGAGTGTGACAGATGAGGGAGAGATGGAATATCTCTGGAATAGCCAACTTTAGTTTGTGCTGAAACATTGTGCAGTTACAGTATATACTACATATTGTGTGGGTTGATTTTAGAGCATTTCTCCAACTTCCTGTCTTAAACTCATCATGTAATGGTGTTGTCCTTTCTCCTCATTTCTTCTCTCCCTTTGAGGAAATGGTTACAGTTTACCAAAACTCACAGTTTCTGTACTAAAACCACAGCTTGTGAGCACTCTTTTGTTGAAGCTTTACCGCATGACATCATCTGTAGAGACTTCTCCCTTTTGCTGAGTTGCAGCTGCAACAGTGTACTGAATTAGACTTTGTTAAACTGCACCATCATGTGGAGAGAAATAGTAATGACAACTTGATGGCTCTGCTCCTGTGGCCCGGGTGGGAGCAGAATAATTCTGTAATGAACGTAACAAAGCATCAATTATGGATATAATGACAACCTCTGGAGTGATAGCAGTATAATTACAATTCATAATTGGAACTCTGGAGCTCCGATTTCATAATAAAAATAATAATACATTTAATTCATACTGCACTTTTCATTCATAGTGAAACTCAAAGTGCGACAGTATTAATAGCATAGAACACACAACATGAAAATATTAATAAGAGTTGAGATGAAAAAGCCTTCCTCAATAGAAAGGTTTTTAAGCCTTTTTTAAAAGTCTCGAGTCTGTGCTGGCCTCAGATGGTTAGAAAGGCTGTTCCACAAGCATGGTGCAGCAGAGCAGAAGGCTCGATCCCCCATGGTGCAGAGCTTAGTACTGTGGGCCCGGAGGAGCAAACTGCTGACAGATCTGAGGATGGAGGTGGAGGTTTTTGTTGTGATCAGTTCCTGTAGGTAGGGAGGCGTATATCTGTCGATGTATTTGTATGTGAGTAGCAGGACTAACCAGACAGAGCAATGAAAACAGAATTGTTGTTATATGTTTGTGTTTTTGCACTCTCATCAGGATCCTGGCAGCGCTGCTCTGAATGTACTGGAGCTTCTGGATGCTCCTGCCAGGATTTACTCAGTGGTGAAGATATGCAGCTGCCACAGAAGCATTCATCGCTTTGAATGTTCATCTGCTAACTTGCTTTCTGAAAGCTACTTTTGTTTCTGGCAGTTTGCGTCATAATGATAAAGAAATGTTTTGGTTTTCATTAGAGCAATTTTCTCTCCCTAGGTTTCTGTGAGACAGATTGAGCTAATGTTATTATAGCTCCAGAGATAACCAAACTAGATTTGCAGTTTCTTGCACATTTAATCAGGCTTTTCCCCATGTGTCACACTCTCTCACACACTGTTAAACTCAAACTTGATGAACTGATGGATATTACCACAGTCTTCCAGCATTTCCAAAATTGCTTTGACTGGCTGAGGGGGAGCACAACAACTGTAGATAAAAGCAATGTGGAAGTTTTGGTACTGATTGCCCCAAAAGGGAAACTTGATAATAACATGATTGCTGCTTGCTCATGGCCAGTTTAACTCTCTTTTTTCCAAACCCTAGGGAGGCACAAGAGAACCGGATGCTGCCTTCGGTGAAGGATAACAGCGGCAGCCACGGCTCACCCATCAGTGGCAAACTGGAGGGCATTTTCTTTAGCTGCAACACAGAGTTCAACACAGGCAAGCCTCCGCAGGACTCCCCTTACGGCCGCCACCGCTTTGAGGTCCGGGCTAACACACTCTTCAACCCTGATACCAACCTGTACTTCGGGGACTTCTACTGCATGTATACAGCCTACCACTATGTCATCTTGGTCCTGGCGCCGAAGGGCTCTAGAGGTGACGAGTTCTGTAAGCAGAGGCTCCCCGCTCTTGACATCACCAACAACCGTTTCCTTACCTGCAAGCAAGAGGAAGAGGGTGACGGAGGTCTGGTGTTCCACCACGCTCAGGACGTGATCCTGGAGGTGATCTACACGGAGCCTGTGGACCTGGCATCGGGTACGGTGGCTGAGATCAGCGGGCACCAGCTGATGAGTCTGTCTACAGTAAACGCCAAGAAGGACCCCAGCTGCAAGACCTGCAACATCAGTGTGGGGCGCTAAGAAAAGGCAGAATGTAGGACAGGGATGGAAGGACTAGGGGTGACTGACCTCTACACACACAGGAAGTCTGACGATGTACTGACGATGAAGCAGACCAACACATGCATGACGCAGCAGATTTAGTAGACTCCCAGAAATGCACACCAACATATCTCTGACACCGCTCTGTACTCTCAAGAGACCATCATTCCCAAAGAAGAGTGGAGAAAACAAACGAGGAAGGTACACACACTCCAACACCTGCACCTTTGTCTCCTCATCTTAGAAGGATTTCCCTAAATGTAGAAAACATACATAAAAACATACTTAAAGATATCCCACATAAGGGACCACCGAGTGAGAAATATAAACCTGGGACACCAACAACACATATCCATCTATCCATCCTGCAAGTCAACACCGGCGTACTGACCAAACCCTTTAACTGTACTAACAAACACGGGCTGCTTGGATTCAATTCTGTTTATTTTTATCAGTTGTCCCATATTTTATTAATGACCTTGCCTTGTTATTATTGATATGCTGATCAAGTGTCCGCTGTCTGTGTGGACAAGCATTTTGTTGTTTCCGATTACTCTGACTGTCTCTTTAGAAATGTTTTGTTGTCATTCAGCAGTAGACAAGTTCAAACTTCTTTTTACCTCCTACTAGTGGCATGGACTGGTACTACAATTTTCTAGGGCTCAATTGTCATCTTTCTTTATACCAAAGGTATTAAAAACCAGACATAAAACCGCTGTGGAATCTTAATAGTTACTAATGCAACAGCCTCCAAAATGTGTACTTTGATGACCAAGTGTGAACTACTTGTTAACTTGTTAACCTTTAAAAAAAAGCATGATGCAGTTCTGTGCAGCATGAGTATGAAAGCTGTCAGTACCTCTACCATAGCAACGTTCTCTGCAACAGCCACTATTATTTTATTGTAGTCAGTGGGAAGAAAGAAAGTAGAACCATAAACTGTGTTTAGCAGAATAAATGTGAAAAAATATTTATTTTTATTGATACATTCATATATATATAGAGAGAAAAATATATAAACCAGAAGTGCACAATGTCAAAAGCTCTGATCATTGTCAACAATGGCATTTAGGGGGAATTAACTTCATACAAGCAAAGTTGGGGGGATAATTTACACAATTATACAGCTGATATAACTTGCACTATGATGCCAATGTTCACATATTGTATTTTCCAACATGAACATGTAAATTGAATGGTCACAATTTAGTTCAACTATGAAATTCCTAATGCATATCATAGCACAATGTAGGACTAAAAAACTGACATGCACAAACACTACAGGATTGTCTCATTGATTGCATTTAAGCTTACACCTTTGTTTTGCCAAGATAGCACTTTTTAAGAAATGCAGATTCCACATTAACTATGGACAAAGCTGTCCAAAAATAGTATTTTGGCAAGGAAAAAAGCAAGTAACAAAGTGCCATAATATACGTACAGTAATATTAAAATTACTAATATGTAACTAACATCAAGTTGTTACAGCTCTTCATCCTTGACATGAATTAGTGCTACATAACATACACTTGCTACATCAGGTTTGTGTTAAGATGACAAGGGATGTGTTTTGGGGACTTTAAAAAAAAAAAAAAATTCTGCAGTTGTCCAGCAGTTCATTCAGATTGTCACCAATATCCACCACGGTTTTCCTCATGTAAAGTGCATCAACATAATGACATAATGAGCATGGCATGAAACAAGACCAGAGCCACCAGCTTCTCAACCTGATTTTCCAGAGATGATCAAGTCCTGTAAGGTTCGACTAAAGCCCCACTGTGAGAAACTCAACTGGTCTTGGTTGAGTCCTGTTGTTTACTGAGCAGGGCCTCCAGTAGACGGAGCTTTGCTTTGAGGTTCTTATACTGGCAGTACTCCTCCGCCATCGGTCCACGGTCCTCCTTTTGACAAGTCCTGTTAAAGATACACGGAGGAAAGAAGATGCAAAGGCAAAACTTTGTTTTAGTAGTTTCAAAACAACCTGCAGCAGCTTCCATAACTGGTTGATAGTCCCTATGTTGCCTTACTCAGATAGCTTTGTACAGTGTGTATTGTAATCAAAAACTTACTGTATTTACTTTGGAGGACTAACATGTACAGTTCAAAGGATGTGTACAGTTCAGAGCAAACGTCTTTCTCTTCGTCTTTTCCCTGAGCTCTCTGTGCTGTATTAACGTTAAGTGAGTGTGCATTACACTGTCGTACCATTACGATGGAGTTTTTTTTGTGGATGTTTCTTTTTTTTTTGTTTGTTTTGTTCTTCACAATGCATTGTTGAAAACCAAATGTTCCAAGTTTATTAAAAGACAAAATAAAATTCAAAAGTCAAGTTGTTTGGATGTGTTGTGTGTATTTGTGTGTGTTGTTTGTGTGTGTGTAACCTTTACCTGCCCGTTTGTGTGTAGAAATCGTCCTCAAACTCCCGGAGCACTTGGTGAAGCCTCCGCTTCTCTAATCGAGCCATCCTGAGGTGATCCAGTAATTCTGATCTGTATGAAGAAAGAATTGAAGAAAATTGTCTGTAACTGTGAGCACTTACATTAACCGTTACTATGACAACAAAAAGGTTGAACATGGCTTCAACTGCTAAAAAAAGCCCCTTTATGATCACTTTCTTTTGCTACAAGAAGAAAAATGTGAACTCTGAGAGAAAAGATTAAAAATCCTGTGATTTCTAATAAAAATTACAAAACCCATTTCCTTCAACTGTAGCATGCTACGATTACGCACACACACTGTACCTGGAAGCTTCATGTAGTGTTGCCATGGTGATGATCTGTGGCTGGAAACCCTTGACCTCTTCCAGTGGGGACACCAGTGGCGTTTCAGACGTTTCTAGGGGAGGCAGGTGCAGCAACTCATCTGGCGACAAACACCTGGACGGTTTCAGCCAGAGTTTCTGCTGCCTGGGGCTTCGCTGTTTGGGGTGTTCTTCATCAGTGCCCTCCTCCTCCTCCTATGTACACACAGAGGTATCACATGTTTGTCACAGAGCAAAAAAGATGAAGTAAACGATTTAAGAGCAGAAAGTAGCATTCATTCTGTTGAGAGAACTAAAATGTTTCACAATGAATTGATGTAGAGCTTATATCCGGCCACTAGAGAGCAGTAGAGTGACATTCTTCTGTGATGTCCCCAGAAGCTGTAGTTGGTGTCCTCATGAGTGAAATATAGTATGTTTTCCTATGTTTGTGTTTTGTTTATGTGTTTTTATCATTTGTCATGCTGGATATTTTATACTGTATGTCTATATTTTTTAAGTATTTTCTTTTTCTTTTTTTATGTAATTTTATTTATTTACTATTATTTTGGCCCATTAGTGGGGATGGTGGCAAGGCTTTTGGCGTATATAGGATGAGGAGGGAGTAAGAGAAATGGTCTGCAGAAATAATCACAAAAAAAAGAAATATAGTTTTGGGCAGGTTCGGGCAGTTCTAGAGCGCTTCACCCTCTCTACAAGAAAACCCTTTTGCATTACTGTCACCCTCACAAAAACATTGCTCAAGTGTTTACTCACAATGGTTGTGATGACAGTTGCGGCAGTGGAGGAAAGCAGCAGCTGCTTGAGAAGACGATACCGATCGTAGAAAGATTTTATCAGAGTCCGCTCCTGCCTGGTACTCTGAAGATGCAGAGAGAGAGACACAAAGAGAAACCCTTTTGTTATTGGCAGGGATATACAAATTCAAGAGACTTGAAATGAGTGATATAATGTCAGGGAGGAGAGCAGAAAACACATAATACATAAGAAATGAAAGATAAACACAAAAATGAGTCATGCAGGCTAGTCTTACCGGCCGTCCGTGCAGACTCTCAAAGTAGAGCAAACACTTCTGCAGGCTTGTCTTCTCCATAGTCATCTGGAAATGGGACATCTCCTGTACATGAAGACATCATGTTAAAAAGTAATCAGCCTGGTTGACAAAATTCATAGATTATTGTAACAATATTTGTGTGTGTGTGTGTGTGTGGGCATTTCTACAATACCAACCTTAATGGTGTCAGGGATGCCAAGCTCTCGTCGTCTTTCCTTCAGTCTGTTAGTTATTATGTTCACGGTTTCCTCCACATTTGGCTTGGTGTTTGTGTTGTTGTTAATTTGCTGCAGCTCATTCCCCGCCAGTCCTAACCCCCTCTGGTCCACATTGGTCCTGCGTGTCTCAGCTGATGGGTTTAAACCTCCTTGCCCTTTTAACCCACCTTCTTCTGACTGTCTCAGCTTCAGCTCTGAAAAGTGAGAGGACAGCAGTTCAAAAAAATATGATCATGAAACCAGGAACCATGTGAATCTGAAATGTGTTTTAAACAACAAAAATGCATTTTCCATGTTTATAAATGCATAATTGCTTTCATCAAGTTGTACGTTTACAAGAATTGTTTACATGAGTGTGTTTGTGTATGCGTGTTTGTATCTGACCTTTAAGCTGCTTGCGGCTCTTGATGAGCTCCTTCATCAGTCTGGCTATCTCTGGATGCGCTATCTTGTCGTTATGGGCCGGCTGAAAAGAACCACAAAGTCATGCTCTGTTCCAGGTTTTGCTCATCAGTTATCCAAATCAACCGAGCTAATATTTTTCTTATATTTTTTTCATGTACCAGCCCTACTAAACGTGAGACTAAAGGTCCGTTGTGTAACAAAATGTAATTTTTCCAATGCACCAGTAGAGGGAGACATTCACTCTGGCATGATTGTGGTTAGTAGCAACAGCATCAATTTGGTTCACACCCAGTCTGACATGCACACACACAAAAAAACTATAAAAAACAGATCCCTCCCAAGGCTCTGTAAGAGCTGGTTATTGGTTGTAGGAAAAAGCGATACCAACAATGTGAGGTAGTAGCTTCCAATTCAATCATGACTCAAGAAAATCCATTTGAGTAAGGAGCTCCAATATCCTTCCTCACCTTGTAGTGCTTCTCCTGTTCAAAACGCTCCTCAAAACGCCTGATCCTCTTCCTCAGAGTGTGAATGTGTCTGTTAAGCATTGAGATGGACACAGAGCCATCATCTGGCTCTGTATGAACACTGCAGCGAGCCCTGGAGACAGAAAAGCAAACGTCTATCCACTTGCAGTCTTCACATGCTGCATGACGTTCCACGAACTAAAGACTGAACCTAATAATGTGCATTTAACTTTTAGCCACTGCCCTCACCTGATATTTTCCAAACAGCTTTTGAGGTTCAACAGTGCATGATGAACATAAAATGATCTCATCTGTGAGCCACTATTTGTAAATAAAGTTAGCGAAAAAAAAAAGGCATCTTACATGCGGATGTGCTGTGAACATGGTGGAGAAGGGGCTGTATCTGGGTCTAGGTTGTAACGCAGACTGTAGCTGAAGTTGGGGCAGCGCGGTGAAGGGACAGGGCAGTCGCTCGTTGTAAAATGAGAGAGGAGAGGGCTGGTGTTGTACCCTGGTGGGCTCGACAGGTTGTCATCTCCTGAAATTCCCTCAGAAAGATTGGCAGCGGAGAGAAGAAGACTGGACTCTGATGAATGTGTGGACGGAGTGCGTACTGTTAGAGAGAGAGAGCAAGGAAAAAGTATTAGCTGAAATCTATAATCATTTTGACTATTTGAGGCTGTTAGATTCAAAATGTTATCTATGTTAATTAGTAAAGGAGGATAGATAGGACACAGATGAGAGATGGGAGAGAGATAGAAGGGTAGTGAGGGGAGGGAGGAAGAAAACAACAAAGCGTAAGGGAAGGAGAGCTTTTTCCTATTCAAGCTACTCATTTCTTCCCTGGAAAAAAAGTGAATTTGGTTCATCAATCAGTTACAAATACAGTAAATTCACATTTGAATGGCTTTAATTATCACAAATTATAATATCTATGGTTAAAAAACTCTGGTCTCTTGCTATGTTTTAGGGGAATGGAGACATGGAAATAAAGAAAAAAAAACATTTAAATATCTGCATTGATGTCAAACATATTACATTATGTATCAGTACATACTGTAAATTGAATACACACAATGTATCAGTTCATCACGTCACAGGTGGCTATGTAGTATTGTGAAAGTGGCAGCATCGTACCTTAATGCGCTGTTATTCAACTTATCAAGAAAAGACACACCCAGCTCAAGGAAATGATGAAGCTCATAAGTCACTGTCAAGATTCACTGACTGTTATTTAACATGCTCTAAAGGAATTACAGCAGCTGGGAAGATGCTCTGAAGGAGCACAGATGATGAATAAGATACTATAAATAAATCCATAAATAAAGTATGTATGAAGTGTGGTTATTCCATTGGCGGGGTTATGCGTTTGATTCCCAATGAGACCCTCCATGCTGAAATACTGTACTGTCAAGCGTTATGAATAATAGAGTTCCCTGAATAAATGAATGACAAAGGTAGATGCATTTAATAGTCGGAGATGGGCCGTTACAACTTCTATATCGTTTTCCTCTTTGCCTCAGTCCAAGAAGAAAATGTTTAACACTGGAAGTTCAGAAACTTGAATGTTGTTTCAGTGTATCTGCACTTTATTATCATTGTCTTACCAGGCTGTGATGAGTCGTCTGTGTCCTGATCCTGCGCTGATGGTGATGGTGGCGAGTGGAGGAGCAGCTCGTGGTTCAAATGCATTCTTGGCTCTTCAGTAAAAAGAGGCTGTTGCTGGGCAGGTAGATTATCCTGAGCTTGGGGGTCCACTGATGCCGGTGGGGAAACCAAGTCAGTCTCCAGAGCTTGTAGCTTGAGGGAGGGGCTCTGAAAACAGAAACAGAACATGGCTTCAGGGATGCAGACGAGCAGGGAGAGAAGAAGTCAGAAAGACGTGTCGTAGTTTGCGTGGAGGGAGTCTTCTGCGCTTCACATGCTGCTTAGGAATCTTGAGAAGTCCTCTGGAAACATTTCACTCTCTCCTATTAAAAGAAATATTCTGAAGCACTGAATCGTGTTTGGGCAGAGAGTTGCAGGATGAGGTGAGATGAGTGGTTGCTTCGTCTTCCAGAGAAAGGTTTGAGTCAAAAGACAGAATACAGCTCTGATAAAAAAGCTGCTTTTTGGGGGTGGTCAGTTACAAAAGCAGATAAAAAAGGTCATTGCACCTAGCACATGCGAGGTGGTGCATATTTTCAGTGATCTAAAAACAGACTTGACTCCTCTGCTGTAGACCTCCTTGGGTCTCAAAGCTAATCAGCATTCAACCAGCTAAGCAAGAATCCCACTGACTTTTCTCAGTCAATGAGTCAGATTCCTAACGTGTCAGCATCCAGCGTGGGATCCCTCATGAGCAACATGCTGTAATTCCATTAGCAGTATTGCTGTGATGCCCAGATCACCTGATCCATCTGTTTGCGTGTGAGTGTGAGAATCCCTAAATCCACATGGTTTTCCTTCCGACCGGCATTCCCGGCACTTCTGCTGCTGAACTGCCTCCACATGGATTATTCATCATGCGCGGAAGAAGAGGGGGGCGGCAGGAATACCGCTCATGTCGGTACGTGCGGTGTGGGTGTGTGCAAGGGAGGAGAGAGGTACTGTATATGACGAGGCGTTTCCACGGCAACGTTGTCAGACTGAGTCTATTTGATGGAGCTCCAGGGAGTCATGTAGCTGTTTGCCTTGGTATGTATGTGTGTCTCAGCGGGTGTACGCAGTGAGTTCTGATGCTGTAATGCACAGTGAAAAAAAATTGTAATTAAGCTGTATCAAAATAATTCTGGTTGGAATATAAAGCTGTTGGGTGTTTGTTCATTTGGGTGACATTCTCAGCGTCATCATCATCAACAGCGCAGCAGCAGCAGATAAGGCTACAGCTTCTCCTTTCTCACCCTCCTCGGCTGTCCATTCATAAAAAAAGAAAACACTGCTTTGTGCGTCACACAGAGGAGGTGGAAGGAGAGAAGGGAGGGCTTCTATTACTGAAACAAAAACACCCACAGACAGGCGAGCAATACACATAGAGGTACACATACAGGTACGCACACAAACATGCACGCACACGATCACACACAGTCCCTGCAGGTATCAGCGGTCCTGTTGTCATAGATACCCTCATCCTTAAGAAAAAAAAGTGTTAATTTGTGTATCTAAAAAGACAGAGGGGAAGGAGAACTTACGTCACAGCTGATGTTCCTGCCTCTGGAATCATCGTGTCTGTCAGCAGAACCACTACATCCTCCTCCTCCTCCTCCTCCTCCTCCTCCTACTCCTCTTCTCCCCTGAAGGAACAGACAGCATAGATGAAGTCTCATACCTGAATGCCCACTTACTGACACACACCACCGTGGGCCCTCAAGCACTCACGCATCCAGACACATGAAAATATGTATACTACAATGATACATATAGACATATAATGAATTTCTTTTCTTTTATCCTATTCACCGGATATAGTTTATTTCAGTTGAACAGTTGAACGTTAACAAACGGCTGGGCCAATATAGTATCAAATTGAACTCATACAGAAAATAAATAATTGCCTCACATTTGATAGCAATTACTCTCATCATTATTATCGTCCATCTGTGGATGCCGAACAAAATCTTATTTTGTTAATACAGTAATGATATCTGAATGTCTGTCCTGGTGTCAATGAATAATGAATACCATTTAAATCATTCAGTGTTTTCTAATTTATTTCCTGGGAATATAACCAAACATTCATATTGCTTTTAAACATTTTGTTTGATCTAAATTGTATGGTGAACAGACTAAACTTTTTTTTTCAAGCTTTAAGGCTATAAACTCTGAGACCTGGCTGTCACAGAATGATCCTCACTGACTGAAATTTAAAAGGTTGCCTGTGGAAATGATGTGGAGATGGCAGCCACAGGGTTTGCAAATGTCTGTTTACCTTCCACTCAGACACACTGGTTTTGTCTTCTGTCTTGTAGTCCATGCAGCACAGCAGTCTGAAAAACAACATTTTGTCAACAACAGGTGAATGTAAAACAGTTCCATCAAGTATTGGTAAAAAAAAACACACTCACAATATCTGCAACAACATTGTTTCTCCCTCTTCTAAGATCACAGTCCATGTGACTCTAATTCACATTGTGTTCTGTCTGTATTTATAATCAATACGGTATCAGATCTGCTCAAAGGCAGGATTGCTCAGCGCTCTATATTGCTTTGAGGTCAGTCGGTCAGATGGTCGTCTGGCACTGCCGTTAAGGTTATAGCTTATTCATGTCTGACATTAATGAAGCATAACTGAGATGACCTGTCCTGTGGCACTGTGGAAGCAGCACAAACATAAAGTCAGCGTGCCACCATGCTAGGTCGACCTGATCGAGCTAGTTGGTATGGCTCCACGTGAGCCCCGTGGCGAGTCAGTGTTATTTGGACTGGAATCATATAAAAAGCATGACTGTGAGCAACACACTGTTCCAATAACCTACTTCTCAGCTGACTGCAGGGCTCGGAGATGATGTGAACCGAAAAGAAACAAGCGGGAGTGAAGAGGGACAAAAACAACTGTAGCATCCAAATGAATCAGATCAAATTAAATCCAATACAAATTAATTAACTGCTACAGAACAACTAACAGGTCCCCCTTTTTCTCAAGAGTGCTTCTCTTTGATTTGTGTTTGTGTTTGAATCTTTATAAAATCTGGAAGTCTTCATATACATATTCTTAAGTCATGAGCAAATGTGTACTACAAACTACTGTGTAACAAAAACAATACAAAAGAGAAACAAAGGCAACAAAATATCATCTTGTGTTGTGCAGAAGCTTTCCTCTCACCTCTCTGGGTGTTGAGTCTGTGATTCATTCGTTATGCAGCGGTCTGAAATTGATGATATGTGCCCTGCATCAGTGGAAACCTGAAAAACAATTCAGTCCACATAACCTTCCAGACAGTCAATGGCCAAAAGATTTTCCACATCAAACAGTAAACAGTAAAAGCATGCTTGTGCTTTCTTTCTTAATTTAATATAGCACAGAAAACACACTACACAGAATGTTTGTTGCAGCACATGCAGGAAGCAGCAGCTTGTTTTATTTACCACGTTTCAATGGATCTAGAAATAAATGTGAAAGACTGGAGACACAGCTGACACTGAATAATATTCACAGCTAGAGTGCTAATAGCTGGAGACTCAGTTTGATATGCTAGAGAAAGGAAGAGGCAAAAGAAAGAAAAACAAAGAAATAAACAAAGAATATAACAGCTAAAAAAAAAAAGAAAAATCAACAATACACACCAGTGAGCAGTCGTATTTGATAGGCGAGGTAGATGTCCTTCTATCCTCTACCTCGTGTACTTCTTCCTCCTCTTTCTCCTTTGATATGGAAGCAAATGGTGGAAGGTTGTTTTTTGAAAAAGTCCTGTTGATAAAGAAACACTCATTAAACTGTAGAGGACATTATAAATTCATAAATGTTGTTTTATTAAAGGACAGAAGCGAATTGGGATATGTTTCTCAATTCCTCAAAATGATGTAAATAGGTTTGACACAGCTGTCACCTGGTCATATAATTTGAAGTGAAAATATCATCTGTGTATGAAAAAAGGGAAGAAAAAGAGGAGAACTGCTCACGCTTGTGTGGTACACTCCAACTGTGGCAGTTCCCCCCGGATGTTTTGAGATGATCCTCTCTGGGACTGATGTTGCTCTGGGCCTGGGTCAGTGGGGCAGCCTGTCTCTGTGGTTTCACTGCTCTCCTCCAGAGCCCCATGGTCTGGAATCAGCCTCTGAATGCCAGCACTGATGTCAGAACTGGTTTCACAACCCGGCTGCAGAGTGTCAAGACTATGGAGAGACAGAGAGTGAAACAAACAGAGGGACACAAACACAGGGGGAGATAAGGAGAAAATAAAACAACACTTATTAATTAGGCACTCTCTTTAAAATGTTGTAATGGATTTACTAATGGTTAATGAAGAATTTACTAATGCCTCATATATCAGTAATAAGACAAGAACAACTACTGCTTTACTTTTGTATCAAACCATCAGTTCTGTAGCTACATGTGTTGATAATATCATTAATAAATGATTACAGGTTTCTTATTCTGATGAGCCATCAGCAAAAGTACACGTCATCTGCAATTACAAATGTTAATATAAATGCTTCTATCAAGTCTGCAGTTTTAAATAAGTTAAATAAGTTGTTCCAGTTGCTCTGAAGCCCTTTCCTGGAAGGTTAATGGTTGAATGGTCTATTGCAGAGGTCTTCCTGATGAACAAAAGAGCTAACTAAAAAGATAATTTGACAACCCAATAGTAGTTTTTACTTAAAAACAGTAAAACACTCAAAAATTAGTAATTTATCATTAATAAAGCCATAATTTATAAACTGTATAAAGTTAAATAGTAAGTGGCACAAAAGTAGTGAGAATGGAAGAAACAGTGAAGAGTCAGACAATGAAAGAAGAAAACGGTTAGCGAGCAAGATAACCTTTGATGTAACCTCTGAGCCTTTTTAGAGAGACATTGATACTCATAGATGGACTAAAGGACAGCAAAAAGTGAATACATTCCAACCACATCACCAGAATATTAAACCAATATTTTGAAAAATATAAAACTGAGATACATTGTAAAGTCAAAACAACAGATAGAAGTGTATCACTTTACATATCACAAGGTGAACACGAGTTAACTGGAATGTCCAGCAGTTAATCACTGAGAAAACTGCTGACCTCCACAGCAAGTAGTTTGGAAAGCAAACATCTAGCAGGTCATGAATCAGCAGTGCTTAATCTAATGCTGTGCTGTGACACGTCTCATGAAGGTCTAATGAGGCGCTCCCAGCAAAAACAAGTACAACTGATTTGCCGCGACATGAACCAAAAACAGTCCATTGGTCACGTACTTGCTTAAAGCAGTGCATGACTCCAGAGCTGAAACCTTCAGCAGATGGGTCAGTACAGCAGCAGCAAGAAATTAATGATAGTTGCTTAGGCTTTTAGTCAAGGAATAAGTGGAGCAGACAGCAGCCTCCAGTATGAACATGAATTACTTTTCTTCTAGTTTCCCGTTCTCAAACATCCATCTTAACATAGCCTGGTCAAAAGTGGCAAAAACAAACAAAACTGTGCATGGATAACTAGGATAGATATGCAATAACAAATCTAAGTCTGCCTTAAGCTCACTCACTTGTGAAGGACTGTAGACCCATGGTTGTTGTCATGGATGCTGAAGCAGATGAGACAAGAAAACATCCTTTGCCAAAATGCCTAAACTCACAGCAGTCTAAAATGTGGATTACACGTGACAGTGAACAGCTTGCTGCTTTGGAGGGACGGAGAAAGACAAAGCCATAAAGACGAGAGAACACAGATGATGAGAACTTGATGGTCAACAGCACAAGTGACACCCGGGAGGCAGAGAGCTCACCCGCCCCCTTTCAATTACCCAAGCACACACATACATACACGCAGAGGCAGATTTTGAACTCACATGCGGCAGTACTTAAGTCGTACTTGGGGTCAACAGTGCCAGTTCTAGCACTGAAATATGGATGCAAGCAGGCCACGGAGGCAGTGACAATAAAGCACACACAAATAAATACAAGACTGCACACAACCACATACAGTTGAAGTCGTAAGTTTACATACACTTTAGCGAAATACATTGAAACTCAGTTTTTCAAAATTCCTGACATTTAATTGTAGTAAACATTCCTTGTCTCAGGTCAGTTAGTATTAGTACTTTATTTTAAGAATGGGAAATGTCAGAGTAATAGTAGAAAGAATTTCTTATTTCATTTCTTATTTTCCTTCTTTCATCACATTCCTAGTGGGTCAGAAGTTTACATACACTCGGTTGCAGTTGGTAGACTTTGTGATGGCCACTCCAATATCTTAACTTTGTTGTCCTTAAGCCATTTTGCCACAACTCTGGAGGAATGCTTGGGGTCACTGCCCATTTGGAAGACCCACTATCAACCAAGCTTTAACTTCCTGGTTGATGTCTTGAGATGTTGCTTCAATATAGCCGCATAAATGTCCTTCCTCATGATGCCATCTATTTTGTGAAGTGCACTAGTCTCTCCTGCAACAAAGCACAAAGCACCCCCACAACATGATGCTGCCACCCCCATGCTTCATGGTTGGGATGGTGTTCTTCAGCTTACAAGCCTCCCTCTTTTTTCTCCAAACATAACAATTCAAGTCATTATGGCCAAACTTCAATTTTTGTTTCATCAGACCAGAGGACATTTCTCCAAAAAGTAAGATCTGTGTCCCCATGTGCTGTGTCAAACTGTAGTCTGGCTTTTTATGGCGATTTCGGAGCAGTGGCTTCTTCCTTGCTGAGTGGTCCTTCAGGTTATGTCTATATAAGACCTTTTTCCTCCAGCATCCTCAAAAGGTCCCTTTTTCCTTGTTCTGAGATTTATTTTGCACTTTTTGCGCCCAAGTATGTTCATGTCTAGGAGACAGAACCTGTCTCCTTCCTGAGTGGTATGACGGCTGTGTGGTCCCATGGTGTTTATACTTGCATACTATTGTTTGTACAGATGAATGTGGAACCTTCAAGCATTTGAAAATTGCTCCCAAGGATGACCCGGACTTGTGGAGGTCCACCAATTTTTTCTGAGGTCTTGGCTGATTTATTTCGATTTTCCCATGAGGTCAAGCAAAGAGGCAATGAGTTTGAAGGTAAGCCTTAAAATACATCCACAGGTATACCTCCAATTGAGTCACATGGTGTCAGTTAGATTAAAAAAAATGTGACTACATGGGGAAGACTATTTATGTTTAGTGACCAACAAATCCAATTATATGACATATTGCTTGGCCCATATATCTAGACTTGACCTAAAAATGGATAATTTTAGGAATACATGGAATGACTGAAATGAAAAGGACACTTGCTGTAAAATATTATTGAACTAAATAGTTGTCTAAACACCCTTGAAATGTTTTCTCCTGATAAGACACAGAAAAAAAGACACTTGTTTTGTAATCAAACCCTTTATAGGTATAATTAGACCAGAATCAATATAGACTGTGACGTAAATGGGAAGCGTAGAGGTCCAGACATGACCAGACGGAATAGCATGCACATGCCAGACGTGTTTGGAAAAAGCACAAATTCCCAGTGAGAAGAAGCAATTAAACCAAAAATGGAACCATTCTTGTATTTTCATGCAAAATAAACCTAAGTCAAAACTAAAAAAACTAAGACATGTGGTTACTTGTTCTGGATCCTGTGCTGCTGTTGTTGGCAGGTGGACAGTCAATAAATACATTCCTTGAATATCTTTTCCCACCCCAAAATTCACTGTAGTTATGTAATTTGGAGGCTCTCACTTAGTTGAGAAAACAGGGCTTACACTGAAAAGAAAGGAGGAAACGCATTGTGCTTTAGATTTCAGACTATATTTTAGATATAGAAATACAGACAGTTACACATGAAATGATGCCACATCTTATGCTTGCTAAACAGATGAGAGTGGGAGGCTGCTGGATGAAAATACATTGATATTTGTTTGCCCTATGAGTGCTAAGAAACAGAAACGGTGAGAACACACAAAACAGGCTTAGTATAGCTGCTGCTTGAGGCTTGGCCCTCCTCCTCAGCAGGTGTGACAGACTCTACAGCTTAGAATCTAATATCTGTAAAAGTATCCATGTGTCCAAATGATGCACCTGCAGGGTCCATAATGCCTGGATAAGTACTCCATATTCCTTTGGAGATTACCTTTTTTTGCTCTAGGCTACATGGAGATATTGTTTCACTTTCTGGTTTTATCAAAAAGGGTGAGGCCAGACTGAGGGACGTAAACAGTCCTCAGGCAGGTGGGCAGCTGAACTGAGTGTTGTGCATCAACGTGAGCTGTGGTAATAAATAGGGAGCTGTGTTTGCCAGTGTGCTATGCAAAGACCTGGACGGCAACCAACCCTTTCGCCTGCCAGCTGGGAAAGACAGACAGACAGGCAGACAGACAGACACACACACACACACACACGTTTCATGCTACTTATTTGACCTGTATACCGGCATCTACTGATGACTCCTCTTTAAACTGACACGTGAGGGTAGTTTAATTACAGTTTGGGCCAGAGTGACATCTGGCTGCCATGCCACTGCCTTTAAATAATCCTGTGACCTTCACATCTCATTTTGACTTTAGTCCACAAGGATTTTATTAGTAATACCTCATGCTTTTTTTAAAAAAACATCTTCATCTGAGTCAAATCTATTTTGTCACACAGTTAACAGAACACAAAGCATGTCAGCTTGAAATTACAACCATAAAGTGAATAAATTTCCATTTCCTTTAACTTTGAGTGGAATTCCCATCCACACACTAACACAAATTAAGATACCAGGCGCACAACTATATTCACATGCATGGGTGACATTACTCAGGAAGTGCACATGAATGCCATGGCACATACTGACCAGGGGGCAGAAAAATAGAAAATGTGTGTGTGTTAAGGTCTGTATTGCAACCTTTCGACAACCAACATTCACCATTTAAAAATAGAAAATAGCACTCTACCCTTTAAGAGCTGAGTGGGAAACGTTTAACACAAGCAGATGGCTGTCAGAATGTAGATTCTGTCTGGGGGACCAATTTGCCATAGTTCCACTTCTCTGCTCTCTCCAGCAGCGAAAAGTGTGTGATCTTATTTTTAATTGCCATCAGAATGAAAGGATAATCAACTGTGCAAGCAACAGTACTTTTTCCTGATGACTACAGACAATTGGTGTAACAGTTTCTGAGGGGAGGTGTGTTGCTTCCTGACTTTAATGTAATATTTCTTTCAGCAATTTATCATCTGCACCTACTGACCATTAAACATCCTGAGACTATAAAATGAATGAATAACTTTAGGCTGCCTGTGTGACCCCGGTTCTCAGAGTAGAAGCATCTCAGAAGCATTTATTTACACCAATCCACATCCGTGTCAGGCAGAACAACCTACCCTTAAATAGCTCGCACAACACAGCAGCATTCAAACTAATCACCCCAGCAAGAAGGGTTGTCTGGTGAAACATTTCACTCATGCTATTCTGAGAACTGGGGCTACATAAGTAACCTAAAGTTCTCATTCATAGCATTCATAAACATATGTTCCCATATTGCAAGAAAAGCTTATCTCAAGCAACCACCAGCACTCAATGAGTAAAACTCTGCCCTATTGATGGCCCTGAGCTCAATATTTTGTGTGCTTGGAGCAGAGACATCCAGTTCATAAAACCAGACAAATGTGAGTGGCGAAGAGCAGCTTGCCGCTGTCCAAATGTCCTGGATGGAAACCGCTTTAAACAGGGCCCACAATGTAGCCAGGCCACGAGTGGAATGAACCCACAGGCCTATAGGCTCTGACTCGTATAGGCTAGAGCAACTGCCCCCACAATCCAGTAGGAGAGCCATTGCTTTGTAATAGGCTTGCCCATATGAGGATTAGCCCAGGACACAAAGAGTTGATCACATCTCCAAAACACCTAGGCTTGTCCATATAGATGCACAAGGCATGAACTGGACAAAACATGTGCAACCGCCGTTCTTCAGAGGAAGAAAGTGGTGAAGAGAATGCCACAAGGTCAATGGGAGAGCATGAGCCAACCTCCTTGGGCACAAGCACAGGGTTAGGCTTTGGTGACACTCTGACAAGCCGTGGGGCACGCTGAGTGCATGAAGAATGGAAGGAATGTGTGAATGTCACTGACCTGTTTAGCAGACACCAGAGACAGGTGTTTCAAGTCAACTTCTTCCGGTGGTTCAAATGGAGGACCAGAGAGCCCATCAAAAACCATTGCCCATGCTGGCACCAGTGGCCTGGAAACAGGGAGGAGCCTACATGCCCCTTTCATATAATGGCAGACCAAAGGATGTTGGCCAGTTGTTTTACCTTCAAATCCCATATGATATGAAGCAGTAGCAGCTCGGTATACCTTAATTGTGGAGAAGGCTTTTTGTTTGTCAATCAAGTCTTGCAGGAATAACAAAATCACACCAAATGGACATTGAAAGGAGACATGTCCCTCCTTGTTGAACCACTTCTCAATAACCCTCCATTTACAGTCATAAAGGGATATGGTGGAGGAGGCTCTAGCACCCTGAATAGTGTTCTTTACAGTGTGAGGAAGTCCCACTGTATTTAAATTATACAACTCATGGGCCAAACCAATAGTGCCAAGCATTCTGGGTGTGGGTAAACTATTGCCCACCTGCCTGGGACAGCATGTCCCTGTGTGGCGGGAGTTGCCATGGCTGTCTGCACAGGAGTTGATATATCCCCACCAGCCATTACATTGTTGGTGAGTGTGGGATTATTAGAAACAGTGGCGGTGCTCCCGCCACTGTGGCTGTGCTACCTCACTCTGGATAGATTGGGGGGTATTAGAGCCAAGGGAGGAAATGTGTACAGAAGGACGAATTGCCAAACATGCGTGAGCGCTCCACACCGAGCGGCATGTTTAGAGCATGCATTGAGAAGAACAGTGGATACTGTGTGCTTTCTCTTGACGCAAACAGATCCACCACGCTCTTTCATTAGAGAGAGAGAGAGGTAGCAGCGTGTGACGTGTCGTCTGCCCCGAATAATTGTATTATAGGGCCATCTAGTGGCAGACAACTGACTGACACTGCATACGCGCAAGGTGTTAGTGCACTGACGGAGTCAGTAATGACCAGCGTCCTGAGGGCAGTTGACCCAGGAGCGGTGAAGCAGGTATTGTCACCGAACACAGTATCACGGTAATCTCCTCCCACACAACAGGGTCAGGCTTGGTCGCCATGTCCTCGCACAGCTATGCTTGATACGATGTAAGCATGGAGGAAACATTCAGAGCTCTGAGAACCAAAGCTGCCATTTTGTTGGCCCTCTCAGTCAAGGCAGACTGGAATTGATCTGTTTTTGATGCCGAATTTCTCCAGTTCCTTAAAATCCAGGGAGGAAGCTCCTTGTATGGGCCTTCAACTGCTGAATGTGTGATCCTTCCATGAGACCAAAGCCTCCTCCAACAGCTTGGGGAAAACTGGAACTAACTGATTTGCTGTCCTCTTAGCTTGGGGTCATTTCTTCCCTTCATAATGTGATCTAGCACTCTCCATTACTACTGCAGGCCAGGGAATCCTCAGCCTGGATGCAGTGTCTTTGCATACATCCTGCATATCCATGCTGCTGGGGAAGCTGGCATGCTCCTGTCCTTACCCGAGAGGCAGTCACAGCATCAGTCTTGACAGCCTAAGTAGAGGGGATGAACATTTCATTCTCATCCTTGTCCTTGGATATGAGGAGCTCCGAGGTGTCCTTGTCATCATTCTTCAGTACGTCTTCCGAAGGAAAAGCCGCCATGGCTAGTTCCAGCTGTGAGCCTCAGCCATGTAACGGCTAACTGGATAAACAAAGCATATCAAAGGCAGCTAGCACACGCAATGGAGTGGTTAGCAAGAAAACTCCAGTCTATGGACAGCTAGGCTAGCTAGACAGGAGATCCAACAGGAGATACGTTCCAAAGTGAGAAGAGGTGTTTGAATGACTATTTAAGGGTAGGTGGTTCTGCTTGATGTGGACGTCACAATCACTAGACAATTGGGAATGGCAAAATGAGATAAATTCTTCTGAGGAATATGCAAGGAGGCATATCCTATAATGAGACATTGAAACTAATGTTATGAATGAGAACTAACCTGTAGTCTAATATTCTTTCATATCATAAACATGGTATACTTCTCTCTGTAACATGTAATCTCATTAAACTTGTTTGAGGCCAAACCTTTAACCTTAGACTAAAGCTGTTGAAAGAACCACAAGATATCTTTGTAATTCATAGTCTAAACTTGGAAGGCTCTTGCTCTCTGAGTCACTGGGCAATCTCAGATAATGGTAAGCTATTTTGGATAATGGCAAACATTGTTCAATGACTGACAGGGCTCGACATTAAGGCTTGTCTGCTTGTCTGGGACAAGTGGATTTTTTTAAGGACAGCGTGTCTTCACATTATGTGCCACTCATTACTCAGCTGTTTAGTTAAATTAATAAATTTGGAATACCAATTTGAAACAAACACATATTTTCCCCACAATATGTCCAACTAAGAATGGGATAGCTGAATGCATAAGTTGTGAGCTTAATAAATGTGCAGTCAAGAGAGCGAGAGATAGCAAGAAAGTCGGTGTGTGATGGTGAGGTTGGCAACCAGAGCAGATATGAAGTCATCTGTATAAATGTGGACGTAGCAGTGCAGTGTATGTATAGTTTAGACTATTTGTCAGTGAATAAATGCTACAATTCCTCAAGACCCAAGCCAAGTTCCTGTGTCTTGCTTGCCACCTGCTGATTAAAGTGAAGCTAGCGACAATGAGTTAGCCTAACCTGCCAGTTCCCTAGGACATAAGAAACCTCACTGTAATATGATCATATTTACATTTCATGTTTAAACTTGATCAATTTAAATGTGAATGAATTACAATACAATAAAATATATTAATAAAATAGTAAAGTTGGCTAGACTACTTTTGAACCAGACACTGGTACAACTTCCTCTACTGCCCAGCGTGCTTGATTCTTCTGCTGACAGTTCTGTCAGCAGCTGGACAGGAGAAAAGCTGTGTGGTGCACTTTTATAACTGAACTAATACCAGGACACACTTTTTATTTCTCTAATTTGGTGGAAATCTGATAACAGCATTGAAATCCCAGTGAAACAGAAGTTATTGAGTCTTTTAAAGGACAAGTGCCTCAAAAAGTTACTGTTGAGCCCTGACTGAGCTTTATTCTGTTAAGCATTTATAAGCTTTTGCATCAAAAAGTATGGAATTCCTCAAGCCTCTTATGTATTGACACAATAAAGAGTACCTGAAGAGCTGAAACAGATCACAAGCCTGATAAAGGACTCATGTCAAAAACAGCAGTGATGTTCTTTGATTAGATTTTCCCTTCCCCATGGAAGCACACCTCCTGAAACATGTATACCACTAATGAAAAGCTGTAGTTTACAGAGAAGAACAGGACTGTCTGACAATTATAAAAACAAAGCAACACAGTTTGATACCTTTGTGGATATGGTGCAAAAAACTTGTTGGCCTAGATTACCTGCAAATAACATCTCCTTATCAACAACAGTACAACTATTTACCTGACAACTAAACAATACCGAACATAGAAGGAAAGGCTACAGGGAGAAAGGTCGGGTCCTAATTATTCCTCCAGGACAAGATATATAAAGGGAGAGGCTTGTGTATATTCAAATAACATGAATGCTCACTGACAGTTTAACTGCAGTAAAGGCAGATTAACTGTTTTAAAACAACTCCATGGATATATTTAAGTAATATATCCATATATTTACCTTGGTTGTGCAGTAACAAAGTCACTGATGCTAAGGTGATGACAGTACCTGTTGAGTTGAGACTGTATCCATGTTGTTAGGTTAAAAGCAGCAATCACTGAGTCAAAGGTGGTGTCTCCCTCTAACCTCTCCATAAAACTCTGCTCAGAGTGATAGCTGCTGGGTCGGACCTGCCAAGGACAACAGAGGTGAACATGCACACAACACTATAGTTGTATTTGTTGATAAGTGCTGTGATCTCTCACTGTGATATTGATGTTAGCACAATGTGTAAAAGGAGAGACCAAGAAATTCAATCAATAATGGCAGAAAGGGGGAAAAAACAACATGGTTCACCTCAAAGTGTGAAAGAGCAGAGAGAGTGGGGGGAGGGGGTGAGGAGGAGGCCACTGTGTCCTCAGAGGGGACTGGAAGGAGAACCTCATGATGTCTGAGAAGATGGAGCAACAAGGCATTGCACAGACTCTGCTCCTCCAGCATCCTGGGTCCAGCTGGAACACTGCATATAGAAGAGGAAGAAGACAGGGGAAACCACAACATAATGCCACAGGTATTAAGTATTGTGTATTCAAAATGGTCCTTTGTGAACAAAGATACTGCTAAGATAGGGCTCCATCTGGTGGATAAACGCATATACAGCAGCAAATGAAGATGAACTGGTCAGACTCAAAAGTAAGGGGACTCAAAACGTGACACTTAAAATAAATTTCCCATTGAGATAACTGAACAGCTGAGCAGTGATAGCTTGTAAGCTTCCCTTTGAGGCAGCTGCCAACTTCTTAATTTCAGAGATACGAGCAGCTTCTGGTCATAACATTCAAAATACAGCCACCTCAGACCAAAATAGTTCTTCACATGTTTATCTGGAAGAGGCTATTTGTTTACAATATGTCATGCTATTGAAGTCCAAATCCATTCACAGGGTTTTTTTTAGGTCTCATCTGATGTATACACAATAAAGATTAAGATAGCATACAGTCAGGGAAGAGAATTTGAAAAACTTGAGTATTAATAGAACTGTGTGTTACATGGCAGGCAGGTCAATTGGTATGTCAGGAAAACAGCAGCCTGTCACACGGATTACATAACAGACATATACGAGGGCAACCGGCTGTTTAGAAAGAGGCACATGACACATATGTGAGTTATGTGACTTAGAAGCGGTCACACATGCTGCATAGTAAGAACATGTGCTACATTGTCTGTGATACCAAGAAAATTCATTTTAAATCCATAGTAATATCATTAAAGTGTTTGATCAAGAAAAAAAGCTCTTACTTACTTTCCTAAAGAACAATAAAACTAATAAAAACGTAATCCCTAAATCATCAGTTATGACCCACTAGAATTGTGTGGCAGTGTATTTATCTACAGAGACTCTGCCCTCTGCCTGTATTTTCGTATTATTTTGCTGTATTCAGGACGTTTCTGGGTGTCAACCTTCGGGCATCGGATGTGTAGCCCCCACCCAGTAACAGCATTCAGGGTGTGAGGTCATGTAGCAACCAGATTACATCGCTGTCTGTCTCCGTCTCTCTCCTCTGCTCCACTCTGCTCTCTGTCTCTGTGTTCAAGATGTGTAAAGAGCTGCAGGTCTGCATGTCTGCTTGACCGAGGGCGGGGCTAAGCTACACACACTTGCAGAGCAGTGAGGCCACGGTGGACAGGTTGAAGCTCTGCATTCACACAAAGGCCGCGTGTTTATTTGTTCCATAGAACGTAACTGCCGTGAAACATTCAGAAAATATGTTTTATTTATCTGATTCACAGCTTTGTCCTCACCAACGCCAGTCACTCTCTTCTTTCACTCTCTAGCTTGCTCGACCACTGCTGCTCTCTGTCTCTCGCTCTGGTGTCCAGATGGGGAGGAGGGGCCAACTTTGAATACTGTGTGTTCACAAACACCGACAAATCCTGCATAGTGTACCTTTAAATGTAGTTTAAAAGCTACTACTTAGAGCTTAATTGTAGGTTTGTTCAGCTGAACATTTTTCTGAAGCATTTATCTGTCTCTCATTCATTTTCTCCTCTTTGCCATTCATGTCATAATAGCTTTCCTGTGTTGTTATTCTAATGCCTGTGGAACCAGAGTACAGGACATGCTCCAACTCTCTGCAGCTATTGCAACACAAATCCACCCCCAACTTTTTCCAGGCCTCTGCTGCCAACTCCACGCCCCCTAACCAACTCTTCTTCCCCTAGCTATAATCATCTGACATTTTCCCCTCACATGCAGAACTTCACAGCATGACTAACCCCACATTCCACGGATATGTTGTTAAGTTTTGGAGAAAACAGGGGTGACATAGACAAGACTGAGTGTCCCACAGTCAAAAGGGTGTTGACTATAATAAGTCTTTTCCACAGTGGCAGAAACAACAGAAGTCTAATTGTGTCTCCCTAGAGATTGCGTTTGTTTACAGTGACGGTTGAGTTCTGTAAACAGGAGGGGAGACGTAACCGACAAAATCCTGATGACCTCTGTTATATCTATGTCTTTTTTGTGCGTTATGCTATCAACCACATTCCACACCCATTTCCTTGAAGAGACAAACCCATCTCCACCCCAATTTAGAGGTGTAGCTGTGGAAAAATGGAGCTGGACATACAACCACTGAGGTTGATGAATTAGTCTAGACACTTAGTAGGTTGCTCTCATGTCAAACAGACATTCTTTTTGTTTGTTTGTTTTTTTATATAAGAATATGAAAAAGAAAAGCTTGAAGAGAGCCACAGCAATTCACTTCCAGAAGAACATTTCTGGCTATACCTCTTTAAAAAAGTAGTTGTGAAAAATATTAAGATGTATATACAGAAGCACAGCCTTTCTTAAAGTTATAAGTCAAGTCACTACACTGTCTGCTCAAGCTTCGAGTGTGCTGAGACTGTACTGATTTGGCTGGGGGAACCTTGTGTCCCAGTACTTGTCTGAAGAGGAATTGAATGTGGCATTTACAACAGCAACTTACTGGAAGATGCAAGGCCCAAAGATGGTTGCTAGATTTTCCACAGGCATGTGATTTGATTGGCTGTGAGTAGCCACTCTGGACAGGAAGTGGATGAGGTGAGACAAAATAACAAGGTTGTCATTGGGGAGGTGACAAAGATTTTCTCTCAGAGACCGGTTCATCTCTGCCTCATCTGGATATCCTAAAAAGAAGCAAAAACATAAAAATAGAACAACATGACACTTCAGTCACAAATCTTAGGTATATAAATATACAATCAGTCTCATATTCCTATTCGGCAGGTTAACACACTTGACAAAGAACTTATCCAACACAGAAGGTAGCTAAGATGAATTTATACACTTCAAAGTAAAAGACACTGTAGACCTCTTAAATTAATTCATCCCCAGTTATAACTCCCACAACCTTCCCACAAGTTCTCATACTGGCTTCAACCATTTGCCCTTTCATCTGTAGCTTAAAGAGATTAATCATCTAGGTTTCATATACCTTTGTCCATAAAGTGGACAGCAATTTAACATCATGTCTGTCTCCTGAAAATCTTTCCTTTAAGTGTCTACATCTCCATTATTCATGATTAATTTATTTAATTTAAAGTGACTATAGAGCAATTATTATTGATTTGCTGGACATCTTACTTTTAATCAATATCAGTCTGAGAATCGACCTGGTATTTTTGCCTTTATTGGACAGTCAACAGTGAAGTTGCAAGGGAAGAGAGATAGGTATAACATGCCACAAAGATCCCTGGCTGGAATAAACCTGGGGATGTTGCAGTTATGTGGCATGCACTGTAACCATTCAGCTACCATGGTGCTCTATAAAGCTGTTTATTCCCTTAAGAGTCTGAAGTAGCTCAAAATATCTATTCTCTAACCACATAACATAAAGAATGACCTGCTTGACAATTGTATTGTAGCTCTCAAATGGTGTCTTGATGTATATATACTATCAGCATTAATTTATTATGCCTATAATTAAGATCTGAAAAAGTGAATTCAATCTCCAGCAATACCAGTCTAGCAGGATTTCCTAGTACCTGTGAGGCTCAGGACCAGCTCCTTGCGGTGGGGTTCAGGAACTATGGGGGTGGGCAGCTCCCGGAGGAAGAGTTTGAGGAGTGAGGCCACAGTGGGGACATCTCCATAATGATCCAGGTCCACCCTCTCCCCACTGTCCCATCGCTGCCTCAGCTGCCTGGTCCGCACCACAGAGCCACACAGACGAAACAGACCCCTGTGGTGCATTCCTGTGATTAAGGAACAAGTAGATGCAATTAACTCAGTACATGCAGGTGGTGTTTGAGTATTGCTTTGTGTTGTGAAATTAAAGGAGTAAGGGAGAGGGGAAAAGAGGTGCATAGAATATAAATGAATGAAAGACTAGCAGAACAAGAGATGACCTTTCTTATCCAGGTACGCCACCATATCTCTTAAAACAAGGGGTATTCCACAGACCATCTGCCCGTCCTCTCTCAGTTTTGGCAAGGCAACACCAAACACACACCTGGCGGCCACTTCAGGCTTTGAAACCAGGGTAGGAGCAATGGGCTCTGGGCTGACCTTAGCGCTGGACCTCAGTATTCTCACTGAGGATGGGTTGCTCTGCATTGAAAGGGGACATGCAGAAGTTGACTCAATATGCAAAAATCAAATTGTCCCTCACCTGGGTGACCCGAGTGATTCGTGCTATGATGTGAAAAAGTTAGCGCCGCAACAGTGCAATTACTAAGTCAGTCAGGACATAACGGCATTATTTAATCGATACAACAACCTGCTCAGGAATTAATGTACATTCAACGGGTAAAAAAAAAAACATACTGCTGACGTTAACTGTAGTATAGTCCTCAAACAATGCGCATTTAAATGTTAAAAAAAGCAGTTAGCTTAGTTTTATGTGATTACTTGATAATAAAGCTGCGAGAGAGGTGCTATGCCCTCCCCCCACCTAATAAAAGTATTCTTAACAAAGTGCAACCGATTGGGCTATCAGCTCAAAAATCAAAATTATGTAATAAGTAACTGCTATCCGCAGCTAAACTTACACAGAGTGACACCGAAGCGCTTGCTCCCATTTTTCAGCTCAGCGGACGGAGACAGCACTCCATTTTTCAAATTGCAGACTTATTTAATTCCCTTCGACAAGATGCGCCCCTTCCAGAAACTATGGGAAAGTCCGACACATGAGGAATAATTACCGCCATCACACTCGCATCCCAAACTTAGTCTTACGATAGCCGAAGATACCGCTGTTGAAATGTTACCGTTAGTTGCAGTTAGCTTACTTCCCAGCTCCCTTGAAAATTGTTTATGTTGCTAGTCACGTGACGCATGCGTTACCATGGTGATCTGTGTTACGGTTACCAGGAGAAGGCACAAGAAGGAGAAGCAGACGGCTCTAAAAGGGGATGCTAAAGCTCCAAAGAGGTTTATCTCATCTTTATAGTATGAAAAGTGCTGGTATTCAGATTCCTTCGAGACCTAGTTTGGTAATTTTCCCGTTAGAGGAGTTTAACTGCAAAAACGGGATACTGCCAGTTGTTGTCATGGGTAGAGCTTTGCCAACTGTGTGTCGGTTACTAATAGGTTGGACAAATATGGCCGAAACACTATTAACCTTTTACTTGGAATTTAAAATGTAGTTCATATATGACACTTTCATTAGAAAACTAAACACTCAGTATCATTAATCCAAAAATCCTTTATTGGCACTTTTAAAATAAAACAATAGAACAGACATACAGACTTAAATATTATAATACTGACATAAAAAAAATAATAACAAAAAGGTGACAGTCAAACACACTGTCTTTTCTAGGTCAGTACAATTGTACTTCATCTGCACCCTGTAATTGCTTCTACAAACATAAAAAGCAAACACTAAAGTCCCAGTTTTACTCTTAGTCTTGAAACTGGAACTGTCAAGGACATTTGTAGTGGTCTATTTAACAACATTCAAGTGATTCTAAAAGTCTATTGCAATGTATTCATTACAATGATCACAATTTTCAACTTCCAACCTAAACAATAACATCTTTTACAGCCCTGTGGCTAGTTTTGTGCATATAAAAGTCACTAGCACATAGGACTTTACAAACTAGTGCTAATACAAAAAGTTTATCAAACAAGTCACACACACAAACCTGCACACGTACATGCATGTGCATGCGCGCGCGCACACACACACATGACATACACATTTAACATACTCACACAACATGATGGAAAAGGACCAGCCTGGTCAAAACGAATGCCAGCAACGGTCATGATAATCATGCCACAAAGAGAATCAACATGCTCTTAAAGTTGGAAATACACTAGGATCTTGTCAGTGTTTTTACATGTTTTTGAATCAGCATAACTTATTCAAGAAGGTCTCTGTCTGATCCAGAAACTGGAGGTATGTGAAACCATTTCAGAAAAGTATCAATTGAGTCAATGCACTTGAAAACAAAAAATTATCTAAAAAGCAAGGCAGTTGTATTGTTCCAACAGGCATTATGTGTTGACAGGCATTAACTATCATTGATGCTTTGGTAAGATACATAGTGGTGTAATTAAGATATACATTAAAACTAAAATACCAAAAAAAAAAAAAAAATGTGTTGCTAAATTTACGGTTATTAAAAAAAGCTCCCTCCTTCATTCCAATCCCTGTAATCTCTGTTCCAGGAAAGATTCTGGAGCAGAGATTTTGTTTTTTTTATGTGCATTTGAGTGGTTTCAAATGTTGGTATTGTGTGAAATTAACACCCAACAGTTTTTTCAGATGTTTTTTTTTCTTCCCAGTGTTTAGAATAGCACCATGTCTTCTGTCAGAGTTACAATGAAGGTAAAACCAGTGTTTACATAAACACAAGAGTCCGGGAGTTAAAACAATATTGTTTAGTTGACCTCGTAAAATGAGGCTATAATATAAAATCAACACAGGCATCAGGGTCAAACATTTAGAAAGATCTGCAGTAAATGATACGGACCTGAGAAATGCAGGCAAAGTACAGAGGACGGGCCTTCAAAACCTATGGCAAGTATTTTGGTATATTAAAACCTGGCAGCAGATAGAAGGGGAAAGACTTGTATAGTCAGAGGTGGTTCAGGTATCAATGGGCAGTTTCTGGGCAGTAGGGGGTTTGAGGGATTTGAATCTTTATGAAATGTACTCATATTTAAGCTACAGAGGCAACTTTGTCACAGTTGCTGGTGTAATGGACATCTGGTCTGTCGTTCTCAGAGTGCTTCCTGTTCCAGCAGGGAAGAGTCAGCAGAGTGAGTATGAATGTTCCCAGCAACACACAGCTCCCACTGAAGTAGAATGCCAAGTCATATGACTGCATCCAGTCAAAGAACCACCCTGGAAAGTGATGAGAAAAACAGACATAGTAAGCACAGTGAGTAAAGATTCCTGGAAGATGCAGTGGTTAGTTAAGTAATGACTAATTGCTGCTTATTGAAGTTGACATGACCTCTGCTTTGGTCTGCCTGTCTGCCTGCCTGATTTAAGATTTGATTTGGAATCTTTTGAATCTTTATAACCGCTAATTACCAGTGTAGCAATGCATAGACACTCATATAAGTCGAGCCTGCCTACCTACAACAGGAGGTCCAAGCATGATCCCAAATCCCCCGAAGAACATGAGGATGCCATGGGCTTGTGTCAGTCTCTCCAAGCCAACGATCTTAGTGGTGATGTAGGAGGTGAGAGACCAGTTTCCAGAAAAGAAACCCAGAATGGCAGTCAGGATCTGCAGTCCCACATAAGTCTTAGTAATAGGGATAAGGAGCAGCACCACACCTGCTGCGAACGTGGTGAAGGCGTACAGATAGATGCCGTTGATCCACCTGATGTCTACCAGCATACCCAGTGCTAGTTTGCCCACACATGTGGCGATGGCCCCTATAGATACCAGAGGAATGACACTAACTTCTTCAATGAGTCCTCCACTCTGCGCCACATCCTCAATGAGGAGCACAGGAGGGTACGCTCCCAGGCTGAACAGGAAGATACCAATACAGAAGGCCACCATGGATTGGTCTTGCAGGATTTCATACATGGAGTGCATATACTTGGAGTAAGCTTGCTTCTTCTTCTTGATAACTTTTATGATGGCCAACCCAGCCAGGCCTTTCTTCTTCTCTGTCTGAATGGCCAAGTCCTTGGAATCAATGGTGATAAGCAGCTCTTTTACTGTTAAAGTTTTTTCTGGAGTGGTTGAGGCGGGGGAACCTGTTGTGACTTTCAGGTCATCAAACTGGGGCTTTTCAAAAAGCTGCTCCTCTGTGTTGCGCTCCATGGCAGCCTTCTGTTTGAGGTAGTACCCTGGCATGTTGAGGGGCCTCATGAAGCCAGCGCAGGCCATGAGATTTAGTGCTAGAGCTCCAATGATTAGCAGGCAGCCGTCCAGGCCATACAGCACAATCAGCTCATTCTGAGCAGTGGCATAGATGAATGCACCAACACTTGTGCCTGAGTGAGCAGAGGAAGACAGATTTTAGTGTGTGTGTGTCAGAGAGTGACAAATCAATCAGTATAAGCCACTTTGTCTAGATTTGTTCCTTGATTATAGCACCTTTCAAATTAATCTAATGGCATGCGTTACAGTCTACATGTTCTTTTAGCTAACTCATTTCCATCTTCTCAGGCCTAACTGTGGTGTGCCAAAGTCAGAAATTTTCAAATTATCACCAAAGTTTTTTTTTTCAGCCAAACCAGATCTGGTCACTGGTCACCAGTCCTCATCCCTACCCAATAAGCCACTCTGCCTGTGCTACTCTACAGATGTTTACCTCGGTTTCTCAAGGCTCCCAGCATGCATGAAAGAAGTGAGCATGGAGAACTGGTGTGCACCCAGAGAGCTCAGGGCAGTAGTACCTGTGGTGACAATGCCGAGGGCAAGGCCGCGTCTCTTGTCAAAATACTGACAGGTGATTGTCAACGTGGCTGCGTAGACAAGACCGCAACCCAGGCCTGTGTTAGGAGAGAGGGCAAGGACAGACACAAGAAGAATCTCCATTAGTTAAAGGTTAAGAAGCTCTTCACTTCTAAAAAATACAAAAGAATGTTTTGCACATATCAGGAAAATGTGTTATGTAAAGGCTATTTATATGTTTTCCACATTCTGGAAATATGTAAATATTAGGCTACTTTTGTTTTTGGTTATACAAGACTGCAGAACGAAATTGTCCTCAGTATATTTCAGTGTCGGACAATTATTACAAGAAATCTGTATGCTATACATTAGCAAAACATGACAGAACCTTATGCTGAACAGTAAACAAGCTACACGTGCATGTGGAGCCAGACCATGATCTAAGGGCATCTCTAAAAATAAACGACTGTCTTCAAATATGCATGGCCTCCCCTCTCAGGCGCTTCCTCTACGGAAGGCAGTGCTGACTGTAAAGGGGTTCACCAGCATCAAGTGTGGCTGGGCTGTCACTTAATGCACGATAACAGGTGGTGGTGGGCCCATGCAGGCATACTGGAGAGGGTGCAAAGGCAATAAAGGGTCACTTGGGGATCAGGTTAAGCCATTATGTTATTATTCTGTCAACATCTCTCATGAATACAAACAGCAATGTCAAACAAATGTTGCTCAGACTTATATCTTCTCTTGTTGTGATTCTATATACTTTCAGTGGTATTCATTAACTTGTGATTGAAGGTATAGTGAGCCTCTGATGTTGCATAATAGTTGGACTTGACATGTGCTCCTGCTTGTTTCAAATGATTATACAATGTGTTATGAGATTCTCATATGTTAGAGGGATAAGAAGCTTAGTTAACTCCCATGACCAGAGCCACATCAAACACAGACTTTTTTCCCACACTGACAAAACCAAAGCCTCTACCTGACTGTCTGATTGAGGCAAAGGCCACATGAGTTTTCAAGGCCGACTGCAGCATAAACTTGTCCCTGCTGGACCATAAAATATACAGCAGGATGCACCACAAAGTTATCAACAAGTGTTTCCTTACCAACAACAATCCCATAGGAAAAGATGAGGAACTGGACATTGGGAGCAAAGGCACTGAGCATCAGGCCGCCCGCCACCATTACACCACTGAAAATGGTGACAGGACGAGCCCCAAAGTTGTCCACGCAGGCGCTGCAGACAGGACCTGAGGGAGAAAACGAGAGAAAAAGAGACAGAAAGTGTCAGGTGGTGAAAGAGATACAGGAAGGAAAATTGAGTGCTATAGGAACAAAAACATTCCAGTAACAGTGGATGATAGTGATGACATAATGCTGCTCTACAGTTTCCAAGAAAGTAAAATCCTGGCTAACAAAGCACTGCGGCGTCTGACCGGGAAGCTGCCACATCACATTAGGATCAAACTGGTAACCTGTCAGAGGTGTTGTCACATCGCTCAGGAGGACTCTGAGAGGTCTAGTGTGAACATTTTACATAATGTAAACATTTCAGACAGTTTCTTTTAAAATTAAAGGTTGGAAAAATCATTTAATTCTTCAATGTCTGATAATATCACATTTATAGTGATACTATAAAGTCTCATATCTATAAATGATAAATGTAAATTAAATATTCAAACCCAAGACTTCCTATTTTTTCAATGCTTGCTGAAGACTCACATATACTGAGGCTACTTGACTCATACACCATGAGACATTTACTGTTTACTTCCCCTCTGACCAGGGGGAAGACCCCGCTGTTGTGCTGCAGAAACTGCAGTGCTGCAGCTGTCTGACAGTTGGGGCACGTGTCCAGCACTTGGCTAGGCTTGAGGCCAGATCTGTCCAGTCATGATTTTCACCTCAGCCCTTTTGAGAGAGAGACATCAACAAGCAACGCTGGCTGGCAGGCGGGCTCTGCCTTAGACGGAAATGTCAACTAAGACCTCTATCTATCACTGATCCTGTTTGCTCAGTACAGTCATGGACAGCATGTTTTTCTAATATCTTCAAAGCATTACTGAAAGGTGACTTAGTGTGCATATTTTGAGGGGGAGGGTGGGTTGCTCTCTCTCTCTGTCTCATGTTACATTCAAACTTATTTTCTCTTTCACCATGTTGCCACACTTTCAGACTCTTCTGCTTTTCTGTTTTCGCTAATGTTTGGGTTTACGTCAGTTCACACACACAACCTTGCCACAACCGACTTGCTCAACAAATACAGTATTTGTTAAGTCTCCATCTTTCACTTCCTATCTGTCTCTGAATAATCTCCCTTTCTTTTCTTTCTTCTGTGTTACATTAAGGGCTAAGTGATCCTCTTACATTCATAGCATGGATGACTTGCATTTGCTTTGCTCTCCTCGAAAAATCAATAATGGCAACTGTTCTTGGGGAGCCACAAAGTGCACATCTGTGAGACGGCACTGCATGTTTTCTCTATCCTGTTGAAACATAACAGTAAGGAGAACTCTTAAACACCTGTAGCTACTGTAAATATCTTCCATGGTGATAGTTTAATTGCCCCTTTCAGACGGACGTCAGTACTCAGACTTTGAACAAGTGTTGTGTCTGCTTTATCAGGGGCATCATGTGGTATGATGGTTGAGAGGGAAATGGTAGAAAGCCAGGTGTAAAGGTGAGAATTTAGTGCGCTGCTTTTTGTACTAAGCAGATATAGTATCTCCCCCTCAATCACAAATGTCAGCAGATATATTGCCCATAATAACATGTAGTACCAAGACATACATTTTCAGTACAGTATTGATTTACCAGATGCCACAAGTGCTGATACTCACATATTACACACGTTTTTATCCGTTTCCATCTTTCTCTGTAAAAACCCTCTAAAACTCTCTAAGACTCTAAAACTTCACCACAGTATCAGGACCCTCCCAGACCCGTCCCACTGATCTAATTCAATGTCAACCCGATGTGGACCCACAGCAAGGATTTTTACATCATAACAGTGTGTGTGCGTGTGGGTTACTTACTGGCTATGAGCCCCACTCCAGCCACAAGGGAGCCCACCCAAGCCGTCATGCCCTTGCCCTCCTGGAAGGCATGCAGCCACTCGGGGTAGAGAACACCCACAGACTGGGGTGAACCGTAGGCCAGGAGCTGGGCCAGGAATGAGGCCACAACAATCGCCCATCCCCAGCCTCCGTCCAGCACTTCAGTAGATGTAGCCATGGTGCTGATGTTACTGCTGCCCTCTGTGATTTGCTACAGCTCTGACCGAGGAGTTCCTAGAAAGAACATAACAAAAAAAAACATTACAGACATACATTTGATAGCCAAATAATTCAAAAGATGAGCCCATGGCAATCATTTTAAACAAGACCTACAGTCCTACAAAGCCTTGATGTAGTGAAGGCTGCTGCAGCACTTGGCCTGGCCAAACAGGCAGGTCACCTGTGTGATGTCCCGTACACAGACTGACTGCACCTAACTCATAGCCAGCTGCCCCTTTTGTTCGTTTCTCTATAACCACACCTTGGAGGAGGAGAAAGTAAAGAAAACTGCACTGCTCTGTGCCCCATCCCCTTGCACCTTTAACCTACCTTCTCCACAATTCAACTCTGGTCCATACTAGATACTTGGGGAGAGGCTTGTCTCCTTTGCTGACCCAAGTTTTTCAGACCTCTTTCCATGAATAATTAGCAGCCAAGCAACTAAACTTCACTGCAGCAGCATTAACCACTACTGGTCACACTTTGTTTACAACAAGGCTTCTGAGTGGGGGAAAAGTTGGTTCACAGCTGCTCAGATTTCAGAAAATCTTTGTTTGCTTACAGGTCAAGCTAAATACATTTTGATAGTAAACAAGACATTTTATCCAAACATAAGACAAAAATATCCTGACGAAAATCACCATATATCGTATAGGTTGTTTACATTTACCAGCGACAAAATTCGTATTTCCTTGTTATGTTAACATCCTAACCGATGTCAACATAACATAAGCACACTGTGCTTGTTATTTTAACAAAACACATGCGGCACTCACCTCAGCATCTATAAAAACAGCAGCAGGCGCCTGCAGAGCTGCGCGCTCTATGGGAACTTTCCATGTAGGATGGCTTCCCTATTAAAATCGCTGCTTACAGAATCAGTACAAATGATAAGAAAGCTTCGCATAATTACGTTGGACTATATATAAGCTGGAATCTATGATGTCCGTTTGTAAAGAAAGCACTCTGCACCAACCAACGCGCATTATGCATCCGTTTCTTACAGCTTTGTAGCCGGCGACAAAACCGGTTCAAAGCTGTTCTTGCTGGTCCAGCAGCAGCTTGAACGCAGATACTGGAGGAAGAGCGCTGCTTCCTCTTGCGCGCTTAGAGCGCACAGAGTACACACAGCTCCTCAGAGATGTGACGGCTCGGGTTTATGGGTCCTACTGTAGCCACACTTTTTTAAATTTTTTCCACATTTTATACTGTAAGTCACTGCAAACTCACACATGCACATGCACAAAGGCAAAAAGCTGTTTACCTGATATGTACCGGGCCGTGCAACATAAATCAGGTTCTTAAAAAATTAAAAAAAAAATAAATAAAAGAAGAAGAAGAAGAAAGAAAGAAAAGGTGGGGAAAGAACCTTAAAAAGAAAATGGAAAAGTAAAAATAAGAAGAAGAAATTACAGTTGAATGTTAAAAGCCCCTTTGCTTAGTCAACTCGAAGTCTACTTGCAGTCAAGCTGGAGTAAGTTGGGGGTTCATGTGCTAACGATGGGGGCTGGGTGTATGCGTTACTTCTCTCCAGGAACATTGTTAATATTGCCATCAGTCCAGTCTGAACCGGTTGATGGATGGTAATAACAACAACACCGCACTACACCAGTAGGGCGCACTGCCTGGACTCCTCTGCCTGGTGAGCGCTGAATAAAGAAATATATGCACAAAACTCTTGAAACAAATCTCAGTTTGCCTTGTGATCGCTATAAAATAAAGTCGGATTAAAGATAAACGTGTATAAGAACGATACACAAGTTGGCAACAAAACGAGACAGTCTGTGCCGCTACAGTGAGTTAAAAATAGCCTGAAGAGAATCATACAGGAAGATAAATAGATCCTGCTGGATGTACTTACCATTTCAGCAGCATAGACCAATCCTGCATACATATTATAGGAATAAAATAAATGTCAGTAAATATTGCAGTGACCTATAAAGTAAATAAATGTAGCCAAGGATACACTGATGTATTATTGGCCTATAGCCTGAATTTATATATTGTCTACTCTCTAATCTCATTTCTATTTTTTTCTTTCTTCATTTTCATGAGATTCATATTTTGAATTGGACATGTTCTTGCTTTCCTACTGTGAGAGCAGAGACATGAATTGCTCCTTGTCACATTGCAGCATCATAAAAATTATATCACCCTCTGACTGCACCCATTCTCATAACCTCAGGTCAGAACCACCGAGTAACAAAGTTAGCAGAGTACAGCAGAGGAGAGCAGAGGAGTGGAGAAAAGAGATGGGAAGCGAGAGCTCAAAGAAAAGTGGAGAAGGCAGATGAAAGGAGGAAAGTGGAGGAAGAACGGGGGAGGGAAGAAGAGACCACATCACAGGTCAAACTGGTTTTCACACTGAATGCACCTAAAATTCTTCAGGAACTTTGATGCTTTTCCTCATAGCTGAGGTCCGTTGCCAGGAAGGGTCTTACAGGAAAGATTTAGGCTCTGTAATCCCCTTCTGCCTGAAAAATTAGGTGAACAAGGGAAGCACAGTTAATTGTACTCTACAATGGCATTACATTGACATGTTGTGCTAGACCAGTTTCAACCAGATATAGTGCATGTAGGGGACAGTGCAGGAAATGTGAGGGAGGACAGGGAGTGGCTTACAGAGGTTACAGACTATGATCCATTTCTAACACTATTGACCAATGCAAGCATTAATGTTTATGGCGAATTTCAGTTGATTGCATAAGTTACTCCACATTTTTTCATTAATTGACTCATTTCTATTTATCAACCACAAATTCTATCACAAGTTAGATAAGTAGCAGACACTGCTCCTGTACCATTATCAGGAATAGGAATGCAGGTAAGCTTTGAATAGATTATTTGTTCAACTTCACCATCTTATCTGTGTGATAGCTAACCTATAATAGCTGATAATTCATTATCTCATGAGTGAGACAATACAGGGCATCTGCGGCCATGAATAAAATGTGGATGCAAGCCTTCCTGTCTGTTTGTGATAGTGATCCTGACATTAGAACATCAGGTGCTTACACTGCATTAAGGTGACCTGAATAATTATTGGCCTAAATCTAAGCTCCTTGACTTACTGGTGAACTCAGACGTCTGTGCCTTCTTGGAGGTCAATAAACAATCTTCCAGCCACATCTGTCTGGGTTTAGACGTCATTGTGTCTACTATAACTGATGCTACCCCTGTTGCACAATTTATTCAGCTATTGTCAAACTGTTGGTTGCCCTCTTGGAGTATCAAATTCTACCACAGTGACATTTGCACCTTTGCCAAACACTTGAGTCCCCCACTCAGCTATCAGTAGGATAATAGATAAACTAGTCTAGGGCTGCAAGCTAAGAATTATTTTCATTATCGATTAATCTTCAGATTATTTTCTCAATGAATCATTTATTTGCTATAAAATGTCGTAAATGGTAAAAATGTCCATTATAATTTCCCAGAGTCAAAGGTGACGTCTTCAAATGTCTTGTTTTGTCTGATCAACGGTCCAAAACCCAAAGATACTTAGTTAACTATCATGTATGACATCAAAAAGCTTCATAGTCCCATCAAGACATGTTAATCACTTACTTCTACCCTAGTTGTAGTGCTAAAATTACTCATCCGTATCCCTTTATTGAACACTCACACACACACAAAGTTCCCAGCTGTTTTACATGAGCTGATCTGATGCTCTGACGCTTTTACGCATCTTTTCTTTTCCTCCAGCACTTTTGTGACACCTGAGAGGCAGCAGCCCGCTGTTCTTTTCCGTAAGAGGCTTGGCAGGTGTAAAAAATACAGAGCCACCCTGCAGTCTGGATAAATCTTTCTCGGTTCGGCCACCTAGCTCTGTAAAGCTGCAGAGGTGAAAGGCCACTTTTGCACCCAGCATGGCTGCCCTGAGCCTCCAGTCCAGATTCCTGCTTAGATTAGTTCAGGTTGCTGGCCTCAGCAGCAAGAGAGAGCACTGCAAAATAGTAGAAAAACACAGGATACACTTCAGTTGTGTCAGGACTCTCAGCAAGTCATTGGACAAAGATATACTCATGTCACTACGATAGGGTGTGTATTTCGATTCTGGTTGACCCAACAGTATGTGAAAATGGACTACAGTTACCTGTAGAGACCTAATGGACACCTAATGTGTTGCGTAGGCAGTCATCCCTGCCATGTTCTCCTCCCACACAGGTTATTGCACTCACATTACAAAGGTTTACTGTGTTAAATGATCCTAGAATGATTGATTTGTGGAAAACACTTTTATACAGCCAGTTAGAACCGGTCAAAACCGTGTAGACTGGAAATGAAAGTTAAATACTGGCACAGGATCAAGAGTCAATGGAGCTGCTGTGTGTAAGACACTTATCACATGATGCAGTTGTGTAACAATAGATTAACATCAAAGAATGACTGATTCAGTATTTAAGTTTTTAGCCATGCTAGACTTGGCAATGTCAGTCCATCGTTCCACAACTTTGGCCCGGACCGAAATATCTCAACTGCATGACACACAGCAGTAGTAGTGTGTGTGTACTGTATATTAATTCTACTTGAAATTAGCCAAAGCAAAAAAGGGAAGTGTTTACTCACTTCCAAACAGGAGTTACCAGTTTCTAGCCACACTGCTTATTTGTTGGTCTTTTCCAATTTGTATTGCTGTGCGTAGGTTTTATTTTTGCTCTTTAAGAAAATCATTCATTTTAATACTCTTATTATGGATTTCTTTTTTGTCTGGCTTTAATAAACAGAAACTTCAGAACAATACAAAGTGCCAATTGGTTGTTAGTCCCAAACTGTCTGCAGCTTTGAGCCTTCCCAGTCACTCACTGCTCAAGATCTGTTAAGAAGACAGATCACCACGCCAACATGCTCACAATGAAAATACTGAGGTGCTGATGTTTAGCAGGCATGTTTGGCATTTGCTAAATAGCACTAAACACAAAGTACAGCTGAGACTGATGGGAATGCTATTAGTTTTTTAAGTATTTGGTCATAAACCAGTCAACTGAAATTTTGAACTGGTGATGGCTCTTGATGAGGTTACAACTCAGACTCTGGGGACCATGAATGTCTATACCATATAGACCACAGTTTTTTAAATAAAAAACAAAGATGTCAACCTCATGGCGGCACCACCAGAGTCATTAATACTCATTATGATACGTTGTTTGTACAATCTGTACAACATGAATGTCTGTACAAAGGTTTGAGACAATCTATGCAGTAGATATTGATATATTTCACTGAATAAATGAAAACTAACATTAGTCATTAGAATTATCCACTAGGGATCAATACATTTTAAAATATTTCACTCTGAACCACAAAGTCAATCTGCTGTATAAAATTTCATGGCAATGCATCCAATTTAATGTCATAGCAGTCAGTCAGTCCACTACTTTGATCCATACTGAAATATATCATAAATCCACAAACATCGGATGAATTGCTATCAAGTTTTGTACAGACATTCACAGTCCCACATCACTAAATTTACATTTAATCAGAAATGTTAATATTTTCTTCTGCCATCTCAGATATGTTGTGAGCTTTGATGGTACGGATTTATTTAAAAAGGCACAAACATTTTCCATCAACTACTGAAGAGGTTTGATGTGATGTCATGATTTCCACACAGAAAATTCAAGTGAAGCTAAATGCACAAAAAAAGAGCAATCTAGTTGTAAACCTGTACACCTGTTAGAATCTGTTAAATTCATCATGTGCATCAAATTAGTCTCCCGTCTCATTAAAGGATACTGACTGTTATAGGCAACAGCTCTCATGTCAATATTAAACTGTTTCTCATAGTTCTTACATTACAAATAACACAAATGCTATCCATAAAACTGACAATTAAAAACATAAGTTGTCATCTCAAGAGCTTTAATCATACATAGAAATTTAGTTCAACAGTACCATTCATTTAGAATGTTTTAGCAGTATGTATATTTAGTGTAAAGAGCATTATGTTTTTTTTTTCTTTTTCTGATGAGGAATATCCATAAGGATGATAGAAGCTTTCAGAAATACACCAGAGAGAGAGAGAAGAGCAGAGAAGAGACTGAGTACATGACTAAGTTGTAACACCTCAGACTACATTTTAAACACCTCAAAAGGCGACATTTATCTGTGGTTTATGTACCAGTGTCCATCCTTTTTTTTTTTCATTTTAACCGTAGAGCAGCAGAGCCTTGAATGTTTTCAGGAACAAAAATAACTGTGGCGCGAGCTCCGTTTGATCAATGCCCTATAATGGATACTCCTAGCAGTCTTCTATGACACCTCTCGTTGACCTAATCAATGCCGCGTTAAACTTGGGGTCGGGGTGAATAGTTTACACTGCCTCAGAGACAAAGGGAGTGGGGTGAGCTGGAGTGGAGGACATTACTGCAATCGAGTGTCATATTATAGGCATGAAAAGAATCGACCACATCCATTTATCAATTCATCCATTTCTCTAGCCATACATCCATCAATTGAGCCAAACATCCAACCTATCAGAAAACACCACCATGACACATACAGTATGTGCTGTTTGTGCTATCTTAGAAGCGCCACAACAACAATTCCAACCAGCTAAAGTCCCAAGCAAAGAAAAAAAAAAACATAACATGTACAAGACAGAATGTGGAACAGATAATTGGCCTACAAATCCCAGAAGCGATTATTTTTCAGTCCATCCATTCCTTTTAAGAGTAGTTAAGTAACGCCACGCGTGGATTTGGCAGGCGACTAGCTTCACTGAGGGTGCGCCGCCATCGTTTCTCTCCCCTCGAAAACTTTTGAAGCTGCTTCTTTTGTGGAGTTGGTAAAGAGTAAGAAACTTGACTTCCAGAGCTGTTAATGATGGAAGCTGCTGTTGCGGTAGCGTCGTGGCATTCAGTGGGCGCGCTCACGCGCAAAGACAGAGACTGTGTGTGGCGTTAAGGCTGGGAGGGAGGCTGCTGTGCTGCGTGCTGCGACATAGCTGCCGGGGAGGACATGGACTGAACCATGGGCTGGGCTGGTGGGGGCAGCGGAGGCTGAGGCTGCTGGGCCCCTGAGTGCGTGTTGGGGGAGGGTGGGGGTGTCGGACGTTTGAATTTGTCAGGGCTGGTGCTTCTTCTTGGGGAGGGCCTCTGTTTGAGAAAGAAAGAAAGAGTGAGAAAGAGAGAGGGAGTGAGAAAATGCATGAATTCCTTTTTAAACATTTCCTAAAAAAAAAAAAACAGCAACAGCAAACTGAGGTCTTTGGAGAAAGTTGGTCCAACTAATGTCATATGAGGATATTGTCATACATCATTTTTTTCCAATTCTTTCTTTTATTTTATGTAGATACAGAGCATCAAAGAGAGGTTATTGTGGACAATATACCCACTGTTACAAACTACTGAAGGAAAATAAGATTGGGAAGGGCTGGGGTTATTTGTCTCAGTCATGTTTTCCTTCCTATAGCTTTTGGTCATGACCTCACAACTACAATCCCAGTCAGAAGAAAGGAGAGAAAAGAAAAAAGCAGTTTAGAGAAAAATGTAATCTGTCTGAGGTTCTGATCTCCTAGACAGACTTCTTTCCCAGTTTTACTCCTGGGTGGGCTGAGTGATGATGGAAAGATGTGGATGTGGTCTGTACAATCCACATGCAACAAGGGAAAATGACTGAGTGCAAGAGAAGGCGAAAACTAGAAAGACAGGGGTCTATAATGACATGAAAAAGTGGAGGGAAAGGTTTAAGTAGGGAAGGAATAAGCTGCATTGATAGGAATTTAAGCATTATTATTATTATTATTATTATTAAGTTATTCAATAATTTAAACTGTCTGTACATAAATATGGTTTTATGTCTTTGTTTAGTCACAAGTTTCAACACTTACCGCTGTAAAGTGATAAACACACTGTTCACTATACACGGGTGTTTCCCTAAACCTATTCTCCAAAACTTGCCCACATTATGAGACAGTTCCTCAAACCAGGTGGCATTTATAAAGAGGCTGGCTAACCAGGATTATTTAGGTCTCTCAAGTATCAGATTCTGGGGATTTCACTGACTCGCATGAAATTGGAAGTACTCACCCCCCCAATATGCCACATTATTCTGCTTTACTCATTTTGTTAAAGGACCAATGTACAGGATTTAGTGGCATCTAGCGGTGAGGTTGTAGATTGCAACCTCCTCCTCCCCTTCCAAACATGTAGAATCTATGGTGGCTGTGAAACTCACAAAAAATGCAAAAGGCCCTCTCTAGAGCAAATGTTTGGTTTGTCCATTCTGGGCTACTATAGAAACACGGCAATGCAACATGGCGGGCTCTGTGGAAGAGGACCCGCTCCTTATGTAGATATAAAGTGCTCATTTTCTCTAAGGTAATGAAAACAATTCTTATTTCAGGTGATTATACACTAATTAAAACATACTTATAAATATTAAATTCAATGTCTGCCGATAGATACACTTAAATCTTACAAACTTGTCTTTTACTGGATTGAATGAGGAAAAAACAAGGGGTGAAAGGTAATTTGTGAAAAAAACAACACAAAAACAACTAGAGTCGAACTTGTAGGAAACAGAGCAAAATCATAACAAAAGGTCAAGGAATTAGCTGAAGTTACAGTGACCTGAATAGCACCAAACTGGCAAAGTTCCCACGAGAATGGGAGTGAGAGTTAGAGACAGAAGACTTACATAACTCTGGAGTAATGACCAGGTACAGAAGATGTGTAACAGAGCATTCAGGCGAATTACAACGCAGTCCTGCTGTCTGATATGACCATATTTGGCAAATTGTTAATGTAGGTGTCACAACCAAAACTACAATTCCATTGGTTTGATAGGAGGGAGGCTTCAATGTGGCTATGACCTTGCTATAAAATAATAAAGTGATGAAATCTTCCATTAATAAAATATGATCATTCAGTTATCACTGAAAAGATAAACGCATAGCTGACTAGACCTTGAGACATTTATAGAGCTAAGGTACGTTCTATTATCAATGGTGGACGTGCACTATTTCATGTGATCTAACAACAATATCTCCATGAAGGTCAGGCCTCCTCTTTGGTGGGATTAAGGTTTACAAATATTCACAACCATGTAGACTTTTAGCCCTTTTTACGCGTCCCAACTCTTCTAATAAAGAGAGAGAGCATGAGCGACAGAGCGAGACAGCACAGCAGTGGTTGAGTGACCTAGAGAGTGAATGAAGAGAGTGTGGCAGTAGCGAGAACAAAGTAGTGAATGAGAAAAATTAAATGTTTTCTGATTATTTCATGGCAGTTATGTTCAAAAACATAAATAAATAAGCACACTCAACAGATGATTTACCGTGGAGACAGACGCTCATAGTTTGTTTCAATTTCCTCCTCCGCATTTCTCCTCTTCATTCAAATCACTCATTACATCCAACTCATGTAACAGTAAATACAAAGAACCACAGGAAATATCTGTGTTGGTTTTTCCTCATGTGTGAATGCTGCGTTTCAATGCTGCCGTTACTTTTAAATTCCTCATGGGTCTAATTTGCATGACTGTATAACAGGGACTTTTAAGTTCAAAGTTTAGTTCCTGAGATTTGTTCCCCTGGTTCCAAAGTACCTGGAACTTTGGAACCAGGACTTTGGCAACAACAGTGGCCTTGAGATTACAATTAAAGCCAAATTTGCAAATATTTCAATGAAAGGAAGGGTCTGGTGGAATGTTCTCATTTATTGTTCAAAGTCAAAACAGTCTGAGGCCATTTTACCAAATATAATAATATTACTAATAGTGAAAAATCTCACTCAATAACGTGTATGTACAAAAAAAGATTCCCTCCTTTATGTGCCTGAACTCACAATTGAAACTTGACTTTTCATTATCTGATTTGTATCTGATTTCTTTATCATTTATTTCTATTTCCTTGCTTTTCACCGCCCACTAAAAAATGGAGCAATTTTGTGATACAACCATTTTAAATGTGAAGTTATTCTTCTCAATTGTTTACCAGTACTTTTACATTTTAATTAGAGCAACAACTTTTTTTTATTTTTTTTTATAGGATCCTAAATCCTTTTGCAATTAAAAAAAAAAAAAAGTTGAGACTTGCTTTACAAACTAACTTTGTCAAATCTCAGCAAAAATGGAAAACGCCAGATCATGAAAACACAGCTTGCCAGATGTTTGGTTATGGATGTGTGGGTGGATGTTACTTACCGCTACAGCGTGAGAGGAACTTCCGTGGACGTGCAGGGCGGGGGTGTTGTAGTGGGAGATGGCAGCTCTAGACAGCGTTGCTGGAGGGGTGAAGCCAACTGTGTGGCTGCCATATGAGAGACCTGTGACAGAGACAGGAAGACAAACAGGAAAAGAAAGTTTCACATCTGTACTTTTGTACACGTCACTATTTAACTCTTGACTTCAACTGTGGGTGTTATTTCTCTACTTAACACCAGTAGTAGGATCACAGGTGAAAGCAACTTTCTCTTCTCACAGAAGAGAAAAGCAGCAGTGCTCTGACACAAAGGGCTGCTCCATCAATAGAATTGTATTTTCAAATTACGATTTTGGCTTTCAATGATTATGAAAACAAGATAATCGAGATAAACGCAATTATTGTACTGTTTTGCAATGACACTCTGGTTGTGTCTTGTGTTACAAATCCAGCAGCGCATCATGTGTTGGAGCATCCAGACAGTGCAGGGAGAGACAGACAGAGAGGCAGAGTGGAGTGGAGTCTTCCTCAGAGCGCCAATGTGTCTAAATTTAACAAAGACAAATATTAAGCGGTGGAAACTGACTTATTTAGACACTTACAGGCTACTTTGTTTTAGTTTCAGTCAGACTTTGGATGTTATTTTAGATATGAGGATGCTTCACTCAGTGTAATGGTCTCTCCTTTCATCCAGCCACTTCGCATCGTGCTTTGTCTGCAGTCTGATACACCTGAGACACACTGGATGCGTGAGCAGTACGTGTGTCGCTGAAACTATTGTTTTTCATTTCCGTGCCCTTGTTAACAGGTTAGAGCAGCCACACAACCACAACCTCAAGCAGTGTTGCTATGTCGTGTCATCTATAGATTTGTGGTCTCGCTTATTTTTTCTGCAGAAAGAGAGATAGAGAGATAGAGATAGAGAGAGATAGAGAGAGAGATAGAGAGAGAGAAAGACACCCTTCCTGTGTGGACGCTGCAAGCGTGCGAGATGCAGCAGTTCAGTGATCTGAACACACACTGCTGAGGTTGAGGCATCCAGTGTGTCCCAGGTGTTACTGTGCACATGCTTATTTGTAAAAAGCTGATTAGAAAGCTGGTTATGCATTACACGGCAGAGCAATCAGTGCTCTCCAGGGTGTAAAATCTACCTGTGGAAACCAGATTTTTCTAATCCAATACTCCGATTACAGAAAGCAGGTTTCTCGTTCATATTACAGTTAAGCAATCAGCTTCTGGAGAAAACTGACTAATCTGGTTACTAAGTGCATGTAAACACACTGCAGGATCATACATATCAGTGATTTCTGTTTAACCTCCTGTTTCTCAAAGTAACATGATGATCATTTTAGCATCGATCATTCTCCACACAACATGCATCTTAATCACTACAATAACACAATCTCAATTATTTTGATCTAATTTATTTTTATTTAGTATTTTTATTATTTATTTTGAAAAAACAATTTATTTTATTTATCTCTTATTATTATTATTATTATTATTTGTTTTTCATATGAATTATATTTCAATGACGAAGATAATGGTGATTATGATTTTTGCCATAATGGAGCAGCCCTACTGGCACCTCAGGTCTGTTTTTATCACTGAGCAAACCTTTAGGCTGTAATCTGATAACTTGCTGAATAATACCAAACATGATTAAGCAGACTTTAAAAGGCAACATTTCCCGCTGCACAGTGCACAGCATTCGGCAGAAGGAAAATAGTGGGAGGTTGGGGATTTATTATGAATTCCCGTTTGCAGTTACTAAGCCGATATGTTTGTGTAATTTTGTTTCTTTTCTTCTTTGTGCAAATGTCTTTTCCTACACTTTTTTTTACACTCAGTCATTCAATCAGTTTTACATTATTTATTACAATTTTGAGATTCTTACAGATGTGATAAACTTAAAAAAGTGCTTCTGCTTTTCCAGTTTGATGTACAGCAGTTCAGCGTTTCTTGTTATACACAAATCACCTTTCATACATTCTTTTTTTAGTAATCCTAAAAATGAATTTGTTACGCAAGCATGATGACTTTTTATGATCCTCCTGACTTGCAGATGTAAGGTTTTTAGATGCTTCCAGGTGTATTATGGAAGAGAGCAAGAAGTGGATTTGAGTGGACAGAGAAGGCAAACATTTGTTTTTCACTCCGACTTCTTTATGGCTCCACTGACCTTATAGAGACTTAACATTGTTAATGAATGTTTGTTCCAGATTTGACACTAGATAAATTGGATTTCAATGGTGAGCTTTGTAACAAAGATAAAGGTGCTTTTTATTGTTAAGGCCAATGGTCTTTGATGGAACATACTTAGTTCAACTCAATAATAGACAGAAGCAACCTTAAATGAACCTACCAGGTGATATGGGTCGGCTGGAGCTGGGAGAGGGGGTGTAGGGGATGGGGCTGGACACAGTCCTTGCTCGCAAGCCCTGTGCAGACATCTCATTGAAGTACCTGAGGGGATGAGACAACCAGTTAATGAAAATTCAGCAAATTATTTTAGAAAACAAATAAAGTTTAAGTAGAGAAAAAGATAATGTGCACCATCAAGCGTAGGATGAAAAACTATTTTACAATACTTATAAAGTTTGTGTTTAAAAAGTGCTTCATTTAGCCTAACTAGCATATAAGTCAACAATGAAAATTTGTAACTTAACTAAACTCCGTTCCTGTGGGGACCTGCTGCTCCCTTAATAGGGTTGGATACTGGATTCTGTAATTTTAAGGGTACCAACCGAATCACATCAGAACTACAGAGTACCTATTCATGTTAGATCAATCAATGCCAGATTTCAACACAACCCGCTAGAGAGCCAGCTGTGCTATGAATTCAAATAAGTATTGATACGATTTCTTATGAGCCTTTCGAAAAATCCCTCCTAGTTCATTGCTTGTTGCAAGTGCACATCTGGGTGAGAGAGTAGGCCCTATATTTTAAAAAGAAAGAAAGAGTGTGACTACGTTACCCCTGCCCTAAACCTACGGCTTGTTCAAGCCCAACACCGTCAGGGCAAGGGCAAACCTAAAATGGTTGAGTGTTTCCCTGTTTTTTCCCAACCACACTAGTAACTAGCCTTGCTGCTACAACTCCTAGATCTTGGGAAGGATATCACATGTGCTTCCTCCAAGACACAACAGCGTTCACACACTACTACTACACTACACTACTGGGTGAATGTGACAGGCTGGAGGTTGCAGGGACGGGTTTGGGAAGGTAGAGGGAGGTAGGAGCGGTTTATTTTGTGTGGTGTGTTACAATAAAATGTTCTACATAAATAACAAAATGTTTTAAATAAATGAAAGTGTTGAAATTGAGAAATTTGGACTTTTACAACTGAAATTACATATTTGTTATTACAAAGCAAAGTACCGGAAAAATGGTACTCTAACGTCCTGGTTTGATTCCAGCCAGGGATCTTTGTTGCATTTTGACATCTCTCTCTCTCTCTTTCCCTCCCTTCGTTTCCTGACTGCCTCTTCACTGCCCATTGTCCAATAAAGGATAAAAAAAAAGAAAAATAACAAGACTAGGTCAAAACCTGGTATATGGTTGGACTGTGTATGGTCAATGTGAAAGTGTGGCCAATTTGTTAGATATAGTCAGTGGTAGTGTCTATATTGTGAATTCCTGGATATTAAATGTTCATCTGCAATTTTCTGTATTATTTCATTTTACTGGTCCCAGTAATATTTGCTAGTAAAGTATACTGAAGTAGTATATCACATGACATGCTTAAGTTACGTTTGAGTCAAAAAAAAGTTGCAAGAACAATAATACTTTCCACTCATATCTTGGGATGTTTGATTTGAAAAAGAACTTATTTTAATTGTAATAATAACTATTCTAATTATCTGTTAACTCGCCCTGTTCTTTCAGCTGTTTCACTCTGCAGATGTCTCGTTTTTCACGCTGCATTCAGTGTTTTGTCGGTGTGACTGTTATTCGGGGTTCATGTGCCTTTCTTTCCCTGTCGATGATCACAGAGGCTGCGGTTGGAACTGTAAATGAAAATTTTGACAGCATTTTGGGCGTAAATTCAAGAGGACTGTCTCTGCCTGGTTACAGCAGTTACAGTCAAATAAAGTGCACCTTCAGAGCAGCAGTCCCACTGAGAAATAAAAAGCTTGCATCCTGGTATTAGTTCAGTTATAAAATCCACACGCGCTATGGAGCGTCTCTCCTGCTGGCTACTGACAGCGCTGCTAGTTGAAGAGTCCATCACACTAGAGGGTAGAGACGCTGGTACATGTTTGTTTAAACAGGAGTTCAGGTTTGCTGCATTTAACAGCAGAGCTGACAGTAGGGAAACTGCAACACTCAGCCAGCTGACCAATGGTGAAACTTCACTCACTCACAGACAACTGGTTATAGGGCCGGTCCAGGAAAAAAAGAACAACAACTTAAAAAAAAAAAAAAATCAAACAAAAAACCCCCCAAAATAACCCCAAAACTGATCACAATTTTTGTTTATCCAGTTATCATAAAAAGCTACAAAAGTGTATCAGAAAATAAGAGCACCAAACATAAAAGCTTAACAACTAAATAATTAAATAAAAAGGACATTGACATGAAAGGCAATAATGTCAGAGCAGAAGGAAATATAAAAAGATAACGATGTTTACAGTATTAACTGTACTAGATGATCTAATACTAAAAGGAGATGGAATATTTTTCCGGCGTTTTATGACATACATAAAGTCCTGTCTGGATTTCAGCATGGATTTGGGGCCATCTTGGTACCACTTGGCTGCCTGAGCTATCAGGGTGATGACTGCTAGTAGTAAAAGGGATCCGAAATAGGAGTTCAAATAAACAGTTTGGTCAAAGAAAGAAAGCAGTTTTTGGCTAAATGGTCCTGATAGTTTGGCTCCTTTTCAGTTATAACAGGACAACACAGATCTGGCAAAATGAAAGGAAGCTACTACTGATTATTTTAATGTTTGCCAGTGTAAACACTGGTTTCTGAAGCAATCCTGACAGCACAGGCCTGAATTGGAACCGCATGTATTAAACATTCAAAACATTTATTTTTTATTATAGGAAAAGAAAAAATACCGAGGAAGTGTGGAGCTGTTTTAAGCTGGATGAGTTGTGTGTCTGACGGCAGCCTTGCTTCATTTTGTTACTTGGCTAATCGCTAAAAAAGCCTAATACATCACTAACAATGACTGGCAACAGGGAGAGCAACTGCTGTGTGCTGAGGTGGCACACATGCCTGCTTTTTGTACCCCTCCCTCTTTTTTTCCTTCATCTTTTCATTCTCACAGGTTCAAGCCCCCTTCGTCCAATCAGCAATGTCAGCCGTGTATCTGCTGATGCATGTGACGTGATTTTGCAACCAATCGGTCCTATCGTGTGTCCCATCCTCTACCTCTCATCGTCCATCTCCAGACTGGATTCACTCTCCGACAGCTGTCTGCATAGGGCCTCCCTGCGCTCCATTTCTCTCTGAAGCTTTCTCTGCAGCCGGATGTTCTCCTCCCTCATGTGTCGCTCCTCCTCTATGTACTGGGCACGCTTCTCTGTGTCTGGGAGGGGACACAACAGAAGGAATGACATCAGTTGAAATATTGTCAAGCTGGGCTGCAACCACCATTGTCGATTAATCTGCAGAATATTTTTTGATTGTTTGGTCTATAAATAAAAATAAATGTGAAAAATGGTCATCACAACATGCTAGAGCATAAACCAACGTTCCAAACCCCCAAAATTTTCAATGTAAAATAATGTCAGACCAAGAGAAGTTGTTGCCATTTTTGCTTGAAATAGAGTGAAATAGAGAAGGAGTCCATTTTCAAAACAGCAGCAGATTAAATTTATTTCAATCAACTAATCAAGTAATTGACTAATAGTTGCAGGTCCAGTGACAAGCTCACATCCTGACCACTGTATATCAACATGAACAATGACTGCATTAATGTGCAGTATCATTGCAATCGTAAAAACTCTCACAACAAAAACAAAGGGCTTTATCCCAGAGCTGTACATAATCTCCTCCAAAGACCTCCAGGAGCAGCCCTGTTTGTTTGTTTGTGCAGTACAATGTTAGTTCTGTTTCAAAAAAGAAACAGAGTGGGTCAATGCCAATCTCTAGTAACTCAGTGGATTATAACAAGGAAAGCAATGTCATGAGCTGCTTTCTCATGTGAACTCCAGACAATGTCCGGAGTTGCCCTTTCACACACGTAGCACACAAAAGGAGATTGTCTTTGACACCTATTGGAAATACTCCATCTGATTTAGGTGAGAGGTGGCATATGGGTAATATGGGTTGAGCGTGCAGGAGGCAGGACATGACGTTTATAAGTCAGCATTTTTAAGCTTTTCACCAGAAATAAAACGGTTTTTATTTTACAAGAAATTGCCAGTATGTCGTCTCTGCCATTAGCGCTAGCTTTCACAGCGGAGCGTTCAGGCCCAGTCAAAACAATGCAGCTTAGCTGGCCTGCTGCATTTATCTAGCGCCAGCTGTGTGATAGAAACTTTATCAACACGCCCACTAACTCGCCGTGAATTCTCCGGAAAACTACCGGTTGTATTCACACATGGGCTCAATCGGACATTACAAAGATTTTGTACCAGGGGGTTGGTTGGGTGAAGTCCGTTCAATGTCCAGTCCAACTGATTTGGACATTTGCATTCTCACATACAGTTCCTCGAGATAATGCCCAGATAACTTCAGGGTTGCAGTGCATGTGTGAAAGGATCCATGAAATGATTCTTTTAGTAGCACTACTGTTCTGCTACTTCATTCAGCTTGGACTGGCAACTCCCTCTAGAGGCCAAAACAAGGCATAGGCAGAATGATGATGAGTCAGGCTCTCAGGCATGTGTTTAGCCTTCCATCAATTCATTAATTTCTTCAAGTCCCCTCAAAATAAAACAAAACCTGTCTGAACAACAAACAAGTGTTATTATCCTCACCAGAATTCTGCACTATGAGATGTTTGTTTAATGATGTCCACACCCAGACTATGTTCTTCAGTGGAACCCATAAAACATGAAAAGCTCTCTTTTCAATGTGCCTGCAAACACAGATGATTATGCGCTGGACTCATTTGGATTTCAGCTCCAAATACCATAAGCCTTCTCAGTCTGTGCTCTCTCCATATGCCTTTCTGATTCGCATCATGTTTTGGGGAGACAACCTAAATAATCAAGCATGTTACTGAGGAGAGATACTAGGAGAAGATAGTTTCATGTCATTGGGATCCACAAATAATAAAATATTAACAATATTATTTGATTGCACTTTTGTTTAACTGCTCAGCGGACTTTCCTTGATGTTTTCTTTAAAGGAATAGTTTAACATTTTGGGAAATATGCTCACTTGCTAAATATAAGATTACAGCCAGCATGTGGTTACTTTAGCTAAACACCAAGACTAGAAAAAGGGAAACTCTTCGTCTGGCTCGTTCAAAAGGTATCAAAATCTGCCCGCCATATAGTAAGATACAGATGTCACTGTATCTTAAAATTATTTTCTGGTGCATTAGTTTTTAAAATAACCTAATATCCTAAGATTTGAGAGAGTCGCTTTCCAAATAATGTTCAATTTACTAGCCATTTTTTAAAAACCTGTTAGACAAAGCAGAAGCATATGCAGATGCAGATGTCATAGAACAGGTAATGTGAATATGGTTGTTTTATGCATTAAAATGCTGCTCAAGTCTCTGATGTTAGACTGCTGTTGCATCAGCAAGATAACCTTTCAATCATGAGTGTCCATAAATGCACCAACAAGGACACTTCTCAGAATGGTACCTGCTTGCAATCGCATTTCCTTGCAGTATTAATGTATGTAATATGTACAATGCAACAGTTGAGCTGTTATGCAAATCACAGGTAAGATCCCTAAATGTTTTATTATCTGTGTTTCTGAGTTTTAGGTCATAACTTTCCACATCAACAGAAATGACAGACTGCAGGTGTAGACGGCTTGCTCAGTGATTGTCCATCCTCATGTTTTTGCACCGTTCTGAGAGATGAACGAATGTAAATCAAATGCAAAGTCGGGCAGAAGAGATGGAATTTGTTTAGTGGGTAAATACGCAATTACGTCAACTTAAGATAAAGCTCAGATATCATGGGCACCTCTTTCTAGAGGTAAAAAGGTTGTTGACCATACATAATAGACTCTTAGAGGCTTGTTCTTGACTATTGTGCTATTCCAGGTATAAGATGACCAGTGAACAACATGAAGCTGTAAACTGTGTCATAACAAGGCAAGAAAGTATCCAAAATCTATAATAAGCACAGTCTGGGGGTAGGGTGAATTTGCCCCTCATTTCTTAACTGAGTTTTATCCAATCACATCCTTCATCACCACTCGAGGGCACCTGCCCACTACAGAGCACACACCCCCTTGGGTCATGTGACAGTTTTAAAGGCCACTTACGCTGCAGCTCAGTGGTGCGCAGGCTTTTCTTAAGCCTCTCCACCTCATTCTTCAGGAAGCGGATATGCCGCATCATGTTCTCTGGTGAGTCTATCTCCATGGAAACGTCTCTTGGGGAGGGAGGGGCTGACACGGGCTGGTCCAACTTCTCCTGAAGGATTCTAGTTTAGGAAAAAAAAAAACTTATTAGAATTAATCAACTGAAATGACAGACAAAAATACCTTGCGACTTTTAGAATAAAAATCTATTTGAGATCCCCAACTTTAACGTAAGCCTAGACAGACTATTTATTCAGCTTTCGAAATATGAAAAACCTTTTCACCCTTTTTTCATTTGTCGCATCTTCAGATCGAAAGTGGCTGCAATTTGAAATAACTTGACAAATTACAGATATTATCAGGCCATCAGGGGGTAATTATTTAGCCTAAAATAATTAACCTTTCTAAAAACATTTCCCTGAAATGTTTAATATATATCAGAAAGCTACTATTTGTCGATTATTAGTGATTCTAGTCTGCATCACTTATGAAGCGGAGTCACTTTCATTATTCATTTCACTAGTCATGACTGAAACATGCTGAAAACTAAACTCAGTCCTGTCAAAACAACACATTTATCTTCATGCAAGTAAAAACTTTTTTGGAAAGTCACAGCAGGCGACTGCAGGAGAGCTTTTAGTGCATGTTTTAAATAAAGCTATGACAGAAATATTTATATTATTACATATCTAGAATGTAAGTAGAGGGTTTTCATATGGCCCGTGTCACCGGCAACCAAGCGGGTTTAATATTTATGAGCAGTGCTGAAACTACAAGCCGCTTTACTGAGTAGTCAATCCATGAAAAATGAATCGACATCAATCTGATTAATTAATCACAGCTTCTGCAGTGTGGGAATTTTCAACTTCTCTCTGCAACATTTAATTAGAAACTGAATCCAGTTGTTCAGACAAAAAAAAAGAAACTGAAAGTTGAAACCCTGGGCATTTGTGCTCATTTCTCACATTTTACAGACTAATTCATCAATTAATCAAAGCATGAATCTATCGAAACAAAACATTATCAGTTGTAACCGTGTTACATAACATTATTGCAATGGTCAGAGAGAGCCTTTGTCTGGACATAGACATGGACTTAAACAAGCTTTACATCCACGTCTACAATGCATAGATCGTAAGATGTCCACCATGTCTAGATACTGCAATGGTTATTACATAATATGACCATTCTATACCTTTTCTCAGCCTCCAGTTTGTCCATCCGTTTCCAAAGTCTATTGACTAGGGCTTCTTGTTCCTGCTCTAATGTGTTCTCAAGGTCGATCTTCTCCCGCCTCAACTGGAAAATAAAAACAACAGATTGACATTCAGAGATAGAAAACCCTTGATATTGAAATGCATTCACAGGACTGCACACAAGCACACTGTACAGCAAACCCAAGCTCTTTGTCCAGATAAGCTTCTCTTTCATCAAGTTACAGTCCCTATGCCTGTTTGTGAGTGAGCCACAGTGACGGAATAACAAAGCAGGATAGTCTTTAAAGATTCCTTTTTTTGCCAGCTGATATAAAATAAGCCTCCCATTAGTGTTTTTTATGTTGAAATTAGGGCTGTGCAATACGATGATATGTATTGTGGGATAACAGAAAAACATCTATCATTTCATATTATGCTATACTTAGGGGTGTAACGGTACACAAACTTCATGGGTCAGTGCATACTTTGGTTTTCGGGTCACAGTTTGGTACGATTTCAGTATAGCAGGGGGAAAAAAAAGAAAAGTAGAAAATAACCTTTTTTTTTTAAACGAGGGGCTACTTCTGTCGCATGGATGCAGTTCAGGTATGAAAAGTCAGACATGGACCAGAAAAATGTAATTTTTAAGTGATGCCACAGATCGGTCCCCACAACAGACTCAAACATCACTGAACTCTTTTACCACCTACGCATGAATCATGTCAAAATATGTATGTGTGTGAGATTTTGGTCATATCGCACAGGTCGAGATGAAATGAAGTGAAGTCACACTTTGCTAAACATGTCAGTTGTTAAGCTCTGTATAATCAAAATGCACAGAAGCGTTACAAAAGAATCAGTATGACACATACATTAACAAATAAGCAGCAAGAATGTATGCATGGCTGCATATTCACTGTCAAATCCCATCATTAGAGCATGGAAATATTATGGAGTGGCTTCAGCACACATGTTTGACTCGGCCACAGACCAAAAATGTTTTTTCCAGTGAGCATTCAGTGGGAAGAATTAAGGATAGTTAAACTTTGGCATGTCACTCTACTACAATAACTGGACATGCAACTTCAGGGATAAGTTGTTCCACACTGGATGCTGAAATCTTGCTTGCACTACCATGACAAGTATACCTGTTCGAGGGTTAGCTGCTTCGAGATGGTTTCATTCTCCATCTTCTTGATCTTTTTCATGAGCTTGTTAACCTGGAACTCCTGTTCCTGCTCCAAGTGCTGCTCCAACTCTGCCTTCTCATGCTGGAGCTGTGATAGAAAAGAGGAGGATAGCGCAGAGACAGAGGAAAAAGAAGAGGAGGTGGATGAAACAAGAGAGATGAGAGAGCAGGGAGAGGAGTAAGAGCACAAGAAGAGCCTCATGGTGAGTCACATAAAAACTATTTGATGACCACAGTGAACAAACACACTGTTGTCAGATCGTCACGTTTAAGCTTACACATTGAGAGTCAAACAAAACAGGAAGCCAATATTACAATTCAATCGGATTCATGGTTTAAACTTCCCAGAGGAATAAACAGTGTAAAATAATGATCTGGCAAACAAAGTAACCACCTTTGGCAGTAAACCAATACAAAGAAAGGGTGCGGCTCAGCACCAATTCAAAATGGGACGGCAGTTTAATGGATTATATAAGCGATTACTCATTATGGGGAAAGGGATGCAAACTCATTTATAGGAAAAGACTGGAGAGGGAAAAATAACCACTTCCATTATGCTCGAAAGTGGTAGAACACCTCACAACAACACCATTTGTTTTAACTTATAATGACTACATTCATTCAAAGTTCTCTCAAAGTATTCCGGCTGAAAGAAGGGGTCACCAAATTTTGCCACACCCAGTGCAGCCATTTTTCCTCTAATTAACACACTGACAATTTGGAGGAGTTGTTTTGATAACGCGCCTCCCTTTAGCCATTCCAACTACCATCACAGTTGTTGTATAACAGGCCTCCACCCCACGGTACTGTGTCGTGAGTGGCAACTATGACTGAGTATCTGGTCATTTTCAATCTCATGACACCTTGCAGAGATATTTTATCCCACTTGGGTTCTTCTGTCCTTTTGAACTGTTTGTAAGCAACGAATGCTCTGAGTGCATGTGTGTATATACACGACTTACTGTGTGAACATTTTTTTCCATCGCTCTCTCATGCATTAGTAATAACAATTGAGCCAAAGCAGTGTGAGACATTTTATCAGTGTCCTCTCTAAAAGAAAACTCTATATTGGCACTTAAAAAGATATCAGAAAGAGGAATGCAAATGACATTGTACATCAAATTGACAGTGTGTAGGTCATAAAGTGCGTTCAGGCGAAACGTCCATCATCAAAAGGTAATGTTGGGGAGAATGCAAGTCAGACAAAATTGTTAAAAAAAAAAAAAAAAAAAGTGTTTCTGCACAGGAGCATTCTCACACCCAGTAAAATAAATGACCACATTTCCGCAGTTCTCCCTCTATCATCACAGGAGTGTAAGGCATGCCCCTGGATACACGCATGCACACACACACTATAAGCTGTCTACAGGCAGAGGCAGATACAGGCCTGTTTCATGTTAAGTGAGAATGCGAGATAACAAAATCCCAAACAAGTCCATCTGTATGACCTTAAGCAGGGTCTGCTGAGGCACTTGCATGTGTCCCTTCCAGATTCCCTCTTTTTACACATCAACAAATCATTAGTCAGCCTACAGCTAGCCATCGAAAGTGTGAGAGCATGCTGTGCGCTCTGGAGTTGGAAAAATAAGATGTGGAAAACAGACTGAACCAAATAACCGACAGACGGGAGGAGAGTAATTTGAGAGTCATTTAGAGTAGCTACAAGCCGCAGTGAAGTCATCTTGAGCCTTTCCAGGCTTCAGGCAACTACCAATACAGTTGATGATAATGCGCTAGCTGCTGAACGCTCATATGTGAGGTTGCGTGCAGAGACACACACCCAGCGAGATCACATTGAACAATATTACAACCAAATACTTTGAATAAGTGAGCATTAAATAAGCATTTCTGTGCCACAACGATATTTGATATTAATATGATAGGTAATCAAATAGGGTGGCTGCATAAAGCTTTTCCCCATTGTGCAAAAATGATAGGTCAACTTCAAACCAGTGGACAAGAACTGGCATTTTCCCCATCTTGCTCCCATCACTCACATGCATGAGTTTCCTTGACAGTTCATTGGTGAGAAATTCCTCCTCCTTCTCATAGTTGACCGCCAAGGTCTCCTTCTCCTTCTGGAGGGCCTGGATCTTCTTAAACAAGGTGTTGCTGATAAATTCTTCCTCTTGCTCCGCTCTTGCTTGCTGTAACAACAGAGACAAATGAAAAACAGGAAAGAACCAGTGAAGCAGAATCATCGATCTGGCACATCAGTATGTTGGATTTGCACATTTATCTTAATTGCATTTGCTACAACCAGCAGTGTTTGCATATAGACCTACAGTAAACACACACACACACACACACACACACACACAGACACAGACACTCCGATCAACCAAAAATCTGCTGCAGTGAAGTGTGCCAGCCAAAGAGGAAGCAGAATTTTCCCTGATGACTCGAGGTTTTGCAGTAATGGTTGACTTACTAACAGTGAGGGGAAGAGTGAAACGTGGGGGCACTGAGGAAATGTGTTAAGACTGCTGCTGCTGCTGCTGTATCAGCTACCATTACAGTGTGATGATACAGCACCAGTCTCAAATTCTCCATCCTCATTCTTCACTGACCTCAAAGCTAAACTGTTCTGCAAGCTGGGAGAATGTGTCCGTTATTAAAGAACAATGAGAAGGGGGACAAAAGAAACCCAACATCTAGTTATAAGCCTCACACATCCCCAGAGGATGGACAGTGTGGCTCACTTACCAACATATGAGGCTGGCATCAGGCTAGCTCGCTAAGTTTGGCCTACATACTTCCCATCTATCCAGATCGGTTACACATTTTTATGAAGCGGAGGCTGATTAACCGACCACGAAGACATATGACGCATTGGTCTATGCCAATGCTGCTGCTGCCGGGGTATTTATTTTCACTCAGTAATCGTGTCCTGGTTGGACATAACGTGGTGACAATGTTCAGCAGTGGGTAGTCAGCTGACACAAGTCCGGTAGCTTGCATCGTGAGGTGCACAGTTCATCTTTAACGCCCCTTAACTTAGCCGCTGAGCTAACGTTAGCAAAGATTAGCAACGCAAAAACAAAACAAAGCTTACTAGCTGGCTATCGCTGCCCTGCCTCCTAGCAATCGTTAGCTCCCTGGCTAATTTAGCCACCTTGCTAATGTTAGTACAGCTAGCAAAATATTAGGATGCTGTGCTCCGTTACAAATATTCTATACATGTAAAGCATTAAATGTGGTAACATTTACTATTTAGCACAACACAAACAACACCGGCCACAGCTAAATTACTGACAAATGCAATATAATAATTGGCGTGGGGCTAGCATCTAGCTAGCTCGTTAGCTAACGTTACTCACAATGGTGACGCTAGCTTTGCGGAGGTCCCGATTCTCCTCCTGCAGGGCTTTGCACTTGAGTTTGAACGTCTCCAGCTCAATTTTAAGAACTTTATTCTCTTGTTGTAGCGAGGCCAGGCGGTTCGTCAGTTCCTCCAGACGAAACTGTGAAATGACTATGCTGGGTTTCCCCGAATTTGAAGCGGAGGACGACATTGGGGTGGCCGAGCTGCTCCCCGCTCCGTCGGTGTCGCTCTCGCTTGCGCTGTCCGCCATGGCTGTGCGACAGTGTGGAGCAGAGGAGGGGAAGACGACGGCAGCTGCAGCGTGTGAGCAGCAGCGCAGATAGCAGAATGGTACACCGTGTGACCTTGCTCACGCGTGTCTGTACAGCGCCACCATCAGGATGTCTCCAGTACCGCCCAAATGCACCCCCTGACGAATGAAACTGAAACATTTAATACATCTTTATCAGCTCCACGCACGCATGAGTTATCAGCCGGACAAAGCACAGCGCCGAGACCCTAGACCATAAATCACTTCATTAGCTGAAATCCAGAGGACCTTAAAGTGGGTCATGTATCATTACCTTGTCCATCTGTCCTTTCTTGTTTTGTAGATGGGCTATGAGTAAAAAAAATATATCCTGGGTATTCTAAAAAATAGATATGTTTAACCAAAGGACCACAAACAGGGCTCACTAAGGGGCCACAGATGATTTTATGGCATGTCATCATAAGGATGATATAGGATGATCAGCTGTAGCCTATAGGATAATAAATAAACAGTAGGTGGCAGAGCATTTCTCTATTGTGTTCCACCTCTGTCACTAAGTACCATGCTCATTTTGGACAGCACCCCTAACATTACTATTATAGCAGTAACTAGTACTTTTAAAAATTAGTCTTATCCTTCTTCAGAGAATGTATGCATTTGCAGAAAATGTTGAATAAATTCCACTCACTATAGGCTATGTGATGTAAATAAATCATAGAGCAAACCCTAGAGAGCCTAGACCAGGTTGGACTCCTTCGAAAGCTTTTTTCCTCTCTATCTTATCATCTGTTATCACACAGAGCAGTATCCTTATAGGAAACTTTTGCCCCTGCAGGGACTCCAAGCAGCCCCAGACATTTTTGCTCAAGGACACTTTGGTGGGAAAGAAACACATAACTTCAGAAGCACACTCTGTTATTACACATTACCCTGCTGCCAGTACACTACATTATGAAAAAAATTCAAGGACACAAAGACAAGAAGAGAAACAATCGTATTGCGAAATCAATGCATTTTTATTTATTTTTTTTATTTTTAGGTTGATTTTTTTTTAAAGACGTCTGAAACATTTGTGGTGGCATCATTGCTGCTATAGCCTCTAAAAGACCTTGAATAACCAAAGTGCTAGAATAGTTACATTTCAATGGCTTCACTCTGTTAGTAAGAATTGTACATCAAAAAATCTGCTCAGGTGAAAACACATATCAAACAAAATTGACAAAATTGATAGTTCAACCATATCAAAGGTTCCTCTACCCCCTGATTGACATAGTAGAATAAGGGGATGTGTACAGCACCCTTCCTGGCTTCCTTTATCCCACCCCCAACCCTCCCAAAAAAAAAGTTACATAGTTTTCATGTCCACAGCATAGACATCAGCATACTGAGCCATCGCACCAGTAGAACACCACACTTGAACTACATGGGCATCTAATGAAAACCAATACAAAGATAATTCCTAATGTATTGTAAAGTAAAATTTGCCAATGAGCTAGTGAAAACAATTCTATTCGACACTGCATATACAGACTCTCAAGCCTAAAAAGATCACACAGTTTCAGAGTTAAACACAATTTATTTAATGCTTAAATAATTGTTTTTGACCATCCAGTGTTTTTGTCATACAATATGCTATTTAGAGCTACAATCAAATAATGTCTTTATGTATCCTTAATGTGAGTAGGTTTTTAAATGAAGGAAATACTTCACCAAAAAATTCAAAATGAAATGCCCCAGTTTTCCTTTAATACCACAGCAGCCGTTAGAAAACCAAATTGACACACTGCTAAAATGATTACAAACAGTCTAACAGTGTACAGAGACTCCTACACCTTATAGCCAATACGCACAATACAGTTATAATTTTACAGCGAGCCAGCCTACTAGCATTTACATTCAGATAATTTCGTTCTTGTAGCAGAAGCTGCCCTCCAGTTTTACATAGACAGACAAGACATCACACCCTCAAGATGCTATAGAACTTTTTTCATCCTCACTCCCAACATGATAAATGCTTTAATGGTATCCTTTTTCAATTTAAAATATAAAATCGGTGACAAATGTTAGGGCTATACTGTACGTGTACACAGATAAAGGGTTTTATTTGTCATTTGAATACAGTGTTTGCAAACTTGTAAAAATTGTACTTAAAATAATGTGAACAGCATGCATGAAAATATGAGTACTCTGAAAGGCTGCTTTTGCAGGATTAGATCCATTCCCACTTTGGGAATTACTGAAATTTGATTTTCTGGAAATTTCCTCTGTTAAAATCAAACCAGCTTTTTTTCATGTACAAACATTATACCTGCTCTAATAATTAATTATACAAGAACCTGTGTTACACTCAAATCTTTAAAAGTGGAACTGCTTCAATACATTTTGAAAGCACTTGAAAAGGTTACTCTCCTCAGTGCGTTCTCGACCGTATCCTTTTTAAGAATTTTACACATTGTAATTCTATATACAGAAAAAAGCTTTTTGTGTTAGTTTAAGTTTTAAAAAGGAAGAAAAAAATTCCCAAACAATTTACATCCTGACAACAATGGGTTCAAGAAAAAACTATAAGGCGAGTGTTGAAGTTGGTTGAAGTGTTCCATTAGAATTTTTTTTGTGTGTTATTTGTGTCTATTTCATATTTTCCACCAACCATGTGGATTGAGCTCTTGTGCCATCTTTGGTCACAGTTGCACCTGTGTGGTTGTCAGTAATTGGAGTCTTTGTCGTGTCTCACAACAAAACGATGCTCCTCAAAAGCTCTCACGACAGCAGTGGACCGATGGCACGTAGTGTTTCACACAAAACAGGAAGCAGAATCATTGTCCACGGGTCCACGGTCAGAAAGTGAGAACCTCCCGGGTCCTTTGATTGACAGGGAGTGAGTTTTTCATGCTCATGCGTAAGTCAGAAGGGTCGACTCCTCTCACGTGAAAACCATTTGTTTGAAGCAGAAAGTTGCAGACTGGACCCTTGCCTGAAGTCCTCACACTGGAACTCGCCAGTCTTCTTAACACTTATTCCCAGGAAACATCTAGCATGGTTCCTATACATCTGTAAGACACAAAATAGAACATCAGACAAGTTTATAGATTATAATTACCAGTATTTTTTTGGGCAGGAATGCTATTTCATAATATCAACACATGTAAATGATTTCTAAGGAAAATATCATCATTTGCATATTAAATTCAATATCAAAGTGCAAACTTTCACGCATAAAATGTTTCTACATGAAAAATGACTTTTTTCAAATCTCAATCACGATCTTTGTATGACAACGTGGTGACAAGACCTGATGGTCCGTGGGTTGTTATGGTGACCTCTGTTACCATAGAAACCCTTTGCCAGACTTCACATATTATTTCTAAGTCAGTTTTTGTACAGATGGAATGATTCACTGTGAATGTAACATAAGGGTGAGCAGCAGCAGGGATTAACAGTCCGGCTGTTGGGATAACAAACTCTTTCTGGATGGTACAATGCCGTTGTGAGTTGGGGATTTAGTGGACAAAAACAGGCATGGAGGGCATCAGTGGGACAATATAATGCTGAGTTGTGTACTGCCCCTCGCCCCTGTTCCCTTTGTAACTGTTCCCTATTCACACACACTCAGTGAACACACAGGGCAGAAATGTTGCCAGGGGATAACCAGCCTCAGACACTAGTCAGCCTTTTGAACTTTTGAGTCTGTGTAGCAGAAACAGAGCAACTAAGGGAATAGTTTGACATTTTGAGAAATATGCTTATTTATTTTTCTTGCTTACAGTTAGATAAGAGGATAAAAATTACAGTCATGTCTGTGCATTGGTTTTGGAGTTGGAGCCAAGAGGCGATTAGCTTAGCATTAAGACCAGAGGCAGGGGTCTGGCTCAAATCTACGAGAGCCTCTTAGCCTCACTTTTTAACATATTGTATCTCCTGTTTAATCAGTTCACAAAGCATTTTTTTTAAAATTACAATTTGTAGTTTCACAGGACGTTTTGTGCTGCAACTATTCTTTGACAAACAACAGTTTATCCATCTGCCCAGCACTTCAGTGGAGTGACTTCACTGGTTGCCAGGCAACTTCACAGTGACGTCATGACTCCAGGAAGTCACTTTGCCAGGCTGTTGTTCTTCAAGAAATAGCTACAACATGCAAATGCCCCTAAAACCACAAACTGTTGTTTCTACATTACTTATAGTGTACCAATGAAACAAGACACAACGTAGAAGTTCAAGTGCACTATTTAAAGTTTAGAGATTCAACAATGCGAATAAGTGCATTTCCCAAAATGTTGAACTATTCCTGTTAAGTCAGGAGCAGAAGAGAGTCATTAAATTCAGTGTACTGATGTGAGTACACTATAGAGTGCAACTAGAGTCAAATACAGGACCTGAGTATCACAGAGCTGAATGTATTAAAGAAGAGAAGAGTGGACCAGAGAACTGACTGTACTACAGAAGCACTGAACAGAGTAGTAATAGACTACATAAGGCAAAGATAGTACAGATGTGCAACACATTAGAAATGAGGATGGAGAAGAGAGGAATGGCATGAATGTAATTATATGTAAAAAAAAAAAAAAAAGAAAAAAGAAAAAAAAGACGAGGATGCACACAACACGATACATACACATGGGCAACAAAGACAAGGGAACAATAATGATTGTATTACAGTGAAGGTCAGTAAGCTACAATACCTGGCAGAGCACAACCATCCCTATGAGTGGTGCTTTTTATCTCCAGACCTTCTGTCCTCCTTTCGCCTGCTATTCCTTGATCCTTCTCCTTGCTAGAAAACACAAACACACACAGAAATACAGTTGAGACATGGTATTTTTATCTCCTGAGAGGAGGCCAAGTTGAAACCCAAAATGGCAAGCTGAGAAACAAAGGAAAAAGCAACACTCCACACACCGTAGGAACAGCAATCTGAAACTAGCAAATGTTAGGAGTAGCTTTGTTGTTAGGCAATATAATTAGGGCCAAAAGTACACACCAAGACACCTGGAAGCCGAAAAATTGTGTAATTATGGAAAGAGTTAGAAACAAAAGAGACAGATTGTACTTTCACAGCAGAGTCACGACACTCATTAGTCATACTGTTGACTAATCAGCTAAACACTTTAAAAAGAGTTCAAAATATAACCAGAATTGTGTCAGCGGACCATTAAAACCACACAGTCAGCATCCCCTTTGTTATGAACACACAATGGACACCACACAGTGTCAAAACACTACATGCAAGGTTGCACCTCAAATGGAAGCATTAATGTGTTTTGTATTTTTGCCCAGAGAGATAGAGGGTTTTATCCCAAACCAATTAATGCAGTGTTAATCAAAAAATTAAATTGCACTGCTGGAGGAAAACATAAATCTAAATGACCCCCTTCCCTGAACACAACTGACTGACTTAAAGCTGCAATAACATGAAACTTTAAGGTTTTCAATGCTTAAATTATGTGCTGTTTTAGAGACAGTGGCATGATTTACCCTTAAATTTTCCCTCAATGAGCTTTAAAGTTGGGAAAAGCACTTCATCCTCACACATGACAATGTCATATACTGTATATATTATGTACTGTATCAGCTTGTCCCAAAAACTTCATTTAAGTGAAATATTTGAACCTAAAACATGTCATTAACTATTCATATCCACTCTTATAGATGTCATTTGCAGCATTTCATAAATATCAATGAAATTCATTAATTTGTGAAGTGTGGGTTTGAACAATGCCACAGAATTCCTAATGATGGGCCTGCCAGTGCAACTCACACTGGGGAAGAGGTTATTCATGTACATGTTTTGTTTTGTTTTTTACATAAAATGTTTCCTACTGCAGCTTTAAGCCCTACTGTTGCATCAGCTGTTCACCTTACTCTACTACTAACTACTGTTTTTTGACAAGAGAATAACAATGTTCCAGACATCCCGTCAAGATTAGACTTTGAATCCTGGATCAATGTTAAAGGGTATCTTCATGCCAACCTCTGGCCATTCTTCCTGCAGAGTGGGACTATGCTGAAGGTCTCGGTGCCACCTGTCGTCTCCTTGGTTTTCTGGTGTGGGAGTAGACACCCGCCGAATGACCTTCCTGATAACCTGCCCGAGGCAGAAGGATGTCGACAAAGAAATAATAAGATCTGATGGTGTCTGTTTTTATAAAACCAATTATCTTCTCTCCCTGTAACAGGTTGTATTGTACTGCTGAATGGGAAATGGAAATTATAAGTTATACATTACTTTTCTACTGATGAGGTTACCGTCTCGGTCCATGTAGTGTTCCTCTGTCATAGATTCGCCAGGAATATTCTTTGCTTGTTCTCCCTGCAAGTGTGTGTGTGGTTAGCACATGGATATAGTGTCAGAAATTACCAATTGAAACATCAATCCTTCACCATCACCACACCAAAACGAGAGAGGAACATCCATGTCAGAAAGAGACGGGGCACTAGGTTAGTCTGCAACCAGCCAATGTAAACAGCATGGCAATGAGGTACCATGAACTGTGAAGACAGGCTCAAGAGTGCATGTACACAAACATCTACTGTATGCACCCCTATGTCCACACACACAAATAGAGCACAACTATCAGTACACCAAGCAAAACCACTATGATGCACACCAGACCGACCAATCGAAACTAAACCAAACCAAATGAAGGCCCAGGTCAGCCTCTGTTCCAGGCTTGCAGGGTACCTTTAAAATGAGACGGCGCCTGAAGATTCTGGTGGTTACAGTCTGTTCTTCCTCTGAGCCAGAATCTACACTAACCCGCTGCTGGAGAAGGCATTTCAAAATCATCAACACATTAAGGGAGTCGGGAGGAGAAAGAAACACATGTAAAGGAAAGAGAATTTGTCAGTTGTGAGTTTTAGTTGATGTCAGTAATGTTCTTCAACTCCATGGTTGGCTGCATCAAGAAAGAGACACCTGGAATAAAACACTGGGGTTTATGTTTCTTAAGCACAAGTTATAACATAGGCTGCAAGAACAGAATCAAAATACAATGTAGTGCTTTAGTAGATACAGAAAAAGAAGGGAATTTAGATAATTGATTGATGATTCTATTAATTATTATCATTGTTATTATTTGTAACATTACCTGGACTTTTTTCTCCGATACCAGTGATCCCTCTTCCTTTTTGCCATTCGATGACTCAGACGAGCCGCCCTGAGGTGAGTGCCTTGAGTTGTCACCATTATGTCGGGACCTCCCTGATTCGCCCCTCGACGAGGAAGTGATGGAATCACTAGAGTTCTCTTGGCTGTCGGGTAAAAAATGTCAGAATCAGGATCGTAGTTGCAGGAAAGTGTAAATAACTGAAAAATTAATCATCTGAGATCTAGGATTTAAAATTGATTTCAAATCTAGCTTTTTAAGGGAAGCTGTTTGAAGCTCCTAATGTTATCATTCACCTTTCCCGCCTGTCAAGCAGGTCGGAGCTGACACTGCGGCCTGGCGTTGGTGGTTCCACATTGACGCTGGATGAATCACTGTGCCAACCTGAAAGTGAACACACGTCTTTTTCTGCCTGTTCAACCTGACTGAGAATCTCTTGAACCCTGGCCTCGGTGATCTCCTTGTCCTCCTCCTTCTCCTCTGAGCCTTCTTCTTTGTTCTTCACCTCCTCCACCAAAGATCCCAATGCCTCTAGTGCGATTTCTTTGTCTCCATCTCCCTCATCCTCTTCCTCATTGGATCCAGACTCACTGGGCTGACGTTCCCCAAGCGCTTCAACCCATGCCTGAGGGGAGAGGTCAGTTGCAGCCTGGTCCTCAGCTGCCTGGTCTCCTTCTGATTTCAAGGAAATTTCTCCTTCATTGCTACACAGCCCTCCTTCATCCTTGAATTGCAGTTCTCCTTCTGTATCATCCACTCTGTCACCTTGGTAGACCCTTTCCTCACTGCTTTCATCCACTTTTTGTATCACAGGTGTTCCATCAGTACCCTCTATGACAGTCTCTGCTTCTATTCTATCTTTTTCCATTTCATGCCCAATTTCTACCAAATGATGCTGCTCTTCTAACAGATTCTGCACATCTCTCACCTCCTCCACCTCACAGACTGTCCCCTTATTTCCATCTTCAATAGGGATGTGCTGCTCATTTATCACATCTTTCTCCTCCTCTGCAGACCCCTCCTTCTGTTCCACCAAAATGTTATTTTCCTCTTCCAACTTAAACCTGTCTTTTGTCACCATCTTGCATTTTCTTTCCACATTTTTAATCAAGTCCTGCTCTACCCACCTTTCCACTAATCCATTTCCCTCTGATGACTCTGCTGCAACCATCTCAACAACCTTCTTCATTTCTTCAGTCACTTCCTTTTCACCGACTTTCAAACCTACATCCTCTTGTACCCCATTGGGGGCACCCATCTGTGCTCCTCCGTCTCCTATTTGTGCTCTGTCAGGCGATGAAGGGGTTATTGATGATACTGATGATACTGAAGGGGAGGATGTGGAGTAAGCCATTTCAATGTCTAACTCACACATCGCAGGGAAGGAGTGTGACTTGGGCTTGTGGCTCAGCTCTATTTCTTGACAAGACCTGTCCTCCTCCTCGCTCAAAAGCAGCTGATCGTTCAGAGCGATGTGGGGCTTTTTGATTTTGGAAGGGACAGGATCAGGGAGTTCAAAAACTGGGATGGCCAGGGCAAGCTCACAGGGTCTAGGGGGGCTCTTAGGGGGGCTGTCTGGCTCTCCACTACCAGGCTCTATTTCCGGACTCCAGGGAAGGGGCTGGGAGTCGGCCAGCAAAGGGGTGTCTGGTTCTGGGTAATGGTGGTGTTGTTGGGGGGCTAGGGAAGGGTTGGGGGTGACGGGAAGTTCGGGCTCCAGGAAGTGGGGGTCGGAGTGCAGTGTGGCGGGGGACTGCAGCTCCGCTAGAATGCTCTGATAATCTGTAGGTGACAGGATGACAAATGTAGAGACATACACACACCAAAGCATGCTACGAAAGAATATAACAGACCACAACACACACACCCCGACACATACATATATGACACAGGCAATGGCACAGAGACTGAAGTGTAAAGCATGTATCCGGACAACCACTAGCAACAGTTATAATGGCAATATGAAATACAAACATATGCAGTACAATGTATTAAATACATTTAACTGTATATGTTTGAAAATGCCACATTTAACACAATAATAATAAAAACAAAAGGATATATTTAATTTGACAGTAATCACAAAAGCAATGTCACGTTTATCTGGTGTTCTGATTTTCAGTGAGTGTTGATTGTTGAAAGATGTGGTGAGGTAAGACATTGAAAGTGGGACACATTAGTGACATAAGGCCATGTAGCGTGGGATGTGATGAGTGTAAGATAATAATATTTGCTAGGGTGTTCTGTTACATGCTCACATGAGATAGCTGACAGATGAGAGATGTGAGGTGGAAAAGGGAGGAGAAGGAATGAGATAAAAGACAACATGCTAAATAAATATTTCCACTGAGGAGGAGTTATTACGGGTTCGAGTGGGAAGCGGGGTAACGGAGGGTGTACAAGTACACTGGCAAGCAGGACAAGGAGACAGGGAGCGAAGAGGAGGGGAAGAAGGACTGGGGCTAGGACAGCGGGATCCAGAGGGAGAGACAGGAGGGAGAGTAGACAAGGAGAGAGGTGAGGCAGGGCATGTGGAGGAAGCCAGCTGGGTCCCTAAAGACTCTCCGCTTGGAGAGGCAGTGACAGAGGGTGAGACCCTGCTTGATGGTGAGGAGGGGATGGGTGAAACAGGTATGGCGATGGATTCGGTTAAGTTAGGGGCAGCAGACGAGGGTGCAAGGCTGGTGGGTGTGGTTGCAGATTCGGAAGGGGCAGCAGTATGACCGGACAGATCAGAGGTAGATCCAGATAATTTGAGAGAGGAGGTGACTGCTTCTGCTTGCGAGGTGTTTGGAGTGGGTGTGGTGAGTATGGGGGAGGTTGGGACAGAAGTGGGAGAGGACGGTACAGATGTAGCTGAAAAAGGAATGGGTGATGGAGAGTTAGCGCCTGGTGAGAAAGGTAATGGTGAAGTGATGAGGGGAATCGGGGAGGACGGGTGGGGCGAGAAAGGGAAAGAAGGGGACTGACGTGGGTCAGTAGGGCTGAGCTGAGAGATGAGGGATGGGGAAGGAGGGCAGAGGAAGTTGAACTGCTGTTCAAATGGTGCTGGAGGTGCTAAATCTTTGAGCGAAATGGAAGACTCATAACTTGGAGAGCGGCGTGGGGAAAAGGGACGGCAGTGAAGTGCTGCAGTAGGTGTGAAGGGAGTGGGTGGGGGTGTTGGGGTTGGCGTTGGAAAGAAGGGAGTGGGTGTCTGCAGGATGAAGGCAGCCTGAGTGCTTCTGGGAGTTAGAGGGATAATTACACAAACTATGGGAAAGGAAGAAGGCAATATTTATGCAGAAGAGACCAAAAGAAACAAAAAGTGAATTAGAGAAAGAAGGAAAAAGAATTCATGAATGTTTAATGTGAAACATGCTCGCACAACAATGAATGAATAACGTGACTGAAGGATCTGCGGAGGAGGAGGTATGTGAGGGATGAATAATGACAAGGCACATGTAGATATCAGCAATACATGACTCTTAAATGATTAAGAGCTGTTATGTGCTGTTATCAGCAGTAGATACTGCTGTGGGGAGGTGATGGGAGGCAGGAGGAACAAGAGGAGGAGGAGGAGGAGGAGGAGGAGGCAGTCTGGTTTCAAAGAGGAAGAGTTTCTCTCATCTATCCAAGGAAGGCTCAGAGGAACTGGAGGAGAACTAGGAGAACTAAACTAAATCAACAGAGAAAGGCAGACTCTACAGGGTTACGTAATTTCTACTTAAGTCAGACATCATTGAAAAACATTTAAAGCAGTATGTTACAACATGCACTTAAAATTGGATTTTACAGTGGATATTGTTCATTTATGACAACTGGATGTGCTATTTGGTAGAGGGGTATTCAACTTGAGCCCGATTTAAATAAAAAAATAAAAATGCATAAACATGGAGATTAATTCCACAGAGGCCAATTCAAAATCTATTAAATATATGGCTATAATTCAAATTGAAAAGCAAGACGGATTCAAGTTAATAAACTGTAAAGCATGGAAACCAGGAATGCATTCGGGGAACAGTAGGAGCCAGTTGTCCAAACAAAATCCAAATCTGAAAACTTCTCTAGAGATTAGCACTAGAACTACATGTGATCCATGCATTGGCATAACAAAAAAGGTAGCAGGGAGAGGTAAGAGGTCAGCTAGACAGAGCTAAACTTTACCATCAGCCTGATCCCGGAAAACAGCGTTATCATCGGCAAAACATCTCGTGCCTGAAATGTTACCATAGTCAAATATTGGGCCCTCCAGTAAAGTCACAATATCCATCCGATTGACTTTGGTCAGCACTGCAGTTAAGGCATCCGCTGAAAATAAGAAGAAGACAACAACTTTGAATTCAGACACCTGAAAACTGATGAAACCAGGTTTGTAAATATGAGCAAAATTGCTTTTTCCAATGTGGAGAACAATCAGATATATGATTTTTTAAAGAGCATTGTGCACAATATGAAAGAATAGAAAAGTAATACTTTAACATATAAAAATAGTCTTACTTGTGGCGTTTTTCCCTTCCCGGCTGACCCATTTCTTTAATAGCATGAAGCTCTGTGCTGTCAGAGAGTTGGGGTTCTCTAGCCTGATGTGGTTGATCTCATCCACTGTGAAGTTCATCTCCCGAGCCAGCTCTGTGATGTGACAGAAATAGCAACTCAGACATACACATTCAAACATTACTGTGCAGTATTTAAGTGTTTATTATTTTGTTCATAGTACAAACACACAACTGGGGAGGGGGTAACATAGAATTGTTATGTACAGTATGTATTTTAAAATCATTTAAATCATGTGATTGATAAAACAGCCTGTAACTTCAGTCAGTCTCATCACTCTCATTATTATATTTAATGTAAATGTCAATGCTTTTTCTGTAACAGGAGATCATTTTATTATTTTATGTCCTTATTAAATGATCATTAGGTCTTCCTTTTAAGGGCTGTGTAAGAACAGCATAGATTCTGGGTAAGATATTCTGTTTGCCTGAAGATGGCAGTAAATAACACAGGTTAATATAGAGAGGGCCAAAGACAAATAGTGAGTTAGAAAGAGCTCAATGTTCTCACCTGTCCAACTGAGTCCCAGGTGATCTGCAACGATAGCCATGCGCAAGTCTGTTCGCTCACAAGGACTTTGGGGACCTGGGAAGATAGAAGACAATGACTCATCAATACCTTTCACATTCTTCTCCTCCTACACACAAATGTAAGAGAAAAATAAACATGTACATAATTTTCCTTTTCTGGCCACTTATTCATAAATATTAACACAATATTATTCAGGGTAGTGTTTGACATATTTATAATACAATGGGTAACATATTTCTGTAGTATAGCTGTAATATAGGTTCAATTATCTACCCAGTATGGCAAGAAAAGGACATTTCAAACTAGAGACATTATGGGCAACTTAAATATGTTCATAGAGTAAGAGGTGCTCTGTGACTGCTTGTGGTATGTATCCTCTAAGCAGGCAGTAACTGTCATGAGAACCACACAAAACAAAGCATAACATGACTCTCAACAACAGACGTGTGGTTCCTTAAATCTAGGGTGGAAAGGTCTATGTTAGAATCTAAAATGTCAACATGCGGAGGCGCTTTTTTGTGTTTTTTGCTAACACTAGTTAGTTTAAATGACAATTGATAGCATGGAAAATTTTGTAAGAACAAATTACTACAGTAACTCGATAGCCACCCTGCACAGACAGACAGACAGACAGACCAGGGAGTTGTCAAACAAGGGACTGGTTGTGCCAGTGGACCAGTCACTACTACTGGCATGCTTACTCTACTATACAGGGTTTAGAAAGGGTTGAAAGAGGGGAACAGAGGGAAGAGAATCTTACAACAAGGACAATACAGTACACAGTACATCAATGACAAAAAAGAAATTTAAATGACAGCTACTGTTCTGAAGGAAATATGTAAACACGCCACAGGCATTCCAGTCAATCCATTAAACGATCACAACGATGTCATGCAACTAAAAGTGAAATATATAAATATATAGATGTATTTTAAACATAGTGTGAAAGTTTTACAAACTAGGCTTGATCTCTGCGATGGGAGGCGTTCGAGACCCTGTGAGTCCCTGACTGCCCTCCTTCCCACCAGTCCGCCTACTCCTCCTGCTCCTCTCACTGCCGGAGGCCCTGTCCGTCGTCGCCACCTTTGCCCTTACGGACGCGGCCCCGGCCTCAGCCCTCGAACCTCTACCAGACCTGGATGAGCGGGAGGGCTGGGAGGGCTGGGAGGGCTGGGAAGGCTGGGAGGCGTCCGACAGAGAGGTGCTCCGGGAGGTGCTGTCTTCCTCCGACTGCTCTGTCTGCGTCTTTTTCTCCTCGTCTGACAGGCGGTCCACCAACTTTAGCGTCTCCCCGCTAATGCCTTTAAAGTATTCGATGGTGCGCTTACAAACCTCACTAGGGCTCTCTTGTCTCTCCTGACTACAAGCTCCCTCACTTGTGACATTGCTGACCTGATGCCTGTCCTTCAGTGGTAGCCTTGAGGGCAACTGTATTGCTGCTCTCTCTGTGTCCAATGCCCTTGTTGGCTGTGAGGTAACCTGAACTGAAACAAGTGAGCTAGCTGTGGCAGCAGGACTGCTCTTTTTAACATCCTTGATTGGTATTCTAGACCTGGGTTCTACTTTGGCTATGGCTGGCTCTCCTCTTTTCCTGACCTCAACTGTTACTGCTTGTTTGGGCTTCTGTTTGCCTATGGCTGTTCCCTGTGTGTGAAATGACCACCCTGATGCTTTCACTGGAAGCCTGGACTTGGGCTGCTTCACTTCACTTTCTTTAAGTGTTTCACTTTTCTGCTCCTGCTCTTGATTGCTGTTGTGTACTTCAACCCTCTCTTCTAAATCCCTACAGAACAGTGTTTCTATCCTGCTGGCTTTCTGAAGAGTGGGCTCAGAGGAGGACTGCAAATTAAACACCACACTACCACATTGAATGTAGTTGGCCTGAACGCTGGAGGACTCGAGGTTATTGTTGTTGTTGCAGTTTTCAGAAGGGTAATCTCTTCGTTCTAACTTGGGCTCAGTGTGTCTGCTAGACTGGTTCTCTGTACACTGACCCTCTATACTGATGTATTCTGGCACCATCTGACCCTCTGACATCTCAGCTTTATAATCAGCGAGATCCCCTGAGTCTTTTTTCACAGTTATAGAGGCAGCTATGCCCATCTTAATGGGAGTGCGTAATTTGGGATCAACCTTAGAGGCTGTGATTGTGCATGAGGAGGCAGTCTCAGCTATGGCTTCACAGGTGGGGGCATCAGTACCGGTATAGCCAGTGTCATTGCCAGGCTGTGCAGGGCTGCATTTTGCTGTTGTTGCTGCTGGTGTTGTTGGTGTAGTGCTGTTGTCTGTGGTAGTATCTATAACCTTCACCTTCCCATCTACTGTAGCCCCTGTTTTTGACTGAGAGGAAATTACACCCAGGATCTTGCCCCCTCTCCCCCTTTCCCCTGTTATAGGGTCAGAGGAATGCTCACCAATCTGGAAAAACTGAAGCCTCTCTTCAACAAAGTCCCGCTTGCTCATGTCAATAGCACCACTGCGGGTCATCTCAAACATCTTCCCTTCGTGGAAAGGGAAGGGGTTAGGCTCACTAGTCGGTGTGCTCTCATCAGTCGGTGTTCGAGCAGGGGTTGTGTCAGGTGTTGTAGCCTGTGATTTGTCCTCCACCGATAAACCAAAGGGCTTGGGGTCATCCTCTTTTGTTTTGGTGTCAAAAACTCCATCATCACTCCCTTTGGTGGACCAGGGGTCAAAGTCCAGGCTTTTTGTGGCAACAGTTTTAAAGGTTGAATTCAGCTCCTCTTCAAGTTGGTAGCCAAAGTAGTTTTCTCCAAAGACCTGCCTATCTGGATGTCTTCCTTCAAGGGTATAATCTTTTTCATCTATACTTGCTGAAGATGTGCTGGTTTTAGTCTTTCCATTGTCCCCCCCTTCCTCACATTTCTCTTCCTCTATTACTTCGAGCTTTGACTGACTAAATGAGCGGTCAGTGGTTTTTCCATCATTGGACAGGCTAGATGTTTTAGGGTCTGAGCTCAGTCCATCATCCTCATCCTGAAGGTCATACCCATCTAAAGAGTCGACTTCAGTGGCATCTGTGTCATGGGAGAACTCAGCAGTAGTTGCTAAAGAGCAGTCAGTGATTGACTGGTCATTGCCATTTTGCTCAAAGTCAGCATCCTCCCCCTTTACGACACCATTGATCCCAGACTCCTTATTATTTCCATTCTTCTCTGATTTTTTTTGTTTCATGCGTTTCTCTCCCTCTTCTTTCATTTTGAAGGTGTACTTTTTGATAGGGATGGGATGGAAGACAGACTCATCATCACTAGAGTCACTGTTATCAGCTCCAGGTGGAATTGGAGATGGAGGCTGGACCCTGATGATTGGCTCAGCTAAGAGGTGCCTATCATGCTCCTCTTGGAGGTTCACCTCCATCATCTCTGTCTCTGCTTCAGAAGAAGCGCATGAACCCCTTTTCTCAGGGTCAGAGTGCTCTGCCTCTAAAGGAGGAGGAGGCGGAAACTCTATATAAGCAACTCTTTTGTCCTTTGACTTCTGTCTCTCTGCATCCTGCTTTTTGCTTTGATTCTCTGAGGATGCTGGCTTAGATTTTTCCTTCGAAGGCTCCTTGTAGATGAAGGTCTTCCCTGAGTCCTCCTCAGACTCCTCTGGGATAGGGCTTGGCATGCCAGGCATGAAGCCTATCACAGACTCTGGTGTTCTTGAAGTCAGACTCATTTCCTCTGAGCTGGGGGTCTCAGGGGTAACAGGACTCTTCCCAGAGCTGTCCATGAATGTCACTTGTTCTAGAGTGTCATCTTCTGGACTTCCTTGAGGAGATGGAGATTGCTTCTGTTTAACAGTGTAAAATGCACCCCTGGTCTCATGCACAGTCCTACTCTCATGGCTTACAATTTTTTTGTATGTTCCCAGCTGCCCCGAAGCTGTTTCTTTCTCGTACTGCTTTCCTACTTGGATGCTGACATACACAGGTAAGGGTTTAATATCTTTGAAACCCTCTGTGACAACTACAGGAGTTACTTGATCTAAATACTCTACTTGGTCACTATCAACACCATTACACACTACATTTGACTGGCTATAGTCTAATGAGTCTGTGGATTTTCCTACTGATGATCCACGAGTAGACTTGTTGGATTCAGAACTACTGTGTAATCGATTTCTAGATAAAGTAGGTATATGAGACCCTGCCCTCTCATATGCTTCAATAGTGGTATCTAATTTTAAAGAGGTGGATTTCTGATTTTCTGAGAAATTAGATGGCTTTCTTACAAGAATTTCTGATTCCGAGTTTTTTTTTAGACTGTCATTACTATTTGGACTTTCTCGAACAACAAATTCTGTGTAGATAATTTTCTTGGTGGTCTCTTGTCTTTGGGAATCACTATTATTGCCATCTTTCATAGAATGACATAGTTTGGGTGACTGGGGTTTATAGTTTCCATACCCTTGGCTCTCCCATGTTTTGAATAACTTTTTCTCTTCCTGATCTATTCCACTGGTCTCATGCTTTGGTGAGAACTTACTGGAATCACTGTCTAGACTTCTTCTCTGGTTTCCTGGGCTGTCCGGTGTTTTTGGAATGTTTGGACCAGCAAACACCTGATACACAGGTAGCTTACTTTCCTGGAGTTTCCTGATAGGAGGATTTGAATTTTGGCTACCCTGAGGATTCCTATCTTGCCTTTGGGCCTCTTGTTCAAATTTTAGCCTCACTGCACTGACTTTGGAGGAGGACATTTGAAAAGGTTTAGGGCTTTCACCTGTGCTTCCCTGTGATTTACCATCTCCCTGTTTTCTTGGGTCTGAATCACTGTACTGCAGTAATACTCTCCTCTCTGGGCTGCTGGGTAAGCTGGCACATTTCCTATCACTGGAGCTGAACCTGTCTCTAAGCCTGTCTCTGCTCCACTCTTCCCCACTACTGCCATTCCTATAAGCTGACCTCTCTGGACTGCTGTGTGTGGAACTAGGCCCAGACCGAGATTCCCTGAAGTCTGGTCTGCGAGATTTCTTCTCTGGAGATGAGAGCTCATCATTGAGCTGTTCTGTTTTATCTCGAAAGAACTGAGATACCTCGCAGAGTTTTTCTTCCGCCTCTTTTACAGTCCTGTCCACTCTGTCCTCATACATAAGTTGTTCTCTCTCCTTAATCTGCGTGTCATCTGACACACGCATCCAGACAGACTGCTTTGGGCTACCAGGCTCAGAAGAATACTGTAAAAGTGTCAGTTTGTCAAAGTTATCATCAACATTGGCCATTCTTCCTGATTTGTCAAACACATTTCTCGACGACCTAAAAACATACTCTGTCCTTGGCCCAACTGATCTACCCTCACTGTGACTGCTTCTATCGGGTGAGTGGAACCGAGACCTATCTCTCAAATATTCCTCTGTGTCAGAATGAGACTGGTCAAATTTCTCAGATAGTAGCATTTTCTCTGCAAAATTATAAGATTCTCCCCTAAGCTCTGATGATTCGTCCTCATTATACTCTACAGATTGCTGGCTAAGTAACCTTAGTGTTTTATAAGAGTCATCTGCCAGGAGCTGGGCTGAACTAGGGCGACTATCTTCCTCCTGTGACATGGGTGTGTTCACTCTGGAGGAATCAAGGTACACTGGAAGTGACTCTTCAGGCTCCTCATCTTCCTGTCTATTCCCTGGATAGTAATACATTTCCTTTTCTGCATGGTTTTTTGTCTCTCTGATGATGACCTCTGTTGGTTCTGTTTTATTGCCTTTTTCAATGTGAACCTCAATGATTCTTTCAACCTTAGGCTTGGAGTTGATGTCCTCAAGCACTCTTTGGGATGTTTCTTCATTGCCGGACTTGTGTTCAAACAGTCCTGCTAGCTCTCTAGAAGGGTCTTTGCCTGACTGAAAGGCCTTCATTATGTCATGAACAGACATAGTTTCCTCACACCTCTCTGATGCTGTTTCTTTGCCAGGAGGTTTGTGATACACCATCCTGGTGGTAGTGGTGATGTGAGTCTCCTCCTTTACCCTCATCCCTTTTCCCATTGGATCCTCATCAGGGCTGACTTTTATTGAATAGCATTTATTCTGTTCTGGAGTTAATGTAGTTTGATTAATATGCCCTTTAGAATCAGAATCAATATATCTGACAGGATGTGTATCCTCCATTGCAGGTTGTTTGTTATCCTCTGGGGGCTCATAACTCCTGATGACATGGACAACCTCAGTCCTAGTCTCAGTGATCACTGGGGGAACTGGAATATCCTGAAACGGGGCCTTGGGACCCATTCCTTCTGCACTCTGAGGGGCAGAGGGTGTCCTTTCACTCCTGGTCTCAAAGCCACTGTCTGAGAGGGGGCTTTTATCCTGTTCATGTGAGATATCATCCGGGGATTCTAGCACAGTGTCGGCTCCAAAGAGTGCATCTGCTACTTTACTGATCTCTTTGTCTGAAGCTGAAGAGCGCATATTTGTGGGAGGCATTTTGAGTTTATGCTCCTGAACTGCTATGGTGGGTTTTAGGACACGTTTCTGCTTCTCCTTGCCCTCTCCTTCTCTCTTGCCCTCATCTGCTTTATGCTTTGTGTCATGCATTTTGGAGAAAGAGCTGCTACCAACATCATTGGCCAGGTAGTCAACTACTTTAGAAAGATTGAAATCTCTATCTGGTATTGTTTTTGATTTGCCTTGAGGAACCACAGTCTCATATCGTGGCGGATAGCTCCAGTTGCTTGGTGGTTGTTCAACAGGTACTTTTGAGAAGTGTATGTTATCCAAGGAACCCCTTGCCAGGGAAACCCTACCATCTTTCACAGTGTCTTTAGTTAGAATTTCACTCACTTTTACTAAATCTTGTTTTACTTTCTCCACAATCCTATATGGCTCCTCATCTTCTATCTTAGCCTCTTTGGGAGAATCAGACTGAAATCCTTTATTGGCTGTGGAATTTGGGTCTGTCTGCAAAATGGCTGACATTCGTATCAAGTCCTCTTTCATTTCAGCTACATCCTTCAGAATCTCTTGGCTGGATGACAGTGGTGAAGTAGTGTTTGCCTTCAGGGCAGGAGAGAAAAGAGGGGATTTGACAGGGGAAAGAGTTCGAACAAAGGAAGACTGCAACTGAGGATTCATCTCAGCAGGCACGATCTTCCGAGGGGACAGAAGGGCGGCAGCTGACTTGGACACCTCAGGTAGCTTTTTAAACTGGGGCTCTGGTAACACATTAATAACAGAGTACACAGGAACAGTCATTGTGCTGGACGTTACAGCAGTGGTGGCATTAGGAGGAGATCTTAGAGACGCGTAAAGGGAATTAGAAGCTGATGATCTAATGGACTGATATGAGGAGGATGCAGAAGAGGACAAGGACTTCAAGGTGCCATAGCCTGCAGAACAAGAATTAAATGTTTTTTCAACCTCATCAAAGGCTGCATTGACACTAGTTGTTGCAGCATTGGTTGTAGCTTGTATTCTCTCTTGCAGACTGCTGGTGAGAAGAGACGTTGGCGATGAGGCACGGTATTGTGTGGGCGACACAGTTCCATTGATCAGAGCTGCAGCACTTGGAGAGGTGTTTGATTTAAGTGGTGACGAAAGAGAGGAGAAGAGGTTCCTTGCATGGCCTGACACATCTGAGGCACAGGAACGAACAGAGGAAAGACCAGGAACTGTTTTAATGGGTGAGGAGGAAGATGCTGTGCCACTAGAGCCCCCCATAACAGTCTTGTATGGCAGGGGCGAACTGAACATACTCAGAGAAGATTTGGGAGAGGTTGGAGGAGTCATGGCTATAGATGTTCTCTCAAGAAGGGGGCTTCCTCCTCCACAAGTAGTTATAGGGGAGGTCCTAGCAGACAACGCAGCGAGTCCTTTCATTGATATAGAGTCTGGGGCACTTTTCCCTGGTGAGGCCAGGGGACTGGGGGTGACCTGGACTGGGTACTGGGCCTGCTGGACTACAGTTTTTATTGGAGAGGAGATGGTTCTGTAAGATCGGATTGGAGAGGCCATGTCACTAACTGACTTGACAGAAGAGGCAGGTGATCCAGGGATGTTGGTCTTGATCGGGGAGGCAGAGTTGATGGACCAGACAGACTTTAGTGGAGAGGCAGAGGGCGTGTTGGATGACGAACTGGAGAGGGAGCCAAAACCAGACTTGGCTTGGCCAGGGACGGCGACAGGAACAGGCGACCACGCCTGATAAGATCTCGTTGAAAAGACAGGTTTGTGAGGGTAGCTAGAAGGCTGTGTTCTCTGCGGGCTTCGATCAGTTGTTTCTTCCACAATAATTTAAATCAAAAGCAATAAGGAAGTAAACATAAAATGTAACGTAAAATAATTTGAAATAAAACATAAAAACCAGAAAGAGAAATTTGAGTCAGTCAGAAACAGAATTATTCACAGCAGCAAGTCAAAATTTTCACTCATGAAATATAAGAAAGGCCCCTATTCAAAAACCCAGGATGACATGACAAGTGGTAATCTAAAATCCATGACTACTGACAAAATACACCCAATAAGAATGGACCATGTGTAGGAACAAAAATGCTTGACATATGGTAGAGATGAAAAAAAGTGACATGATAAACAAAAAATACAATTCCATTGACTTTTGATGTGCTTAATCTATTTGCCTCCTTGCAACAGTGCCTTTTACTGTACATGTTTGATTGACATGTGTTTATCCTTTCATTTGGTTCATTTTCAAAGCCAGAGATGACCCCACAAGTGTATACAATCAATAAAAAAATATCACTTTACTTGTTTGGTCATGACTTAAAATAAAACATGAGGTTGCACTTTACAAAAAAGTAAGAGTATGTCAGCCATTTATGCCTACCCAAATTTGCCCTGCAATTTAAGTCATATTTGATTTCATACCTATGAATATATTTTGAATCTTGTGAAATCATTGTTTGTAAAAAAATTGTATTTTTTTACAAAATAAATGGACAAGGCTGTAATGATAAAACGGTAAAACTAGTAAAACTTCTGTGCAGAATTAAAACTGCCACTAAAATATAAAATGGTTGGATAGAAAAGTATGCCAATCTTTTTTAAGATTGTAAATTGTAGAAAAATAGTTTATAGTCTCAGTTGTAGGGGAGAACAAGTTAATGTAAAGTGCAACCTGTTACCACATTAATATACACAGCCGCACACAATCATAAAGCCAATAAGAGTGAAATGGCCACTAGAAGAATGAGAACAATTAAAAAGAATATTTTTATTCAACATGAATTAAAACATTTTTTGTCCAAATGATAAATGAACAGACAGACATTGTAATCCCAGTGTTTCCACAAATGTAAAACAAAGTAACAGTTGAAACAGGGAGACTTTTTTTGTCATAATGGGATGGGTAAGCAAAGCGTAACACACAGTAATCCATGCAAATGTTTGATGACTGACAGATGATCGAAGAGTATGTGTCAGGTGAAGAGAATAAATGATTGATAAACAAGTTTTGTCATGTAGATCTCTTTCTATATACTATGGGTATATTAAAATATGTACACTGTATAAAGGGACCATCAAACACTAAAACTACGATTAAATTTACATAAATATCTAAAAACAATTAAAGGATTTCATGTAAGTAAAAATGGGAAACTCACTCGCTGCTGGGTCGGTCAAATAGCTGTAGCGCTTACGCAAAGCTAAGGAGGCAAAGGTATGACGTCGCTCTGGCTTTTCAGTCTGAAACAAACAAAAAAGAACAAAAGATGCTTTAACATAAAAATATGATGAAATATGATTCTAATCTATCAAAATTAGGTCTCAATAATGATGTTAATTTGTTCATTTAGATACTGTAAAACATGGATAATCTTGTTTTTAGTGAATCAGTACATGCGGTTAGTACCGGCGCAAGGAGCCACTGCAGGTGTATTGTAGTGTCTCCTCTGGAGAGTAATGGACTGTTTCCCTGCATCTCTTCACTCACTGCATTTCTCAATGTCATTGCAATGAAATGACTACAGATGATATGTGCTTTGTCTGTATGGCCTACTGTAGCAAGTGGTAGGCAAATGAAAAAAATCCAACTTCCAGTTAGGTACAGTATGTTAAGCAACTGTCCTCTCGTTATGAAGATGTGCTCTTCAAATCTTCATCAAATGTGATGACATGGTACATCTTATTCAAATTGCAATGAAAAGAATAGTAGTAATTGTGTCAATTTCAATATTAGGACAATGGTATATATTCAGCCCAGTCTCCAAGAATTATGATCATATTGGTCTATTCTGCAGAATATGACTTACAATACTTGCCAATATTCAGTGCCAAGAGTGCCCTTTATGTAACAAGGTGAAAATTAAAAAGCTGTGAAGGCTGGAGTAATGAATATGGGTCTAGTGTGTCTGCATGCCAGTGACCCGTTTTTGTCCTCTCAGACCTACAGTGTAATCAATTTTTAAACTATGACTAGAATCTTTTGCAGACTATAACCATTTTTTTCTTTGCCAAACCATAACCATATGGTAATCCTACTGTATGTTTGATCTATAAAATATCGGTGAAAAATGTCCAATACAATTTCTCAGAGTCACAGCTGATGTCTTCAGATGTCTTGTTTTGTCAGACCAACAGTCCAATAGCCAAAGACATTCAGTTTACTATCATGTATGACAAAAAAGCATTAAATCATCAAATTTTTCTGAGTTGGAAACAGCAAATCTTCTGCCTTCTTGATTTAAAAAATGAGTAAAACAATAAATCAATTATCAAAATAAAATCATTGCTGATATATTTTCTGTTGATCAACTAATGGACTAATTGATTAAATTACTAATCATTGCAGCTCTACTGTAGTTGTAATGTGCGGTTATCATTGGGGATCACTGGGGGAATCTGTTGGCACTGTTTGTTCAAAAAATTGGATTTTGTAGAATTGTTCAATATATGACACCTGAGCTCACTACGTATAATGTATAAACTTAAACATGAAAACATCCTTATCTCTCTTTGATTAAATTCTCATATAAATGTTCTGGCATGCAGCTAAGAGTGTTAGTATTCTCTGTTACAGACAAGCCGAGGACAAGGGTGAAGAAGGGAACCTCTAAATACAACAAAACAATGACAAAGTGGATAAATGATAAGAGTTAGGCTTTCATCTTTAGCTGACAAAAGACACCGTAGTCCTGTATGAAACTTCCTGAGTTAATAGTAAGGATGGAGAGATGGTGATTTCCTGTTGAACATGTATGAAAAGGAAGATAGAGATGACAAAGAAGCTGAGGTGTACAGCAGTTGGCTCCGCTGGACTTGGGATGAAGACAACAAATAAATAAATCCTTGCTAATTAAAGAAATCGCCATTTCCACTCATGCACTACATGGGGTTACTTCAGCAAATACACAGCTGTGTAAAAAAACACGTGCAGTCAGAAGCCTCTTCCACACCAAGGTACTGTACAACAAAAAAATATATTTGCAACACACATATTTACTACAGCATCTGCAGTAAAGCCAACAGAAAGAACGACAAAGAAGAAGCAGTTCCATGTGATGATGAAGAATCTGTTTACCTCATCATCAGGATCAGACTCCATATCCTGTGGTATTCCAAGATGCATTGCAGGAGAGGAGAGAGATGACACAATGGAGAGCAGGGACGTTATAGTGAGCGGGGAGGTGGAAATAAAATTCAAGGGATGAAAATGGAGCAGCAAAAACAACAGAAGGCATCAGAAAAAATCTATGGGATTAATAAAATAAATAGCAAAATAACAAAAGCAAAAGCGAAACAATTACAGTTTCTTGTGATCAATCACCACCACAACAAAGAAACAAATGATTTTTTGCATAATTTATATGTACCCACAGTGAGCCAGGCAATAGAACAAGGCACGGTATGCATGTGTGGTTGTATGTGTACGCTGTGGGGTCTTAGGACTGGCACAGGCTTTTAAAACAGTAATAAAAGACACAAGCAGCAGGCAATCATTTCTAAACCAAATGAAGTTCGATGGCTCCTTTTTGATGTCAGGACAACATAGCTCTCTGTCTCTCAATTTCATTTACATGTAGATGATATGATATGGCCTAAAAGAATGAACTATTCAACCATCATGAGCCTACCTTCTTGTGGTTTGGCAGTGTGATATTCAAATTGCATACGGCAGTCTGTGGAACACCTTTAGAGGTTTTTGGTTCTTTCAGGAAGGAGAGGCGGCCACATGGCTCTTGGCCCATGTCTCTGATCTGTAGAAGACAGCCAAACCAACTGATGAGCTGAGTGTAACAAGCAATCTTATACCTGCAAAGTGAAAATTGTGAACAACAAGCTGCTCTTCCTTAATCCAAGTGTAGAAATTTCTGTTAAAATTTTCCAAGCCAACCTGTTTCACATTTCTCAAGATGTGACAAGCAGAATGTATTTGATCAGTCAGTCCGCATGCATGTCAAAAGACTAGATTCACATTAGTCACATTCACTTGATTCTAAAACGGTGCCATTTTAATTTTCGTTAAAACTAAATTTGACATGTTTCTTAATTTTCTGATCATTTCCTGGAAATCTTTGGCTTAACTTGCAGGTATTTAATGGTTAGAATATTTTAGAACATTTATCAAACAGAGTGGTACAATTTGGTACAAATTATTTCAAAAATTGGAAGAAAAGTGTTGGTTTTGTTGGCAAGTACCCACTGAATATATTTATGTAGTTCTTAATTTGTAAAACTTAATAAATTTGATTCTTAACAATACTTTAACAGAAGTAGTCTTGTGTGTCAAACAACATATCAGCATGCAACCAATTTAACACATTTTTCCCATTTTTCTTATAACCTATACTAAATTGAACCAGCCTTTCTGTAAAATATCTTCAAATTGAACAGTTACTTTGTAAATTTATATAATGTATAAAGCGTTACCTAAAGTTCCTGCTATTGACAATGCATCAGACTGTGCAAAAAAAAAAATTGCTGTCCAAATGAATGTCAGCTAATATGAAGAGGATGATCATTTCTGACATAATTTAATCAGTAGGGCACATTTGCAAAGGATGCCAAAGCGAATTACAGACACAGTGAATGGTAGCAGAAAGAGATGGTAATAAAGATAAATTTTCTACCTTCACGTTGAAAGGAAGTCTGTTTTCCTTGAAGGAGAAGAAGTTAAAAACCAGCTGCTGCCCGCTTTTGGTCAGAGGGGACAGGTTGCCATAGCAATCCACATGGATAGGTTTACCCTCAAGAACCTACAGAGGTCCATTGACCAAAATGTTAGTACAACAACTTAAACACATTCTGGAGATGAGACTGATGAAATTGGCGTTGTATAACATGTCAATGATGTACTTTATTAGACCCTCTTACTGCACATCCACATCAGCACACAACCCCACCTCAATGTCTTTGCTGCGGGCTACTTCCTCAAAGTTTTCCTGCTGCTCCAGCGTCTTGTCCACCTTGTCATCTGTCATGCAGAAGCAGCGCAGCCGAGCCTCAATAGCATCGTTCATCTTGGCGAACACCACAAACTTGGCCAGGTACGGCACGCAGATCAGCTCCCGGTATAACTGAGACGCTAGACTCACCGTCTCAGGAATCTGGTGACAGTCTGCGAGCCAGAACCTGGAAAGATGGGAGGTAAGAGAAGAAGAAAAATCTGGAAGTCAGCAAAGAAAACAATTTGCCTAATGTAACGATTATTTACAACTGCTTGAAGTTTAGAACTCTGCATATTGAAGCCATTCTTGTGTCACACATTTCATAGGGCTGCAACACTGTAATGTGAGTGGACATCTTAAGTAATAAATCAAACAAGCTGGGTTATTTCTTTGAAGGGTGAACACAGGCACATGACAGCTGTGTAGTAATCTAATTACAGATCACCAAAGGGTGCTCTGTTAATATCAGACCACACACTCGCCACATGATTCCAATCTAGTTAGAAAGAGTTCATGACTTTGCGTACTGTAACCAAAAAGTTCACTTGCTGGGGTCACTTTAGCAGCCTTATTACCAAGCACGCCTCAACAATGAATGGTTGACAGGACTTTGTATGAAGTATAACCCTGTTAGTAAAGAGGGCTACAGAGAAAAAAAAACACTTTCACCAAATCTCTTTTTTTTAATCAAATTGACAGATTGATGTCAGCCAGTAACATATAGAGTCAGACATACAGGCATAGATCAGAAGATAAGAAGTCAAGAATAAAATGTTTTTAATATAAATTGTCAACTGACAGTAATTTGAGTTTTTCTCTTGTGATAGATTTCAGGATTCACTGCCAACTTTCCATTGCTCTGTGTTTCTGCACTGTCACCATTTTGAGGCTTACTGTGGTATCTGCTGGCGGTGATCTAAAATTCCCTGGATTTGCTTTCTGTTTCCTCCAGGGCGGGAGGACAAATATGCATTTCATTTCTAACTGCAAGAAACTGCTTTTGTGTCTGACTCGCAATTAATCTAAGAGGCACGAGACTGAGACTGAACTTTTTAAACTTTTTTGAGGACACAGCCTCATAGATCAATACAGTACTTAAAGTATTTAATAATCCAAACAGTAAATTGCATTGTTTATATTGTTCCAATAAATGCCCATCAAACTGATTATAGTGTGTCCGATTAATCACCTAATTTGCTCCAGCGGTCATAATTGGCTTAAACAATCAACAAAATCTTGTAGCTCTGACATATATATGAACATAATTCACTACATGACATTTAAAGTAATCTTGTTTTCTTGGTATTTTTAATTTCCTTCTGCGTGTGTGTCTCACCTGGCCGACACATTTGTGGTGAAGGAGACGCAATCAGTTACGAAGGAGAGTGGTGTGGTCCCTGTGATGTCCTCCCACTGGGCAGGAGACGTTCCTCCTGCATGCAACAAGGGCAAAATAGATGAGTTCACTCCCTTTCCAGCCTAGCCAGTGTTCTAGCTTTTATAATCCTCTTCCTTTGATCTTCGCAATTCTTCATCTTCTTTGTATCGACCAGTGGCTTTTGACATCAAAGTGGGCCTGATGTGCCCACAGCTATTCGATTCATAGTGACTCTTGAATTAATAACACTGTTTCATGTGTAATAAACGGGTGAACAAATATGCCTGGAATCACATATGACATAAAATCAGCATTTAATTTTACAATAATTTTTCAAATTATTTAAAACTCAATTAAAGGCAAGTCCTGCGGATGCAGTCTGGTTAGAGGTAGCCAAAAAGTATTGTCATGCTCTAGTTATTGAAAGACGTGCCTGTGATGCTGCAGAGCAGACGCAGGCAGGGTGCAGAGTCGCCTCGGTGGCCGCTGGGATGGCCTTCTGCTGATCTAGGTGGAACAGGGATCGTCATTGTGATTGGCTTGTGGAACTTCCTCCTCCTGGGCTCTACAGTGACGATGGGGCTGAAGGTGGCTCTGTTCCCAAGCACTGCTCTCACCATGTCATCAGGAACAGGTTGGGCCTAAACAAAAAAAAAGAAAACACACACACACACACACACACACACACACACACACACACACACACACACACACACACACACACACACACACACACACAGGAAGGCAGAGAAAGGATGGAGAAGATGAAAATTGTGTTTGTTCGTTAATCAAATCTCTCTTGAACTTTCCATCAAATGAAAGCATGTCAGGCAGAATCAAATATTCAACCAAAAATAGGTCAGGTATAAATAAATAATTAGTCAGTGCATGGTATTTGCAAGAAAAAAAGCTGAGTCATGGAGCAGGTTGAATTTGAGCTGATCCAAGGAGTCGTGCTGTACCTGCAGTCCAACACGGATCCTCTTGGTGAGTGCCCCCTGTGGGAAAGAGGCCTGGACCATTGGCACAGTGCTGCTGGACAGTACGCCTCCGTCAGGACCCATGTGATTTGACTCCTGCTTGATCCGCGACACCACAGCAAAATACTGAGGGAAATCTCTGGTGACAATGCGGCAAATGCGCTTCTTCTCCAATTCAGCAGGGCTGTCCAGCTCTGTGACAGAAGAGTTAAGAGGAGATTAGCAGGCAACAAGAAAAGATTACTTTCATAAACATGCTTTCAAGACACATTTAATGGTTGTTTTGTAGATAAAAGGTCACTGAAAACAAATTGTGACTTTATAAATACTGAGATAAGACATTTTGGTTAGTTTCACTATAAAACTAAAAAGGTTAAACAGCATATGTAGCAGAGGGTTATGTGTTATATTGTGGACTAAATAGCTGTCTTTGCTAAATATTGGACCATACTGAAAAACTGATCCTTTACCTTCATCCATCCCAATGAGCAGGTCAGTGAGGTCTTCTGGTCTGGCATCAGGCTGGTGCTCCTTCCATGTGTCACCATTGTCACTCCTCAACACAATCAGTTCCCTCTCTTTCCCCCGCATGGACCCAAAATGAGGGATCTCCACAATCACGGGACTGAGCGAATAAAAAGATAGAGGAAATGGTTGAGCAGCTGAGAAGTTTTCTTTCATTACTTGTTAATTAGCTGCACTAGCAATACATAATCATTCTCTGAGTCATGATATTTTAAGAAGATTTTAGAAAGTATCCCCTTTGACTTGAAACTGGTCCTCTGAAAACTGCAACTCATCAACATAGAGACAAAATCTCAAGTGTCCTACCCAAGGAACTGAGCCCCAGCTGGCCCGACCTCCACCAGCCTGCTGACCAGCCCCTCTCCCTCCACCATGGGTGGGGGGTAGGCCAGCTTATGCCTCTTGGCCAGGCGACAGGTAATGCGTGTGGGCGCTGTGCATTTCCTGGGGGGAATGATGATGCGCATGCCATTGTGGCGGCTTCCTCTCATGGAGCCACCGCGAGCGTCTACCATGAAGCTGACTAAGAACCTACCAGAGGAAAAAGAACAATGTTAGAGGATGAAAAAAAAGGAACAGAGAGAAAGATAGAGAGAAGTCATACCACGGACACAAGTGAGGAGGACGATTCCCATGCTGTGATCACTGTACACCCAAACAAGGAAAGGAAAAGAGAGAAAATAACAAAAATAGAGAAAGAGCAAGAGAGAGAACTACAAAGAAGGAAAAAAAGATGCTTTGAGTTCTGAAAGCTGGCAGTTCTCACCTTTATCTGCCTCAATTTAGAACATTACAATATGTGTGAAACTAAACAGGGTGCTAATGAAGTTGCAGAAAGTTTAGTTTCCTGTTCTGAGGCTTAAGGTGAGATAGTTGCCAGAGTTTCAGCTCCTCTAGAGCAACATTCAGTGATCAAATATTAAACACCTGCACAAATGTTTCACCAAGAGAGAGTTAATGTGATTAATATGTGATGGGTCCCATGTGATGGGAAATTAAGAACAAGGTTTGGCATCCCATTAATATTATGACACGTAAAAGTGAGGATGTAGTAGGATGCAGGCAAAAAAAACTCCCCCTTTGACTTCAAGTGTTATGTTATGTGCTGTTTAGTTGTTTTTTTTCTATGAATTCCATATATGTTGCAAATAGCAGAATCCCTGTAAAGTTTTGGGAAAGATTAATTTTAATGTGCTCTGTGAGAGAGAGAGAGAGAGAGAGAGAGAGAGATGGCACATCAATGAAAGACTCCCATACACGCTGACGTCACACTTCTAAGATCTAGGCAGTGCAAATGAAACACCAGACCACACGGATGAGACGAGCACAGGCTGGAGGAGTAGAAAGGGCTAAGGGGAGAAGAGAGGGTGACGAGAGGAGAGGGAGACAGAGGTGGAGGAGCGGGTGACATCACTGAGCGGCGTCACGGGTGAAAGCAGCGAACTCAGTCATCACCTGGAGTCATACTGAGGGAGCGGGGAGGAGAAGCTGCAAAATAAACACATGGAGACAATGCAGGAGGCAAACCCCCAAAACCTAGATTTAGTATCAAAGTTTCACAATCACTGTTGGGATGTTTAATATCTACTGAGGCTGACAGAAATTGGTGGAAAATTAATAGGAAACAGAAAACAAAACACATTGTGGAAAAAATTACAACTAACATAATAACACATACATAGACAAACACATGACAATGAGTGCAAATAGGAACCTAAAAGAACCAACACTCTGCATGACAGATCCTGCTATTTCATGTCTGATATTTCCATTTAGCAATAGCATCACCAAAGATATGATGCATGATGGGTTTTTTTTTTTACAAAAACAGCACCATTTACCAAACGGCATACATCATTTTATGGTGCCATATATTCAAATTCTGTGAATGACACAAGAGCAAAATCTTATCAGTTTATTCAAATGAAAACACATGAGCCACTGTGCTATGAGCTCAAACATAGTCAGCACTTTGTTTCTGCAATGATAGAAATAGTTTGTCAGTGAACATGAGGGTGACTTGAACGTTAGGGGATGAACTTTGTCTTTTGTTGCTGTAATGTAATGTAATGTGTACAGTAGCAGCACTGCAGAAATCCCGCAGCCCTGCACCTTGCCTGCATCAGTGCTGCAGCCTTTTGCTGAATATTGACTCATTGGGAGAAAACAAAAGACAATACGACAGCAGTGTGCAGTAAGCATATAAAATGTTTGACTTCTGCAATCGTACGTGCAGTGTATGTGTCTGTATTGAGCTGTGCGCATGCTTGTAAGCATATCCGGACACATCAGATGAGACAGATCAGCTGTTCTTACCCAGAGTGAATGGGGCTGGACACAGTGTTGTGGCTGTGGTCCACGGTGTCTGGAGTCCAGCTGTAGCGCCGCATACTCTCCGAGCTGTAGTCTCTGGTCACAGCCAAGTGCTGAGGAAAAAGGAGGAGCACATGAAGAAGAGATGAGACAGATGATGAGGTGAGAAGAGGCAGGTGTAAAGGATGATCACATTTATGAGCAGAGGAAGAGTGAAAAGGTGAATAAAGAGGAGCATGAGGAAGGTGTGAAAAGAAGAAAAAAGGAAAAAGATTGAGAGGGAGGAGATGAAAGAATAGATAGAGTAGATAAATCTTAAGGTGCAGAGTTACACCACATTACAAAAAACAACAGTTATCTATGACCATCCCTCCTTTTAAAAAAAAAAACCAAACTGGTATGACATGCAATGAGCTGATAACATTACCATCATGGAATCTGAAAATCGGGACTGCAAGCAGTTTTAATAAATCATTATTCATGTGAACACTGAAACATGGGAACTTATACACACTGAAAGGAGCATGAGACCGTCCATTTACTAAACACAGACCAGCACTATTGAATGAGATGAGAATGAAACAGGCCCAAAACAAACAGATATACAATGACAAAACTCAAGAGAGATGTGAGCTGAACCACTGGTGACCATGACTGAAAAATAACAAAACTGACATCTAACAACACTTTATACCTTATTGAGTGGGTCAACCAAGTAGGAAATGTCTTTACAGACACTCTGAAGCTTAGGGGAGAAAAGAGCCAGTTTAGAAATCATACTGCAGGCACTGTGTTGCCCAGTGAAATGTATTTATGGTGCTTTGTTTTGCTGAAGGATTCAATTTCCACCAAAGAAAACATGATCTTATCTCTGTGAAAATGAGATGGTCCAACGATAAAGGCCATCTAATACAAACTATCTCACTGTGAACTGTAGCAGATGTGACTGTAACTGAAATCTCACCTATCAGGTGTAGCAGATTATAGTACTACAACTCTGAAACTAATCACCAAGGAGGAAAAAAAAGTTTGACCCTATGTACTGTATATTTTCAGGAGATATAATACCAATCTAATGGAGAGCTCTTTGGCACAAGAAAAGTTGTTTGGGTGTCAAGATATTTGTAAAAAGGGGCGTTGAGTTAGGCGCATATTTTGGCCATGTATAGTTTGAAGTTTTGGGTGATGTCATTGAACATGTAGGTTAGATTACAAATACTGTTTATAATATAAGAGGTTACTGTTTCTGTTTTAGCTCCTGACCACTAAAACAAGCACTGAACAGACAGGATGAGCTCTGTGCTTTTCCATGAGAAAGTAAGAGGGGCCTCCCGAAGCCCTTAGCTTTGAGTAAACTCTTCTGCAAGGTGCTATACACTCACCCTCAGCACTTTGGCAAACACAAGCATGACATCAACACTGCTTGTGTTATGACCTTTGTGCAAGACAAGCAAATATGCATTGCTTACATCTTTAATTCTACCCAACCTGTGTTTCCACCAGAAAGAAAAGAAGAGATGTAAGAGAGAGTTTGATGACGTAATAAGAGATAAAAGCCTAAGTACATATGTAACTAGATAAAGATAAAACGCAAGGAAAGAGTCAACAGAGACTAAGAGAAGCAAGTTGAGTGTAGTTAGAGTGAAAAAGGGCAAGAACAACTGAGAAAAAAGAAACAGAGGACGAGAAGGAAGATGAGAAATAGGTCTTACCGTGTCCTTCGTGGGGGCGAGAATCTCTTCGATCATCATACTGTCGCGGGCGAAGGAGCTCCGGTTGAGTGTGTTGGACCTATCCGAACTGAAGGAGCGGAGGCTACATGTTACCACGCAACCCAGTGCCGCGGGCAACAACAAGTGACGGGCAGGGGAACATGACATAAAACAAAAAGCAAGGAATCCATTACTACATGCAACCTCCAGGGAACCAGGTTTGCTTACTTAGTGGACAGAGAGAGTCCAAAAGTGGAAAATAGAGAGAGGCGGAAGAGCCCGCAGTTGAGCGAGGGTAAGATAGCCTACTGCAGCAGGTTATTCAGAGATGGAAATGAGTTTTGTTTGCATTAAGAGATAGAGGAGAAGAAGAGGAAAAGCGGGCAGACCAAAAGAGGGCATAGACGACTGTTTCTATATCAAGGCGTGGTTGGTGTGCGTCACAGATATAACTAGGTGTGTCTAATTGATGAAATATGACAGATTAGTAGACTGTAAGTATTTGCACCTGGCTGGCAGGTGGGAGTCTAAGAATCAAAAGAATGACATTAAAAGAACTGAGATTTACCTAAAAGTGTTTGAAAGTGTTTAATCCAACTAGAGCTTGAGTTGTCAACACTGAAGACTGACATCCCTTTAGTCTAAGATTAGCAGCTGACCCAGACCCGTTTCAGAGCAGCAAACTACAAAAGGAAAGCTGGTCTTTTCTCCAGTCTGCTTTATGGTTGTGTTTGTAGTGATGTGTGCCTATTTTTTGCAGCTCAATGTGGTGCTGTTGGTGAGTCCTTTCAGTTTTTTTTTTCCTACAGGGATTTGATCAGTGCAGCTGTGCCAAAACATTTGTGTGAATGCACAGTTACACTCCCCTCATGTGCTTTGCATTGTGTGCCCATTTGTGTGTACAGGCACGTGTATAAAGTATATAATGAGTTTTATGTATGTGCGTTACAGTATCAAAGGCTCTCAAAAAGATACATCCATAGAGACAAAACTGACAACTCTGCAACTTATTTCTCAAAGGCTATACTGTATGTGCGTACTGATGTGTTGTGTGTGAGTGCGGAAGAGGGGGTGGGGGGGGGGCGGGTCAGCGAGGGGGAGAAAATGCAGAGCTCAGCGTGTTTGAGTGGGCACACCATTCAGCACAGAGAGAAGCCCTTTATTCAGCACAGCCTGCCTACCCCTCCATCGAAGTTACCAAGCAACTCTGTACTGCCTGAATGGACTCGCTGGCATGGCAAGCGACAGCGCTGCCCCCCCCCCCCCCCCCCCCCCCCCCCCCACCCACCCACCCTTTACTGCTCTCGGATGGACTCTGTTTGTTCTTCACAGCTTTCTCCCCTCTTCTTTCTCATTCTGTCTATCCTCATCTCTTCACACAACAGCCGTGCTCGTTTCCTCTGCTTTTCCTCCCCCTTTCTTTGCTCTGATTACAGTCTGTCTTCCTGTCATGGCACCTTCCAGCATTCTTCTTTACAATGCTGCCCCATCATCTCTTCCTCTCTTTACAGTTTCCATTTCGGAGTCATGTTGTTATGACTCTACAGTGAAGTTGAACCTCTGATTCTCTCAATAGGAGTTTTTTTTTTCTTTTTCTCCTACTTGCCATGTTCCTCTTACCCCACCCTTCTCATTCGCCTTCCTTCCTCTTTCAACACCACTCCATTCATTTTACTGTTGATCAATCTATCTGCCTCACTGTAAACTGCACTTCCCATTATCCTAATGGTGTTTTTTCTGTCTCACATCTCCATATATATACACACATGTGTTTTAGTGCATGAATGCATCTACATATGTGTGATCGAGTGTTTGTCCTTGATGTATGTCGGACATTTCTAAATGGTGGGTTTCCATCTCTGCAAACCGTGATTGGACATCCTGAATCATTCCAAATATCACTGGGGCATCTCCAATTACTAAAATGTAAATAGGTTGGATAAAAGGGGCGGATTATGTATTAACTGATGTTTGATCCCTGGAAGTTACACTTAGTGGCACCGCCAAAAATATTAAGTGCCACTTAAGAACAAGTCACATCAAAAAAGTTGGGGGATTAGTCCATACAACTCAAACTGAAGAAAACAGATTTTCATAACATTACAAAACACAAGTGTTGCTTTTATTTTCTCATTTCCAACAAGATTGCGTCTATTACACAACTGTAGCAAGAGATGATGATTTTGTTAGACGGATGAGAAAATACGATGAATGGTGATCACGAAACAGCAACAAAGTGACAAAATCTGCTACCACAAACAAACAGCAACACTGGATAACGCCAATTTACAAGGGATGGCTCTCGGTTTTGGGTTAAAGGATTTATGGTTGTAAGATCACAGGGGGAGGGACACCATTCAAAACTAATGTTTCCTACTACTACTACTACTCTTTTCTTACCTGAGTCTAGGGCTAGAATGAGGGACAGGGTGCAGGAAAACAAGGAAAAGAACAAAATAGAAGAGTGAAAAGCAAAGCATTTTGAAGACATTCAAGCATGATGTGGCGTTCTTTTTTTCCCCATATGACATTGATGCTGAGCATGGTTGTAAGCTACGACTAGGCACAAGTGTTTCCTGGTTTACATCTATGTGAGTGTGTGTGTGTGGGTGTTTGCGTGTATGTAGCCCAGTCAAAAGCAAACCATGCAATGTTGATGTCATAAACAGAAAGGTAAGGAAAAGAAAAGAACTTGCTCAGCATCATACATTCTTTGATCAATAAAATATAGTGTTTCACAGCAATACTTTCACCACCCTGTGAAGAGACACATCAACAACCATCTCAAACTCTATTCCAGCTCACAAACTCATCTTCTAATGCATATGCAATTACAGAGAAGCAGCAGTGAACAGTTTCAGTATTTTAGCAGATTTTTTCTAGCAGATGGAGACATTAATAATGGTAATAACTTTATCTGTAGTACTCTTTTTATTCTAGATATATCAATAAACCATAACCAAAAGTACACACACACAGCACCAATTCACTGAAAATTCAAACCCGCAAATGTGGTCTTAGTCTCTTCATGTGTTAATATTTTTAGACCGACAACAATCCACATTATGACACTCATGAACACATTCAAAACTCTTTCCAGCATCAACCCAGCCTTGTTTACGTGGAATCTCTCCATATAACTCAGTGTTTTTCATGTTTACTGTGACCCGCTGATGTTGGCAGCTTCCTGTCACAGTTAGGGTAGTTGTTTTTTTTATCAATCCAACCATCACAGTGCATCTGCCATCTGTCAGTGTGGCTACAATAGACTTTAGAGCTGCACAACGCTTGTCCTGTGTGGCGCTGATGTGTTTTCACTGGAGCCTGCCAGTTTTCCACTACATACTTTGTCCACTGTTTGAAACTGTTGTTGGGCCTGCGCTGGATCCCCGAAGTGCAGCTGTTCACTGAGATTATCAAAGGTATCGAAGCTCAAAGATACAGCTTATATCTTTTGTATTATACTATAGGCAGTTTATAATCTTTGCCTGGGCTTGAATGAGGCCACACAAAACGCTGAATCATTTTGTCAGGTTGAATCATTACATGGCAACTTTCCAGTGGCTTTCTCTGGCAATTTCCATTATTCTGTTTGTGTGTGAGTGTGTGTTGGAGGGACTGTACATTAATTAGCCTGCTGGTTCAGTCCCCCATACTCTATACACTCTGGAAAAACTGCACACCATATCAGACATGGTATCACAAATCAGCGTACAACCACAGCATCAATAGAAAACATAATGCAAATCTTTAGTCCGTTACTGTAAACATAACCTGACCAGCATTTTGATATAAAAGCAAGTTGTCAGCACTGCACCAGAGTACATCTGTGACTTTCATATGTATCTAATAAATATGACAGGTGCTTACCTGGCTGAGCGGGCTCCTATACTGAAACCCATATACCCCTCCTGGGGGAGAGAGTCATCCCCCAGCTCTTTGAGGTCCTGAGGCCGCAAGTATTTGTCCGTGTCCCCGGTCATCGCATCCTCACCTGGTTTGGAAGGATGAAATCATAAAATCCTCATGTTAACTTCAAAATGCCATCCGGGGCAAGAGAGGCGATGCGGCACTCCAAGAAAGGAAAACAAGCCCTCACTGCCGACATCGTCTCTCACTTATTTCATTATACTTACAGGAGGCCTTGGATAATTTATCAGCACCACTCTGACGTTAACTCCCCCAACATACAGTAGCTCACTGCAACTGCATAGCCCACTGCAACTTTTTCTTTTGTCTACTCATCTGACAGTGGCACAACAATAACAACATGAAGCTGGAGCACAGAGCAGCCCCGATGCTTGAAACGACACAGGTTAGACAGTAATCATTTTTAGAGAGAAATGCCATCACAGGGAGCAGCAAAGCCACTTTGCGGTATATCTGGAGCTCCCCTGTAAAACCAAACGCAGCTCCTTTCACAACACTCAAAAGGCAGAGCAGCAGCAGAGGGGTTTTTTTTTTTGAAAGCTACCAAAGCCTGGACACAAAAAGCAGGGAATACGCAGAAAGTGCAAGAACCGCACCGCACCTCGATCGGCGGACCGGTGGACGATGACACGCCGGTCAATGAAGCCGGCGGTGCGGCTACAGTGTTTCCCCTTCTCCCTCATGTCCGGCTCTTGTCCTGCCTGCAACACTCTGCTCCTTCACCGCAGCCCCTCCCCCTACCTTGGATACTGCCGCACTCCGATCACACACCAGCACCACCAGCACCACCGTCAAGTTAGGTGGAAGCTTAACAAAAGCGTTTCCGGTGTCAAATTTCTAAATAAAAGTAGCTCTTTCTAATTGGTTGTCACGTCCAATAAACGCACATATGACTATGATAAATTTAGGCCATTATCATTATTTAAATAAATCTAGTGGAACCACGTGGAGACCTCACCTCATTACAACTAATTTTGGTTAGTTGGGGAAAGGTGTGCTTGCAGACATATGCTGGGTTTGTCTGGGTCTACAAGCACCATGATTTATATGATTTTACATGATTTTGCTTAAACGTGTTACAATCTCTACAATCTGCAGATTTGTCGATATAGAAAAGTAGCACACTGCTACTCTATGCACCTAAAATAGATTATTTCAGTTTTTATGTTTTAATGCATGCAGCAATTATTCTATTAAGAAGTGTAGTACATTATTTTCAAGTCAAATTTATTCATAAAGCACATTTAAAAACAAACCACATTGACCAAAGTGCTGTACAAACCAGAGCAGGTAGCTAAAACCACAAATACGAGAAACACCGACACAAACAACAAGGCACAACACACGGGGATAGGCGCAATCCAAAAATCAGCCACATCAGGAGGATTCAAATGCTGGTGAATAAAAGTTTTGAGCCTGGACTTAAAAGAATCAATGGAGGGGGCAGATCTGATAGGGAAGGGAATGTTGTTCCATAGTCTAGGGGCTCAGGTCACCCCTGAGCTTAAGTTTAGTAAGCATATTTCAATTTCCTACATCCAAAAATGAATCTCGGCTTGTCCAGAGAGAATGCTGTAAACATTTTGCATTTGCCTGTATGAAGTAGTAGACTACACAGAGTGATGACAACTGCAATAGTATTGTAATAGTGATGAATTGCAAGATGCTTCCAGTCATAAAACACACACAAAAAAGTCAATACAGTGACTGTAAAGGCAAACTGTGATATAAAGTGCTGACTCCAGTGTGTTTTTTCCCTCTGTGTGTTTGTTGGATGTTGGCATCTAAGCCTCTTTATTCTGACACACTGAGACAAAATATATTATCTTTGGAGCCAAAATCACTTTTGTCATCAGTTGTCCACACAGGAAGAAGCACAATATTACCAAGCATAGGCTAATGTTAAGGATTTTGATTTTGAGACAGGATGTTTTTGGGTTTTTTAAATTATTTTCCTGATACAAATATTATGCTTTTATTCTGATGGTATAATTTATCACCGTACTTCCTGTATTTTTCTGGCTGTTTCTGTCTGACTTAACACAACTGAGAAACAATCAGCTTTCCGCTGCTGTAATAATGTGTCACCGTCCCATTCAAGCTCAGATACCCCTCGCGACACACACACACACATACACATACACGCACACGCACGTACGCACGCACGCACACACACACACAAACGCACACACACACATCCTGTCTAGAGTTTCAAAGTCACCTCATCACACTCTCTCTCCCTCATTAGCAAAAAAAAAAAACAAATAAAAAAAAAACAAAAAAATAGATAAATAAATAAATACATAAATGTCCACATCAAACAAAATACTAAGTGAGCTCTATCAAACGACAGAGAACTAAATCAATAAAAATTAAATGTAAGGTCTATAATGTATGACGACACTCTCCCACTTTCTGTCTCCTACTGTAGATCCTCAGCAGTTTTTTCACACCGCAGCCTCTAAACAACATCAAAACTTCTTTTGATGCTCCAAAGACTTACCTTTGTCCCAGGCAGCCATATTGATCACAACTCTTCTTATATGATTTTTTCTAAAACTTCACAAAACGTTCCCAGGATAAAAAAAAAAGTAAATCCAGAGAGAGGTGCTGACTGTCAAGCAGTCCATTCAGGGCTTCTGGTGCTGATGGAAAATGTTGCCCTCTCTTTACCCCACGCACTTAACTCCACTCAAACCAGCTTGCGCGTTTGACGCTGGTGCGCACATCCCTGCCGCCCTCTCGCATAGAAAGAAAGAAAAAAAAGCCCCCTCAAACTCTTACAAGTTTTGCGTCTCTTTCCCGTAAAGCAGAACACGCTGATGAGCGGAAACAGTAAGAGTCAATGCCATCTGGCGTCGGCGGCAAAATCAGAGTTAATTCTCCTGTGCGGTCAGCTCAAAAAAGCTCATCTCATCGGATTTAGAGAAAGGGAGCCTCGGTGCGTCCCTGGCTCAACAGCATCCACAACAAACTCCGGCTGAAGAGCGTCACCAGGGGCCGCACTGGAAGTGTTTACCGCTCTGTGCTGGGCGCAGTCAGCTGACAGGTCGTTTGGGCAAATGCTTTTAGTGAGGCAGAGGGGAACCTCAGTGGAGGAGACAGTGACGGAGAGAGAAGGAGAAATCTCTCACTGAAAACTCCTCCTGCCTTCTCTTCCTCTATGGTGGAAGTTACTGAGAGAGTCTGGCTGCATGTCAAACTGGGAGAGGGGGTGGGGGGTGGGGGCTATAATAATGATGAAATAACCACATCGTGCATCATTTAGCCGTTTCTTAAAAAAAAAAAGTCTTGAGCAACAATCTGTCTAGTTCTCCCTTCTACATGTTGCACACGATGACTAAAACTTGCACAAGAAGGCGTTTGACAGTTAAACACTTTTAGTACACATATCATTAAAACTTCCTCCAAGGTCAGCACTAACGATTATGGAGATAGTCTACAACGTGATGAAAGCAGACCACAACAAGGAGAAGGAGTTAAGATGACACCATTAGAAGCAACAGAAGTCTACAGAAGGAATGAGATGAGCGTGTGATTGCACAAGCAGGCCAAACACACACACACACACACACACACACACAGAGCCTAATAGGATTGGCTTCCCTCATATAGGATTAAAGAGAGATGTGGAAACTATTTACTTCCTCTAAGTCTTTCTTTTACACACACACACACACACACACACACACACACACACACACACACACACACACACACACACACACACACACACACACACACACACGGCTAAAACAAAAACATCCCAAGTCTGAACGCATCAGCTAACTGAAGCCTGTGTGTTGCTGCAAAGTGAATATCAAAGCTGCCGCTGCACAAGTACAATGCTGATGAGTTATGCACACTGTATAAACAGTTTATGTGGTGCACATGAGGCCATGGATATTCTTATTATTTATATAATTCCTGTATGGTAGTGATAACAGTTGTTGAGGTTTTTCACCGTACAGCTACAGTACGACCTCATCCATTGTCACCTGATATCTGTGTGCATGTAACTTGTTGAGTCTAGCTGTATCACCTGACATAGAAACTCCGCTGCCCTGGCTGTCCCCTAAGCAACAGCCCATGAACAAGCTCATCAATTTTACAGGCCTGTTGGCTCTGTGGTTCCAAAACAAAGCACAGAAGACTGAAGTGGGCAGCCTCAAACAATGTGGCTTGTACCATAAACTTGGCAGTGCTATTTAGCTCTGCAGGGCTACAGCAGCGATCCTGTTGCTAACTATGATTTTATGTAATTTATTGAGGTTTTATAAACAGGAAGATGTGATTATGTCAAAGAATATATGTAAGTCTCTGTCAGGTAAGTGCATACTCAGTCTGCCACTTGTGAAGTGAGTGACGTTGACCTGGTTTTTCATTTCCTCACAGCAACACCTTCAAAGAGATTGTAGCGCTGATGTTATGATGATGCATCACAAGGTGCATTTGATGAGGAGAATCATGCAGTATGTGACTCACGATGTTCAAGTAGTTAAAAATAACAAATGTTGTTTTTGACTTGCGGTGAAAATAACATCAGCAGTGTCAGTTTCTGAATAGAAACAGGACACTCCAAGCTGTCAGAAAAAGTCCAGATCTGAGGCCAAAGCAGCTTATAAATGTAATGTTTACTGATGGATTTATTGGAAAAAATTAGGATGGAGATTTTGTGCAGGATACAAAACAGTAAATAAAACAAAAGAAAGCTCACATTGTAGGATATCTCTTCTGTCTGAACCCCTCATCAGCCATTGAAAATAATTTTACTCAACAGCATATCTATCTGATTCATAGCACTATGATACTCTGTATCATAACTTAACTGCATGACCATAGATCTCTGTATAAGTGGAAATGTGTGTGGCTTTTGAGTGAGTGTATTCTGATTTTGCCTGGAAAATGAACCACAAAGCAGAATTGAAGGGTTAGCTCTTCAACAAGACAGGTGAGTTATTTTAAATGAGCTATGTTAATGGAACACAAACAAACAATAGAGCGGCGCAGACAGCAAATTGATGACAAATACCTTCGTCAACATCTGACAAAGTGTCCTCACTGAGAATTTCAGACACAATGGCCCCGACTGTGTGATTTGAATACATATACAGTGAAACATGCAAATGTTAATAAAAAATGACATCACAAATATATGGAAATCATGCAGTGTATTAATATCAAAAATAAAAAAGAACTGTCTCCAAGTATCAATTAATTTAATTTTAGTCATCAATGGCTGAAAATGAGGAGAATTCTTCACATACCTTCATCATCTGACATGTCGAGGAACTCGTTCATGGTCTCGGGGACATTGATTTTGTGTTTTTCTGATGCACTCTGTAAATATGAAAAGTAGATGGACAACTGAATAACTTTGTAGTTTGCCACTTTGTTGCATATTTGCATACTATGACCCTTAAAGCTATGCTCCCTGATATTGTTAAAACACCCAATAACACCACAAATCTCCCAAGTTTCCAAAGTTGAGAAGAAATAAAAAATAAAATTAGGAGATATATACTGATATATAGTGAAGATTAACCATTTTGAAAGTATTATATCACCTGAAACAGAAGCAGTTGTAAACAGTTAATGATTAGTTGAGATCTGGCATTTACAGTCCAACTTAAGTCTGACCTTGACACATATTTTCTGACATGCACATTAAACTGAATCTTAGCCGCGGTCCCTGTTAGTAATGTAAATAATGATACTGTATGTTTGAAGGCTATTTTTTCCCACATCACTGACCAGCAAAGGTCCTGCAGGCTGCAGCTGCAGGTTCAACAGAGACATAAAAGAACAGCAGATGCCTCTGCACACTAAATAATAGATCAGTAACACACAGGTGTAGGAAAACGACCTTGATCAAAAGCTACGTCACAGTAGATAGAGATAGTTGTGACTAATACACTTTGCTGCTGATTGCGCAGGTTCCTCAGCGACCTCTTTGTCCGTCTCTTCAATCACTGTCCCCCTCATACTCCTGTCACCTCTTCATCATCCCACTGCCTCTCTTTCTTTCACACTTTCTCACCCTTCTTCCTCCCAGACACGTGTGTGGATCAGATCACTGTTAGTGACCTAGGCTATTTGAGGAGATCTAAGCCCTCTCTCTTTCAATCACACATGTGACACAGCGTGACTGACTGACTGACTTGCTGGCTGATTTACTGGATTCACACACTGGCTCCACTTAGTGTATGTCATTGGTTGACTAGCCAAGTTTTAATTTAGGCTGGGATACACTTGAATCAGGCTGCAGGCAAGCATATCCCTCACTGGTTTCCATTCATTCCACATTTGAGAATATACTTGCCGATCAAACAACAACATTCTTAATTCAACAAACAACCAATATTACAGACTATTTATTCCACATTTTTCAAGATTTGGTCATTATTTTCAACACTTTTGGGTAGCTGACTCTTAAATCTTAGGTGTCAGAGAGTCCTTGAATATATGTTCAACATACCTTTTAAAATCGCCTCTGCTCACAATTGTTTAAAGTTTAACAGTTATAAAATCAAAAGTGATTGAAGCCAATGAAATGTTGTCTGTGATCTGTGGAAACCAATTTAGAAACCCATGCTTTAAAAGTTGCAATATTGCAATGTTGCAATAGTAATTTTTAAGTATGCCAAAATTGTATTTTGTAGAAACTGTAGACCACTAAATTCTACACACTGGTCCTTTAATGGGCCCAAACACATAAAACCACCAGAATGATCCTTTAAAAGTTGGATGTTGAAAGGCAAACTAAAGTCTTTAATGGTTTTATACTGTCTCATATTGTCCTGGTTCTTCTACAAATTCAATGGAAACAACTTCCCAGTGATATGTAAAAACATTCTTTCCTTAAAGACACTTTTTTATTGAATATAAAATGTATTATGTCGGCCTGGCTCTAGACATCATATACAGTACAGAGTGGAAAAATGTTAAATAAATGAATGAAATAAAACAAAAAATGATACAAGCTATTTCCATTATCTTTGAGACTTAAATTATTTTGAAGATTTCTGGTAATCTACTGCAGACTGAGTATACTAGAGGAAGGCAGTGTCTCACCATAGCAATCAAGTTGTCGTCCGTCACAGGCCTCAGAGTGTCCACCACAGAGATGTACCCAAGACGACGGGCAATAGATAGGGCAGTGTTCCCATTCTGACCAATGACAGCCCAACAGGAAGTTATTCACAGGAACAGGAGATGGACAGAAACACACAAAACATTCATTATTTCATCAAGCTACAGCTCTGTTGGAGAGTGTGTGTGTGTGTGTGTGTGTGTGTGTGCGTGAGTGTGTGTGTGTGTGTGCCAGTGTGCACTGACCATGGTGAGCTCGTTGGCTGAGGCCCCGTGTTGAAGCAGCAGGTTGATGATGTGTGTGTGACCCTGCTGAGCTGCTTGGTGTAGTGGAGTGTACCCGTTCTAGACAGAAAAAGAGACACAAAAAAAGACAGTCAGGGAGAGAGAGGAATTATTGAACTGAATCCTCAGAACGCGCCAGAAAACAGAGAAAAAACATGATGAGGGTAAAGGAATTGTAATGTAAGACTTGATGATCATGTGTTTGTTTACCTTTGTTTTGCCATTGACTCTGGCATGGTGCTGCAGCAGGAAGTTTGCCATCTTTGCGTTGCCATAGTGACAAGCCACATGCAGCGGCGTGTAACCCATCTGCATGAATTAAAGTATGTAGAGGAGGAGAGGGCGGGTGAACAGATGAAAAGAAGAAGAAAACATAGTTACTTATGCCGACCAGAGGTCCCATGTTGTTATACCACAGAGAAGAAGTGGCTGTTATTTTGTAAAATGGATTTTGTGAGAATTCTGTAATAATTTTGTCAGATTTTTGTTTTTAAAAAGCTGCCACTTGTTAGCATAATATCTTTAAATGTAACTTCAAAACAGTATCATATTTCACGTCCCCATTGGAATGTGTGAACAGTGCAAAATCGTAATGGAAGAGATCAGTGAGTGAATAACCTATTCGTTGTAACTGTCCTGTCAGCACAATAACATGCACACACACACACACACACACACACACACACACACACACACACATACTATATAACCTTCAGCTAGTGCAGGTTTGTCTCAGTGAACGTGAGCAGCCTGTTATGGGGCCCGTGTGTGTGTATGTGTGTGTATGTGTGTAAGTGAATTTAACAGAGTGTCATTGAATATTAGAGCATGTACACGTTCATGTGCATGTTTGCTGCAGTGTGTGGTGCATCCATAAAGACATTAATACCTTCCACTCAGGTATCAATCCTTTATTTATGTAGCACCTGAGAAGACAGACAAAAATGTGTGCGTGTGTGTGCCAATGAGTGTGCGTGTGTGTATTTTTTTGGAAGTCAGTACTATTCAGGTAAATCCAATTCAAATATAAACAAACACAAAGACACGCAAAGTCAAAGATGCATATCAACAAAAGCTTATTCATCTAACTTTAACTACAAAGAGAGGTTTTAAGACCCTAATCTGTGTGTGTATTTATTGAGTGTGTGTGTTTGTGTGTACTGGGTGCATCATGAGAAAGCTTTACCTTTGTTTGTGGGTTGACATCAGCCCCGTGGTTGAGAAGGACTTCTGCAACATTGACCTTGTCCTCCTGAGCTGCTAGGTGTAGTGGTGTAAGCCCGCTCTGTATATATATGAGGAAAGGACACACACGAACACGTGTGAACAAAATGAAAAAAATGTTAATGGTGGGAGCACATAAAAAACAATACAGTACTACAATATATCTCAGGGGACAGGATAATTACTGTGTTTTTCACTTGGTTTGGCACGAGCAGGTGAAAATTAGCATGCTAATGATAAAGCTAGCAAGACGAGTGCATCTAATTTCAAGAATGAAACAGGGACAGCTTATCCCTACCTGATAAGAGGGTATGTTTGTGCATATGTACTTGTGAACTTGTGAATGTGTGATTTGTGTCTGCAGGAGTGTACGGTGTGCATACATGATCCCACACTTGTACCTTTACATACTTTGTCACTGATTCTACCTTATTGCACATATTGACGTTGGCGTTCTTGGCCAGCAGCAGTGACACCAAGTCCACGCTGCCCTCCTGCGCTGCCAGGTGAATGGGGCTGATGCCTTGCCGCGTCACTGCGTTGGTGTCGGCGCCGTACTCCAGCAGTGTGGTCCCAATGTCCATTTGGTTCTTTTTGGCAGCAATATGGAGCGGCGTGTAGCCATTCTGAGGTGAAAGAGATGAAGGAGTTAGCAGGATAAGCTTCAGTGGATTTGATGGTTGATGTATTATTTTATCTATTTTATTGTTATACTCAGTGGATAAAACAGATAAGACTTTCATGTGAACCTCTTCTATAATGTATTTTATTCCATTTCGGATCAAAATGGAATTCACTTCATACATTATAGAGGGTGGACAAGGTTGTAGGATGAAAACTATGGTTCGGTTATTTTGTAATAAATGTCTAATACATTTATGTTAAAAGAATGTGCTTCACAACAGAAAAAAAAAATATTTTTGCGCTCATGACTGTGGACTGGAAGGACCCGATCCTAAATCAAAACCCTGACATGAAGCAGAATGATGAACCTCTGCCAAAAAAACAGTTCAGAAGGTTCAGTAGTTGAGCAAGAAGAGTTCATTATTACTGGAAGCGCGGAGGTAAAGCCAATATCAAGTACTGGCATTGGGTTTGGCAGTGTTGGTATAATACAGGAGCGATCAGGGCAGAGAGGAATCATTATACAAAGATTTAACTAAAAAGAAACGGTTTTGCATCTAAACATGTAATATATAAACATAAATATAAGATAATAATGATAAAAAAGATCATAATATTAGATTAGGTTTCAATTCACAGACAATCATGAAGGCTAGTGTGCCAGAGACATTTTGTCTGCCGTGCAGTAAATATTGCTTAAAACACACAAAGGTTTCACTAAGCTGGGAGAACACATATAAAACACTACAATAACAGACAGGGGAGTAGCCGAAGAGGGGAGCAGTCCCCATTCTGACATTCTTCACTTGGGTCACCATGGAGAAGACATTCAAGACAGCATTAAACTAAAGACTGCATTTGAATACATTTCCATGGTGTGATCTCCTTTAGTGGTAGCGTAAGCTGCAGGTGGGCTTTATACAGCTCTCTGAGCAGCCTTGAAGTCCACAGAGGGGTGATCTTAGCTTAAATAAGAGTGAGTAAAAGGTAGAGGTGAGTGTGGAAAAGGGGAGAATCTGATGTCTTTCTAGAGTCTGCGTGAAGACTAATTTGGCGAGTCAGAATCTTACGAGTGTGGTTAGAGGCTTATAGAGATGTAATGCATGCTCTGCAAGCATGTGTGTTTGCACGCATGCATGTCCAAAGGTCTTTAAACAACCCCTCAAGTTCACACAGATTGACTCCTTTCCAAAGCACTTAAATTAGACCAATCACATCAACTTTAGCACCCGGCCAAATGAAAAGCAATTTATAGAGGGAGAGAGAAAGGGAGGCAGTGAGGAATGACTAAGAGTGTGGGAAGGAGGCAGGAAAAGTAAAGGAATAAATAGAGACAGATACAGATTAAAGGAAAGAGAGCTAGCAGGAGAAAGAGCTAGTGACAAAAAGGGAAGACAATGACCAAGGATAAATTGGCTTTATGTTTTGGTCTCTTCTTGCGGGATGTCTGTCTCAGATGTCAGTGGATGGTCCAAACAAAAACAGGCATTTCCTGTCATATTTTGGTTGCCAGTTTTGCCACTCAGCTCATACTTGTTCTGTGGTTTTGACAGACGACCAAAGCCTCACTAGAGACTAACCACAACTTGACCATATGTCACTGACCATGTGTGTTTGTGTGTGTCAGACGTTTCAACATTACTGAAGTGGGGTTTTTTTTTGTTCTTTATTAGGAAGACATAAAATTTAGCTCTGGAAAAGACATCACATAAGTGTGTGGTTTGAAGTAGTGACTGACTCTGTAGTAATTTACAACATATATGAGACATCACAAGCCGCTTAACGTGTGCTTTCCAGTTTTTCTTTATGAGAAATATGAAATATAGCATCCCATAAACCACCAAGCCCAATATGCTGACCGTATGAGCTAAATTCTGGCCGGTGGAGTGATTTCAAAGACTTTCCTGAGCTCAAAGAAAAAGCTGCACTGTCACTCACAACATTAAAGACGAGACAAGACATGGATGGAAGAATGGGAGCAAATGGGTGAGTGTTAGCTTTTCATACATACAGATGAATGTTGTTAATGGTACTGAGGGGATAAGACAGGTAAGTTTATGTTAGTACGTTTGTTAATGTGTGTTTGTGTGGATACCTTAGCGGCAGCGTGTGGGGAAGCTCCCTGATCCAGCAGCAGCAGTGCCACTCTCTGATTATCGTAGTGAGCGGCTACATGCAGTGGAGTTAGCCCACTCTAAAACACCCATACACACACACACACACACACACACACACACACACACACATACACATATTCACGCACGTACGCACACACACAAGCATGCAACACAACACCCAGTTAGAAGATCACCGAATACACACAAGCACAAACACGCCCATTAAGTAAAATGAGAGCACCGAATCAACAGAATGTAGAGACATAGAGGGAGATGGACATCAAAGTGAGGAACTTCCAATCCACAGGAGACAGTTTAGAGCAACAGCTTCATGCTGAAATCTAAAAGGAAGAAGCTCAGGGAGGATGGCGTTATCAAAAGATGAGCATGTTGTCACTATCCTTTGAAATGTGTCTCCAAAATGTCAAATTTTATACCAATTGTTTTTTAAATGACTTGTGTAGTTTAGAAGCAGTAGAATTGTCTCAACCCATAAACGGACACCTAATCTTCAATGTTAGTTGAAAAATTCAAAATCGACAAAATTGGAGATACATTTTTCATTAGACAGCGATGATACAACACATGAGAATTCATTATTCTTTTTTTTTATTTTTTTTAGCAGGAGTAGCAGGAGTAGTAGTATCAAGAGTGCTAGCAGCAGCAGTAGCAGCATGTTGTCGTCATTGTTTAAAGATCCCCTCCAGACATGATCCCGAACTAGTTGTGATGTCACAATATCTTTGACATGTCAGATTTGAGCTCAGAGAAACTTTCCCCTTTCAACAGATTAATTTTAAAACAACCTATCAAACTGCACTGTATTAGTGCATTTTTAGTGGAGGGAGTCTTTAAAAATCACATGTTTTATCACTTTCTTTATTACTACTTCCTATAGTAATGTTATAAGTGAAAACAAAGGCTTAGAGTTAGTTGATGTTACCTTATGCTTCTGAGCTACACCCAAAGTATTCCAAGAACACAGTATGCTACTATATCCCACTCAGCAACCACTACTGAGTCACCAGGATGCTCACTAAGCCACTGGAATGTCCCACACATTTAACAATTACAATATTCAGAAAAAGTGTGCAGAAAATATTCTAATGATCTCATTGGATGTTTTGATGTGTTGTTACAACTGTCATGGAAAAGTATGAGAAATGGTGTTTTTTGGTCCAAAGCAAATAAATTGATGTGTTTCTCTAAATCTCTAAAGGGAATAAAGTAATTAAACTGCAATAAAGGCCTGATTTTGCTTTGTGCTTAGACTCAGTACTACAATGGGACTGATTATAGCGTGACACCACTATGCAGTGTGGAAGCTTCATTATCATACCTAACTGCCATTATGTTAAATGCTCTCAGATGGTGGCACAGACACACACACACACACACACACACACACACACACACACACACACACTAACGCTGTAATCAGTGCCAGTAGGCCTGTGCTAAGTAAGTGTGTCAATATGTGTGTGTGTGTGTGTGTGTGTGTATACAAATGCATTTATACAAGGGTGCATGTGGAGGTGGAATGAATGCATGTCATCATGAGAATAAAAGCAAATCTGCCCAGAAGGTTTTTGCAACAGGACAAGCATCTGTTGGGCTGGTTGTCCTGGGATAAGTCCTAAACCTGCCACTCCTCCTCAACACCCACTCTCTGTCCAGCTGCAGCTTGGAAAATACAACTCAGAAAGGGTTCTGTTTACTTTCTTTGAGACAGGTTGGATAAGGGCAGGCGACAGAAAGACTTGGAGTTTGATAAATGGTCTCAGTATCTGAACGACTTCCTGATTTGGCCCGTTTGTTGGCCAGATCTCAACAGAAATGTTGACTGCACTATCCATAAATAAAAAGGGTAAGATATGTTTGCTACTGAATATATATATTTCTTTTCTGATTTTTGGAGTTTTATATATCAAGTTATCTTCTACAAATAGTTGCCAATAAACCTGTTGACTTTTTAAAAACACTTCTTAATCTTTGAAGGATTACTTATGGTTCTGTTCCTGACACACTTTGCAATTGGTTGCTTGTAATAATGAAGAAGGAATTTGAGTTTATATTCCTCTTCAATTTATTGTTGTCTGCTCTGTCTAAGAGTGTCATCATCTGCCTAACATGTGCTTTCTATGCCAGGCACCTCCCTCCCCAGACAGCTCATGTTTTCCGGCAGCAACACATCTAAAAACACCCTAAATTGTCAGTCAAGATTGAGCATGATTCCCTAAAATCTCCTCTTTCCCTTTTTTTAATGACACCTCACCTTTCCAGCAGCATCAGGGGAAGCTCTTTTCTGTAGGAGCAGACTGGCCACCTCCATCTTGCCGTACTTGGCTGCCACATGGAGGGGACTGAACCCTTTCTGTTGAACATAAAACAAGATAGATCATCAAAAATGAAAGACAGATGAAAGATGGAGAGGATATACAGGATGAACACAGAAGACTATATAAACAGGAAGTAAATATTTGTATTTTATAAGTCATTAGTTCAGTTCTTGCTGGCCGGGTCAAGTCCAGCCAAATAATATCATAGTTTCTCACATAGTTGTACTCAGAAAGAACTCATCTCAATTTTTTTTACTTCACAAGATAAAGGATTTGTTCATATTAAGTGTAGCAGTACAACTGACAGATGAACATATATGATGTTTTTTTTTTTTACCTAGACTGAACCATGTCAACCATTTAAAACCCATTTAGACAAAAACAGACTGTTTCACACTAAAATCTCTCCATCAGCTACAATGTTTGAATGACATTTGAAATGTGACATTATTATTCAAAGGCATTGATAAACTTTATATCTGTCATGGAAGAAATGAAACACTGTGAAAATCTGTAAAATACATTTAATGTAAACCTATTATACCATAATTTATTACATACAATTTTATATTTATCTACTCCCATTATCTGTATATGTGACTAATTTAGTTAAAACAACGTGAAATTATTTCAAGGCATGTGATACCCTGAGAAACTGAACCAAAGGTCCTTATTTCTACATGTATTCCACATCTATAAATGTTGGCTGTTGTATAATGTGATCATGTTAATCTTGGCTTCCTTCCTGTGTGTATGTGAAGATATTTAAAGACATTAGGTCATATTTTCCAGAGGAATGTGGGACTCCCACAGATTCCCATTCCACGCTCTGAAACTCTTGACCTCATTTATTTGATTTGCTACAGTCAGTCCTCATACAGTTTATACAGTAACTAATCATTTTAAAGACATGATGGGTAGCTGGATTGAAAGTTTAGTTTTATTGAATTTTTCTTTTAAAAAAATAGGAACTAATGATATATTTGCTTCATAAACATCACAAATGGGTCAGATCATGCTCCCGGCACCCCTTCCCCATCTTCAATACCTAGAAAATTATGACATAATTTCCTTGCACAGCTGACTCAGGTGATGTCCCAAAAGATACTCTGTGTTTGTGTGTGTGTGTGTGTGTGTGTGTGTGTGAGAAAGAGAGGGAGAGAGAGAGATAGAGAGAGCAAGAGAGAGAGAGAGCATTGGCACCATGGGGTTTACCCTTCATTAATCTGTTCCACTGACAGAGGTCACCTTCAAGGACAGCCCCCAGCAACATAGCACACACATGCATAAACCAATTCCATAAAGTCTACTCTCAATCTCTTTGTGACCTTGCTCTGTGCAATTAGTCATATGTGAAACCACTACCATCGATATCTGCTCATGGTTGACTGCATGGATAAAAATAAACCTCCTGAGCTCCTAAATTAGTCAACACTAATACTAGTACTGACCTGATAGTGAACACTAAAGAACCGATGTGACTGCATGACTGTCACAGAACTTAACATGGGTGAGCCTCGTAAGGTGGTTATAGGCAGTTTATGAGCCCCATAACCGGAGACTGCGGATGCAAACTCTGACTAATAAACAAGGTAAAATGATCACCATGACAGCTATTGGAAACAGAGACTGGTGCCCACTAGTGGAGATACATGGCACTTAAAATGCTGTAGTTGGTCTGTGCTGTGACGTCTGGTTCTCCAGATATGTTTGTCTGTCAGTGTATGTGATATCATATGAAAGAAAGAGAAATAAACTCCTTTCCATCATGCTCTCGCAGAGTGTATGTGCCTCGGTGAATTTGCATAACTGTCTAAGATCCTCCTTAAAGCCCACCTTCGTAGAGGAGGACAGTGAGGCTCCATGCTCCAGCAGCATGGCAGCGACATCGTGGTGTCCTTCGCGGGCAGTCAGGTGAAGGGGGGTGTAGCCTGAGGTGGTGGCTGCATTAGCAGAGGCGCCGCACTGCAGCAGCTGTTGGACGATGTCGATTTTCCCCAGCCGACTGGAGATGTGCAACGGTGTCTGGTCATCCTGCAGAGAAGGAGAAAGTGACTTCTGGCCCAGTGGTTTATCATTGTTTGACAAAGAGACTCATAATAGGGCTCAGTGTTCTAACCTTGGACTTGGTCTCCACCTTGGCTCCATTTTTCAGCAGGTATCGGACTACGTCTGCCTGGCCTGCCCTGGATGCCATGTGGAGAGCTGTTTCACCTCTCTGGAAGACACACAGTGGTGTTAGCTTTCCACATACAGTGACATGAGTAGTGAAATCCGAGCAGATATTCTTAAAAAATTTCTTAACTTGGAACCTTAAAATGTAACATTATTAAAAATGATTCACTCACTACATTGGTGGTGTTAGGCGATGCACCATGATGTGTCAGTGAATGGACAATGTTCTCATGGCCCATGAATGCTGCTACATGGATGGGCGTCAGGCCAGACTGCAGAGAAAGAGATATGGTCATTATCATAACATGTCACTTTACACTCTTAATTTAGAAGTAGCACTAAGACAAAGCCCTATTAAAAGGAAAGCTGGAATGTATTAATTGGTACAGCTCTGAATAGTTAGAAGTCACTACAATTTATAGGAACCACTTCTGGCACCAAGTGCTAAAAGGCAGAGTAGAATAAACTGTTGTCCGTTCATCTGTAGTACCTCAGTGACAGCCTGGATAGAAGCTCCATGTTTTAGTAACAGCTCCATCACTTTGACTCTGTTCTTCTTGCAGGCGATGTGAAGTGGGGTGAAACCGTTCTGCACACAGACAGAAAGGGAGAAGAAGAAGAAGAAGAAAAAAAAAGATCAGTGTAAAGCCCACACTCCAGTATCTTCAAGATGGAATTTCCACAGCTACAAAACGAAGAACAGCTGTGTGGGCTCTTTTTATTAGGCTGATAGGGGGAAGCAAATGATCTGCCAGGAAATGAATGAGTGGTAAAGAAAATGACAGTTGCAAACCGCAGGAGTGAGAAGGAAACCTTTTCTCTCTTAGTTCTTCTGCTCCTCCTCAAATCTTGATTCCTAGAAAATTCCTTTCGTGTCCCTTTGTGTAAATCAAATCAAATCTAGTCTTCAAAATTCAAGATTCCTACCATCTTGCTTCACCCTACAGCACTCAAAAATTCTCTGATTTTCTACCCCACTGCATCATGTATCAATTTTTTATTGCTTTCTGGTGAAATTGTGTGCCTTAGTGTCCAATCCTTCTCTCATTCTCCTGAAGTGAATCACTGAAGCAATAGCCTACTAGTTGAATCATTTTACACCATCTACAGTATATGATAAAAGCTCCTCTCTTACAATCATCATTATTGATCCTTTATTCTTTACAAAGGCACATTTTCAACACTGAATACTTTTACTCAGACAACGATCAAATGTAAAAAAAAAAAACAAAAAAAAAACAAATGAACATCAGCACAAAAATATTGTCTTTCAGCAACCTTTGTTCAACAATGTCACCATTGGTCCAGAATCCGCTCCCACATAACCCTTTGACTTTTTACTTTCAGTCCCAGTCTTCCCACCCCTTCAGATTCCTACCAGGGCCTTGGCATTGGGATTGGCCTTCTTGTCCACGATGAGCTTCGCCACCTTGTAGTGCCCACAGTGAGCAGCAACATGCAGCGCCGTCAGGTAGTCGTTGGTGACGTCGTCCACCGGCACGTCATGCTGGAGCAGGAGCTGGACACAGTTAAGGTGGTCCCCCTGAGTGGCCATGTGGAGCGGTGACAGGCCGTTCTACGGTGGGGGGAGAGAGAGGGAAAGAAAGAGAGAGAGAGAGGGGGAGACAGAGAGCAAGACAAAGAGAGAGACAAACACACACGCAGACGGACACATAGACAGATGGACAGACAGACACAGTAAGTTAGGGCGTGGACGTGTGCTGCACAGACAGACTGTGAAGGAAGTTGCTGAGAAGGTTACAGAAGCATTGTTATAACGAGGCCATTACAACAATGTCTATTTTGTTACACTGGTCGTCCTGCGCGGTCAAACTGTAGGGCTACGCAGCGGAGACAGGCTGTTCTGGAGAGGTCGCACAGACGTTATGGAGACAATGCGACAACACTACAGCAACAACAACAGGCCTGCTATCTGACTGGATAATAGATTTCAAATGGCGCTGTGTGGTGAAGAGAACTAATTTATGCAAACAATTGTGTTTATTACAGTGTAACTGTTGAAATGTGACCTAATCTATTCTATTTCATTCTATTCTAATACTGCCAGTGCATGTTTGTCAACTTTCCTTTCCTATTCTAAGTAAAGCAACATCTCCTGAATTGAGCGTCCCAGTAGCTACCTTGGTCTTGGACAGGAAAGGAGCTCCTCGGTCTAGAAGGATTTCTACCACCTGCTCATGACCGCTCCTCGCCCCACAGTGAAGAGGTGTCAGACCGTCCTGGAGAAGGAGAGAGCAATGGTGTTAGAACAAAATAGAATGAAATAGAAGATACAACTTATTGTTGTTGTTGTGACACCATGAATTTCCTCTCTTGGGGGAACAATAAATTGTTATCTTAACTAGTAGTATAAAATTGCCTTCGGCCCATTCAGCAGTTCATGAATGAATCACAGGAAAATAAAAAACAATCCTGATTTCTTACAAAAGTTTAAAATTGTGTAAAAGAAGTTGTTCAGGGTATAATTTTGGGTACAGCATTGATGAGTAAATCTGCATTATGGAAAACAAAATGAGTAAAGAATATATACATTTGACATGGCTTGTGTAGTGTTTCATTTGATGGCTTATCCCATATTGAGCATTAAGAACTGATGATCTTGAATGCACCTCAGCAGTTCATTTTTCCACAAACTGCAGTGGAGAATTAAATCTACAGAGAATTTCCCTCAGTATCATGCGTGTTTGTGTTTATCTGAGTGTTTCTTACTGCTCTTATGAGAACTGGGTTCTCACCTTGGTCTTGGCATCAATTTTGGACCCTCTGTCCAGCAGCAACTTGACCATATTGCTGTTGCCCCTTTTCGCCGCCACATGAAGTGGCGTAATGTCATTCTGAACAAAAAGGAGACATTAGTGTTATGATTCAACTGTCAAAATAGATGTAATGGTTCATTATTTGCACAAAAGCAAACATTATGGCCATCACTGAAAATGTCTGCAATTAAATCAAGTGTTTAATTACATATATTAGAACATATAATCTTGTGGACTGTAAATAGATTGTAATGCCTTTAATAATATTTTCTCAGCTCTAATGGAAACCCTCCAGTACCTCTCATTAAGGGTGCACAGTCTCTTGTAATTAAGCAAGCAACAGTGGTGAAACAGCTTCATTGTTAAATCCCTCTACTTTTGTAGCATGACTCTCTGGACCCAACATGTAATCAGTGTCAAAAAGCAACATAAGCACCAACACTCCTTCAGACACTAGCTGATATAATTATGGACCACTGTTGACTCTGGTTAGCTAATGTGACAACAAACACATTTTTGAAGGCAGGAACTCTTAGATTATAGTATTACTATACTAAATAATACCCTGCTTATTATATCAATCTTAAAGTAAGAGTGCAGTCACCTATTATGAACACTGAGAGGCAGATCAGCTAATGTGACAAACACACTGCTGGCTAATTTGATTCTTTTAATGAATGATAATGATGCCCCTTGTTAGCGGGCATGTGTAACTTTAAGAACATGCCCACAGTGAGTTGTAGACCATTATGAGCTTCAGTGTAAGTCCATCTAAATTAAAACATGTCTCACAACTCTCCTCCAGTACACCATTCTTTATTTACCAAATGCTTTTGGCTATATTCCTTTCACTGATGTGCCATCTGAGGTTGTTTCCAGTTTCCTTATATACAGTTTTCATCATTATCATGTGACTTGTAGATCATCATAGATATAAGTATAGCTAAGTATAGAAATAGCTTTACCATAATCTCTGTTTTATAATACAAAACAGCAAATTCAGTATTATTCAATCTTTCTTTTAAAAAACAAAACAAAACACAGTACTTCAAAGTGTCTGCAGTTAACCTTAACACATATATCCTGTAACTAAACTTCCTGTTCTCATGGTTTTTTTTTTTTTTTTAGAACACATGTAACCATCATATAAATAAGTGTACTGTCTATTTCCTCATTTAACCCTCATGGTTAAAAGTGCCCAAATTAGGAAATCCAAAATATCTCCTAAACTCGTCCTGTAAAGAGATTATTTAAGAGGTATGAGGTATGCACCAAGTTTAAATTTTGGTCCTTTTCTGTGATTTATTATTTATTCATGTTGAAAAGTCCCTTTAGATGTAAGGGAAAATGAGAGCGAGAGAGCTCAACAAGTCATTACAGTTCATGTGGGTGGTTTTGGTTTCACAGTGTTTTTCTCTCTTGTAGTAGCAGCAGAATACGTGCCTTTACCTCTCAATGCCAAGTCTACTAATAAACAAGGCTTTATACATCCCATGTTTTACATGTTGTGTCTTCACCTGATGCTCTTTCCCTGAAGGACTCAACATGTATGCAAACTGTAGAATGAGTTAGTGTTCATTAACAGCTTTCATTTGCAAGGAGTCAAACATGAAAGTGTTAACTGGATACAACACACCTCTGTGGATTGAGGTATTGCTAAATAAAAAGTCTGAGAAACTATATTGTTTCACTGAGGGACACTTTTTTCACCGTGTGTGGTAAGAACACTTTTACTAGTGTTTACCTTCAGTGTTGGTAATACCTCTCTGAGACAGCAGAGGGCAGAATAAACTCACCCTCGCCATGAAGTCCACAGCAGCCCCTCGGTTCAGCAGTAGTGTGGCCACGTTAATGTTGCCATAGTGAGCTGCGATGTGAAGCGGGGTGAAACCACTCTGAGGATTGGAGGAAGCCATACAACACAAACATGCAAACACACAAACAAGCACACATATCATGTTACAAACAGTGAAACCCACCTCGCTTGTAAAAGTCAACAGAGACCTTGATTTTTATAGCAGACTACAGAGGCTTATAGCCTACGTACAATCACACTCAGTCAGACAAAGACATATTCAACTATACACTGTTACACTGACACCTGACTTTTCTCACAGGGGCAGAAAAAGTCCTCTTATTGAAGCATCAAACATGGGGCCAATGGTATGCTGACAACTAGAGGGTATAAAATTCAGTATACCATATGAGCTTCTATGTACTCTGAAATATAACTCATTACACATAAACTACTCGTTTATCTATTACACGTTAATTATAGTAAATCTAAGTCATCTCATTTACAACATTTTGATCAATCTGCTGCGCTAAAACTGTCCCGCAAACGAACCTAATATCTGTTGGAAAACATCTTGAATGAGAGGCGTATCCTGGTAAAACCCCTGGCTTAGTGTGCAACAGCTGTCAAAGCAGCAGGACACTGGAAAAGGTCTCATCCAATCAGTGAATGGATCTCACATTAAGCTGTCTAATTATTTGAATCTCAATTTCAAATAATTAATAATCCAGTGGAAAGCAGGTGTTTCAGACATGTGTATCCACTGTGCTGATATCCGATGTCCCAAACATCCGGACCAAAAACACTATAACTATGAACCTTTGTTACACAATCACATTAGAAAAGTAAGGTTTAAACCTGACGCTGTGGTGGACTAACAGAAGGTTAATCTTGTTCTCATTTTTTCCTAACATCTGCAATAACTTTCTTCCATCTTCCATCCACTGATAAACAAACTTGTTTACCATGATGCACGAGCCTCAGATCAACAAAGCCATTTTTGGATGAATCATAGCAGTTATCTGATCAGCCTGCCAAAGCCAGAAACAATGCCAACCAAAACAGGGACACACAGAGGGTGGCCACCTGGCTTTGGTGTGATGAAGGGGGCCTGTGTTACCATAGAAGCAGTGTTGAGGCAGCTTGTTGCTTTGGTCCCATGAAAAATGCTTGAGGTGCAAGGGTTGAGGATTAGAAGTACTAAGAATGAATAAAGGGTAAACTAGTAAACTAATTAGACTACCTGTCTGTTGCTCGAAGGCTGGGTTCCTACATCTAAATGGAGAACTGGTTGCCATGCAGGTTATGGACAAACCACTACTTTCCAATAGATGATAACCACTTTTCATGCCAACACTGGTTATCATGTTAATCAGTTTCATGGATTGACTGTGTCAGAACACATCAGGACAACAATTAGTCACAAATAATTTAATAGCAAATAACAGCCAAAGCTTAAACTTTAGGCACCATGAAACCATTAAATCATGGACAGTCTGGATACCCAAGCCTCCAGCTTCAGGCTTTGCTAAGTCAGTAATAATGAAACATGCGCTATAACTCTGACTCTCTCTAAAACTAGTGATATCTGCTACATGAATAAAGCAATGAACAGGAGGAAGACGAGACTGAGTTAAAATGGAAAAGGGGATGCGACAAAGGGCTGCAGAAACACTACTGTGTTAAATCAGGGGCACTGAAGTGTTTAGGGTTTTATCTTTCAAACTGTTTATGAGCTGCGATGGAGAGACTAAGTAATGTACAGAGTAGAGGTGTACCTCTGTTGTTCTATTCACCATCATCTACAAAGTCAGCCAAGAGAGGAGAAAATGGGCAGTTAGTGAGCAAAACAACAGAAAAGGGCCTCCACTGATATGAAGTGGAGGAGCAGAGAGAGGGGATAAAGAGCTCAATTCAAGGGGAAAACGTTTTGTAGTCAGAGTTGTAAGTTAAGAAGATTTTAATTTTGAGAAAATTATTTTTCAAACTAAAATCCCCCAGTGTGATCATACATCCACATCTTCTCACACCTGTCAACCTAAAGGATACAAGTTGTTATATGAGTTATGTACAACAGTGTGATTACATTTATACAAAAACAAAAATATACTTCTGCTCCTTTCCCCTATCTGCCAAAAAGAGCATCAAAAACAACCAAGAAAGAAAGAGAGAAAAAGGTAGCAAGAAACAAAAACCTGAAAGAAACACAACCAAAGGCATCAGTAATTAAAGTAACAATTAGCTGATCAAAAAAAACCCCAAAGCAACTGTCTAGAGACCATTGCTCACCTTGGACTCAACGTCCGCGTTGTGGTCGTTTTGTAGGAGCAGGGCCGCGGCCTTGGTGTCGTCCTTGCGGGCAGCGATGTGCAGGGCAGGTAGGCGTACCTTGCCCTTTGTATCGTTTTCCAGCAGCAGGGAGACCACCTGGTCATGGCCCTGCTGGAGGGCCACCGCCAGAGGGGTGAAGCCATCCTGCAAGTGAGGACAAAGAGAAGAAGTCATTGGGGTTCAGATGGCTGCTGAATGCATTACTGGTGACGGAAAACATACGGGATGGTAGTGGTGATATGTACTGGTTAAGAGGAGGTTACGGAGAGATGCTGCTCCAATATTACATTTTGCTGAAAGATTATTTAGCTGCAGGCACAGAGGAAAGTAATGCAAGACCCCTGTAATCGTGCAGAAGCGTTTAAGACGAAATAATGTAGGTGTTATTAATGATACAATGAATGCAGGGTTTTGTTTTGAAAAACATTTTTTTGTTTTAAACTACAAATCTTTATTGTGCAAAGAGTATTTTAGTCTGGGAATTAACTAAATTTAAATATGCAGTTTGGTTTTGTATAAATATCCACAAATGTCGCTGACAAAGCTAAACTGAGGGGAAACATAAGGGCAAGTAAATAGGCAGTTATATGAATCTATGTTAAACATTTTGTTTTGAAGGCTAATTTTGCCTGAAACAAGCCTGAGATTATCTTATGATTTTTGATCTTTTACTAAACCATTACTGGAGGTTACTCAAAGCTCAAAACAGAAAACCTTTGAGTTCAACCTTCTGACAGGAGTTGCATGCTTATAGCATTGAGGATGGTAAATCTTAACTTAATACCCCATGTGTCAAACAGATATAGAAGTTACTGTACATTTAAGAGCCTCCTCTCCATATAGAACTCTGATGTAAGTTACATAATGAGAAGATGGGATTGAAAAAGCACATGTATCTCCCACACACATTCCCCTTATGTTGCATAATTTAACTGTCATATCGTGCTTTCTGCATACTGCATGTCTGAATATGTGTGTGCGCAGAGATATTTGTGTACTTGAATATGTGCCTGCATTCATGTATCATGTTCACACAAGACCTGGATCTGTGTGTGTGTGTGTGTGCGTGTGTGTGTGTGTGTGTGTGTGTGTGCAAACTATGTGTATGCATGTCCTGAAGGGCATCCCAGTGTTCTACCATGTAGCCCATAGATGTTAACCAGCAGACTGTAGACTTCCTGGGTATTCCATTAGCCCCATAAGCTATTTATCTCCATAAGCACACGTGCTTGTGTGTGTATACGTGTGGTGACTGATAAGTATTTGTGTGTGTGTGTATGTGTGTGTATGGGTTCCACAAGCTGAGCAACGTAAATCAGAGCAGTAACGGCAGCAGCAACCGTGAAGGAGAGGCAGTGAGCGCAGCAGACCTCATCAGTGACCCACTCAAGGTCACTCTGCCTCCACCACCATACACTACCAATCAATGAAGCTTTGCCTAGTCCCTCGTGAAGAGATGGGGAGGGAGGTGGGGAAGAGAGGAAGAAGGGGCAAGGCAGAGGAGGAGGGTGGAAAGAAGGGGAGAATGTGAGACAGACAGGATGAAATGAAGACAGAGACAGGAAAGAAAAGACAGAGAGAGGAAGAAGAAACGGACGGAAAATATAGAGAGCGGGGGGTCGGGATGGTAAAAGGTGGAGGGGAAGGAAACAGAGAAGGAGAGGAGACGGAGGTGGTTAGTACAACAGATGTAAAGACCATACATGACTGAGGCAGAGAAAATGCATGGAGACACAACGGTACATCTATAGAGAGGTGGAACGCAGGACTGGCGCACATACACTTATGAGCTCACACACACGCACACACACACACACAGACACAATAACAAAAACACACAAACACATACACATGTACAGTACCTCAGTGGCCATACTCTGGCTAGCGCTGTTCTCCAGAAGGAACCGTACCACCTCCAGGTGATTCTCCTGGGCTGCCATGTACAGAGGGGTGAAGCCATTCTGCACACGCATGCGTAAACACACATGATGTTATAACAGGCTAGACACTTGTGCTTTGAATAGTTAGACATGTTGTACACAGTTTTAAAGTGGCTGCTTCCTTGTTGGTAGATCTAAGATGTTTACTTAAAGCCAGCTCGACAAACAGCCTTCTAGAAATGCTCACAAAAACAACAAAAAATGAAACCATATGATATAAAAAGCCTCTTTTAGATTTGGTTTTGCATGTGTTTTTCATTATCAGATAATTGGAGCTATTATGTCTTTTTTTTTGTTGCATATAAACAACATCATAAAATATCCTGAAAACGTCCCAGTATGCCTGAAATAATGCTCGCTACACAATGAAATGATCTCTCAGTTATTGCCTTTAGGTGGTTTTGTGATCCAGCACTTGAAAAAAAGTTATTTGGATGTGTTTGTATGGAATCAAATAATACCTATATAACTAATGAACTTATTATTGAAGACATAAAAAGATCTCACTGACGTACTAACTTTTGTGTTGCTGTTGATCTGAGGTACATCTCCACCGGCTGTTTAAGAGTTTGATAAGATCAGAGGGAAAGAAGGTGCGTGAAATCTTTCTTCTCACCTTGATCTGACAGAGTTAAATGTAAAATGCAAGGAAAGCAGTTTCCTCGAGAGGCCAAGGCCTAGTTGGCATGACGCCAGATTCAGTGAGTGAGAATCTTTCCACTGAGTGATTTCCTCAAATTCAGTGACTTGATGATACAGTATCGTCTAAACAAAGGTGTGCCTCACAGCAGGATAAGTAAATTGAAGTTGCTCCAGGTCCTACATGTAGACCTCCATGACCCCGCTTACTGACATTATGTGTATGCTGTGTGCATATCCCACCTGAGATTGTGCGTTGACATTGGCTCCATTAGTGACCAGCTCTTTGACGACTTCCGCTTGGCCAGCCAGTGAGGCTATGTGCAGAGCAGTGTTTCCTTTCTGGATTACATGGAACAACGACAGGAATGTGTGTTAAGCTCTGCTCCACCTGTCCCACCATTTTTTTTGTGTGTGTGTGTGTGTGACTGTGTTGTGTGTGTACCAAAGTCTGTATATATATCCATGTCAGTATCCACGTGTCCTAGTGAATCCCCTCACACCGACCATACTTTAATACCACTGGTATTCCAGCCCTGGCGCCCCCCCTGCCTGCACTGCCAACAATGTGTCACTTCCGATACCTCACGTCCCGCACATAAATGAGCTCTTGCTGTGCTCCGGACATAAATAAAACTACAGGAGGCTTTTTATGAACCTGTGCAGGTCCTTGTGAAGGCAGAATCGACTCCCCCTCAGACTGTCTCCTGGGCGCATGACACTTGGCTCTGTTATATGTGACAAGTGCTGTTGCATTATAGTGACCTGTCACATGTGCTGTATACTGTAATAGTCACAAGGCAGATTAATAAAGAGACAGACACGACTGTTTAGTGTAAAATGCAGCTAAAGACAGTCAGGGAGCACAAAAACAGACAAACCACTATTACTTTTTGATCTGAATCATAAATCTAAATATATGTTATTTTAACATGGTTCACAGGCTATCTCACCGATTATGCTTGCATGTTACACTTCCTTACACGCTCCCACAGTAACTTAACTGTATTCAACTTTCTTTGTAAAATGCTTCTTTTGAAGGCCATTTATAGCAAATGGTAGAAAGTACATACACAGAAATGTATATCCTGCTACAAAGGTGGACACAATGTCATGAACTTTAGCCTAATACAGCAAATCCAATGCAAAAGCACTGCAATACACACTCTGTAGTTTTGTAATTTTTGAACACATCTGTGTTTGAACATCTGTGAGAGATTGGCAACACACCACACTGTTGAAGAGATGCTAACTGCAGCCCTATGCACTACTTGATCTCTTTAATGTTAGTGTAGTCCAGTACAATAACAACACTACAGCCTAAGAAATAAGCAAAACAGCTCCTCTCTGACTGTTTCAAACTGAGCTTCACAAAAGAAATCACAGCAGAGTTAAATCAACATTTCTCTGACATTCTCAATGTTGTAAACTTCACAAGTCTAGCATTTTGTTTTAGAGCTGTTGAAGGCTAATGAACTGAGGACAAGGCCTCTTGTTTAATTCAATTCAAAACAGAACAAGAGCAGTACAACATTAAAGTGGCAGATACACAATTAGCTTTAGCATCAAACACTCACACAGCCTAAATGAAACACTGTGTTTTAAATCTAGGTATCCTTGATAACGATGACTCCCTGATTGTCTCCATTGGCTGCATAAAACAGAAATTGATAGGCATTGGGGCGTAGGCAGTGAATCCCCAAGATCTTAAACTAATCCCTCAGCATCCTCGGGGTCACAATTGAGAGGCTTTAATTGGGGAGATTCTCTCCTTGATCTTGAATATTTTATTGTGTCCTGTGTTTATGTCAGCGCAAGGCATGTGGCCTGTGGCAGAGAGGCTGAATGAGACAACTGGATGGGAGCCTTCCAGGCGCAAATCTGGATAATGTTTTTAATGGCTCTCCCTCTCAACTCCTTTTAGCATCTGTGGAAAGAAGCTTCAAAGGGAGAGACCCTCCCCTGATGCATTATATTAAGTGATTTATTGTTAAGTACATACAATATAACACTATTGCTGCTACTACTTTGCAACTTGTTCTCTATTTCACACCATTCCAGTGAATGAATTTAGCATTGATATTGCCAGCTCTGTATATTATAGTGTGCTCCTTCTGCTCAATTCTGGCATATATTTTATTTTTCCTTCTCAGCACTCCAGCAGCAATCCCCACAGGGATCATTACATATTTATCTAATACTAAACCCTAACGAAGGCTGCACACTTACAGGAGTTGTACTGTAGCTGTGTGCAGTTTAATCCTACAGCGCGGCCATGATTTGTGCTGGATCCAAATATAGTCCTCTGTAACATCAGCTGAGCTGCTGCGATAGGTGATGGGGTGGGCCTTACCTTTGTGGCTGCATCCACAGTGGCTCCGAGCTTCAGCAGCTCAGCAACAACCTCCACATGCCCCTCCTTGGAGGCTAGATGAAGAGCATTCAGACCATTCTGAGAGAGATATACAGAGGAGTTAGACTAGCAAATGCAGTATGATATGGAATGAAATAATGGTGTTAATTGGATGGCTTCAAATCATAACGTATTACTTCTAGAGGCTGATCCCAATTGTTCAGTTAGAGCCCTTTAGATCAATTGACATCAATTTGCAGTCCAGCTGATGTAGCATAATGACATGAGCATGTTCATGCATGTAGAAAAAGCATAACTTTATTTTTTTCTTTCTTACCAAGCAGCACAGACCCCATAAGAACATCTCCGCTTGTTACAATAACAGTGTCAGAAAACTCACCTGATTGCAAATGTCAATCTCAACCCCAGACTTGAGGTAGTCAAGAACCTTTTCGAGGTTCCCTGCCCGGGCTGCTCGTAGGTAACTGGCATTACTGTCAGACTGGAGAGAGGAGAAGGAGACAGAGAGAGAGAGAGAGAGAGAGAGAGAGAGAGAGAGAGGAGGTGAGTAGATCAGGTCAGGCACTTACCACAAATTCATTCATCAAATTATCCAACTGTTACAATTAGGAACACAGGAGAGCAAAAACAAGTAAAAAGCACACACAAATGCCAGAATTTTACTGTACCAGGTAGAACTCTGTCATCATTTCTCAGACATCCACAAAACATCTTAACAAAGGAAAAAAAAAGCCAATATCCACACACACAGTAGGTCCATTTTCCCTTTAAAATTGATGTTTTAAAGGTCCGCTGGTGTCTCGAAGCAAGACAGAATTAAAACACAAACATCTCAGCAAGTGAATCCATGAGAAAGCCAACAGAGCCCCTGCAAACTGTATCATCCCAACAATTCACGTCATCCACCGTCATCCAACACATCCCAAAGGATGTTCAGCTTTATCAAATCCAAATGTCTTTAATTCCCAAAGGTAGGAAGTTCAAAGACTGAGCGATCCTTACAGCTGCCACGGAGATCTCCTTTGTATTCACCAGTAAAACAGTTGTGAGTCTGTGTCGCCGTGCTACCAGAAGCACAGCATCCTCTATTCTGCTTGGCTGTCCTTTACAGAAATAGGGCTTTGCACACCAAAATAAAATGATGAGGCAAGCATGTTTTTGCCCCTATAACAAATGTAGTGTGCATGTGCGTGCATGTGCGTGCATGTGCGTGCATGTGGGTGCAAGTGGGTGCAAGTGTGTGTGTGTGTGTGTGTGTGTGTGTGTATGAGACAGAGAGAGAGAAAGAGAGAGAGAGAGGAGGGGGGTGGATGGAGATCGAAAGATGGATGAGAGCAGACAAAGAAAAAGATGGAGAAAGCTAAGAGAAAGAAGAAGAGAGAGAGCTTGAGTTTCATTTCCGTGTTCATGTTAAGTCTTACGACACTGGGTTTGACATAAAGTGACACACAGCAAACTCTGCACATTTTGTCACCCTTCTTCGCAGTAGTCACACACATACACACAGCATTTTGTAAAACTCAGCTCTGGAGCTGCTGAGAGCAGGGGGGAGGGAAGCTGCGATATGCTGCTTCATAATAGAGGCTCAAAAACCAAATTCCCCTGAATTATCAAAAGCCCAGACCTGCTATATTTAGCTTTGTGTCCAGAGACACTTAGGATAAACTCAGTAGGGCCAAATGGTACAAGCGGTTATCCAACACTGTACTCTCCGCCTCCCCCACTACCATGCTCTTCCAGAAATAACTCCGATGGACGTAGAGGGATCTGACCTAATGCCAAAATGTGAGTGAACAAAGACATCCAACATCAGATTGTTCCACTGATAGGCTCTGTATATATGCACGCATATGTAGACAAACAAAAATAACAGAAGATGAGGCGGTGTTAACTGGAAACTAAGTCATTTCCTGATTATAAGAGACCATTAAGCTGAAGCTCATATCTCTGCAGCCAATCAGCCCGCATCTAGAGATGTCTTCTTCCTTTTTCAATACCACCAACCCCGAGAGGACTGTTTGATAGCAGTCAACCACTAATGATATTTCTGTTCCAATGGGAACATGAGAAAAGTCCTGATATAGCAGACTGTGTCACTGGCACAGGGCCTGAACCAGCATGATCACTACAAAGATGAGGCATGGGTCAAGAACAGTTACATAAATAATGCAACATGTACCATAAACAGACAAAGCAGCATTAGAAATGTGTAAAAAAAAGTTTAAAGAGGCATAGTAAAACCTTAAGGATGATTTGTAAAAGAGGCTCCTGGTCACAGGTTGCCGTAAGCAATCAAGTGAGAATCTCTGGCACCAGCTGCAAAAGAATCATTAATATTGGCAAGGCTGAAGTACATTGTGGCACAGCTGCACTGTACAGTGAAATAGATCTACAAAAACTCATAAACCTCCCAAACAGTGGCCTGAATCTGATCTGCTGTTGCCTAACTACAAAATGTGTTGTGGTGTGAATATGGATGATGACAAGAAGGAGAGATAAAAGTGTTTAATTTCAATGGTGATAAACTGCTTTCTAAGTAGGCAAACACACCATTAAATATATAATTTACTGTAATTCTATATCATAATCCAAAATAATAGCACTCACAAACACTCCTATAGTCCCAGACTGAGGTCTTCTACTTGTTGGTCAGTGACATGGACACCAAAAATCTGTGTCCTTCATGATGACCTGTAAGAAACACCTTGCAACCCAGCCAGCAGGCACTCCTCACTGACTCGCTGTCATCACAGCATCATCACCTCAACACTGCCGCTGAAATTAACTCCTTGCCACTTCTTCAATGATACTTTATCCATCCGCTGTGTTTTAGCTACATGTCATATGGTATCAACATGATTCATGGTGGTTATTGTTTACAAGTGGTGCCCTGCAGGAATGAAAACGATGTTGTCTTGATGAGAAAGCATGTTAGCAAGAGGGGAACATAAACAGAGCACGATCATGGGGTCATTCCCCCAAAATAACCTTCACACGCTTCTTTAAACATTTAAAGGGGGTGTATCATGCGCATTTCCAGGTCTGTATTTATATTCTGGGGCTCCACTGGAATATCATTGCTTGATTTACAGTTCAATAAACTCCACTGGCCCTTCATGCGGCCTCTCAGTTTAGCCTCTGTCTCTTTAAGGCCCCTCTCCTGATTAGCCTACTCTGTTCTGATTGGCCAGTTCTCGGAAGCTTCAGTAGTAGTAGGATTTCACTTCTTGCTATCATTCTTTACTGGAAATATAAACTTCTCAAATACATAAATACATGTTTGAGCCTGAATCTGAGCCAAAATATGCAAGTGGACAATGTGAACGACCTATGGAACAACCTTAGCAACAAAGACTATGGAACGGATGGGTAGACATGTGTGAATGATCTGACTTTGCAAATGGCAAGTTTTTTGCATATGTTCACCTAAAGTTTTGGAATTTTGACCATAACAAACATGATCAACATCAAAACAATACATAACTAACAGAAAATCACAAAAAGCATGTTATGCTCCCTTTAACTTTATTCATAAATCCTATAATTTCTTTCTTTGCATTTCCTCCTTGTTGCTCTTCCTCTGATGTTTTTACCATTTGCCAGGATTATTCTTTTAAGATGCTGCAAAATCTATCATAATTTAATATACTTTTCTTGCATTCATCTTACTGTATTTTTAACCTCTCTAGTAAAGCACGTTGGTCAACATTTGTTGTTTGTAAATGTGCTCTATGAATACATTTAGTTAACTTTCCACAAGACTTTCTTATAATGACTGTAATCCAGGTTCATACCCAACTTGAACTTGAAGATAATCTCAGAATATCACCACCATTCCTAACTCCATTATCAGTTAATCAAGACAAAGTCGCTTCACATAATATAATATCAGTGCAGCATGTGTGTGTGTGTGTGTGTGTGTGTGTGGGTGCACGTCTGCATGCTGGTACACATCCCAGCAGTTTTTTCGTTTCTTACATAACCGGCATGTGTCCTAAAAGTGTGTGCCATGGTGTGTATAGCATGCCTGTGTGACCCACGACTCTCGGGCTTTGTTGAATGTCACCAAATGTTTGACCGCTCTAAAACCTCTGACACGGAAATGCGGGGGTTACACAGCTGTGGACAAGCAGCCTTCATGACAATTTCTCAGTGATTTGCACACACATCAAATATTATGTAAGTCAAACATCATACGTAATACTGTAGTCTTCCAGTCCTCTTTTAACAGCAGTGATATTTAATTGAGGACCACTTGTTGGTTTGTACTGACAGGTTTTAAAGTCAATTAAATGTTGACACACTAATGCATACCTACAAAAGTAAATGTCTTTAGAAAACAGACACATCTCAAAATTGGTCTAACAGAGCATTTTACAAGTTTACATGTCACCATTTTGCTATTATCATATCAATATTATGCAGTTCTCTGTGCTTCTTTCTTTCTCTGCCAAAGCTTAAATGGCAACAGATTAAGTAGTTTTCATCCATAAGTCACTATTCGTCAGTTTATCCCTTAATGCCAGCAGTGAAAACCAGCAACCAACATGTCTAACCCTTCATCCCCATCCCATCTATGTCCAACATGACGTATCTTGAAGTCTTTGTGAATGAAGCATTACATAGGACAGGGCAAGAGATTAGTAAGAGAAATATCATTAAGCCTCCGCAGATCAGAGGTTCAAAGAAAATGGGGCCATTAAAGACTAGGTTAAGCCTGAAGGAAAGCATTAATCTAATGTTAGATAGAGAGGAGAGGATGAGAGAAAGAGACCGGGAGAGAAATCTGACACACAAGTGATAGCTGGAAAAGCTGAGTTATAGCATCACTCCCAATTAAAGTCTCACAAAGTCAAAAATGCAGCTAATTTCCGGGTAAGTCACTGTAAAAATGACAATTAACCATCTCAGTTCTAATTAAAAATGCCCTCTGGTCACTGACTGGTGTCTGCAGATGCTCCATAAAAGGGAGAGGAAAAACTGAACAGCGTGTCTTAGTGTTGCATAGATTATATAGGTTGAATCAGATTACTTCTGTTTCTCATTTTGAAGATGTCAGACTTAACAATCAAAATCTTTGAAGATGAACAACCCATTAAAAGCTAAATCTGCTACAGTACATCAACAAAACCTCTGTAATTTTTCCACAGTGTTAATGTCTCTGTCTAAGCACTGGAGAGTCAACTAATCTAAGCATTATAATAGCAATTTTGAACAAGAAATGTGAATGTAAATAGCTAATCTTGCTATATCAGTGAAAGCCAATTCTGGAGGAACTTTTATTTTTATTGCTTGGGGAAAGACACTGAATGAATGTCCCAATTCCAAGACACATATTAATTGTAAGCAGGTTTTCCATATGATCAGAATGGAAAACAGTATATGTATGGAAGAATGTTTGATTTTGAGTGTGATGGACACTCTTTTCCTTCAATGAATTGGACAAAAGAAATGGAGGAGCTGCTCACAGCTGCTAAACATTGGAATACATGATAGAATATAATACAGAGATCTTTAAAAACAAAAAATAAAAAATGTTTGGTTTCTCTTTGTGTCATTCCAAAGTTGCAGTTGGATTTCCACAGTGCACTTGATTTTGTATATCTCAAAAAAAAAACAGTGTCCTGTGAACAGTAGTATACAGAACATCTTGTATACAATGAGTATGTAGTATGGAATAGTTGCACAGCATCTGTCAGGATCTCAAATAGCAGCTGAGCAGTCAGATTTTTTGGATGGTTCACATTTTTGTTGCATCCATCTTTCTTGGTATCGAGGGTCATCTCATTTTTTAGCCACAGAGCTTTTGCTTTCATTTCTGCTGATTTGTACTTGGCACTTCTTCTCATGACATCATCTGAGTGATTATCTCAATAGATAGAGGATATTTAGTTGTATAGAGACTGATATCCCCTGGGCGCCAGACTCCGGTGATGTCAGTTTGGCACTTTTCACCGAGCATGTAACACAACAAAATCTCAGCCTGACACACCGCATATTGTAATGCAGCCATGTATAATGCATGCAAAACATTTTTGGACATTGTTTATTTAAAACATATGCAGGCAAAAATATGTACATACAAATGCAGACCTGCAGGGCATGTCGATGTCAGTGCTGCAGGCTCAGGGTGAACTGAGCGAGCTTAGAACAGGACCAGACCAGAGAGCCTGACCAGCAGCGGCTGTATTGTTTCACTTTATCCCCTACTCTCCTGACAGCACAAAACACACAGAGCTCCACAGCTCTACAAGCACAAAGCCAGGGGCATCAAGTGGCAGGCCACAACACCCACTGGTGCCAAAGACCTTCACCCCACCAACAAACCAACACCATCCATTTCTCTCATCTCTAAACTGTCGAACTTCCCCAATTCTCCGACCTGCTTAGTCTTTCATCCTGCATCCAGCATCCTGATTTCTCTCTTTCTTTCAAGGCTAAATATAGCAAAGCTATTGATGAGTTAATGCCCCCATTTCACTGTCAACATGCTCATACCAGAAAATCATTATTAAAGCTTTGAGAGGAATGACTGCAAAGAAAGTTATTGGCAAAACAATAAATGGTAACCTATAACTGGATTCTTTATGTTTAGATCCTCCCCAGATTTCAGTTCCACAAAATGTCTAATGCACAGTGCGTGAGCATCTGCTTCACTGCCCTCATGACTGTAAATATCATCCTGTATGCTTTTATTTTTGGCACCAACATCACTCTAAAATATCCCTCTGTTCTGCTCATGCTGCTAATGGAAAACACTGCACATTTCAGGAGCACTGCAAAGAAGAGACAAGTGGTTCATTGGTTGTGTTTGCTAAAGGCCACTAGGAGGAGTGACTATGAATGACAGTGTGAGTGAGTAGGTAAATGAATGGATGAAAGAGAGTAAATTACTTTCTGGATCTGTTAAGCATTTCACCTTTGAAAGGGCTGCAATAAATAAATGTTCCTCTCACATTCTCCATTGATGGAGAGCTTTACTAGGAAAAAACGCTTTGTTCAAAATGTGTTTCCATTCAGTATCTTTTGTCACATCTTTCTTTCTTTCCAAGAGCCAAATGTCACCAGACATAGAGTGCTTCATTGTGTGAAGAGCTTAACACACTGCTGTATGAATCCCTTACTGCCTGGCTTCCATCTTAAAGGAATAGTTTGACATTTTGCAGAATTTCCTGTCTTGCTGTGAGATAGATGAGAAGATTGAGATCATGTTTGTATGTTACATAGGAAGCTGGTGGTTAGCTTAGTTTAACATTAAGTGTGGAAGCAAGGGTAAACAGTTAGCTTGACTCTGTCCAAAGGTTAAATAATCAGCCTAACTTTCAAAAGCTAAAATGTTTATTTCAGAAAATACCTAAACTATTCCTTCAGAAGGAAAAAGCATCCAACTTGCTCAGTAGTATACACAAACTCTAATATTAACATGAAGATACACTGTAAATTTTTGAGATGCAGGTGCATGTGAAACTACCTGTCTACATGCCAAATTTCTGCGTTTGAATGCAGCTGACTTTAAATATTCAGACAAACACACAAATGCTCAAACAGTCATAATGCATGATACAGGTTATTCTAGCAGTTTGGTGCACCACTCATTCATAATATCAACCTCGGAGACAGTCCATGCTTATGTTTTTTTCAAGATAATACTCAATCACAACACTAGTCTAAATTTTCAAAATAAAAAAAAATACAATAAAAATGGTAAGAATAGACCCAAATGTCAGCACTACTCACTTGTGTCAGGAAGACAGCACCCTCTTCCACAGCCATGTTCTCTCCCTTTCTCTTTCCCCTCTTTCTTTCTCTCCTCTGTATGAAGAGGAGTGAAACCTGAGCTCAGAGTGGCCAGGCAGCCAAGCAGCCAAGCAGTCAACCAGTCATCTATTCACTCACTCAGTCACTTAGCTCTGTCCTTATCTCAACCTCACGGGCATCCATCCTATTCGGAGGAAAGAGCAAGGTGCTACTGGTGGAAAAAAAAAAAAAAGCACACTAAGAAATGCCGGACGTAACAGTTCCTTCTGCTGTCTGGTCGATGTCTAAGGTAGAGGGATGATGGGAGTAAAACAGTGTGTAGGGAGGGAAGAAGAGAATATGGGGGTCTATCTAACTCTCCAGTGATGAGTAAACAAAGCGCTGAGCCTCTCGCAGTTGTTCACGCTGCAGAAAGGACACACGCCAAATCCCCTCTGCTTCCTCTCTCCCTCCCTGTCTCATCTATCTCGTCTTTTTTTTTTTTTTTTTTTTTTAAATGTGTCTACAAGGGTAAATCCCTGCTGCCGCCCAGAAGCTGGCCCCTGCCCCAGAAAGCACCTTCGATCAGGGAGGGTGCAGGAAGCGCACCCTGACTTACCATAATAGCTGAGGCTTCTCCCTCCCTCTCCGCCTCCTTCCTTTTCTTCCTCACCTTCATTTACTCTGAGGGTTGGGGTAGGGGGGGGGGGCTGGTGTCAGTATGATCTTGATATCCAAGGTTGGGGAGGCAAGCGGGGAGAGGGGCCAAACTGAAAATAGAAGCTGAAACAAATACTTTAGCTAAAATGACTCGGCTGGGATATGTCAACCCCCCCCCTCACCCTCCTCTCTTGTTATCCCACCCACTCTCCCTCTTTCCCTCCCACTCATTCTCTTTGGTTCACTCTCCCTGCCTCCCTCAGCCTCTGCCAGCACACAGCTCTTTATTGTCATCTTGCTTATCAGCTTTTTTTCCCCCTCTAACAAAAACCACTATGAATGTTTGTGTTGTGTGTGTGTGTGTGTGTGTCCTGGCTGGGTTAACTCTACCTGGTTACACTGACTCAACCAGGGGGATCTCAGTGCATGGCAGTTTGCGGTAGTGAATCAGTGTGCTTTTGTGTTTAAGAGGGGGGTTTTACTAGTCCAATAACAGCAGAGAACAACAACAATAACACCAGACGCTATTTTGGGGGCGAGGGGAACAGCGGGGGCCTCCCCCAACAGTCAATGAGGACACTTAAACAGAGGATTAGGGGTTTTTCCCTTGGTATTAGGGACACCCTCTGTCCTCCTACCTCTCACCCCTCAGCAGACACGCCCCACTGCAGTCAGCTGAGCGGGAGCCGGGGATGAGAAGCTCACCCCCACTGGTTTCTCCTCTCAAATCCTGCTCATAGCTGAGCCCCAGCACAGGAAGATAGCAGCCAAGCACATTCACTGCTCTCCTTAAAAAGGTGGATCTGATCATTATCTGTGTGAGCAGAAGGGAAACTAATGTTGAGGTTAAGCGTAACATGCAGTGTAACTACCGTATCAATGTTATGTTTGATCTTGGGTTATTATAACTGTGGATGGTAAAATATATGATCTGATTATCTTATCTTAGAGGATCACCCCTGTCAGTGTAGTGTTGCCAAACCTTTTGTTGTTCTGTGTACAGAGTATTTTAATATTGGGCAATTTTGAAAAACCTGCATTCCATTCAATGCCAGTTTATTTTAACTTAATGCCAGCATTTTTTAAGGATGTTATTCTACATTACTCTTATCGTCAACAAATCTCAAGACCAACAATATGTTAGACCGTCTCTCAGTACTTTCTGACAACCTTACCCTCTCTGTGACCTCAGCTCCAAGCCTATTGGTATCCGCTGAAGACATAAATCTTTAAAAATGGATCACAAATGTATACTCTCATTTCAAAAAGCTTGGTAATTTCCTAAAACAGCTGTGTTCTGTAGGTTTTAGCAAACATTGTTAAACAGAGGTAAAATGTATTTATTGGGAACAATTTTAAGCCATGGATTTGGTGCACTAGCAACTGTGCTACATCATGACAAAAGAAAATGTCACCTAGTGAAACAATGTGGCTCATTGATGTATTTGAAACAATTTATGGACAACAATGGAGATCTATGGCAAAGAGAAATAGGCTATATCACAGAGAATACTGCACTTGTTAGTTGGATGAATTCAGTGTTGGATTTTTGTCTTTTTTTAACAATAACAAAAGTTATAGAATATCAACAGACTTATCCTTTAAATGATCTCTTATTAAGTTAAAGGAAACATCATATTTATAGGCAAATAATATGGTTAAGGATAACAAATTTGGTTAAATTTAAGAAAAGATCATGATCATGTGACTGCTTTTTCTGTGACAGGATGCACACTTGGGTCATTATGCACTAAAGGCCCATCCATCACCCCGACCTCTACACCTTTACTGCCGTTCAGAATACAAAAATGAATGCAATTCCTATGGGGATACGAGGCTGAACGGATATTATTGCCTCAGTGGAAAATCCAGACTATACAGGTGTGTAAACAAAATCTGTTGTCATTAACCTCCAGTGTATGGAAAATCCTTGGGACATGCCGCTCTGTGGTCACTCTCTCCTTCTGTCTGTGGTATTTTGATAATATATGCTAAGCACATCTCATCAGCATCACACCAATAAGTGTTATTTATAGCAGGAATGCTGCTGTTCTGGCAGCGTTGCCCCGTAACATCACACACACTAACGTACACATACACACAAACAGAATAGACAGTCACAGCCACTGCATTCACACTCTGTCACACTTCCACAGGAATGGCACCACTTGCATCATGGGTATGTTCCAGTGCTATCGACTTTCAGACGGGAGACAAAGAGAGTTAGAGACATTCAGCGAGAGTCAGAGAAGTTCAAAAGAGAGAGCGAGACAGAGGGGAGAGAGAAGTGTACATGAAGGCTGACAGCGGGAGTGACAGATGCTCTGGACCAGACGAGACGAGTCGAACATGTGATTGGTGGATCACAGGGCCCTTCACGCTAACACTGCAGTGAACAGCCCTCCTTGGAAACAGCAGCGTTACCATGGCTACAGGGGAGGTTACAACAGAAGAGGAAGGGAGTCAAGCCTACTTATGGAGAATTATCTCTTTTGACACAGTTGTGCTCACACACACGCACACAGTAACTCAGTCATTGCTATGTGTCTGTCAACAGTCACACACACCATGCAGCTCAATACATCATCCAAGAAGATAACAGTGTAATTAGATATTTTCCGGTGGTATTTTTGTGTTATTTTACATTGTATTTATGCATTTATTTATGTCTTTAGTCTTTGAGCATTGAAATTCTATTAGTGGTGAGATTATAAGCTCAGGTGGCCAACATGGATCAAATCTTCTATCATGGTACTGTTCGTGTATCTTTATATCACAACAGTGATAGAGTTCCTGGACATTCACTTGAAAAACTGTTCATAGGTTAACTTAAAAGATGGGAATTAGTGATACTGATAAACCTAAATAATGTGATATTTTTAAACCAACACTTGAATATATCAATATAACAATATATAGTTCGGTAGTGCTTCAGGAAACACTTTCAAAATATACATGCAATGTGAACATGATGATCAAATAAGAAGAATAATTCACTCTTAATTTTAAATATAGCCTTAAAAACCTGGAAAAGATATATCTCAATATTACATTAACTAAATCCAAGTCACTATTAGCTTGTATATTGCAAAATATTGATTTATTCTCCACCAAGACTTCCTCATCAAACTGAGATGGAAATTCACATAACTCAGTAAAAGTTTTGAGCAATACAAAAGATAATAACAAGGCACCAATGTGACTAAATGTGCAATGAATTCTGCCACCGAGTACGAATCAAAAACACTAATATTTCTTGGAAGTAGTGCTTTGCTCCAAAACTGTATTTTGCTTGTCACAACCAACCCACAAAAAAACAAAACAAATATGCATATGTATTCAAAGGCTTCTAGGCTAATCCAATTGTCTCCTGGCTAGCTTTCTTTTCGTAGTTTCACAAACATAACAGGCGAGCTCAGCCATCTCAGAGGAGCTGTAAAATATCAGACCGGAGCTCGCTCAAGGGCACAGCTCCCCTCTGTCACCCGGGACATGAAACCATTGGGGAGGGAGAGGAGAAGGAGAGGAAGAGAGGGACGGAGCGGAGGAGGCAGAGGGGAGGAGAGGAAGTGTAGAAAGGAGAAAGAAAGGAGGAGGAGAACTCGGGGAAAAAAGAAAATAGGTGAACCATTCAACTAGAGCAGCGAGAGAATACAAAAACGTCATCATGCACCACCATCACCACCCAGTTTGGCTGACATACATGTTCGTCAGATTCATTATCAAATTATTACTTAATTAGAAAATCCCCCCAATGTCAACCTAAGTATGATATTTATAGTATAAATGTTAAATCCTAGAAGGGCTTGTTTCAAGGGCTTGGTAATGTAAATGATATACTATATGACTACAATACTTAAATCACTTACAACCTTATTACCATATGTAGTCATGCAGTTCTACTACTGCTGCTGCACGCGTGAAGTCTCCTGTCTCTCTGCTGTCTAGGACCAGGGACAATAACGCTGACACCGACATGGGGAGAACCTGAAAGTCGCATTGGATTTCTTCCAACTGACTAGTCAGCTGTGCAGGTGAAATCTACACACTAGTGCACCATGCTGGATCGATAGCCGTCCCGCCAAAAAGTCACCTGAAAACCGGCCCCAGAAGAGCAAAGGTGAGACGGTGAAATACAAACAGAGGAGGGGGAGAGATAGAAGAATAGAGGACAAGGTGTTGGTGGGGTTAAGAAGAGTCAGAAAAGTGCAGCAGAGATAGTAGCAGAGAGGAGAGGAATATTATACACATGAGATACAAGTTTGATAACAGAAACAGAAAAAGAGAAGAAGTCACATAGATGGTCACAGAGGCAAAGACTGAGTAAGGAAACAGAGGGACAGGGCTCATAGCCAAACGGCGACAAGGGAGCAAAGAAAAGTAAACAACATACCAGAGTTTTTCTAAATCTGGCACAAAGTCAGAGACATCCCTTCGATTGAACTCCTCCTCCTCCTCCTCCTCCTCCTCTCCCCTCTTCTCTTGCTCTTCTAGCCTCAATTTGACCTGCAGCAGACTCTGTTCAACAGTCAAACACTGGACTCTGGTGGACAGTCTCCTGCATGACAACATCACAAGCCTCTCTATGACATCTGTCAGGACTCTGCAACTAATGTATATGTGTGTGTGTGTTTTTTTTTTTTGTTTGTTTTTTTACAGCATGAGCGAACACGACCAAAAGACTCACTAACAGCTGTTTCTCTTGTTCAGTTTGGTGATTAGTTTTGTCAAGAACTTTCTCTGAACTGGACTATGGTTGATTGAATATTTCATAATTGACACTTGAGTCATTACATAACTGTTGTTTTTTGGCCCCTTAGGTTCAGCGGGAACAAGCTGTGAACACAACAGTGACATATTACCTTTTACGTTGATGTGGAAAACTTTCTAGCAATCAGTTGCTTGTTTACACATCCAGAAGATACAGAGTAACATTATCATGTGGAGTTTCTGTCCAGCTGGACAATGTCAGTCTAATATTCATTCTCCTTTATCTCTGTTTTTGCTTTCTACCAACTCCTCAGGGAAATATCTGGCCCTTTAGGTACTTAATTTTCCACTATCACCAGCAGTTTCTTGCTAACATTGTCAGTCAGCAGTGGGTTTCAAAACTTTTTTGGCTGAGCAACAGCTTCCTAAAATTACACTATGGGAGTAGTTAGAGTGAACCAAAAGTCTGGTGATAGTTCTCTAGGGGTTCTTCACTACATCCAACCCCTTTCACATTACACATAGTCATTAAAACTATTGTTAGCATAAAAATAGTAATTATAGCCACTATAATAACTTAATGAATGCATTTGTGAATTTCTTTCCACAATTGCAACTATGCAATTGGTGCAAGACGCATACAAGCAGTGTCACTTGATTTCCCAAGCGAGAAGTGAACTAGCCATCTCAACATAATGACTAAAGCGAAGTCCATAAACCATCTTAAAAGACCTTTTGTGTCAAAAAGGCAGTTCTCTACAAAGACACACTAGTGGGCTCGCACTCTTTGTGATTCAGTAATAGGACATAAAAATGCAAATGACTAGCCGGTAGATGGACTGAAATTACTATTCCCAATAATAAGAGCCAATCTTGTGTGAACAGCAGGTAGCATACGTGAGCTGCAGGAGCTGGAAGTGAGATGAGTTGTAGTGTGAGAGTGTGGCTATGAGAGAGAGACATACATGTAACACGTTATTCTCTGAATCACCATGAGTGCGTGGGTAAAATGTGACAAAGAAAGAGATCAGTCCATTGAAAAGACATCAGAAAACAAAAGCTTACAAGTGTTCACATTAACAAAGCCTCTTTTCTCAATCCCAAAACTCGGCAACTAGTGTTTGTCTTCCATTCTCTGCTACTCATTTCTCTTTTGAGTATCTGGGCTCAAAATGTTTTACCAGAAATAGTAGATAGAAACATCAGAACAGTGATAACTAGACTTTTCTTTACCAAGCAGAGACACATACTACTACCTGAGCAGTCTGAATTGATGTGACAGGACTGACTTTTCCTGTTAAGGGTTTGTAAGAATGCTTGCAGTAGGGTATCTCTTACCAACATGTTAGATCAGCCACTGATCAAGACAAAGAAGAAGAACAGGTGGATTGTGCTTGCTCCGAGAAATTATTCTCTATCTTCCACAGTTTCCTCTATGCTGCTAGTAATAAAGGAGAGAAGAGAAATGGCTCTCTAAGTCTCTTTCACAACAGCATGCACAGGTGCATTATTAAACCACTTCATCAGTTGCAGACATCCATTACAGATAATCGTCAATCCTCTCCTCGTTTCAACTTGTTCAAATTAATTTCTAGTGGAAAAGAAGTGGTTGTGATGGAGGAGAAGATGGATGGAGAACTAGCGCCATCGCTTTGCACCCTTACTCTCTTACTTTCTCTTTTCTTTTTCTTCCTCTCTTCACCTCTCTCACCAAATTCCCAGTCCATTCTCACTCTCATCTTTCCACTGGCTCTATCCATTTACTGTACACGTCATGATCAGTTTCTCTCATTTCTCCTGTTTCATATCCTTCATTTGTCTATCATACACAGCCTTCACCATTGACTATCTCGAACTTGTGTGTATTTCTTCATCCTGGAAGACTTGAATCTGCAATCTGGTGGGTCTGCATGACTGTTACAGATACAGAAAGCCTGTGTAATCATGCTTTTTACATTTCTAAGCTCCCTGATGCTCTATCATCCACATAGGCAATAGAGAGCAACAGGTTAAGCTTATTCTTTCCACATTATACATACATATTTCTACATATATATACTAGATGTGCAGTTTGGGCCACAGCTGGGCAACAGTAAGCAACAGTACTCAGCACAGAGCGAGAGACTGTATGTCCATCTGGCCCCTAAACTCAACAGGGCGCATTTAATGTGAAGTCAAGATGACTTTTAGAGTTATATAATCAAGGAGTTTGTAGATGTCTCTTGTGTGATGTTTTGCCAGTTAGTCTGTCATGCAAACCTGGACAATTTCTGTAAGCAGGTTAAGCATTTGGTGTAGGTAGGTATGTGTATGGCTCAAGTACAGATACACTAGACTGTAGGTGTGTGAGTGTTTGTGACTGTATGTGTGTGGTGGTGATAATTATCTCTCCACTGAGACCCCTATAGCAGACAGAGAGACTCCTCTCCAGACTTTATGGAGGGGAAAAAGCCAAGTCTAAAAGCTTCTTATCCACATTATCACTTCTCACAAAACCACCACGACAGAGCATTTATCTCGATGCTCTCACATCCAGAGAAGCATCTACTGTATGTGGGGTGTGACCATGTAACACCATATATGGAAAGACTTTTTTATTCTTCTTTGAGTTTTACTTGTATAGAAAAAATAGTTTACTAGCACTTGATTTCTAAAACTTTATAATGAAAGGCAGAAAAAATAAAACAATCATAATTAGTACTTTAAAAATTGTATAAGAAAAGCAACATGGGATAGTGTTTGATGATAGGCGCACTTGCTCATGAAGCCTTAAAACTGTGAGAACGAAACAAAGTTATGATCAATATTGGCACACAAACCAAAACAGAAAGAAAACCAGGAGTTGACTTGACACTAACAAAAAATCCCCTGACAAATCATTAAAACAAAATCTTGCAGATGTAAATATGGCAATAAATACATGCCCTCCTCTGGTCAAAATCAATGTCTTAATGTTCCGACTAAAAATTTACCACAGCAAAGAGCCACAAGAACAAAACCAGGCCCTTCATGGTCAAATATAGTCTGTCAGCAAAACAAAACAAAAGCTGCTGTAAATGTCACTTCTGTAACTTCTACCATAACATTTTGATAGCCTATAAAGCTATCTATAAAACAGAAAGAGGTCTGTTATTTTGGCCTGTCTAGCAAGGCTGAATGAAGTGGAGAGGGCTGTAACCGTTTTCGCCTGATCTTTGGCAGGCAGAGAGCACCAGACGAGAGCAGACCACGAGCCATCTGTCCTCCCTGAGCCCCCCTCAGTCTCTACACAGTGTGAGCACACACACACACACACACACACACACACATACACACACGCAGACACAGTCACGAACGTGCACACAAATGCCTAAAACTAAACATACTATACATACACAGACACACACACACATACGGATGGCTCAGTAAACATGTTAAATTTGGAGGACAATACTCTAATCCTTCATGATCACCTTTTGACATGAGGCCAAGCGGACCAAATGCTCCATCCAGACATTGAGGAAGTCTGAGAAATGAAGACGAAAGAGGAGGAAGAATGGTAAAGAAGAATGAAGTATTCCGTTATCTCTCCTCTCTTGTTCACTTACTTAATCCTTAAATCTATTTACCCTCCTCCACAAATACAAACACACTTTACAGTCCGCTATACTACAGAAATGGCCTTTCAGATCTTGGCGTTTCTGCTTGGCAAACAGAAGGCTATTAGATGCTGAAACAGCCAGCTGCCCCTCAGGCAACACAAAGTAATAGGCTGTTGAATGGGGAGGCCCAAATCCATAATAGCAGCACTCCCCAAACGTGGCAACAAGACAGGCAATACAGGGTGTTGAGAGGGAACAAATTCACCTGCATTTTGTTGCTATGAAATGCTCAATATCCCCAAAGAAAAAAACACTGCAACTGCAGCATGTCCTTAACCAGCTTAACCATATTCTGAAATGTTTTTTTAAGATTTCAGATTTGTAAGTAAAAGTCTGCTAATTCACAAATTCTAATATATTTTTATTGCAACTGGACAGCAGAAACAAGCCAGCTTCAATCAGCCTCCCTTATAGCAATAATGATGCCATGACCAACCCACACCATCAACCCCAAGAGTTAAAGGGGTCAACCGGGTCAAGCGTGGCCTGGAGAAGGATTTCAATATATTTAAGGCGACAGAGCAGAGGAATGACCATTCATTCTGTCTCTTTAGAGCAACTCATTTAGATTAATAACACCAGCAGATGTCAGTGCAACAATCCTAGTGCCAACACTTGAGGTGCAATGGCCCTGAGAGTCATATCATGTGACTTTCTAGAAGGAAAAAAAAAGGAAAACATTGAAGTAAAAAAGCTCTCTCTGTGTTGCTGTCTCTCTTTCTAACATGGGCTCTGCTTATGGGCAGTGGTGTCCCTCTACCAATTGTGCTGTGTTTAGCTCAGGACATGAGACACGGAGATCGATGAAAGGAGGGGTACAGGATGATCCAGAAAGTCTCTCTCCCTCTTCTCCTCCCTGGGTTGATTTTGGTCGGCTATTTTCTTTCCGCAGGAGACTGCAAAATGAATCTGATCCACTGCTATATGGTAATACAGTAACTCTTGGAGCATCATGCAAGTCAACATTTGGAAGTTTCAAATACTTACACTGCACAAAAGTATTAAATAAAAGTATAGAGGAAAAGTAGAACTTACTAAAGGTGCAGCTTTAAAGTGTGTCTATGTCCTGTCTGACACCACAGTTCACAAAGCACAACACAAAAATTACAACTAAAAGTATGCAGTGTTTCCTTTATATGATAAATACGCTCTATTGAAAGAAAGTGGCAGGAAAACATTTCAGAAAGAGGAACTACACAGATACTAAAAATATCATTATTACCATCACCATAATGCATACCTATTCACAATCAAATCAAATGTGAGGTTTAAGAGCTTTCACCATAATATTCATCAATTATACAGGAATAAAATCTAATCAAGCTGCAGAATAAAACCAGCTTTGGTCCAATATAATGACAAACTACTACATTAGTTTACCCTTGGTCTCTGAAATGTGTTTGAAAATGTCAGACTTGCAATATAATGGTATTTACTGGCTCTGACAATACATCCAATATCTGGGTGAGAACTTGATGATATACTGTAGTTTGCATATCTCTGTGTAACTGTCAGAGTAAGTAAAAGACAACAACCAGCTAATGACTGCTGGCAGTTGGGACTCAGCCTATTGTCTCTGCATGGCAGACAATTTTTTATCGTAGGCGGCAGCACTTTTACTTTAGCACTAGCACTAAAATCTGTGACTGACATCCCTGTGAGTCCTCCCCGCCCCCCTCTGTATGAGGGCGTGTTGACTGACCCTCTCTGACCCTCCACTCTGTGTCAATCCATCCATCACACACAGCCAGAGCTGACTGCTCATCAAGGCTGCAGCCACGTGTGCTCTCTCTCTCTCTCAAACACACACACTTGAAAAATAACACATACTGTAAGCAGTCTTGAACACATATTTTGTGCAGTGCAATAAAGCAGCTGTGATGTACACACACATACACACACATTCATTTTGCCTACTATAGTGCATATACACATGTTCCATCAGGTAGCAGTCAAGGTCGCAGCTGAGCAGAGAGACTAATGACCTATAATAAGACACAACCTTGACTGATGGGTACAGTCAGTTAGCTTGGCTGTAGCAGCCAACAGAGCAGCACACACACTCTTTCTCCCACACACACACACACACACACACACACACACACACACACACTGCTCTGCTGCTTTTTGCTCATAGCAGCTCAGCGTCATCATTCTGTACCTGCTGTGTTGACTTGTGCTGTTCCACTGAGGTGGATTCTACTACGCCATACTTAATTTTACCTCATTTTTTTTTAGCTGTCTTGTCTTATCTGTGAATAAGTTTGTGTTTCCTGACAAAACCTCTTAACAAAACATTAATCCTAATAACTTCCTACTCATTCAAGAATAGGTTTTAAATGATTTCAGTAGGTGACATGTTTGTGACATTCTTTCCAACATGTTGGTGACTTTGTGGTGAAATTGCTGCTGACATGATGTATTTCTTTTACTACAGGAAGGAGAGACATACATTTTTTTATAGCGGTGACGGAGAAATTGAGGTCATCTTTACCAGGTTAAGGGCGTTTTATATGTTCCCATAAGGACTCTTTGAGGTTATGATGGTGTCAGCAACAACTCAAATGATCAAGTCACGTTTGTTTAGTCTCCGCCCACAAACTCAGCTCACCTTCAAGTGCCTCCTACATTGTATAGTATGTTACACTACCATGTATGTTCTACCGACACACATTCAGACAGGTATTGCCGCAAAGATTCAAGCACAGATGCATGTATGTAGAAAACACACACATATTGTACATATACACACAAAATATACACATATTTATACAAACATATACATCTCTGCTCCCACCAATTCAATCAGCCGTTTGTGCTGTGGCCCCTTACTACACTTCCTGTAAAATGCGTCTCATAACATTACATTAACATGGTGACATTGGATTGAGCTGCTGAATCTCAATTCTGCTTGCACATCATAATGTGATATGATAGACTCTTAGAACCCATTTCAAGCACCGATAAAGGTCTAATTTGTTTTAATTCAGTTATGAGACTCATCAACAAGATCTGAAAGGCCTTTAAATAAATATAGTGGCAATATTTTGCATCATAGATAACAACAAAATCTGAAGGTTAAGACTCAAATGATACAAAAGTCACGTTGACCTTGTGGAAGGAAAAACAAGCACAGCTTTTTTGTTGTTGTGGTCTACTGTGTCATTTCTGCTTAGTTACAACACTTCTTCTAATTGGTCACTTCAGCAACTCTTGTGTATGTGTGTGTGTGTACGTATGTGTGTGTGTGTGTTTTTGTGTGTCCATGGTTTTTCCTAACAACTGGAGTGACCATTTGGCCGTCAGGATGGAAGGTCCCAGAAAAGTTAGGAGTGCACTGTGGGTGTCAAGATGGCTGACACACAGCTGACAGCATCCCAGTCAGCAACACACACACACACACACACACACACACGCATGGTGACAGCAACCTAGTCAGCAGCAACGCTAACAACCTGACTCATATTGCTACGTCTCGGTGCATTAGATCAAGCTTTCATGCTGACAAACAGCAAAGTGTGCGATTAGACAGAACTTCATATAGACAGAGAGGATGATGTCGTGTCTACTTTTTAATACTTAATTACGTTATTCCTTACAATAACCTGCTGGATTGGATCCTACAAAATAGCACTGCAACTTGTCATCATTTTCATTTCTGATTAACCTATCGATTGTCAAGATATCATTTAATCCAAAAAATGCCAGAAGATAAAAAAAAACACCCATCACAAGTTTCCTGAGCCGAATGTGATGTCATCATGATGTGTGTTTTGTCTGACTAACTGCCCAAAAAACAAATATATAAAATTTACAACCATCTCAAACAGAGAGAAGCAGCAAACCCTCACATTTGAGAAGCTGGAACTGGTAAATGTTGGACAACTAAAGTCGTCTTTAACCTCAAAACTTTAATATCCAAATAAAATGTGTTGTTTATCATATGGGGATCTGAAAAACTGTAGGAGCCCGATACATTTCGGTTATAAAATAGTGACAAACTGATAAGGATCAGCAATGTTGCAGCTCTTGGTATCATTACTCACTTCCCCTCTAGGTGGGAAGTGGCTGGGTGGGATCATACTACTATAGATATATGATGAAGCTCAGATGAGACAGATCACACACAGAAGGTCGGGTGTCTCTGATTCGAGCTGCTTTCAAAGCAACAGCCAGAAAGAAAACCAAAAATATCCAGTGTGATTGTCAACATGACAATACTCATCATCAAGAGATCTGGATAGAAGATGCTGTAGGGCTTTTCTATTTTCAACATGTTGGGTGTTTGTGAAAGCCGATGTAACCAAACAGAGGGAAAAATAACTACTAGAAGAGGAAGAAGGGATGATACTGAAGATGATATGCTATCAACTTGCTTAGCGATGATGTAGAAAAAATATTATTCACATGGGAAATGAAAGATGTTGCCGTGACTCAGTTATGTTCGGGAGAGCAGGTCCAAGTGTAATGAAATGACTGTGTGAGGTGAAAGCTGATACAACAAAGATTAAGTTTCACCTTCATCATCAGTATAATAATAGTCATCATCCTTGCTTGATGTTTCCCAAAGCTAATCTGACATCTTCAAGTGTCTTGTGGTGTTCAAAACCCAAATATATTCAGTTTACAATTACATTGAATAGAGAAAGGCAGCAAACCCTCACGACCGAGAAGCTGCAACAAGGTAATATTTGGCATTTATGCTTCTTTCTTTTATGCTCCTAAAAGGTTTACTCCTGTCCTCTCCTCTGACTCTGTGTTTTTGCCCCTGCTTTACAGTATTAGTGATGGATTTCTGGCAGGAGCAGTGGGCTCGGAGGGCACCTACAGCCAGCAGCACACAGCAGCATCAATCCTAAATACCTGCTGTGACCTGGGGGTAAACTCATATCACAACGTGTGCAGATAATGCCGCTCTTAGCAGCAATCCCTTCCTGTAATAAAGTGTTATTCAAGGCTGTATACACTAATAATTTCAATGGGGATTTTTCAAAACACAAGGTTTAATTCAATCTAAAAACCAAAACAAAACAAAAATGACCTAATATTCAAAGTAAATGTTAAACTAACATTTGTTGTACTGTAACCTTCTTATTGTACTATACATCAACTAATTGGGTCAAACATAAGTTAAGTCAAGTCAATTTTGATGTATATTGCCCAAAATCACAAATCACAAGTTTATCTCAGGGGTCTTAACATGGAAAGAATGGAAGAAACCACAGGAAGAGCGACAGAAGAGAAATCCCTCTTCAAGGACAGACAGACATGTAATAGATAATAGAACATAAAATACATTAAAATGCCCTGGGATATCTTTTGAGAAAACCACTGCTTGCATTAACTCCTTAATGCATATATACAAATAATAATGGATCACGATGATGATGAGATTGATTGGATGATGTCAGTATGATGAAAAAGATGATGCCGATGGTTTTGGTCAGAGGACAGAGCAGAGCCCACAGTTCTTTGCAAACAACTCCAGGATAGGCATTGATTTCCCTCCTTTGGTTACTCAGGAAGAAGAGGACAAGAAGGGAGGACAGAGGGGGAAAAAAATCTAAAAGAGGAACTTCAACTTCTAAAATTGAGGACATTTGGAGAGGTGCACAAATATAGGCACGATTAAAATCAGCACTTTGCCCTCTCCTCAGCCTCATCCTTGGATTTCAGACATAGTACAATTTGATACTGCGATTCTGTCAAACCACTGCGGGAATCCTCTCTGACCTTTCTAAATCGAGTGTACAGTCAGTCTATGGTAAACCCGGTGCTGTTATCATTTTGAATTTTCCACTACTGCAGTCATGTTTCAGTAAGGGCAGTCTTCATGGGGATGATAAAACACACTTCCAGTCCACAATATGCTGTGTTCTCCGATAACAAAAGAGTGCAAACATGTTCGGCAAAGCTGCTTGTGAATAATTCAGTATCGTGAACGTTAAGTAGACAAAACGCTTGCTGTCCACACAACTGTTAATAAAAACACAAGAAATAGAGCCAAACACTCTCTCTGCTGTGTATATGTGTCTGTGTATAATGCTATACTGTCTAAAGGTCTATTTTTCCAGTGATCTGACACATAAACAGCTGTGTAAAAGAATACCAATCCCACCTCTGAGCTACAATCAACCTTTCTCCATCAGCCGGCATTATGCTGGATTACTGCGTTCTCCACAGGCTTGCTTTTAAGGATGCACAAAACTAGCTAGCAGATGATAAAACTGATCATTTCACTCCTTGTTTTACCTCCAACTGTACTGCACAGTACACCCAAGGCCACACACACACATACAGACATGGTGAAAATACAGAATTTCCATGCTAAGATTACACTGCAATAAAGACTGCAACCTTTTCACACTAAATTACCTCCTTTAAGGTGCAATGGAGTTTTACCCTCAGGGCCAGAAGCAAAAGCACACACTATATATGTTGTGACAAAGTGGTATTAAGAGCCTGTGTTGCAGCTGAGTCTATTAGCTGGACATTGCAGGAGCTTTATTGTGCTTCAGAGGGTAATACTACACATTTCAGAAAAGAAGGAATGCGACACACAAGGACCATAACAGCTTAATCCTCTAGAGTGAAAAAAAAGCAAAAGAACAGGAGAGTATGCACATGCTAAAGCTCAAACTGTTTTCCCAACACAATCAGGTTGGAGCATGTTCACATAGAGGAGTGCATCCATGTTTGGGAGCTGGGATAGGGGTGTGGGGGGTGGGTTGGTATGAATATTTTTTCTCAAACCATGAATCCAGGCGTTTTTCTGTTCCCAAGGGGGCCCTGCATACACCAAACCCACCCCCAAAGCTCCCCTTACCACCACCACCACCTCCTCCTCCTCTGCACACACTCCCTCTCTCCGTCCTTTCGTCTCCCTCCCCCCATGCGAGAGAGCTAACTGTGAAGAGGTGTGATTACCATCGATCTGTCCTAACACAGCCCATTTCCTCAGCTCCAGAGCCTCTGAGCACCAGCCTGCCAGGGCCACCACAAGGCTAGGACCACTCTTGCCCTTGCCCAGGGACAGAGGCTTTTTCTGGGGGAGAAAATGTGAGAAGGCTGGATGATGTGCCCAGAGCTTTTGACAGAGATTGTAAACATACAATCTGAGACATGATATTAAGCAAATATTAACTTAATCATTGTAGACAGACGAACAGACTGTGTGACAATACAAATTTGGCATTTTCGTCGTTTTGTCTTTTGCATTCGCAGTCGTGCTGGGAAGCCACAAATCGAGCTGGACAACAAAATTGATGACCGCATGATTCTACTTATCGCTGCGTGTGATGGCGGAGTGGCAGGTGGTTAAGTGGAGGACAGGGAGACGATGTAGTGGTGGAGGTGGGGGGAGAGCAAAAGAAAGTAATTATCAAGCCGTACAGGCGTGAGTCCCAAGGGTCAGCAGAGTATTATGTGTGTGTGTGTTCGTGTGTGTGCATGCGTGAAAGAAAGACAGTGACAGAGAAGGCAAGACAGAACCATTTCAATGGGACAGGCTTTATCTGTGAGTGTATGAGGAGCACCTGCCATATATGCATAAATGTACACACCCACACACACACATACACACACACACACACACATGCATGCACACAAGGCCATGACACACCATTTGGTGTGTTTAAGAGCCTGATGGAAGAGGTCTGGCATTGATGCACAGTAGGGGATTAATGAGTGTGATGGTGGAGTGGGGGCGTTGTCACTTTCTCTCTCTCTTTCTCTCGCTCTCTCTCTCACACACACACATATGCACAGTGTTGCTCCAGTGCGCTGTTTGACCCCAAGACTTGTGCATCAAATGGACAGGAAAAAAGCTATGTTTTTAAAGTACAATTGTGTGTTAATAGTAGGTGAAAGAAAGGGAGAGTTACTCATCCATTCTGACATTGCGTGTAAGAATAGTAGACATTTTTTCTCTGCTGCCTTTTAAACACTAGTTCCAGCATCGCTTGTCATCCAGGTTTCTATTCTTATCCTTCTTTTCTCTCATTCTGTGTTTTCAAAGTGTCACCTTTTCCCCTCTCTTCTTTCTGCATCTCCTCCACACCTGCTCCCCCCTTGGCCTCGCTTTCTCTGCCTCTGTCCTTGCCTCATCAACTCCACACTCCCTTATCTCCTCCTCTTTCTCCTCTCCCTGTCTTCGGCCTCCCCTCCCCCTTACATACCATTCAGCCCTGTAATCACATCATTAAGCAGCATTACTGTATCCGTAACTACGTGTGAATAATCTCACGGTGAACTGCACTTACTGTGCTGCGCTCTTTTGTGTGACACCCTTTAACATCAGAGGTCAGTTGGTTCTATTTAAAATGAGATGAATGATGGAGAAGCCAGTCCGTAGTACAGTTTGGTACAACTTGGTGTTGCTTTACTTTCATGGAAGCAACATCTCCTCATCTGAATCTCACTTTTCTCTCATTTGGCTACTATGTGTGTTGGCATTGAACTTGAGCTTGCAATCGGATATCCGATATACCAGCTTATGTTTCCAACGAGAAACACTTATTTAACTGCAAATGTAGTACTATATTCTGCTGAGAGGACTTTTCATCCTCTGTTACTAAGCAGTTTTGGAGTATCATATGCTTCAGATGCCAACGAATGAATTGTGCAGCCTCTTATATTTACATTGAGCTCAACTGTATAGCAGTAAGATTACACAACGAATACTAGTTTATGTATTTGCATGCATATTACATGATATTCTCTGTTCCTACAGCAGCAACATATGTTGTTTCTGTGTTTAGATTAGGAGCACAACAATTTATTTTCATTATAGTTTAATTGGTGGATTATTTCCTTGATTCATCAATTGATAATTTGGTCTATAATAAATCATAAAATAGTGAAAGATACCCATTATAGTTTCTTACGCTTAAGATGATGCCATTTAATTGCTTGTATTGTCAGACCAACACCCCAAAATTGTGTGTGGTTTTCTCACATTTATGACATATTGTATTATATCATACAAGATTTATTTCATATGCTGTCGCTGTCCAATGAAACCATATATTAATCTGCATTGTCGCAATGCTTAAAATTTGAGATAGATGCCACTGTTTGTGTATGTGTCCAATTTAAACTGAAGCATTGAAAACATATAAAATGTGAATTTTCACGTATGTAAAAGCGCATCTAGTAGTTCCACATCAGAGAGAGTGAGAGGGAGGAAGAGGAGGGAGAGTTCACGTAGACTGGAGGAGAAGCGAGAAAGACGCCACTCACCTTCAAATGACCTTTAGGCTTACGATCATGCTCTCTCCTCTCTCTCTAATTCTTTCCAGCTCTCCTTATCTCTCACTCTCTCCTCTCTTTCACACACATGCTCGCTCTCTCTCTCTCTCCATCTATTAGTCCTTATCTCTTCCACTCTCTTCCTACCTCCATCTCTCCTCATCTCATTGCTTTTCTCTCTCTGACTCTTTAATGCACATACACTTTATCCAGCGCCCATGTGACTGGAGGAAGGATATCAAAATTTAGTGTTGAATGAATGATAAATGCACAAAAAACAGTGTAGCAGACCAGCAACCACAACTAGACGACATGGATTTTTTTCCCCAGTGCTAGGATAAACAAATCCCCATACACACTGGTTTCCAGTTACGAAGGCTCCCTAAGAAATCCCATCACCACAGACACACACGTACACACACACACACACACCATCCCCCAGCGGTAGGTCTCTGTGAGGACCCTCGAAGTGGTGGATCAATAATTAGAACAATCCCTATTACACGCTCTCATTTCCCCTTAGAGACTGGAGCTAATGTAGAACAATAGCAGCATACAGTAGAGTGAGGGCGCCGTGTCGCTCATTGGAGGATCCTGCACGTTTCTGGTCATGTGAAATACAAGAATGTGGATTAAAATGGATTGATTAACTTGTGTAATGATGTGTGTGTGTGAATGAGAATGCATACAGCCACGTAACATGCATCATCAAGACTGAGGAAGTGATATGTAATCCTGGATTTGAAAGATTCAATGTAGTTTGATCTATAGATCTAAGACTCAGTCTGGGTTTGATCAGTCAGAGAACATCACAAGTGGGTTGCTCAGTGCTGATGACATTCTAGGTTTTATGTACAATATTTTTTTATGGATAGAAAAGCAATGTAACTCTTTCATATAGTGTTTCACTATGGGTTGTTTGTAGCTTGTTGCTACGCTAGCGAGCGCCTTCAAGTCTGTTTTCGTCTTATAGAGCCAGTCAGCCCTAAAAGTGTTTAGTCAGCCAAGTTCCTCAGTGGGAAATACATTTCTGACACATGAAAATGATTTGAAAGTGTCTCTCTACAAATGTGACTGATAGACAAGCTACACAAATATGGAATTTACTGCTCTGCTATAAATTTATTTCATGTTTTACCGTTACAAGAGAAAAAGCTTCAAGGTTGAAGACTACTTGTATTTCTACCTTGTACTAACAGTATTTTGGGGCCAGTAAATAATAGACTAGACTTTTCATTTTAGCTACCGGGAAATAAAAGAAACATAAACACACCTTTCAGACTAACAAGTCCCTCAGTAAAGTAGTATTTTTTTCAGAAAAAGCTGCAGAAGAGATTTATGTGTTTCAATTTCTCTCTTTATGTCTTTCACCGCATATGTAAGTGTGTGTGTGTGCATGCTGCTTGTTTGTAAAGTCAGGACGGCGTTTACAGTTTGACGTTCAGTTCACTTAGATGAGTGGACATTGACCGATGAGGCTATTCTCACTGATGAGGGTTACTATACTGCCCCTCTGGGATTAACATTCACACACACGCACACACACATGCACACATACACACTTACAAAGTGCTATTATATACTGGACAGATTGGAATAATCGAATCTGACAAAATCACACACATCAGAGTAAATAAAAATGCAATTCAAACTAAATCAATTGTCATTATTTCTATGAACAGAAGCTTGGCAGCCTCCTAAGAGTCAAGCTCGCCGGCCGTCCAGTCGGTGGCCATCTTGATGGTGAAAACATTTTGTAATACTGGGAGGAGTTCCCAATGCCAATGCAATTAGCTGAGGCATGCATGAGTGCTGAATTCATTAACCTCCATCTTTTATGGCTTTCTTGGGAGAAGGAGGAGGCGACGGAGTAGGTGGGGGATGCAACACGCGTGCCGGCTTTGTTTCAGCCAAACCGGAAAGTGAGTGGAGAGAAAGAAATGAGACAGAAAGACAAGAAATAAAGAAAAATCTATTGAAATATGAACTGATGTTATGTTTCCTCCCTCCCTGTCTGCCTGCCTGCCTAAAGCCTCATGACTCTTTTCCCCACGGTTCATTTTTTCCTCGGTAGACTCTTGCTGTGCCACTGTTGCCATGGGCTTGCTCCGAAGGCGGCACAGGGCTGACATCCAATTTCAAAACTGCCATTCACCTTCCAGCAGTCGTTCCAAAGTCTCGCTTTAGATTCAGCACTATGATCCAGATTCAGACCTCTAATGAACAGTGATGATGGGGATGAATGGTGGTGACATTCACCTCTGATGAGAGGGACGTGCCAGTGATCTTTGGAATTTTAAATGAAGTGGATCAAATTGCTCAAATGCACTCTCGTCAGTTCCTTTTTTTTTTTCTTTGTAAAGCTTCCAACACAGAAAATAGTACAACACCGGAGCTCAGGCACCAAATTTCCTCGTAAGATGAACCTCCATCTGATATACATGAGAATAAGCCAATGAAAAAAAAGCTAGCACATGGCCCATATAAGCTCTATGAGAGAAACAATAGGTACTGTACCAACGCACAATCTGTGTACTGGAACGGTGCATAAAACTGGGACACGGCAGCAGGAAACCTATGTTTTGCTTAGCCCTCTCTCTCTCTCTCTCTCTCTTTCTCTCTCTCTCTGTCTCTCTCCCTCTCTGTCTCTCTCAGGGAATCCATGGAGGGCTCCTGGCTCTAGATAATGTCATTAGAAATAAAGCAGCTAGGAGAATTTATGTAACAGTGTAACAGGGGTTTCCCGTTCAGATGACCACTGCGGCTATTGACTGACTGTCCACTTCTTTTCTCTCTCTCACACCATCAGCCTTCAAACACACACACGGAGAAGTACATTAGCTGTGCTCTCTCTCCTCTTTTCCTTGTTCTCTGTCTCTCAGGTTAACATCCCACTATTCCCAGGGTGTAAATGGTAGGAACTTTATCTCCCTCTGCGCTGCTTTCCAGATGATACGCACTTCAAACAAACACACACAAACGCGCTACTCCAAGTTGATCTACAGCAGAGATCTCTCCCCATGCACCCTGGACTCCATTAGGCCTACGCTGAACTGAGTGGTGTCTAATAAAAGCAGCAGGCGTCATCTCTCTCACATCTCTGCTTTTCGCAAGTCATTTACTTATTGTTATTGGTATGTTATATTCCGATTTTTTTTTTTTTTTCCGGCTACCTTATAGCGACAATCTGTGATCCAAATTTAAACACCAGTGAAGATTACAGGAAACAGAACACAGGACTGGAACTTGTAATCGTTCCCAAATTGATTGACAGATCTTTTAATACACAAACTAATACTAAAAAAAGATCTAAATCTATTACTGTAACTAAGCACAAGTAAGTTGTTCATGCCTTCTGTTGCCACAGGAAAACAGCCATGTAGTTTCAGTTATGATCAGTTGAGAGCTGCAGATTTTTCATCAATGAAACATTTGAGTTTTATATGTGAATGCACCTGTGATTAATACAGTATAATACTGTGATTAATACCCTGATGCTGCTCAGCTTCAATGGAGTAACCCAAAAATGGTTTAAACGTTTTGCAGCATTTTGTGACATATACAGTAATCCACCTGCTTGTTGCAGTGGGAAGACACACCACTCTGCATTTTTACAAGTGTTCTCTACAAAGAGTTGTGTAGCTGCTCTATACCATCTAAATATAGTGTCTGTAGAGCTGTGAAAACAGTGACTCAAAGCCATTTGTTGGAGCAATGTGCACCAAGACAGCCACAACAGTTTAGTACAGGAGCAACAAGGCTTAAATAAAGGGTGTGAAGTAAAATAATTGAGGGAAATTGACGATATAACTCAAATATGGAGGGTGTTTCTTCAGTAATTAACTGGACTGAAAGGTCCAATCAGCAACAAATTTAGACGGCTGTCGTATTAGGAATAAGGTCAGTGTGTGCACAGTCATTCCCATTTTCTCTGTTGTTCTTGTTATTTGTTACGTTTAAAGTTCTCTCAAGTAAACAACTGACAAACAAATTACCTTTAGTGTTTGACTTTGTTTTGTGACCGTGTGATACAAAGGTAGCAGCATGAGTCAAACAACAGCACCAATAAAAAGAACACAAAAGGGAGAGATACGTGAACGGACAGAGGGATGGAGAGACGAGAGACGGAGAGCAGAAAGAGACGAAGACACAGACAAAGAAAGTGACAAAAAGATAGAGAAGGGAATGATAGAGAGAGAGAGAGAGTAAACCCATGTGAGGACAGAGGGAAGGACGTGGGGCAGGCTGAGGTGGGAAGGGAAAGCTTATTATCCTCATGGATGGCGTTATGCACAATCCAATCAATACAACCCTCTCCTCCTCTCTCCTCTCCTCTCCTCTCCTCTCCTCTCCTCTCTGCTGTTCTCTTCTCTGAAACTTGACCCTTCATAAGAACTATGAAACCCTCCTATACAGATCAGCATTTAGTATCATTTTCACACACACATGCCTGCGTGTGTATACACATGCCCACAAACACAGAGGAAAGGGAAATGAATGTGCACTTAGACATGTATGCAGATTTTAAACATGCTCTACTGCACAGGAAAGCAGACACATAAATTCACTTGACCTTATGAATCTTTTTCTTTTTTCGGTTTGGAAAAGATTTGGCCATGGTAGCTCGCTTCTTGTTTATGCTCAGGTCAAATAACGTTGCCAGCAGCATAATTCAAAACCAGGCACCCATGGGCACAAAGTACAGTAAATGTCATTGTTATTGAATAGATCTCTCACGGTCAAATCTGCCCACATTCAATATGCAGAACGTAATGCTAGAATAAACTGTGAACAATTTATGCTAATACGCAAAGATGGATAGTAAAATCTTGTTTATATTCCTATTTCGATTAGTAGTAGCTAACAGTTTGCTGTAATGATTTTACACGAGCCTCAGCCACTGCTCTGTTCAAAGTGAAGACAAGTGTGTGCATCTGACATGTAAAAAAAGAGGAAGAGGAGCGAGACCCACGTGCATTTCAGTTCCTCCTCCATCATATGAAAAGCTTTGTCATCAATAAATCAGTTGTGTATGCATTATACATGGATGTCTGTGCATCCAAGCACACACACATATACATACACACACAAGCAAGAACCCACAAAAACCCACTAAAGCACTTATACACTTTTTCAAAACCATGATCACGTAAAAAAAAAAAGAAGAAAAAAAAACAGCGTGCGAGGAGTTTTCTGTATCTTGACCCATTTGACAACATCTGTTCTGATTTGCCATTTAAAAAAAAAAAAAATGCGTGCATGCCCTTGCACTCTTCGTAACTCCCACCATTCATCCGATTTGTCACACAACATGGTCAAGTTATTGAACATTTGTCTACTAACGATTCACAATCTGAACAGGACAATCATGACCCCTTTATTTCTCATCTAACATGACAAATCATGTGTGTCAAGCTTTACTAAAACAATACTAGGACACGCAAAACGAGTCAAATGCAAGTTAACTAAAATGCTCAGTGTGTGCAGCTTTCACCTCATCTACAGAACTAAGATCATCACACATAAACGGGACAAATCATCCTCACGTGCATGTATAGAAAAAACACACAAACATATGCAAACACCTCACAGGCACACCAACAAAACACACACACAGGCACACACACACAGATCACACACATATACTATAAGAGGAAAGAGATGCTTGATGCTTTTTAAAAATGCACAGCAGGGCTAGTGTCAACAGAAAACTGAGGTTCCACATGTGTGTTCAAGCACAGATATGTACGTGAATGTAGTTATGAGTGACGAGGCAACCTCCAAGCTCAGTTGATCTAGATACTCTAAGCTGTGGGAGATGTGCGCACACACACACACACACACACAGAGGGAGAGAGAGAGAGAGAGAGAGAGTCACGCTCCAATGATGATAGTGGAGCGGAGCAGATGAAGCCACCAGCCAGCCCTGGTCTGTTACCTTTCTCTTTTGTTCCCGGGACGCTGCTCTCCTGCTCTTCCTCCGCTTCTCCTTCTCGTCCTCTAATGCATTCACATCCACTTCCCCCCGATTCTTCTTCAATTGGGAGGCCGCGTGAGCCATGATAGGTAATAAAAAAACTGATGAAGCACCACACACTACACACGCGTGCCTCACCTGAAATCCCAGAGAAGTTCAGGGGCTGTAATTGACAAAACCGGGATCTCAGAGGAAAAAATCGGGGTAGAAAAGGAAAGGGGGGGAAAGGGAAGAAAAATGCCCTCCTTGAAAAGGAGAATGGAGAAGAGTAGGGTATCTTTTATGTATATATGTGTATATCCTGTGTGTCCTTTCTTTTGGTTGTTGCTCTGGTCTGGTCTGCTCTCTCTCTCTTTTTCTTTCAAAGTGACGGAAAGACTGGAGAGAAGAGACATCAGCTTCTCCTTGTCTCCTCTTCCTCCTCCTCCTCCTCGTGTGTCATCCGCTGGCAGTGTGAGAGGAGCGCGTCCAGGAGAGGTGAGGACAAACCGGATGGAGAGAAAAGAGACACGAGCATCACCAGCACAGAGGTGGAGGGAGGAGAGAGAGACAGAGAGAGAGAGAGCATGGAGGGAGGGTGCGAGGGGAACGGTTACCACGGCAACCACGCTCTGTTTCAGTCCGTCCTCTCTCTCTCTCTGCTCCGGTCCCTGCTGCTGTTGTACCTTGTCTGGTGCTCCACCATGCAGACCAGTGTGTGTGTGTGTGTGTGTGTGTGTGTGTGTGTGTGGGTGTGAGAGAGAGAGAGAGAGAAAGAGATAAATTGCGTGTGAATGAATTAAATAAAAGGTTCGGGTAAGCAAAGAAGAAGAAACAGTGGTGTCCAGCAACAGCTGAATAGGTGACTGTGTGTGTGTGTGTGTTTGTATGTGTGTGTGTGTGTATAGCCCCCCACCTACCCACTATCACACACATCTCACACATACACACATGGACACACATTACCAGTTGGGGGTGGCCCAGTATGGGGATAGAGAACATGTAAAGGACACGGGTAGTGCACAAATATCACACACACACACACACACACACACACACACACACACACACATATATATAGACTGGAAAGAGGGAGCTATAGCTGAAAATATTCAGTAGTGCCAACTTGATTGTTTCCACTATGACAATATGTTTGACTCATTCACATGCTCATACCTAAAAATTAATCAATAAATGGCAAATCAAACCAAAAACATATCAAGTGAATGAACCAGGTAACAAATAATACATGATCGAATAAATACATGATTGCACAAGTCAAAATAAATGTCTATTTCTCCTCTCAGCCCTGTGCTTCTCTAAACTCAGTATGGTCATCACACCATCTGGGTTCATTGACATCATGATGGAGAGGTCAAACTGGACCAGGGGAGCTTTTGTTTCACCAAATCACTGGTCTTTGTTGAAAACAGAGGGATGGAGGAGGAGGAAGAGAAGAAGAAGAAGGAGGAGGAGGAGGAGGAAGAGACATGAAAGAAGATGTACACACACAGAGAGAGAGAGAGAGAGAGAGAGAGAGAGAGAGAGAGAGAGAGAGAGAGAGAGACAACAAAAAAGTCTGTTTGATTTTCTGTGACTGAGGAGAGAAAAGAGATAGAGAGGAGGGATTATTTAGGATGTCCTTCACATCCGCCGTGCTCACGTCAGACATGGCATTGTGGAGACAGACGGAGCACGCAGCGGCCATCTTTGTGTTTCTTTCCCTGCCTGCCTGCGTGTCAGAGGCACTCAGGAGCCTGTCTGGGTCCTGCCGATACCGAGAGGCTGCCTCGTCACATGCCTGTCCCTTTTGCACAAAATATAGCGTATGTATGTAGTGTATTTGTGCACGCCTTTAACTGTACATATGGACTGAATGGGAACCATATGGAGAAAAGCTGAGAGTGAGAAAGGAGATGATCGCCCACTGCTGCTAGAGAAAGAGGGGAACAACCCTCCAGGGACACATGACAGGTTTAGCCGGTGGACACCAGCCATGTAACGATATGAGCGTGAAATTCCCTTTTCTCTTCTGCAAATATATTCATGCTCCCTGTTTCATTTTTCTTTCTTTTCAACCCCAAACACCAGCCACCAGCATCAGGGGGGAGGAAGCTGACTTGCTGCCCCCATCATGCATCAGGGGGTGTCACATTATGCCAAATTATCATGCGGTTGCTAGGCGAGGGCCAATGGGGTGGCTTCAGGGAGGACAGGATGGATGGATAAGGAGCGTGGAGAGGTAAGAAGAGGGATTGGGCTGGGAGAGAGCAGGGGGGTGGGTACATGTGCATGAGAAGACAGGGCATGTGTGCACATGATAAACAAACCATGATTCTGAGAAGAAAAATAAATGTCCATGGATAAATATGCAATTGAGGAATCATGACAAATGTAGAGGAAATTACAGCCACTGAATTGAGAAACAAACATTTTTTGAAGTAAAATAAAAATGCTGTGAAGAAACAGCACAAAAAAACCTGTTTCATTGTGCAAAAAACAAACATTAAGTAGCTGCCAGTTGTACTGACTTCTCATCAGCTCATTCATTGATAAAACTCCATTCATAGTCCGATAGCCAACAAAAGATCCTAACCTCCCATAGTCACAATAGTAGTAAAAGCCACTGCCAAGGTGTCCCATATTTCAAACTACAGCATTTTGCAGGCAAAGAAAAAAATCATGACTACTATAAGAGAGCAGAGTTGGCTGGTGGCCGGTGAACTCTAGAAGTGGACGATTATTGGAAGTTTTCCACCATTTTCCAGGCACGATGCCATTTAAATACAGCCACTGACAGGCTCTGGTGGCCAGAAAAACACAATCACCATAAACATAAATCACGCACAATATGAAGAATATGTTGGCATAAAATAGTTCTACAGTATGCATGTTACAGTTAGACTCCATTTGATATCAGTGCATTTTATTTAATACAGTGTACATATATAATATATATTTGTTGGTTTATTTAGTCTTCTCTGACAGTAAACTGAAGATATTTTGGGTGGTGGACAATTAGTCAGACAAAATAATCAAGTTAAACAAGTCAACTTGGGTTTCAGAAAATGGTGATGGAGATTTTTCACTACTTTCAGACACTGTATAGAATAAACAATTGATTAAGATTAAGACAATATTAATGCATTACTGCAGATTGATAGATAATTAAAATAATAAGTTGTAACCCTACCTCTTGTTTTTGTACAGCACTACTGTTTTTTTTAATGTTTTACCTGCATATTTTGTCTATTAATATGACATTATTGTTACTATTATCTGTAGTAAATGTCTGTATTGTATGAACATCATTGTGTAAAAATATGGCAGATGGGAAAAGAAACTTTCAAACTCCCCAAAGACCATGTTGTTTGGGTCAGTCGCTTATCTGTAGTGAGTTTTCCAGAGTCTGCATATCCCACTACTAATATTCCCAGGGGTGCAACATGACCAATCACAGCATCAATCTCATTGGCCTTTTTGACCTCCGCAGCCACAACAGTGTGTCCCCACGGACAAAGACAGGCGAAGGCAAAGAGAGCATCTGGAGGTTTGGAGCTCGACATGTCACTGTGAGGTTAGAGAATAAGCAATTACCCTGATGCCTTTAATTAAAATTGTTACAGGGAGCTGTGATAGAATTTTTTGGATAGGTGCTGCTGGAAGAAGATAAATGACAAAGATTCTGAATCTGAATTATTTAGTTTGTTGACTTTGTTCATTCACAAAAAAGTGCATGCACTGTCAACACGCTGCATGATGATAGAAATTAATGCATTTTGAGGTTTTGAAAAAAAAACAACAGAAAAATGCTTAGCAGTGTCTCATCCAGTCTTGACTGTACTTCTTCTGTTCTTTGTATTTTGCTGCCCTCTAGTGCTCATCAGCTTTAACAGCCTGAAATGTCCTAAAAATGCCCAGTTAATCTGGTACAATCTGGTCTATTTTTAAAGAAACTGTCATTAGAAACAAAAACAACTTGAACTAAACTGATTAAAGAACACCAAAACAAGGTTTCAGCCAACATAACCTGAAATATGATTATGTTTCACCTGGTCTCCAAAAATATACCTTTACTCATATGGAATCTTGATTTTTAAGACTTTAAGATTTCTATTTTGCTTCCCTTCTTCAACCTCTCACACAGGAAACACCAGAAAGTAAAAAGTCTGCTGCAGCTACAGTATGTGAGAGTACATTTCTGCTACACCAGGGAAGACTTGTCTATGAAATCTAGCCAATACACAATCTAAATCTCCACCTTTCCCCTCTCTGCTGCTCCTCAAGTGTTGAGAAATCTTTGTGTGGTCTGACCAGACTGGAAACGCCTCCAGGAAGAAGAAAAAGAAGGCAGAGGAAGAGTATGAAAGGTGGAAGGTCAAATGGCAGGTGGTTTAGACTGATGGGAAATAGATCCACCCACGCAGAGAAACCCCCTACACCACCTACACTCACCCCAAGGGCTAGTGCATCAAGATGGGGGGATGTGGTGAGAAGCGAGGCGGAGGATTGATAGAGGGATTGAGATAGAAATAGCATATCAGAAAATACAGTGTATAGAAAATAATTGGAAAAATACAGGAGAAAGGGAGTGGATGTAATATTTGCCTACAAGAAATGAGAATTGAAATACAAGAGCAGCAAAGAACATCTAAAAAAAAAAAAGATCAAAAACTCATAATGAAGTATCAATTTATATTCCACAGTAGAAGGATGTTTGCAGTCCGGAAATTAAGGCCACAGCTGAAGGCCAAATATGGTAGTTGTTTTTGTGAAGGTTTTTTTTTTTTTTTTTTTGCTTCATCATTTTCACATCCACTCTGGCTCAACCAAACACACAAACTAGGTCTCACACACACATACACACATACACAATCTCTCTCTCACATCCATTGTTTTTCTTATCCTCTCCACCTCCACCTCTCCACCTGGACATCCCTCTCGTTCATCCCTTTTTTCTCAACTCCATCACGAAAATTATTCTAATGTCTCCCTTCCGGATAAATGAAATGTGCCATGAGGCATGCGCTTTAACCCAGTTAGCTACCAATAACCTATCTAAATGTGTGTCACGACCAAGCGGCCCCCTTCAAACCAGACCAAAATGTCCTTCCACGGTTTCCCCACTGAGGGGCAGACAGACATTCACAGTAGAGAGGATAAGCACTCGAAAAGACACACACATGCACACACACACACACACACAGGCAGACAGGAGGGTGCAATAGTCTTGGAGGTGGGGTCTTGACTGACTGTAGGTGGGGGGGCATGTTCTTTCATTTTGATGAGGAGAACTGAACGGACGTGGTATTTTAAATATGCAATGATAGGCTGAAAGAATGAAAAATAAGAAAGACACTCAAACCCATCTACATTCATCCACATGTATAAATTCATAAAGATGTATGTGGGCCATGAGGCCACTAAATGAATTAATCAACAGAAAAATACTTACTTCACTTACTAACAATGTGGTCACAGTGCAAAAAGAGAAGATCACAGGATGAGTCTGAACTATGAGATTATAAACAAGCTCTCATTTCAGTCTGCACGGAGAAAGCAGCTAGAATTTCTATCAGCTTCCACATCAAAGCATACTTTTAAAAACCTGAAAATCCCTGCAGCATTAACAGCAGAGTATGGAGTCTACCTGCTGTCCACTGCTATATGGTACATGCATGCTTCACTTCTACCTCCTTCTCATCACCAGCACTAGAGAAAGATGAGAAAAGGTGAAGACAGCGTCAGAATAAACCACTGGGGGAAGTGGCATTTAGACATGAAACAAAACTGATTGAATTTCTGTTTTACATTTGAATCCCATCAGCTAATTTATCTCAGGTTTCAAAGAATCTGAGATAAGAAAGAAAGAATAAATGTAAGCCACAATTTCAAACACTATAAACCACTGTCCATTATGATAGAAGAAAAACGGTTATAGTTACAGCTCAGACATCACCTGCGAGCAAAAAAAATGCAATGTATTTCATTCTGAACGAGCCAAGAAAGGGTTCATTTGACCTGACAACAATGTGAAAATACTAGAAAAACTGCTCACATTCATGTTGTGTCATCTGCCATTACGCCATGAAACTAGTGTTGTGGAACAAACCTGAGTCAATACAAGGGAAACGGAGAAAATGTAATCAATAATTTTAATAGGTTGAAGCGTTTTCCCCTATAATCTCTTCAGGCTATTGTGACGACTTCAGTTAGACATCCAAATCACAACAAGAACAAAACACAGTTGCCTGTTGATTAAGAATTTCCGGTAATCAATGGGGAGTTCATTTCTTGGCTGAAACAAGTGGCGGTCTGACTGCGACGGCTGTTCAGTGGGGGGAAGTGATCTCTTTTCTGTTTTACACAGAAATGGCAGCAGAAGAATAAACAATTTCATGGTCTGTTGGGAACAGTAATACACGGCCTCGCACAATCACACCCAGTGTCTTCCTAGTCACAGGCTGCTTTATATCAGCATAGGGTACTGCAATAAGTCATTTCACTGAAGCACAATACAGCCAAGTGGCTTTAAAAAGTAGAAAATATGCAGGTCAAAAGAATGAAAGACAGAATTTGTCATCTTGGTGCTGGAAATGTCTAAACTCTGCAGGGCAGTTATTTAAAAGTGATCCAAAGTTTCCATTATATTGCAATAAAAATGTTCCACTGTGCACTTCATTATTAAATGCACTGCTTCATTCTCAATACTTGGCTGTTGATTTACAGTAAGTCCAATTAAATTATGGTGTTCTGGAAATCTGTAGTGGACAGAATGATTACATTTGTGGCAGAGGAGAAAGTTCAGTTTGAGCATTAAAGGATGACTCCACCTGTATTTTTTTCTTTCTGTTCAAATGGAAACGCCCATTCAGCCATTAGCAAAAAGTAATGACGTGGGTTACAACGCTAAGTCCTGATGCGCCCCCGTCCCAACACACACGCAGTTCGCTGACAGTGTCTTCTTAACATATTCGCTCACTGTATGTTAGAGCAGGAAAATTGTTCAGATATGCTACGAGCGATTTTGCAGCGTTGAGTCTGTTGAGTGTGTGAAATGTTTATGAATGCACCGGACGTAGCGGAGGGGCAGACAGCTGCTGAGTGCCCGGGAGCTCTCGAGGAGAGAGCTGGGAGCAGAGCCGGCGCTTTGGGATGAATAACACCCACGAGTCACACCGAATTCTACTTTGATCTTGAGGCATTTACTGGTGGGACGAGAACTCAGAGTTTTTAAACTTTGAGCAGTAACAACAGTGAGTGCTCCCTCTGTGTCTGTGGTTATTGGCTAGGCGGGCTAGGGTGTTAATATCGATTTATATGTAGCAACAGCATTTTGATTCTGAAACACTTGTACTTCGACCAAAAATTGAATTTTGGGGTGTGAATACATATGGAGGACTAATGTGAAGCTACAGAATGATATAAAAACCTCAAAAATAATAATAATAATGGACCCACCCTTTAATAAAACACAATTTCCTGATGGAACCATTATGAGTCAGCCTGAGTGGTTTTTAATTGAACACATTAGAGAGAAAAAAAAACTGTGATCATTTTATCTCATGGGAGAGTAATGATGAAGAGATAGGGGAAAGTAAAGACATATGAGAAACAAAATAACAAAAATAGAGGTTTGATTCGTTGAAAAAGAATAAAGAGGAAGAGAGGCAGGTGAATTAGCAACCTGTTGATGCCTATAGCCTGTAGGGATGATGAGTCATGACCCAGTCTCTCCATCCAATCACAGATCTCAGCTCTACATCCTGTATATACATCTCGAGGTGGGTTGTTCCTATGACAATACAGATCTCAGAGCAGAATCCTCAGAGACTCTGTGTTGGGATAGAACTTCACACACAGGAAACATTAAGAAAACAAACGTTGCCATGGTAACTCAGCTTAAGTTTGCTGAGGTGGGCATTAGGATGGTGTTTAAAGATTGAGAACTGTGCCAGTTTTCTCAAAAAACATATTCACACTTTATTTAGCCTAATAGCCTCTGGTTCATAAATACTGATGTCACTGGTTTTGGCATTATAGTCACACACACACTTCTCATGAATTCATACAGCATTGTCCCATTTAATAAATTTAATTAATTAATTTTAATTGATATGTCATGTTTACTGTAATTATACAAAATGACAAAACAATATTAAAAAAGTAAAAAAAATATATAATTAATGTTCATAAAATCATCTTTTTTTCTCACAATTTATCTCATTTATAACAGCATGTTTGTTTGTTTTTGTACAAAACTTAAACACAACTTGATATTCATGAGTGTACAGGTTTATAATTGTTTGACTCCTCCATGAGACAACTGTGCATTTGTGCCATTTTACAAAATTATGTAATACAATAATTGGATTTTATACTACACTGTGAAAAAAAAAACCCTGCAGTATTTCGTTGATTTCATGATCACTCCTGTTATTGCAAAATCACAAAAACTAAAGTGGGAGCTGCAGCAAAAAGCATTCTGCTTTGTTTTGTTTGTTTGTTTTTTTAAATAATGAGACAAAATTATGCAACCGAAACAGTTAGAGATTTTTTAGGCTGTACTCTGTGTGCTGTGCTATGCAATTTGGAGTCTGATCAAAGGCGAGCAGAGTGCCTTCCTCCCATGTGAAGCAGCAGAAGCCACCAGCACCATATGTGTGTGCCCATCAGTGGGTCCACATGCCATATGCCTGAATGTGCTGGTGTAATGCTTTCTCTGTGCCAATCATCTCACTGTCCGTTCAGTGACGGGAGTGTTCATTAGTACAGTCCTGGACGAGGGGTGTGTGCACGGGTGTAAATATATTTGTGTGTTTAGCTTTATGTGTGTCTGTGCTTTATGCATACTTCAACAAATTACATATCCACTCCTTGTCTGTCTTTCTTTGGACATGTATTTGACCATGTGTGCATGAGTTTGTGTACTGAGGTGACAAAGTGCAGGAGTGTGTGAAGTCCTGTGTGTTGGCATAACTGTGCCACACCCGGTTACTGGAATCGCAGGAACTGTGTGTTTGTGCAGCCGTGTTACTCTCCCTAAGCTGCCGGGCAGTGGAATATCCTCCCCAGTGTCGAGTTTCCCCGTCATGATGGAATCACAGAGATGTGCCAAGAAGCGTTGCGCCTGGGGAGCCTCTCTCGCTCTAGCTCACTACACCAGCCCCATATCAAAGTATCATCAGACACACACACGCACAAATACACAAAGCAACTACCTGGAAAGTACTGCTGCACACAGAGAACCCCAAAGTTTTGTGTTACTGCAGAGCGAACACACACCCAAGCACAGACAAATACATTTACACACACTGACATATACTGTTGTTTATTTTAATGGAGGAAAGGTCAACTCCCCCTGACTATTTACAGTTTGTATGCTTTAGGAGCATAGAGATATTCATACCATATTTTAAGTTTCTGGTCTATTGGATAATAATCATTTATATGTATCACTCAAGTAGTATTTGTTAAGAGATTCCAGTGTTTTATAAATGTGGTGCCAATGCACCTATGGGTTATTGTTGAATCACCTGTACAATGCATTAGTCTGTACAGGTGATTCAACAAGATACTGGAGAGTAAACATGTGTAGTCCGTCATGCTTATTAGGTTTGCCGATGAAATGTATGCATGTGGGAGCAATACTCAATAAAATAATTTCCAATAAACAAACTGTAAGGTCACCATAACTTTCTCTATTTTTAGCAGTATCCTCAAAGCAAGGTGAAATATAAATACTCACTACTATCAGTTTCTCAATGCTCTCAATTACATTGCACTGTTAATCATGCTAAACAGGTGGAATACACTCTTTGAGGATAGTCCATTGGGCAGAATTTTGTGCATTTTTTTAGTAAGGTTGCCTCCAGATTCAATGTGGACAAATTCCATACTGCCAGAGTTGTGTTTTGAAACCTTTCCATTTCCATTGCACTCAGTACGAACAGATAATTCCTGGGTAAAGATTACTATCAAAATAAGCTTAGATACACATGTATACCTGTACGGTGCAGAGGGGAATGACAGCTTCAAACTGGAACTCAGCCGGACTTGCTCCAGTAGTAACCTCTGGCCTAGTAACAGTAACAGCTCGTACATTTGAGCACACGCAAGCTTCATTTTCAGTCACTGAAAAGGAGAGGTCTTGAGTCAGCCAGAGGTGCTAGCCATTCAGTGAGTATCTACAAACGGTTCTTGGTGATGGAAACACAGCCCTACTACGCTTGGCTCATTTAATTTCTAGTATTAAAGATGTCAAGAGGTCAAAATGGTGTGTGATATAGTATCTAGAGATGAGAGAGCATGGAAAGGTTACAAATACAGGTTTATTGGAGATTTAATTGGATGCAAATGAGCTAATTGCATTTGCACGGCGCGAGCAGAGCAGTGCACTTGGCAAAGTACATGAGCAAGCACACATACTGTACATACAAACAAAGTCTGGGTCACACGAAGCCAATCACCTCATCTTTCTCACATCTTAGCAATGATCACCATGCACACACACACTCTCACTGGATGTTCGGGATCCTAAGCACAGGGCAGGGCAAGATAGAGGTGGTGTAAATGTCAAGTCTTCTCACTAACCACATTACAAAGTTGAAGACTGTTACTCCCGCATTTCCATCCAATGCTTCATGCACACACATTAGAGATTTTTCTCCTATCAAAATGTATGAGATTTATACTAAGTAATTAAAATATTGCATATAGTAACTTCATATTTCTGTATTTTGCCAAAATATGCCAGTGAAACTCTTAAGAAAACACCAAATAAAAAATAAAAAAAATTAACTGAAATGCCGCTACAACCACTTAGAGAACTGAAATACAAACACTGACTCCTGACCAGAAACCCATTTACATTCATCGCACTGATGTGGTTTCATAAATGTGGAGCTGAAAGCATCATTTATCTCATCTTAGGTAGCTCAGAAAACAAAACCAATGCCTTTCTGTGAGATAAGTCTAATGCTGCCAACACCACAGAGAGGCTATCATCCGCTCTATCACTGGAAGCAATAATGCAGAGAGACAGAGAAAGAAAGGAAGAGAGAGAACTTATCAATGTTCTCCACCATAAGCCATAAAGCTGCGAGATCTTGCCAAGTCTGATAAGCAACATCCAACGCTCCTCTGTCTCTCTCCTACTCGTTTCACCCCCACCCCTTCGTACTGCTCTGTCTTGACAGCTGGGGCCCCAGTCCCACATCAGTGGAAATTTCCTGAAATGTCACTCCAGTCGACGGCCAGAGTGATTGGTTAGCATGGGGAGTATTGCTGCAAAGGCCATACGCAGACATACGCACAATACTCCCTCACCCTATTGTTCCTTGTCCCCACACGATGGCTGTCACCCCGACTTCGGCACTCGCAGGCAAAAATTGTTCGGCCATGCATGTATCTCTCTGTCTCAAAACCCCACTGCAATTCGGCTCCCTCAACCCTTTCATATCGTGTCCTCACCTTTTCATCCTGAAAGTTGAGCCTGTCATGGTAACTCAGGCAGGGGCCAGAATGAAAAGGTGAGGGGTCAAAGGGGAAACAGGAATTTGGGCCAAGTTCCTCTATCAATTAAAGCCTTAATGGTTGTTGTTTTTTTTTTATAACAGTGGAATATTGCCTTAAAATGAATTGCAATCAGACTGACTTTATCTACACGGACTGTATGTTGTTTAATCAAGAACAAGACTGAGCGTCTACAGCCATTCAAGCAGCTCCGTGAGGCTGTACTTAAAGGCAGACTATGCAGGATTTGTCAGTTGCAGTTTGTAAACACAACTGGCCCCTCCTTCCCAGCTAAATGAGAGAGCAGTGGTGGTCGAGTGAGCTAGAGAGTAAATGAAGAGAGGGAGTGGATCAGATAAATGAAACATTATTTTCTGATTGTTTCATGGCAGTTACATTCTAAAGCAAAAATAAACATGCTCACACCTTCACACACCTTTGCACAATCCTGCAGGAAGGTGCAGCATTTCCGGACTTTGGGTTAATGCAGCCACAGCGGCGCTTCATCTTATCCACTGTGGCCTCTCTGCTCTGTGTGTGTATGTGTGTGTATGTGTGTGTGTGTGGAGTTCAGCCCCGCCCTCAGCAAAACAGACACAGACAGAGAGCAGAGGAGAGAGACAGAGACAGCAATGTACCCTGGTTGCTACGCTACAAATCTTGACCTTACACCCTACATGCTGTTATTCGCTGGGAGTTACACACCCAATGCCCAAAGGTTGACACCCATAAATGTCCCAAACACAGCAAAGAGCTGCAGATCTGCGATCAGACGGGTTCTAAAACAAGATTTTATCAGCTGATAACTGCAGGAACAGACAGCTAGAGAGTTGGAGAGCTGCAGGGCGAGATGCAAGGAGGATTTCTGTTGTTTTTCTGGCTGCCAGTTCTGACTTCTGGCTCATTTAAATGTTGTCGCACTGTTTGTCTTCCTCTCGTTATCATCATCATTATTAATATTATTATTATTATTATTAAATATCACTGAGCAAATCCTGCCCTCCTGCTTTCCTCAGCTAAACCCCTTGACCACTTTTTAGCATATTAGCATTGTCAGTGCTTTGAGCTAAATGCTAACATGCTAACAAAAACAATGCAAATAAGTTCAATTTCAGTGGCTGTTTAGGATTATGAATGTCTGTACAAGATTTCATGGCAATCCATCCAATAGCTGAGATATTTCTGTCTTGACTGACCAACAGTTCATAGAGCCATGACGCCACAATGGCTAAAAATGAAGGTGAAACAAAGTGAGAGTGACTGTGACAATGTAGTTTCAATTAGATTGAGCGCTGTCTTACAAAAATATACATCTTTGTAAGTAGTTCAGGAATTGCAACAGTGCTTCCCCTCATTGGCTATCAAGGTGGCAAAAGGAAGCCACATGGATCCTGCTTAACCTCAACTTTACGTAGATACACACTGACTTATCCAACTAGCAGATAAATAGGTCACCAGTGTGTTCTAATTAGCAAAACCACAGCCCCGTCAGCCTAGCGTTAGCCACTCTGTGGGAACGCTTATACTTTACTGTACATCATACAGAAAAGTGCTTTCAAACTCACCCCTTCAACTCTTCGCATCTTCAGTTAATCCTGACTGTCTGTGACATTGTCTACTTGTCAAGAGCACCAGGTTCAAACAGGGAAAGTATATCGCAGGCCATTAACCGACTAAAGATGGGACAGTGAGAGTGTACATAAAGCCGTGCCCAACCCACTTCAGCTGCAAGTACATAGCAGCAGGGGTTACAGGCAGTTAATCAGACAAGTGCTAATCTAGTTAGGAGATCAACAAATGAGCCTCTCAGTGCTGAAAAGGAGGACACAACTCTACAGACAATAGAGCAGGTCAATGCCATTGTGTAAGAGGACAACAGGAAGAATACAAAGGGAGTATTACTGTCATAATTCAGATCAAAATGAGGATGTAGTGTACAGCAGGGTCATTAAGCTGCACCTGCTGGGAATTTCAGTTGGAATCATTTTGTATTGGACTAATTGTTCATGTGACTTGATGTCTCAATGCAACACATCCTCTAAAGGTTAATTTTTAAGTGTCTCAGTGTGACAAGTTGAAAATGTGTTCATTTGTTTGAGTGAAGTATTATAGAAAACATTTTGAAAGCAATATTTGATATTTTTAAAAATATGAGTGAGAGCACTGGATGGTGTCTAGAGGAACTCGTCCAACCTGTTCACCACCTGTTCTTTTTAATTAGCAATGTCAAGACATTGTGCCTTTGCAAAGTGTCCAGCTGTGAAGGGCTATTAAAGGTAAGTGGTGGCGGCTGGCAGCATGTATGACAAAGCCAGTGACCACAGAAGGGTTTCACGATTCTCCACACCTCTTTTTGGTCTCCATGGAAACAAGGACAGGAACATTCAGGCACACGGGAGCCGCGAATAGACCCTTGCAAAGGGAAGAGAAAAACAAGCATCCTCCTACTGGCATTTCACAGACTCCAGTCCAGACGTTTTCACACCCTCTGGAATCAAAGTGTTGTTTGTATGTTACAAATTCAGAGTAGGACATCTCACTGCACACCTGATGCCTCCCGTCTGTCTTTCCACTATTTGTCTTGTGTAATTGTGCTTCAGAAAATAAAAAAAGCCTACAGCCTGATGAAAAAAATATATCAGACACAACAGTGTCTGGCATATTTAAGCACGTTGTGCTGCCAGTCATTTTAATCCATCTTTAAGCCAATACAGATTTCTCTTTAAATGATGGTGTTTCTCTTTATGTTTCACCCAGTCCTCCATTTCCCTGGTTACACGCATTTTGGTCTCAGCTGGAAACTAAATGGATTTTTTTCTCTTTTCTTTCTTTTTTTTTGTCAGTGCCAAAACAGGATATAGACACGGTCTGGTAATGACTCTGTGCTTATAACTGTTAATGTTCCACCAAGAGCATCTGTTAACTGTTATAAACACACTAAGACAGTGTTTGTTAAACTTTGCAGTCACAAAAGTGGGAAATGGCTTTTGCTGTCAAGCCCATGCAAACAGTGGCTGCTCTGCAACAATTTAGTGTGTGGTGGTTTCTTGTCTCCCCTTCCTCTGTGTGTGTGTGTGTGTGTGTGTGTGTGAACAGTGTTTTTTGAGTTTCTCCTGTGTGTATGTGGAGTCTGTCCTCCATGTCTCCATGGTAATGGAGGGATTAGGGTCCTGTCTGCTTTTAGTGGCATGTGGAAGTTGCTTGACATCCTCCTGTTCAGATTCTTCATATATGTTATATGTCCATCTATAATTTTTTCATCTTGTTTGTCCATGCTATATTTCTGTAATTTTTCTCACTTGGTCTGTTCTGTACACACATCTATTGCATGTCTGCACATCCTGTGAGAGGGATCCCTCCCCTGTTGCTCTTCCTGAGGTTTCTTCCATTTTTTTCCCTGTTGAAGGGTTTTTTAGGGAGTTTTCTTTATTAAAATTGAAGGTCTAAGGATAGAGGATATTGTATGCTGTACACACCGTAAAGGCCTCTGACTCAAATTTGTGATTTGTGATATTGGATTATAAATAAAATTGACTTGATTTGACTTGACTGTAATAGCACCCATCCCTGGATCACAAAGTATCAGATAAAGTACCATTTTAATCTCCTCAGCCAGAAAAAACAAACAAACAACTGGCCGTATTGAAAAGTATTTAAGTCTTTCTTGTTAATTAAAATGTACTGTAGCTAATTTATTCAGTATTAGACTTTGGTTTGTGCAGCTAAATGCTGTTGCAATTGCAGACACAGGCTGTTGAATGTTTTTGGAAGAGAACAGATGACAAAGTATCAGTAGCTGACCCAGACAGAGGAGGTGGGCGACTGAGACAGGGGCACAGACAGGCAGACAGAGAGAGGGAGAGGGAGAGAGAGAAAGAGAGAGGTCTTTCCTCGCCAACTGCAGAAACACCATCCCCTACATCTGACCCGTATCACTGCTAATGCTATCTGCTGTACTTGCGAACCAGCATATGGCAATGCAACAGGAGAAACAGTATAAATGCACATTTGCAAGCCCAGATGAACAGTCATTTTCTCCATCATAGATGTAAATACACACACACATACACACACACATACACGCACACACACACACACACTCTGGGGGCCTTGTTAGAGTGAGCTTCCAGGCAGGTTCCAGATGCCACATGCAGGGCTGAGTGGCTGTTGGTTATGCCAGAAGAGGAAACAGACATAGAACTGGGCATAACACACACATTTCCACTGCAGCTTCACGAAGCAAGCGCATATAGTGATGTACAAACACAGACGTAAGAGCATTTGTGCATTGTTTTCTATCTCTTTTGCATTCTGTTCTAACATCTTACTCTCCCACCTCTTTTCTGTTTCTCTCTCTTTCCTGGTCTTCCCGGTGATCTGGCAGGTCGGGAGGCAGAGAATGACAGGAGCTTTGATGATGAGACAGTGTGTGTGTTACTAGGCTTCTTAGTCAAAAATTCTGCCCTCCTTCAGATTTTCACAGTTCCTTACCATCACTCTGAGGCAGCTGTGAGAAAACGAGAAAGCTGACAGTGAGAGAGGAAACTGAAGAGAGAAGGGAAAAGAAAAGAAGACAGTGGGAGAAAGGAAGAGAGGGAGATACAGCAGGAGGCAGCGAGTGTGAGGAGAAAAGGAGGTCAAACGGTGGATAATGTTTTGTTGTGCTGAGCCAGAAAGTGTGAATATACAGGAGCGTATTGCTGCCACCATGACAAAAAAAATATTTGCTCAGTTTCTTGTTATAATGAGAATAATACAATTTGCCAAGATTAAAAACTACATGTAAAATTACACTTGTGGGAAACGGAGAAGCTCAAGCATGTGTTCAGTGGCTGGTCCAGGCGTGGATGGAGTGGTGGTGGTGCTCATATTATATGAATAATAAATCATGTTACATTGTTGGTCTACGCTACAGTAGCCTCAAGACATTTTTCCTCTACAATCTCATTCCCAGTGACTCTGGAGAAAATCCCTTCAGAATTTCAGATGAAACTCTCTTCAGTACGCTAATCTTAACCACAAAGTTAGATGGATACTTCATTGAGGAGAGCCACCAAAAAGGGAAACTCTCTGTACCTCTCTGACCTCAAATGCCCCTGGCTTTTTAAAATTATTGTTTACTGTAATTTACTAAACCCAAACTAAACTGCTCTTGTGTGTAAACCCAGTTAGGTGCTGATTTCAAAAGTGGAGCAGAAGTCATGTTAACTTCATTTGCATCTGTCTACCACACTGTTAGCCACATCTCTTCTTGAACAGCTCCCAGCACATTACCCCGTCACAGGCCCATGTAAGGTCAATACTAATGCTGTCTTTATCCAATTCTAACTGTGACTGTGCTGGTAAAGCAGACAATTAGCTGCCAGTTTCAGTTAGGAAATAATATTTTCTCTGAAATGTATTGGAAGTTTTATCACACAGAGAGGGCCTTGTGTGGAGCCATTAATACAATGATGCTAATTAGAAAGCTATCTGTTGATATTATTGAATTAAACACAAGCTTCCAGCAGAGCAGCCTTTTGGCAGATAGTAATATGAAGGATGGCATCTCTCAGAGATGATATGTGGATGATCAAAATATTCTAGCTACTTGAAATGTCTTTCTGGTCATGCTTCCTTGTATAAGTAATACATTTTTAAAATGTTTTGCCTTCTGGATGAATGTAGTGAAGTAGGGCACAAGGGGAACTCATGAGACGTTAGTCAGTTGCTAAAGAGAATGCTTTAAAGTCCATGTCTTACATACCAGGATGTAGTCCAGTACAGTAAGTCAACTCCAAATCTAGACTGAACACAGTTGCATGAGTGAAGACAGAATCCGAATGAACATAGACTCAGGGTTTGGTTAGGAAACCAAGATAAGACCAAAAAAACAAATGTAGTCACAATATGGTTTGCAGTTGAATGTAGTTTTTACTGTGCAAACAAAAGGTGAACTTCCTCCAAATCCCAGTGAGCATTCTGCACATGTATGTTATCATACTGACAGAGGGAATCCCACAATATCACACTTTCATTTATCTGCCAAAATAATACATTTGGTAGTCAGCAGTCAAAAATTGGAACACTCAAACAACAATTTGCAATCACACATAAAAGCCCAAAACAACCTGTAACCTCAACCCACTTCACCAGCCTCTTTCTCATACCACATAAGGTGTTAAAAAGCATAATTACAATGACAATGTTTTTGTGGATATGAAATTCAGCTACTATCAAGGCAATATCAAATTTATAAGAAGAATGCATTTTCTTTTAAATAATCATATGGAAAAAATATTTCCATATGACTATTAATAATATTTTAAGGGAAACAGAAGTCCTGCTCAATGTTACTAACTCAAGTATTACTGGTAATATGTTTCAGCACTTTGTGTGTGAATAAAAGAATCTTACAGAAGGATTTTTGGTAAGAGATCAAAGAATATGGCCACTAGGACAGAAGAAATATTAGAGAGATTTGTATCTCCCCTTATGAACTGTCTTCGGCTAGACAAACTCGACAGTTTTATTTAATTGCTGTTAGCTTGTGTTATTTTACCTCACAGAGACTGCTGGGCTGTGGTCAGTGATCAATAGACAATCACATGTTCCAGACAACCCAAGAGGCTTTAGGCTTATGTGAGTGATCTTGGATTACATGTTACATTACATTCTGACTCATGTAAGTCCGAGATGTTCTTAATTACTTGTGATAAATGCTTGTCTCTGCAGAGAAAAGGGAATATTTTATCCTTGGCTCCAAAATCTGTCTCCTTCTTTGTCTCTGTACCTTTTTTACATGCCTCTGTCATAAAGAAACACACATACAGACACACACACAGAGGCCATGACGAATAACATTATCAATCACAGCCATAGTGAAACATAGGTCTTTCCAGAACCACTCAATCCCTCTCTGTCTTGGCCAGCGAGGAGGATGTCTCCATTGTTTAATGACACTGAGGGAGGAAATGGTTTCTCTTTGTTCCCTTACAACTCCATTACTGTCTGTACGGGTGTGCAGTACAGTACCGGGCTGACAAAGCTACATCATTTAGTAACTTTGACTCAATTTTTTTCTTTTTTCTTTTTTTTTTTTGGTGCTGATCTTGTCTTCCCACTCGCTTTTATATAACACCCTCCTCTGTGACTGTATTAGAGGGGGCAGTGATTTTTAGACAGGTATATTATATTTAATATTCAGGGGATTCAGGTGCATGTAATCTAGTCTCCATAATGTCTATGTAATGGTTAGTGCTGAAATTTGTCAGTTTAATCGATTTTCTTCTTAATAATGTTTTTCTGTTGCTCACGCAGGTAATATTCAGTATTCAGATGTCCACATTGTTAAATTGGTTTCCCTTTTCCCATACTTCAGGAGTGTTAGACCTGAGTTGCGCTGGGTAATTGATGATGGATGAAGCAATCATAAAGAGTCCCCAGCTGGTAAATTACGACTTGGCTTATTCTCTGTGGGTAAACTAGGCCATCTGGGATGAGCTATAACTATGAAACCCTACTGGTCCACACTGGGTTAGACAGCAAGGAGATCTCAGCAGTGATTTATTCATGACTCAAGTGGGTGAAGACTCAGCCTTCCTCTCTAATCCGTGTTCCCGCTTTCCCAAGCTGCTTCCTGGACACCATCACACCATTCTCACATCCTCTCTGTTGTATCCCACCACAGTGCCCACATCCTCCCCCCCAATCCCTCCCTTAATTTTCTACCTACTTATATTAATCACATCAAATCACTGTGAGTCAGAAGCAATTCATTTTCACTCCCACTGCATGTGGTACATGTGTATGAGGAGACATAAGTGAGCAGAGACTATTTTAATAACATGATCACATCAAACAGATTAAAAAAAAATACATGAATGTATTTAAAAGATGAATTTGTAAGGCATGATATTAAGTTTAATGCAATAACTTTAACATATGCACTGAACACTGAATTTGCCTTTTAGCTTTAATCATCACTTATCTTCCTCTAGTCAGGGAGACCCATTTTATCTGGATTACTGGCTCAATAATTCATCTGCCGCACTACTGTGATCAGTATGGCAGCTGATCACAGAAACAATCTCTGCATGACCTCTTATAAGTTGTCCGGTTTGTTCCATTAACAAACAAATACACACACATATACACACATGAGCTCCCGCACGTACAGGTCCAGAGGGCATCTCATTAGCAGACTCACACCCTCACAGCTGGAGGTTGTCACATTGTGTGTAGCGTCACTGACCACAGGGCAGACTGTTAACAGCAACCAACCCACACACACCAGCCTTATGCAGAACCACTGGGCTATTCAACAGCATAAACATGCCAACGTGCACGCAAACACAAACGGAAACACGCATGCACAAAATATATATATTGTATATATAGCGTGACAGTCACCGAGCGTTCCCTATAAAACTCCCACATGCCCTATCCAAGCCTCAGGCACTGCTACCTCACTCCTCAGCTTATTGTGAGCCCAACAAACAAAGTATAGACGCACACAGTGTATGTATAAAACAAGAATGGCAATTGTAGCTATCCATCGATGATCATTTTTAAAAACTATAATGTCTACTGTTTCAGGTATTCATCCATAATAAACTGGTATTTTCCCCCCGAGAAAGTGGAACGTTCTAAAAAACTCTTTCCAGGGTCCAAATATAAAACTCTAGTGTCACGTAGTGTTGGAGAAGATAGATATTTACAAAATTGCTGAAGAGGTTGTCAACATTCGTCGACATAGTTAAATGTAGCAGCAATCATTAAATGCCGCTACCTTATGAGGCAGCTGATTTGCAAGATCACGATCTCACAAGATCACGCGAGAATTGAATGTTAGCTTCAAGTTATGTGCTTGTGTCTGAACTACCGGTGGTTCGGACCAATCGGCGTCCAATGAGGATTCTCTCGTGATCTTGCGAGTTCAAGTAACATGGTGATAGACGGTGACAGACAGATGGTTCATCCAATCACCTGCCGAGTATTTTTTTGAGAGTGCCTGTCCTTTTCCAAACAGTTTCCAAGGACAACTTCTCAGATGGTTCCGTGTAACAAACCATCTGGCGCGTCAGGTTATAGATGCCAACTGTCTGTCAAGATTCTCGACACAGCTGCTCAGGAGTTAGAGGAGTTTGCCGGTTAGCAGGAAGCATTTATGACCCTCAATCAAATCACTGTTTAATGCTCATGCTGTCATCTGAAAACAGTCAGTGACTACACCTGTATTCTATGTTCAGCCTTGTTGAGACATAAATTAAGTGATCACACAGTGACAGATTGGAGCTTCAACCTGCTCAGACTGAGTTAGTCAGAATCAGTCATCTAAGTCAAATGGCCAAAAGAAAAAGGAGACAAAGAGATTTAACTGTTAATCTCTTGTTCTGTCATATCTGTTTGTTTTACAGCTTGGAACAAAATGTTATTTGAGTGTCTGCAGTACTGTGTGCATGACTTGGGGAAAAATGGGTTCTTCCCCTATTATCCATAGAAGTCTTACACAGGACAGTGAAATATGGCCCAATGGTATGCAACTTTTCCATTTAATGGGCCATTACATCACCGCCGTTTGTACAGTGGACATCATAAATGGAGTTCTTGAGTCGAACAACAATAACATCTTGAGATGTGTATTGCTGAGCGAAGCAGGTGTTTTGGAAAATGACAGCATATATAAACACTGCGGGCTCCTCATTAAAATCAATGATGTGGAGAATGGATGAATGTTTTGGAGAGAGGAGAGGATGGGGCTACAGTGATTTTGCTGCTTGTGTTTTCAATAAGGTTGTCTCATCATTAATGATTAAAGTTCGCAACATTGGGAAAAGCTCACAAAAAGGTTTCAAATGTCTTTGGGCAAATGGAAGGCCACATAAATAGCAGGTAGACAAGGCATTTTTATCCTCAAAGAGGAAAGAATATCATCAAATCAAAAACACATTGGTGTGGACAAAAGAAATTGAGTTATCGATATCCATATCAAGCAAATCTCATCTCTCTGGCTCCTCCACTCTGTAACAGTGAGAGGAAAGGAGAGAGGGGGGCAGAGCATGATACGGAAGAGATGAGGTGAACACTTTTGTTCTTGGAAACCTCAACAAATGTCATGTTTTCATCACAGCAGCAAGGAGATGATTTCTTGAGTTACATAACACTGTGATAGAGAAAACTGTGAGGGTACTGTCACTGTCACTGAAGCTTCTGGGAATGTGGATCTCATACATGCCTGTAGGGGTTTATTTTAGATGTACATACGAGCGTTCACTCACATATATTCTGATCCACTTCTCCTACAGCTCCTCTCCTCCTACTCTTTCTTTTGCTCAACAGTTCACAGTCCCCTGTGGTTTCACCTGCCGTGATCCTCTGTGCTTCGCTCTCTTTTAAAGATGCGATTCTCCCAGTCTTCTCCTGTCTCTAATCCATCACCGTTTCCCTGCCTCGCCTTACCTACTCACCCCTTCCAATCTTCTTCCCCCACGCTACCATGTGGTTCAGGTGATGTTGCCTCTGGGCTCACATTACCCTGCTGTCATATCTGAACAGAAAAAAGGGGAGCCTTTAACATGGTCCTCAGAGTCAGCATACCTCCTTACACCCCCACACCTCTTCCCTGTGCTGTTTCAAGAGCCCCACTGATAGGGTTGCCCCTGTAGAAATCCACCAGACAACCTGGGAAAAACCATAAAACCATGAGTAAGGGAAGAGTAAGACTGTGGAAGCCCTGCTGAAGGCTGCTGACAGAGAGCCCAATATTCATGAAAAATTTGATATGCACACATGGATGTTAACAGCAATTGTTACCCAATGTCTCATTGATCTCCAAAAGGAAATTCTTCATCTCACAGCTGATATGAGGCAGATGTTTGACAAGAGGCCCAGAACAAAGGCCCTCCATTTTGAAGAAAAGGAACATTTCAAGGCAACCTTTTTACTTCACTATGATCCCAATAACTAATTCGAACAAATCGTTCTTTCTTGACCCTCCTAGAAATATATAGTATACTACTAATTTTCAATGGCAAAATAAAATGTTGATACTGAATGCGTCAGTAAAATGTTCTATGAAATTTCATTTGTTTCCCTGCAAAGCTGCTGCTAATATCGACTCAAGAATAATGAAACTTTTCTATGGTTATGTTTGGGCAATTCAAAGCACCTGGTCTTGGTTTAGTACTGGAAAAAAATGACTTGAAGCATGAGACTTGACTTGTTTACTTTATTAACATTTGACTGAAAACACATTCTTTCCCTGTAGTAACTTAACTTAAGTGCTTTTTTTGCTTAAAGCTAAGTACACATGGGACTTATAGGACGTGAATCCCGGTCTCCAGTCTGAACGTCTCTCGCTTTCCGTGCCCACCATCCACCCTGACCACCACTCTTCATTCTCTGGGAAACATGATCCAATTGAACATAAGGAAGGCAGAACTGACATGTCTGTCAAAACTGGCAAAACAAATTAGCAGTATATACAATTTCTAGTTGTCTGAAACATGCAAATCAACACAAGTATGAAAAGACATGACACTGAAAAAAATCTTTCTTAGTACAGCACGTCTCCAGGATGTCTCCTTCACCTGGTTTTCCAGTAACAGTTTAGTGTGAATAGTGCTAAATTGGCAATCCTCTCTGCATTTCAAAACATGGCGTCAGTCCTGTGGCTGATCTGTCAGACATTTTGAATTTTTAGCGGAAGCCAGATCCTGCTGTTAAGTGCATCTTCAAGCTGAGAGCCAACAGAAGGGTCTTAACACATGGCCTTTTTGAGAGCACGGACTCTGTGCACTCTCAAAAGATAGTGCAGACGGCAGCTATTTGCTCTGACTGGGATTACACAGTTCATTCTTCATTTCATTTAGCTTTTTTATTCACAAGCGAGGTTTCATTCTTCATCCCGTGGAGGAAGCTGGGGAGAGCCAGCTGGCTTGGCTCCACTGCAGATGTATTACAGATCCCACAATACATCAGTCCTCATATGATTCGAATAAACAACACCTGAGATCCAAAGGCACAATGAGGGTTGCCCACCCCCCCCTCCCCCTTTGCAGTTTAAATTGTGTTTGATGTGTTCTTTTAATTACAAATCACAAATGGCGTTGGGTTTTCTGTCACTGGCAGCATCAACCTCTTGGCAGGGCCACTGATTTGAAATCTGAAACTGAAATCTAGACTGCTTTCACCCACCACAGTGTGCTGTGTGCATTTATTGTGAATAAACACAATCAGCCTGCACATCAAATACGATAAACAGGAATTTATGGCACATGACAAGATGTCTTTCCCCTGCTGCTTTACTGTGGGAATTAATGTGGGAATAGTAGGATCTTTGTCAATTCTCACATAATAGTTTTAATGTTGTACTGTACTCCCTGCTTCGTGACTTAAGCCTTATTAACAACTCTAACATCGATTTCTGTGGTGCTAATTTTTTGTACAGAACAATTAACAGCCTGTGCATCTGTGACTCAGTTCAGTTAAGTACGAACTATAAATAAACTGGCTATTTTAATCTGATTGCATGTATACTCCGTTTTTGTATGAGATAAAGGAAAAACACTGATGTTAAATAATTGAGAAATAAGGTGAGACAATTGCTGCGGTCACAACAAGGTCGGCAGACAACACAATGAGCATAAACCACTGTTATTGCTTTTTGTACAGAACAAAAGCTTTTGTTATCCTGCTCCATTGCATTTAACAGTTGCCATGGCGACACAGAGCCAGGAGAGGCTTAAGGAGGATCCCAAACTCGATAAAAGGAGTTTTTAAATCTGACCGTGCGACTCTTTTTGACTCCGTCTCTTTTTCTTCTCTTCTCTTGTTTTCCATTACTGACTCGTGCTGTGGAGTCTTTTGAAGAGGAGAGGAAACGAAGGGATGAGAGAAATGGAAAGAGCACAACAGGGCGAGAAGTAAAGAGCCTTCCGGACGGAGCTGTGGGAAACGGAAGAGGCTGCGGGGATCAGGCAGCACTTACTGCCAGCAGAGGAAAATACCAGTAGAGTGGATATGAAGGCACACATTAATACATTGTAGTCGTCTCAAGGCAACGCCAATCTGGGTCACCAAGCTGCCCAGGTTGGAAATCTTTGCATTCAAATTTGGTAGTTTTTTAGCTGTTTTATTCATATGAAATGGGTCATTTTGCTTGAATGCTATTCAGTGCTCTGTAGGTTTAATTTTCAGGCCTGACTTCTTGTAAAACTTACAGACAGGGTATCACATGTGTTTAATAGACAGAAGTGTTTTGATACCAGCTAACAGTGAAACAGTGGCTCTGGACGTTGCTTACAGGGAGAGAGAAACTCATTTTAAATTGCGCTGAGTTCTCACTGGTATCGATTTTTTCTCGCCAACAGAACATAAAGAAACTCACCAAGACATTTCTTCAAATTGCTTGCTTTTGTTGTTGGGTGGGGGGGATATGGAGGGATGGATGGATGGATAGAGTAAAGAGTGGTAAGCTCTTGTTAGTCTTTTCTGTTGATTAAGTCTGGTTCATCAGCCTTGTTAGTTGGCCAAGATGGCTTTATTTCTGTCTGTGGTCTGCGTGAGGGTTTGCGTGTATTATATAATTGTATTCACTGTAATTGCAATTTATAATCTAAATGTATGTGTCTTAGTTTGACAACAACAGCTGCCTCAGATTTGTATCCAGAAAGCTGATTTGTGATTAAACCAGCGAGTCGACCTGTTAGGCGCTGTTCAAAGCAGTCGACCAGTAAGTTAAATATCCATGCAGGACTCGTAAAACTCCCCTCCAGCAGTTTGGAGATCAAGAGAGAAGGGAGCTCCAGACAGCAACACTCTTCCTTCACACTTCCTTCTCCCCATCGACTCCTCTGTCACTCCCCAGCTCACACCTCACTCACACTTCTCTGTCTTCAGTCGGCCTTCTCAGCCCCTCTCTATTTCACCTCCTTCTCTCTCCCGTCCATATCCCTCTCTCCCTCGGCTTCTCTCTTTCTTTTTCACATCATCCCTTTCTCCCACCTCCCCCTCCCTCTTCCCTCCCTCAGTGGAAAGAGAGGAACAGAGACAGTTCATCTGTGTGTGATGGAGCTCTGACAGGCTGATCCCTCTGCCCTCTCCCCAGGGCGTGCAGCTGTGCCTGGGCCCTGCGACGCCTACCTCCCCGAACACACATCCACACAGAGACGGCAGGAATACACCCACCTACACACATGCATGCATACATTTATAGAGCTACCGATGGGAGCACACATGTGCACATACTCACACCTCCACACTCTTATACAGCACATGTGCATGTGTACAGCTTTACGTAAGTTACCACACTTCTATGGTGCAGGTGGAGGTGATGTGATGGGGAATCATGGGTTACAGGATTTTGTTTTTGGCCTGATACCAATATCAATATTCAGGCTTTTCTTTCTCTGTGTGTGGTACTGCAAAATGTTTGGAACAGAGTTAAATATACAGAAATTCTACGAATGAATATTAACCAAGTTTAACATTTCAAACGCTTTTTTTCATGTGTCAGTCATCATTCTTTTAGTATTCTTTCAACTAAAAAATTCAGTGCATTAGTTTCATACTGTACGTATTGTGTCCAGTATTGACACATTGGTTCTTCATTTGGCAGTATATTTTATTTACTGTATTTTATCCCTTAAGCACACACATTTCCTTCACATACTCCCTCTCAACTGCCCATAACCTACACCTCTTAAGGGTTTGATCTGTGCCAAGTCCATTAGCCTAATCTGAAAAACAAAAACAGCACTTTGCTCTCTCTCTCTCTCTCTCTGTCACTGTCTCTCTCTCTCTCTCTCACTCTCACACACACACACACACACACACACACACTTCACATCTTCCATCAGCACATTCACCAGTGCCCCACTGTTATCTGGGGGATGTGATGTGCCATTTCTCTTTGAAGGCACTGTCACAGAACAGCTTATTTCACCAGTCCTCCAGACGCGGGGCTCTCTGTCTCTAGCAGGGTTTTTCCATCCAAGACAAAGAACAGAGCTGCCCGAGCTTGCTTGCCTGGCTGACTGGCTGTCTCATTAGACACAAGACAACAGAAGCAACACAAAAGAGAGATGTACACAGTCCAGTGAAAAATGTAAGGATGGAGAAAATATGCTGAAGTCATCCGTCTTTTTTTTTTTTTAATTTCTCTGTTAATTCATCCTGTTGATGTTGCGTCTGTATCTTTAACAGTAGCTGTGCAGAAATCTGATCAGCAGCAGCGGCTTGAATTTAGTGGTACCACATTTCTCAACTGTCTCCATTCATCAGCAGCAACACTAACAAACAGCTCTGCTTGGGTTTTTTTTTCTGACAGAAATACCATTGTTCCTTACACAATCATCTGGAGTGTAAACTTACATCACACCTTGTAGTTAGTGCAGTCTATTTTTAGAAGATATGAACCTTGTAAAACTGCCTTTTCCAAAGCATTTATATGGAAGTCTCTCTTATGTCATATTATGTTTACTTTGTTGAGGAGATTTATATGGGAAAGCCACTAGATGTGAATAAACAACAGTTATCTTTAGCACTACTCTTTCATCATGTTGCCTTGTCTATCATCTAAGATTTCAATTTGAATTGAATTCACAGGAGCTTCATACCATCTCCTTTAATAATCTGCACCTACCCTTGGTCTCCACTTTATTTGGTACTGTATATAAACAAAATGAGGAGCACTTACGTAAGTCGCTGCATCTGTGCAACCAAAATGTATTTTTACAATCTTCACTATTTAAGCATTTTCTTTCCTCCTCTGGTCAAAGCTTGACTAGAGAAGAATTTAAGTGCTTGACTGTCAAGCACTTAAATTTTGTTGAGCTTAGTTATAGTTATTAGGATTCTAGAAGTGCAATATTTCTATATCAAGTCCCTTGGGGTCTTTTTTATCTTGCAGGCACATTTTTCTCCCTTATTTCTGTCTTTCCTTGAGCAAGAAAACCCTTCTGAGCAATTTAAGCAGCTAAACTATACTACACTAAAACCCGACAGAACACAGCAAACCAGATGCCCAATGACAAGTGTGTACTTCATGCACACATTCGCGCACAAACCTACACATAAGTATCTGATAAAAAAAAAGGGTTTCACTTGACCCAACAAATGCTTCTGAGTGGTGAGGATGTGCAGAATTGAATTTCTGTTAATGCTGCATGTGTGTGCCTGTGTGTGTGTGTGTGTGTGTGTGTGTGTGTGTGTATGCTTGTGTCTTATATAAACCTCATTATCTCTATCACTACATCAAATTCTTGTCATTAAGCCTCTGCGAGATCATAGAGCATTTGGAGAAACATCAAAGTGCTACGCAAAGTCACTGTCAAACACAAACTCGCACACACGCTAGACTTAAATATACACACACACACACACACACACACATTCCCTGATAAGTACAAACACCCACAAAAAAAGCAAACACAACGTTAGGTTTGCTGTTGATTTACGACCCCTGTCATAATCGGGTTAAGTCTGAGACCTTGAGTCAAAAGATATTTGATTGTATCCTTGAGCTTCACCCGTCACAGCAGCTGTCTCATGAAAAATATATTTCTGTTCTGGCCACCAAGTTCACCAGTCCACCCCCTCTTCACTCTCTCTCACTCCTGCCTGCTCTCACCCTCGACATCTTTCGCTCAGAACAGAAACTAGTTGCCATGGCTACAATCATTAACACATCTGGCATAGTTATCTGGCATACACATGCGTATGGAGTGACTCTCTCTCACACACACACAAAGACACATACATGTACACACACACAACAAACAAACAAACAAGATACAAATGTAAAAAACATTAATATGCATGATTTTGCTGCGCTGTTTCGCGTTTCTTGGCTGCAGTCTGGAGCTTGTGTGGGAGAGATAACGGGCCAAGGCTTGTTGGGGAAAATGCATAAATGGAGAACTTTGGGCCTCTGTGATAATCCTGCTGGTGAATTTAACCCAACCTTCTTTATCTTAATCCGCTGGGAAATGGAGCTGATGTTAAGAAGAATTGACTCTTCAAAATACTGGGCTGTTCTGAAAATGATATATCTAAAGTTATTATTCAAACTTCTCTGTCTCTGTATAATCAAAAAGAACATTTCTGAGGCTGATAACAATATTGATACTTGAGAGTTTGAAAAATCTGATAACATACAGTATATTCTGTCTTTTTGTATTTTTTACATAAATACATAACACAAATATTAGGATCCTTTAACTTTGACCAAAATTTTTTCATACCAAAATGATTTGTTGACATAAGTGTGTAATGTAAACACTGTCTCTATATCACATATGAAAACTTATCACAATGCCATAATACTGCAATTTTTTGTTACTTATTGGCTCACATACATGACAACATGCTAAAGACACTGATAATATCAGCACAGTAAATTTTTGGCCTAAACTTTCAAATGTAATTTTGTCATATAATTGCCCCCATGGAAAATATCCCTCGAAGATTTTCATATCTACTATATATAATTTCCTTATATTGGTATTTTTTTCTTTTTGACACAGATTTTTCATACAACTATCATTTTATATCAATTTGTAGTTGAGTCGTGCTCACATTTGTTCATTATGAACAGAACATCCACTGCTAGATAAGTGAAATTCCTGTATTTCAACCTTTCTTTACTTATGTCAATAGTGTAGACATGTCTCCAATGTCTCTTGCTATCATTTAGGAACCAGACTGACAGCTTTCGTTTTACCTCTGAGGCTGGCACATGTCACAGCACCTATAAATGATTTAATAGAAAACACAGAATACATTTCCTTCTCAATAACAGACTCACTCAGCCTTATAAAATGCACAGTAGCTATCCACTGTAACTGTGCTCCTCTGCTTTGCTTTGGTCTTTCCCCATCCTATAAATCCCTGATCTCAAGGGCCACCCTGAATATAGCTTTAGCCCCATCCCAACTCAAATGATCTGGAAAATACTCTGTGTGTGTATTTTGTGAGTCTGTTTTTGTACGATCAATGGATTTCACCACAAAAACACATTTATTATGGGCAAGCCTCACTGACACATGAACATAAGAGGCATAGGAGCAAGCCAGAGCTGTGCTTTAGTGTTGTTATACCACAAAAAAGACTCACGTTGTTAAGTTGCAGACCATGACCAGAAAATCACATATGAGTACATACATGTGAGTACAAGCTCACACACACACGCACAAACCAACATTCCACTTCATGAGTCAAAACATGTTTCTGTGGCCCCAAATGCCTTCAATTAAAAACCATAATAACAGCTCCTGAGGAAAACAACAGGACAGAAATGCATACATTACAGTCAGTGCATGTGTCTCATACACACACACATGCTCGCACACAGACAGGTCCATGCACACATAGCTGTGGAGGAGTTTGACAGTACAACAGATGCCTGTGCGGTGCGTGCATTCTGCTGCCCCCACCCTAACCCCCGAGGACATCCCCCTGCCTCCGATTATACACACTCTCTCTCCACTTTACATACCACTGCCCCCCCAGCCAATCACCCAGAGCAAAACAACCAGACCAACCAGTCGCATCATCAGGATTATAATAACTAGTGACTGACAGATGGCATTTCAATGGGCTTTGTTAGCATTCCAGGTGAAACTAAAACAAATATTTTTTTCGCTCATGTGAAAACCACATGTGAGCGTGTGGAAGATTCATAGAAAAACAACAAGGTGTGCAGGCTGTGCTTTAAATAAACCAGCTGTTACAAAATCAAGAAGACTAATCATCAAAAAAAAGCATCCACAATAAAAACACACCTTCAAACACACTTTCAGTCACTTTCTAATGGGTTCATTAAACCTCGTCCATTAATGTCACCTCATCCAACTACCTCTCACTTCCCATACAAACACATAAAACACCTTTTGCCAAGCCTAAGCAACAACTGAGCAAAAGGAAGCACACACCAAGACAAAGAAAGCTCTTCTCCTCTCTCATACCTTTTTGCCTTTCTTCTTGCGATGGGCTGCTTTCCCGCTGCCTGATTTCTCTTTAGCTTCCTCACTCATGTTCAGAGATCTCCCCCTGTTCCTCTCCGCTCCTCACTTTTTCTTTTTTTTTCTTTTTGTTAATCCAGCATGTAGGAGCTTGTGAAGTGGAGCGGCGGCAGCTGCTATCTTCACTGGTGAAACGTTGCCACAGAAATGTCCATTTAGAAGCAGTGAAGGAAGGATTGTTCCATGCAGAGTGGGTGTGCGCGTGAAGAGAGGAGAGACTGGGAGGACTGTGCTGATGCTCGCCCTCCTCCTCCTCCTTCTCTCCTCTTCCTCTCCACGTTCACAAACACACACACACACACTTGCAATCACGCTCGCCGAGGTCCACTCCCACTTGCTGCCTTTGCCGTGCGCAATTGGTGACTCTCTCCAGCGCACTCAGAGGCAGGGTGTGGAGGCAGGAGGAGAGTAGAGAGATAGAGACAGAAGAGGAAGATGAGGAGGAGGAGGAGGAGGAGGAGGAGGAGGAGGGAGTGTTGATATGTCTGATGAAGGAAGGAGGAATAGATAAAAAGAGAAAGAGGTAGACTGAAGGAGTGTATTCCTGACTGGATGTGGTGCTGCCTACCTGAAGCTGGAGACTGGAGACACTCTCCCAAAACAGAAAGACACACACACACACACATACAGAAAAAACAGAAACAAAGAGATTAAGAAAGGAAAGAAATAAAAATGGGTGGGTCAGAGAGAAAGACAGAGAAAGAGGGAATGAAGGAAAAGAGTGTGAAATGGTGTTACTGGTGTTAGTGAAAGGGAGAAAGAGCAGAGACAGAGAAGAAAGGGTGGGTTTGATCCACTCAGTCGCTTCACTCTGCCGGCTGGATGATCTCCGCTGCTGCTCCCTACACAGGCGTTGTGATATGAAATGAGACTCTCTGCTCCTCTGACAGGCCAGTAGAGCGACAGAGAGAGAGAGAGAGAGAGAGAGAGAGGGAGAGGGAGAGGGAGAGAGAGAGAGGATCATTAACACGATGCATCAGGTCCTTCCAGAAAAGGAAGTCTCCCCACTAGCCTCTGCCAGCAGGATCAGCTTACTGGAAAATGAAACAGAACAGAACTGCACCCGGCACTGACTGACTGACTGACAGAATGGGTTGATCGAGGTGTGTGTGTGTGTGTCTGTGTGTGTGTGTGTGTGTCTGACCTGGCAGGCGTAGTAGGCACAGCGAGCCATAAGAAGGCTGGGCATTTAAGGAGAAGAGGGAGAGCATAAAAGCACACAAGATTGATAATATCCCAACAACATTCATACCAATAACCATTCAAATGTCTGCGTGATGACTCAAGAGAGTTTGCAGAGACAGTAAGACCACGCCTACCCAACCTCAACAAGCTACAGCTCTCCACCAATGAAACATCTAGCTAATGAGGCAGGAGCAGAACGAGTGAAACGGGGGAGAAAACGGGAACAAAAAGCCCTGGGTGACACAGAGGGAGAGATGAGAAAGAGGGGTGGGGTGAGAAACTGACAGTGGGAGATGGGGAGGAGTGAGGTAGGGAGGGCGAAAAACAATGTGATATCAGTGAAACAGACAAACCAAGGAGGCATGGCGAGGATGAAAGAACAAATGAAAAAACAAATGAGGAGAAGACAGAGGCACAGAGAGGCAGGGTTTGTTGTAAATGCCCTCTAAACAACAGGTTCTTTATTCTGGGGGGTGTATTGCTGTTAAACCTCTCACCCTCCCTCATGCACTGTCACCACAGTGCTGTTTGATATAAGTTATGGCCAATTATGACTAGAAATTTCTAGATTTTTTTTTTTACCAATGTTAAGACAGAAACAGATGCTGATTCGCTCTAGGCAACATGAATTTAGGCAAGGATATGTCTGTTCGACTTGAAAATGTTTCCACTTAAGTAAAACATGTGCTCTTATCTCGAGGCTATTATGTTAGAACGTCACTGTACGAATGTACAAAAACACAAGAGAAAATAATTAAGTTTCTGGTAAGAGCTGAGCTGTACCAAACACACAGGCACACTTCACACACACAGAACTGGTGCATGTTATTAGTGGAGTTGTAATAAAAGTAATAATTATTTTTCATTAATCTATCTATTATTTGTATGATTAAAAAAAAAAAGAAACCTGCCCTTCACAATTTCTGGTGTCCAAGATGACACTTTTTACATGTTTTGTCAGAGAAATTACAATTATACATGACAAAGAGAAGCAGTAAATCTTAATATTCGAAAAGCTAGAACCAACGAAAAATTATGCACAGGCCGACCGATTAAACGACTTACTATTTCAGCTCTAAGTTGTTTGCTAGCTTGAGCAAGCATCTGTATCACGTCCATCTGCTGTTTATGGCCAATAAAAACTGACTGCAAAAACACTCTAGGAGAGAAATAATTTGCATAAATAAAATATGAGGAAAATTTACTTCACATTCAACATAAACACACTTAAAATCTTGCAGTTGTCATTGATGGACTGGAGCAATTACAACATACAGAAACATACAGAATTAATCTTCAGTTTGGGTCGTTTGAAAAACAACTTGAGCAGATACGTAACCCTACAATCATAAGGTACGATATATATGTAAAGGAATAAAAGGAAGTACTACTGAAACTACTGACACAAGGCTGCACCGTCTGTAAACATTCCTGGTGAGACAGTTTAAAATGAAATGAATGTTGAACACATTTCTCAGCACACTGAGCACAAAGGACAGGTAAGGTTAAAGCATGTCACTTTGAAGTCAGGCACCTAGGAGCAAATCCACCAACAAAGAACATCTCAGCTCACACCATAAAACAATTTAACTTAAATGGGTTTGTAAATAACTTTGAGCTTCAGAATTTCCCTTTATAGTGGCTTTACTATCAGTGGTTTTAACTATAACTCATAAGTGGATATTTACAGTCTTTTAAGCATCAAATTCCCTCTTTGTGTTTCTGTGTTGAGCTGTGATGGAAATATAGTAGGAAAAAGAGGGACTTTGGCACTAAAAAGACTGTACTCTACTGTGTGAGTCTACTTGATTGGACTCATTTGGACGCTGAAGCTTCATATTGGCTTCAGATAAACTATTAAATACATTTTTGCACAGAAGGGCGACTGTGGATGTTGGCCACCATTACTTACATTTTAAGTGCATGAAGGGATCTTTTAATGGTCATTATGAACAGGAGGAATGATTAAAGCCAGTTTCAGTTTTAATTTGGGCACCTGACTGATGTTTTAAGACTTGAAAAATTGTGAACCTGTCCTTTAAGGTCAGTGAAAGATGGTGATTTCATGATGTTTCCTCAAAGCACACAGTCACACAACCAGCCCGCCTTAAAAAGAATAACAACACTATAGGTTGAAAATTCAGCCGCCAAAAACAACCTATAGTTACGTTTGAGTGGCAGACGCCATCTAGAGGCTGAAATAATCATGATCTGGACAGGTGACAAAGTTCAGACGACTTCAATATAAGATGACAAATTTACATAATCAGAAGCGATGGATTGGGTGGGCTGGATAGATAAATGGCAAAAACGGATTTAGCCATTTGCTTCCTGTTTCCAACTGCAAATGTCATGTTTTCAAAACACGTCAGAATAGATTTTTAAAAACTGTAACTCTTGTGGTGTTTACTATTGCCATGATGATGAAGGTTGCCTAACTTTAAGGAAGTAATAACTTTAACCCACACCATGTGTCAAGTGTTCATTTTACCCTAAACCATGATCTACCCATTACCGAGCGGTTTTTTTGCCTAAATCTAACCAGACCTTAACCACAGCATTGTCACATTAGAAAAAGTTCCTATGGAGGATGCCTTGCACACAACACAAAACACACTCAAAGTGAAAACACTAATTCTGAAGAATCAACAGATGGCAATGACGGCCATGGCACTGTTCCAACCTTCGCATGTCTGGGCAGGTCATAAATGTGAAAAATAGCAGGTGTGTCCAACATCAATAATTCTATTTGCGGTTTCACAACACCTTGTACAGGTTGTGAACATTATTGCCACTGAACATTAGTATTTGTAGAATGGTAGTACTTTCAGAGGAATCTCAGTGAATTTGTAATTAAAACTAAAATGCTGCATCAATAAATATCATCATTGTTTAGGGCATACAATATATGACTCTTTTAGGGGTCAGTAAAGGCTTTATAAAGAAAATTTCAGTTATTAATAAGGGGACTTGGTCCACTGTCAAAACAACAAATGTGGTTGATAACACAATGATGAAAAAGCAAGATATAATAAGTAATTTACACAAAAAGCTTTACAAAACCAGGATTGTTGTACATATCCAAATAGTCTTGATGAATCCAGTCATATGAGTTTCCAGCATACATAGATAACAATTATACTGACTATCATATTTAATAATTGGGCTATAAAAAGCACATAAGACCATAGTCATCATTAGTGGTTCAGTTATTGTTATACACTGCAAATGTTTAGAGAAGAAGGCATATCTTCATTTTTCAGGAAAAGCATCAATTATTCCACTGAAGTGCCCCAGGCTTTTAAGGTCATGAGAAGCAAAGGAAAATAAGCAGAATCCATAACAGCTGCTGCTTCAAGTCCACCAGTTTTGCTTTCCATATATGCATATTGAGATCCAATCACAACGTGAGATTACAAAAACCAAGTCTAAATGTGAAAGCCTGTAACAGTGTTCAAGTCACAGAAGACTTGTTGATCACTTCTTCATATTTATTGTCACCCTAAAAGGTTGTGAACACCATTAGAGCCACAATTTCGGGTTCTATATCAATGTTGAAATTCACAATTTTAAACCAGGTTTGGACAAAATCTAAACGAAATAAATGGTCTTGTGTCATTTGCTTAAAAAAGGTAGATGAAACAGTATATTAGTAGAGAGACAATTTAGACCATCTGACTAGAGATCTTCACAGGTCCAAAATGAAAATTTACAGTGTAGTTATCAAGGAACCGTGTGGCGTTGACCTTACACGCAACTACTCTCCAGAGGCTGAAAACATGGTCACTGTTTTTAGCCTTTGGAGCCATTTCTAAACAAACTAACATGGCTAGACTCTATATAATGAGGGAACATGTCACCCAGTGCAGTGGTGTGGCTCATCTACATGTTTTTAATAATTCTGCAGCACAGAGGAATACAATATAATTAGATAGTTTATTGTTGGTTTGGCTCTGCTCATGAGATTTGTTGACAATAAGAAAATACAGAAAATCACCAGCCTTATCCTTTAAAATAGAGTATGAGCCTTTGTATGAAATTTCTTGGTCTTATGATATTTGAATAAGGATGTGATTATATACACAATGAAGTAGCATAATAGTTACCATGATTTTCTACAGCATCATGTTGAAACCTGTGTTTTAGGCCTAATACACATTACTATACTGTAAATAATATTCACAGTAATTAACTGTGCAGAAACACTGTAAATTACCATGGATTTCCTTGTTTCCTTGATTTACTTAAAATATTCGAAATATTCATTCTTAATATTTAAGCTATCTTCAGTTTAAACAGTTAAGATCTGAGACTTTTTCAGTAAAGCCCTGGTCATGAGACACAACTACAAACAACGACTGTGATAATGTGATAACTGAGTAAATGATTGTAATCATGCCTGATAGCAGAAAGGAAACATCTAATCAGAGATGGAAAACAGAGGGACTGTGATGAAATTACTTCAATCTAGTTTACTTTTCCATCATCACTGGCTTTGCTACTGTTTATGTGCTCTGCTTCAGCTTATCTCTAATCTTTCTGGCACATGCATAAGTTCAAACCTTAAAATGAGATGAGACTGCACAATTACATAGTTAATAAATCAAACTAAGAAATGAATCAAATTAGTTTAATGACTGTTTTATTGGGTTAATGAAGGTATTAGATTAGGGCATTTACATGACAATTTCCATGAAGGGTGTTGCCTAAATTTGATTATAATTGAATTATTAATGTGCATGTAGTTGTACTAAATTGCATGTTGCCATAGCAAAGGATCAAATGAGAATGAGAGCAGGGAGGAGATGTGTCACATGCTGTAATTTTTACTCGTCACCAGCAAAAGTTGATATTGGATAAGAAGATTAGAGATTATTCATGAACTTCTCCAAGTATGTACACACATTAAACCAAAACTATCAACATTTTTGACTCTTTTCAACAGAATTTGAAAAAATAATTTACTTTCTGTAAAGGTTTCCTAACCGTACTACTGTGCTCTACCTCAGTGAATGGATTAGTACCAGTGACACATCATGTCCTCCAGTGAAGACCATCATCCTCCCCTCTGTCATCTTCTCTTCACTCCACCTTTCCCCATCAACTACCAAGTCCTCAGAGCGAGAGCCGAGAAGGATTACACACTGCTTCACACATTAATCTGCTGCTGGAAATGTTCTCTTTGCTCCATTTTGTGGGACAAACTGTGTGTATGTACAGTAGCTGATGGGGATATGTGCACACGTTTGATTTTGTGGGTGCTTACAGCAGATGTTCACTGTGCACATTTATGTGTGTGTCTGTGTGTGTGTGTGTGTGTGTGTGTGTGTTTCAGGGTGTAGTCCCTCTGAATTGGTGCCAGCAGCGGTTATCACTGAATGTGCCAGGAGGCAGCTCCATCTACCAGCCATTCATTCATTAAGATTTATGCCCCACGTCTCACACTGGGAAACACCACAAAGTCATACAGAATTTAAAACCATTCACATCTGTTTATATCTGCTTACAGCAGCATATTACTGCCATCACGAAAAACAATCTGCTCAGTTTCTCATTACATGGAGATAATTTCATGTTAAAATGAAATGTGTTATTACAGCATACCGACTTATCTTGCTATAATGAGAAAAGTTAGATAAGACTGTATGTCAAAACACTTTATTACAACATATACCTTCTAACGTTTTACGTTTTTATTTGTTGCAAAATGTCAGTTTTAAATTGACAGGAATGTTGTACAATTGTGTTGTCTTATCTTAAGAGTGTTGCATGCTGCATTACACACTAAATAGTGCTACTAGCTTTGTTTATCTTTATGTACACTTGAATTGGCTCGCTTTGGCGGCTATAACTGCTGACCTAACCCAATAACATGAGCACTCACAATTCCCGCTACAGTTTTTTAGAGGGGGAGTTATATTTGGTGGGGATGTTGAATTTCCATATCAAAAGGAGTGTTTCTCTCCTCGCAGTAATCCGCTAAACAAGCTGCCGGAGCGTTCCCAAATCAGCCGTAACTGCCCTGATAATATAGTGTTTTGGGAAAAGAGGGAAGAGAGAAAGAGATGCAGATAATAATTTGACTGACAGGTGAACAGAAAGAAAGAGACATACATGTACATTGTCACCCTTTCCTCCTTCTGCCACTTCTTCTGCTGTTTGCAGAACCATTTTTATATTTACTGTAGCCATCACTGTTGTTGAATTCTCTCTGGCTAAAACACACCAAATAAACCGTTAATCTTTTTTTTCTGTCATTTTGACAAGTCACAAATAAGGCCCACATCCTGGATGTAAGAATTACAGATTATTCAGCACATTCGCATTCAGGAACAGCTTAGTGTGTGCTGTGTCTTGCCTGTAGTCTGTGGTAGAGGTGGAGGTTATCAGTGAAAGAGGACACTGTTTACTACTAGGTTATCTCTGGCACAGTAAGGTTATCTATAAGTCTGTAAATCAGCTACTGTGGTCATCCATGTCTACTAATCCATATTAAAAGGTGTCATTTTTAATTACTTGGAGAAGCACTAATGAGCTGGTAGTAATTACAACCTGAAAAAAAGCTTAAATGTACTGTTCAATCATATAACATGCACAGTATGATAGTACAGAGTATACTGATAATAATACCAATAATATTTGGAATGGTGAAAAATATTCAATGTGCTGAGTATAATCAAAAAACAGTGATAATAAGGGAATAATATTGTTCTTTGTCTCCATAAACAAAGTTTCCCTGATATTTATTCAAAAAGTTTGGTTTGTTCATACATCATAGGATATTCATATACAAGCATATTATGACTGTGGCTTTAACAGTATTTACCAACTTTTGGGGGAATTCATTGGCCTTTTTTGTGGAAAGTATTTACGCAGGATTTGCTGATAAAAGGACATTAAGCAAGTGACAAAGGGGAGAGGTCAGTCTTTCCAGATCTGTCATTATTTAAGTCTCGTCCTTGTAGCAAAGACCAGACAATGTCACGAGATCAGACTGTGATCTTTTGGCTGCAGTTACATTTTCCATTAGTGTGACTTTGATCATCCAAACACAGTCAGACACATGAAGCGTTGCGCAGAAACCTAATTTTGCCCTCATCAATTTCAAAACCAGAAATGGGAGTGGTCAGACCAGAATATTTAAACTTTATAGGCAATATGAATAGATGGAAGGGAGAAGGAAAATATAATTATGATTTATGAATAAACACAGTCCTACAGTAAGATAAACAGTGCAGCTGTACAATAATCTCATTTTATGAAATTAGATATTTGAAATTACATCTTCTGATATTGCATCAGACCTCAGTGAAAATTGGCCTCCTTTCCTGATCATAATTCGTTATTGAAACACACTATGACATGTTTGGGAGTATCTTACCAAATATTGAAAAGTGCATTGATTTTGCAGATTGCATGAGTCCTCTCAGGGATACAGCACTAATCCCAGAAGCTGCACTAATAGAAAACCTCCACTAAAATGGCTTAGGTTTTGCTAATGTACATGTAAATCTGAGGAGTCATTTCCGCCACTGTAACTCAGACATGTCAGCTACCCAGACTGCGACTAAAGCCACCTTATAAGCCTCCACATTGAAGTGTCTTCTCACATCCATCATTCCTGGGATCGAACATCCCTGATCAATGCGCTGTATGCAGAGGCCAGATAGGGCCTGACAGACAGCTCTACAGGGGGCTCCCATCCCAGGCTCACAAAGGGAGGGGCTCTACACAAATCAAGCACCCCCTTCACTAGAAATCAATCACCACATAAGATGAATGCTGCTCCCTCCATGAAAACAACCCTCCAATGAATCATACCCAGCTAAGCATCAATTCAATGACAGCCTTAGTGCACAAAATAACAGTGGATGCAACTTCTATCTCACTTCAGTTCACATTTCAGAATCGACTAGTGTGCTTTCAGCAATCAATAACTGCAAGAGAGGTCATTATTACCCCAATCAGTTTGCCTATGACAGAAGCTCTTGTTTTATTGCAGTAATCTATGGATAATATGGCAAGTCAAATACTGTGCTATGAAAATGTATTTTTAAGACCTCACCAAGCAAATTTATAAAACTGCATTTTGGATTACAGATCAATATGGTTGGTCATAGTGACATCCTACTGGCATGCTCTTTTGTTATCTTAGCCACAAGGGAGACCTCGCTTCAGTTGGTCTGATGAAATGGATGATACTGTGCTGAAGTTCATCACTGGTCCAGGACAGAGAAAACACACACTGACTAAATAAAGAGCATCATTTAAATAATGGAGGGGGTTAAACACACACACACACACACACACACACACACCTCTAATCTACAATGATCAGTCTAATAAATAAAATTCTTCTTTGATTACTCTAATTCTTACTTTTTTACCGTTTAAGGCCCCCCCATCCCAATGAGCCCACTCTGTTATGCTTGTCCAGCTGTTGGACTTTTTCTCATTGTTTACTTGAAATGCACACTTCTTAAATACATCCGTATATGTTTGAGCCAAAATCCAATCGGAAATATGCGCGTGGACCACACGAACAACCAGTTGAACAACCTTAGCAACAAAGGCTATGGAATGGACAGCTATTTATGGGCAAGTGTCGCAAGCTAACATCAGCTCGTTGGCAAGGAAGAAAAAAATGCTGCAAACAAAGCAATGCAAAGCATTCAGAGCAGGTTTAAGCCCTGGCTTTTGGCTTACAGGGAGCATTTCTACCAACGTTAACCTCAAGATTTGGAATTTGAACCATGGTTAGCATAGATATCCAACATCATAAATAAATGACAGAAAATCACAAAAGCATGATATGTCCCCTTTCAGGCTTAGGACAGTGGACCAGGTGTGTCCCATCACAAGTCTATTTAACAGACAAACTCAGCTGCCACATATTAGAGCACGGATGAATGATTCAATGTAGACTGGAGAGCTGGGTAAAGCCACACCTACTGTACATGCACATGTGTCTTGTGCTTCTACCATTGAAGACCCTACATTGACTCCTAAGCTCTAAATGACTCTGAGTGAACTGAGACAAAATGTCCACATGCTGAGAGACAGAGATACACATAGCTCCTTTTTTTTTTTTTTTTTAACTCTATCCAGCCTGTGCAGAGAAGAGTTAGGGGCTCATTTTCAGCCATGTCATGTCAGGTAGTCTGACAGCAACAAGAGTTAAATACAGGACCTACTTTCCTCTGTGATCAGGTCAGGTCCGGACAGGTGCTCCCTGACTGATAAAGAGCTGTGAGGATGGAGGGCTTCATTCTTTACTGACGACTTTACTCTAACGTTTGAGGATTCCTTTGTATTACTAACTTATATCAACACACAAATGAACATAACAAACAACCTGATTCTCTTCAGCTCTATTTAAACTACCTTTTGAATTGAAACCTAGTCATCTACATATTTGCAAAGCTTGTGAAAATATCAAACACACTGCATGATGTACAATTAAATTTACTTATTTTATCAAAGTACTCATATTTACAGTGACACATTGAAATTAATACTAATAATAATGTGCAGAAACACAAATATGAAGCATAATGCATGTCTGTCTCTCAGTATCAGTTAATCCACTCTGTAAATATTGTAAGTCTCGTACAAACACATCATCCTAGAGCAAATAAACATGATGATTAATTGGCAGAGGCGCATTCTGCTTTGAAGCAAGCGCTGTTCTTGAAAATCAATACTCTTGTATTGTATTATTCAGTGCATTGTTCCTAGTGCCAAACACTTGCATCAGGACTGACTGCCTTCTGTGAAAATTAATGCTGCATGCAATGCAAACATGACAAAGAGCCGGCTATTGATTTTTGCATTTTGATTTTCCTCTGGAGACATCAGGTTTTATAGTCAGGACCCTTATGCAGAGGCTTTTCACTGCATCTATGTACAGTATATGTAAATATCTGTGTGTGTGCTGGAGGGAGAGGAGCTTCAAGAGAAAGATGTGTATTTGTCTAAATACTGGCTTGTATAGTACAGTGAGCACAATGCGAATGGTGGATGTGCTCAAGACTCTTGCACTTGCCTCGCTGTTGCTGACACTGCAATGTCCAAAGGCTGCCTGATCTCTCCAGTCAATCCAGTCTCACAGAGCCGGAGCTGCAAGGAAGAAGCAGAGGAAGAGAATTACTTACAGAACAAGAACAGGCCAACAGTAGATTCAGTCATGATGGTAGACCAGAAACTCTTAAATTACTCTAATTTTGTGAAATTGCTACTTTTGCTATAAAACAGCCACTCCCAAAGCAAAGTAATAACAGCACAGTAATGATGGCACATAGAAACTCACATTCATCCTGACATTTATAGAGAACAGAAAGTGTAAGCAGGTGAGGTTTATAACATTTCAATTGAAATGGAGAGATTTTTTCTCTTGAAATATGATGAGAGATATGTGAAAAAAAGTGGTGAAACCTGAAGGAAGTTGTACTATTGGAGTCACCTCAAAACAGCCACACATCACTGTAATGATAAATACAGCCAAAGGGCTTTGACAAGAAACAAGTGCCTTTGTGTTCAGTCTATGCTCCCTTATGATTGATGAACAGGCTCAGTCAACTGCTGGACTGAAGAAAAATGACTGTGGCTTCATTATGGAAGTTAAGTTCACTTCAAACTGGAGGTGATTGTGAGTTAATGTAACTGTTCACTTCAGGTAGCTTAAAAGGTGGTAAGTTTTTAAAAATCTAAACAAAAGTGTCATCTCTCTCCTCTTCTTCAACTTGAACTTGTGTTAATCTTTCTCTAGACTTACAGCTCAGGAAGTTAGAAAAACATATGTAAAGTATTTCACACATTTTCTAAATGGGCAGATGAGCTGCCTGAAGCAAGAAATAATTTACCAGTGGTTTGAATTTAGCGTGTTTCTACTGTTTCATGTCACCTCTCTCCTCTGCCTCGAATCCTCAGTTGCTCTCTTTTGTTTCCAATGAAATGAAGATTTTAAGACTTTTATCTTTACTAAAGTCCTGGATTTATGTATACATCTGTATACTTGGTGCCAAAACATTTGTTCAGGTACCAAGGGAATAATTAAAAACTAAATTATTATAATTTCTCTAAGGATGACTTTAAAGACTTGAAAGATTCAGAGTAATTTCAGAGCTCTAACAAATAGCCTGACGCCCACAACAGCTCAGGAAAAAAAAATTTTTTCCATATTTTACATCGGATTAAGTAATATAGTTTGTTCGTGTACAGTGGACACTAAAAAGTTAGTGCTGGGATTGATATCTGCAGTGTGAAGTTCAATGTTTGTATTTCTCACATTCACACTACTACTACCACTATTATTATTATTATTACTCTTCTGATATATAATAATAACCACAGTGCTGGTTGTTAACAATATTGACAATCAATGCTATTTTGTGATTCGTTAGTTCTCTACAATTGTTCTTCCTGAGTCATGGAATAACTGAGTGAGAGAGCATCTGGATCGTGCTTTTTTGTATCCTGGGAAATAGATGCAAACTTATTCCTGTGACTCAGCACAAAGCACCATTACCTACCATTACAGTTTGACATAACTTTATTTGAAACAGCATGAAATTACATTTATCTGCTTAAATGGGCCATTACTGTCAGGATGGCATTCCAAGAAGATGGAGGGCCGGACTGAGAGAGCTCTTTTTTTCTAAAGAGGGCAGAGAGAGCCAAAGCAAATGTAGTCCTCGTGAGAGAGGTGATGAGAGGGGGAAAAGTGAGGTAGGTTTTGTCTGTGTGACCAAAACTGGCTCGATACAAAGTGATTTAACTGAGGTTAAAATCAAGATTAAATATGTAGCGTTTAAGAAATCGGAGAGGAGAAACACCGTGTATCATTAACCCATATCCCTCTGCATGACTCACATCTGAGTATTGTAAATACAAGACTTGCCCTATTGTGCTCATTACAGTTAAATGTCATTTGCTCTCCCCCGTGGGGCCTGCTACTACATCACTATGTTTTCATGTTGAAGTGATGTGTTGAGAAATCTGATTATGCTAGAAGTCTGTAACCCCTCCAGCTCTAAACGTCAGTCATTGTTGTCTTGGTTAATATCATCACGATGTATTCTGCTATGTTATCTCCCCTCAGCAGCCTTTTGGCAAAGGAGTTCTTTTGCTGTGCTAAGCCCTCCTCACATGCAAACAAAATCAAAACCATCGCTTTAAGGAGAACAAATCACTTCAGATATCTGTTGAACATCTTTAAAGATTATGGTTAACATGATTTTAGTTTTGAAGGATAACCCCAGTGTAACGCCTGTAAACCCTCCAGTGTATTGTTTTTGCCACAGTCAGAGGGAGTGATGATCAAAGCATGGTGCAAAGTCTGTTGACGCTCCGTATTGCTGAAGTGGGTTTTTTTTTTTGTCCCCATGGACAACCAAGAGACAAAGGAACACAAATATTTGCCTATTTGACAAATAATCAGAAACCCCAACTAATCTGTTATTATTGATTTTTAAGCTCCTTTGAGGATTCAAGCAGTGACAGGTGTTGCGAAGTGGGAAGAGCTATCCGAAAGTAAAAGTCTATTCATTTTTCCCATAGACAATGTTACATGACTCACAGCTGGGGCTCTTGTATGGCTCAGATCAGCCCCAAACTCTCACAGTTGAATTATAAGTAAAATGTTAATAAATGCATTAAAATATCTTATATGTATGTATAAAATGTCTGGTTCTTTGATAAAAAGTACAAAAGCCCATGGACATAAAAACTTTGGGGGGAGAAGTTCATTGCAGCTGCAGCTACCAAGGTGCATTTTGGCAACATCCAAACTTCAAACTTAACATTTTGTTACATGTGCTGTAAACAGCGGGTGGAAGATAAATATTACACTGCTGAGACAACTAACAATAAAATCTGCAGCTTAAACTTTTGAATTCTGTGATCATTTTGAATTAAATCAGCAAGTATGGTGCCTTTTTTCTTTCACAAAGCTTTTGAAGTGTTTAGAAATTGATACTGCTCTGATTTGTGCCTCTGACTGGCTCTTTCTCCATGGCAACAGTGGCCAACGCTCATGAATATTGTAGTATTTACAGTCTGGCTACACCAAAGGACCAAACAAGATTTACAAGAAAGTAAGTTGAAATATTTAAAACTGGCGTCCATAACACAAACCTACAGGACTGTTACATTATTTGGAGGAGTCCTGTGTTTCTACTGTATTGGTCAAAAGTTTGGACACACTTTCTCATTCAAGTGAATGACAAGATGTGTCTAAACTTTTGACTTTTGGCACTGTATGTTAAGTAATAAATGATGATATTGTGTAAAGAAAAAAATGTGAAATGGGAGTATAGATAGGGGGAAAAGCACCATCTGAACCAGCTTTCCCTTTCACTTCACATCTTTTCCAGTAAAAACAACAAACAAGAGCAAGTCTGTGAACTGCCTTTGAGGTCCTTGAACACTCTCGCAGGTGTTTTCAGTTATTCTGGTTGATTGACCTCTGCTCAAGTTAAAGTTGGGCAGAGCAATGCTGGGAGTTACATGAGGTCATCAGACTTGATGTACCAGTAACAATTATTGGAAGTGAGTTGGCATGAACAATACCAGGAACAGTATTGTGTTTATTTGTGTCTTTCTTTATTTCTTTCTTTCTTTATTATTACACCACTTAAACCCTAAAATTGACCCCCTAAACATATTCAAACACTCAAAAATTTGGCATGCACATCAGGTCTGGTGAATTTACATTCGATAAAATGTAAAAATTATCCCCCAAAGTTCCAAAATGTGCTCTACAGCACCACCTATGTGACTAATATGGCCGCCACGGCCCGTAGGAATGTCGTAGAGAGATCAAACCAAAACTCAAAAGCCCTTGCGCCGTGGCCTGACGTGCATGGAAGCTCGGGGACCCGTTCAACACTGCTTGCAGCTTTAATTACATCTGTGCTTTTTGTTTTCTATGCCATAAAAATCAAATATTTCTCAGTACGCATACAAAGTCTTTTGAGAATACACAAATGTGTCACTTTTGAAGTGTAAACACTCTTACATATTATATATAACACTTGCCATAACACACTATATATATATAACACTTGTCTAGAACATAGACTGTATAAAGATAGGTCTAGAATTAGTGTTAATATTGGACACAGCAAAAAATTCACAGCAACGACATTTTAGCTTGTCAGCAGATTAGCGTTAGCAAACAACTGGAAACAGGCAAGTAGCTAACTGATGGTGGGAGTAGGACTTATATGTTACCTGTAAAGACTTCTTGAGTTGCACGGTCCATTTCTTGTGTGAAAGATGCCTTCATCCTTCAAGCTATATGCTCATTGTTTTGGTTTTACAGCTTGCAACATTACTGTTTTGGTTCACTCTTGCCGCTCTCAATAGTTTCCAGCCAAAGCAGGCAGCTGTTTTCAGAGAAAATGCTCACTTCATGCCCAGCACCATACAGCAGACAAAGTTAGCGACTAAACACAGTGAAGAATTTAGCTGCTAGTTTAAAGAGTCGGGTCAACTCTTAGGAGTTGGTGAAGACCAAAAATAAAGTTAAAAGAAGAGAGAATACTGGACTTACATTCATCAGGTGGACACAAAACGACTCTAAATGAATGCTAATGCTGATCAGTGTCTAAGTAGGCAACTGTTTGCTATCATGGTTGTTGTTATAACAACTGAAAAGGTGGTAATGTCTTGTTTTTACAGCTAGGTAATGGTTCAAACCCACATCGGTTGTCTATTTGAATGTGTTAAGGCTTGTTAGTCGACCATCTTTTATGAGCTTATAGGTTGGACACTTGGTGAAGTAGCGTTGCTGCTACCAGGAATGGAAATTAATACAATGATATGGATATTTAGCTAAACGTCAACTGACTCACCCCCCAAAAAAGAGAGAGAACAACAGGTGGAACTGAAACTTTTATCTGATAAATATTAAATTTAGTGTAATTCTCTTGCTTATCAGGGAAGTGTATGAAACTAAACTGCAGACTGTAGTCTCTACTAGTCTGCTATCTCACCTGTTCAGTACCTCTCACTCTGTTGAACACACCAGCTATAGGTCAAGCAGGCACAACCTTCAGTCTTCTTGATATTGCCTCAATTATTTGTCTTGAATTAATTAAACACAGCCGCCCTTTCGCTAAGTGACTTTCCTTTAGAAAAGAAGACCTGCAATAACTTCAATAGAATTTTAAATATTAAGATTGCATCTGAGTTATGAGTGTGCAGTTATTTGAGCCAGAACCCCAAATACCTTTCAGTTCTTTTTTTCAGTGATTTAAGTTATAAAAGTGATAATATCCTCTGAGAACACAAAAGGAATCTTTCAACGGGGCTAAAGTTAGAGCTGATACAGAAAACAAAATCTCTGTAAAATCTTATGTTGCATTGAGGCAATTGTTGCCACATCGTTTGTTATTTTTTGCTATGTATAGACATTTAGGCTACAGGTCACATGATTCATTCCAGCAATGTACACATTATAAGAGTTGTGGTATTCCATACAAATACCATATAACTAAACCAGCATACCACATTTTGACAGCTATCCCCCAAACTCTCCACCTTCATCGCAAACCATCACTCACTTATGTCTCATAAACACGCACCTCAGCCTTAACAATGACTAACCACTCCTCCCCTCCATTTCCATCCCCACCACCTGTGAAATTGCTATTAACACCTCTCTATCGCCATGGCATCCAAAAGCTTTGAGCTCAGTTTTAGCCAAGTAGGTCACAGCAGGTCAACGAAACAAAGATGCTTTCAGTGGGCAGATACAAAAGCTTTTTTCTTTTAATTTTCAACTCAACACCTGCATCGTGCCACTGCATCTTCATCATCATCATCATTATCATCATCACTGTCATCACTGCAGTTTTGTGTGCAGTGGCAAGCTTCTGGGTACCATTTACCATTCTTTCCCTGACAAATACAACAAAAATTCACTGAAATTCTGAATCAAATCCAATGCGCCACATTTCAAATGCTTCCGGATATTCCAGTTCTGTAGACATGTTTGTGTCTAGTATCGTATTTAAGTATTTAAGTAGCTGAGACTAAAACTGTCAAGCCAGATTTCTCGTGAGGTCGATGTAGCCAAACGGTTCCTTGGATATAATAATTTATAAATGATACCACTCAGACTCTACAAATATTCTTTTTGAAACTGAACAGTATGAATAACATGAAAGATGAAGCTGAGAAATTATTATCAAAGTTGTTGTCGTGCTGCTTATATTGACGGTTAAGCTTGAGAACTTCTTGTTCAATGTTTCTTTGTTTTTTTCTGTGAGAATATGCGTGTCACGAGAAATTGGTTGCACTCTCTGGCTTGTCACATCCTGTACCATCAATCAACGGTGAGCGTGGCATTGCTTATCAATATAAGCGGTTTGTTTTTCTCCTTGGATATGACAGGTCACGTAGTTATCCTCTGACTGAAAAAGCTACCTCACGTGCGTTGCTAGACAACCAAATTATCCCTATTTTGAGAAGGAAAATATGATGCTTTCTCTGTTTGTCTCCTGTATACCCACACATCCACACAAACGCATTGATACACACACACACATACACACACTGAAACACATGGTTGATTCGGGACTGCTGTTCTGCCAGCAACATCATCACTCTCCTTCCCACCCTTGTCTCCATGGAGACAAGCTTCCAGAGCTGGCTGGTTCCTGACCGTTGTGAATCAGCACAGACTAAAAAGGGGAGGGGAAGGAGGTGGGGGTCTCTTTGTGTTTAAACATGACAGAAAGAACACTGTGAGCTGTGTGTGTTATCTCAGTCCCAACACTGAGGTGATCAAAGTGTTGAGCCATTCATGCCTACAGATGTGAAAAGGAACCAATTATATTCTGATAAACACATCTGTATATTCAAGATTTGTGTTGTCATCAGTGTCATCAACAATATTCACATGGTATCAGCCTGCTTGATATAATATTTCCACATCTTTGACTAACACTACACCTTTCATTCATGCAAGACTAAAATAATATTACTTTGATCTGGTGATGGTTTTTGCTCAGTGTTCATTTTAAGGCACATTAGATGTAATTTCCTCCTTATCTTATTCACTGAAGCAAAAAAAAAGCATCCTAAAATGTACTGAGTGAGGATTGTTTAATTGGTTTTCACTGGCATGATTAGCCACCAGTGCAGCATACGGCATGACTACAGTAACAGAAATCCTTCTATCAACAATATTTCATAACTCCTCGAAATAAACTTGATGTGTCTTTATGATATCAAAGTGGATCTCTTGCTTACTCTTGCTCCTTTCCTTTATCAAGGGAGAGAGGACATTGGGTATCCCATTAAAAACAACAGAACATTATCGTTTTCTTTCTTTTCTTCTTGACAGACTCCTTTTCCCACTGCTGTTTTATTAATTCTCTGAATTGCACGAATAATATATATTACTTATTGAACAAATGAAGCAAAGTCTGCAAAATAGCTCAGGCTGCTTGAGTCTGCTGCTATTCTCACATGACATACTCATCTCACTACAACATACAATATATTCAATTAGCACTGAAACTAGCAATTATTTTCATTATTGATTCATCTTTTATTTTCTCAATTATTCAATTAATCATTTATTGATGAAATGCGATGGTGATGGGGTGATGAGGTGATGTACTCAATTTTCTTGTTTTGCCAATCAAAAACCCTAAGATATTCAATTTACTCATACATGACAATGAAAAACAGCCAATCATCACATTTGAGAGGCTGGAACCAATGAACGTCTGGCATTTGTGTTTAAAAAATGACTGAAGCTAATGGTCAAATTATCATTGCAGCACTATATCCAATGCATCATTTGCATTGTGTTGGTGTACCTAAGCTCTTTTTCTGACACGGCTGTATCCACACTGCTTAGCCTTGACAGCTGTACATTGCTGCTGCTGCTGCTCCCGCTGTTAGGCAAACAGCATTGGATCATTTCTGTCATAATTTCAATCATTCTCTAAGTCTACGTTTCCCTAGGGGGGAAGTTATCATCGTCACTCCCCAATCCCTGCTGGTCTTTGCTATTCTTGTTCTTTGTGGGGAGTGACGAGGTCAGAATGTAGATGCGCTAAATTCAGATAATAATCCATCCCATATAATTTAACTCACTTAAATTAGTTTGATAAGCTTTTAGCAGCTATTCCAGTTTACACCTTTATTTCACATGACCATGCTTGATCCATTTTTTGTACAGACCCCTTTATTTGTAAGATCAGCTTCTCCATACAAAACCCATGTTTGGACCTGCTGACAGCTGAAGTAGCTGATGTGCTCAGACGCTGCAGTAACTGCAATTGGATGGTGAGTCCATGCATTTTAGAAACAGGATGCTCAATTAGCACTACTTAGAAAGAGTGATGGTGCAAAAAAACAGGTAAGTAAGTCATGAGTAGGCAGTGAGCCGAGAGAGTAGATCAGAGTGTAGAAAGAGTATCCGTCTGCTAAAAAGGCGTCTTTCCTGATTGTTGAGTCGAGGAAACTTCTTCCTGCTCTGTGTCAGTGGTGCAGGAAGACAACCAGAATCAACTCCAGGCCTCCATGATAAATGCACTAACAGCTGGATGCTTCCACAGCCAGGACAATGTCGGAAGTCTGGAGTGAAGTCGGATTTAGACCGGATGTAATGGATCGTCTGGATCGTGTGAGTGTGCGTGAGTAAAGTTCACTCAGAGAAGCAACGGAAGAGAAAGCTTTCATCAGCTTAACACCTCCACCTTGTCTGAACGGGTACTCTGTGTTCATCGTACTCTGTGTTCATCACATTTATAGACAAGCACGCATACAGGGATGCATAAAAATAAACTTATCCTTGCACGAAACATGCATGCCAATCTTGCCATACCGCGTGTGTGTACTATTACAGAGGAAGTGAACTTTACTAAAGGTCAGAGGACACTGACAGATTCTTGGGAGTGTAGTGAGTGCTATGCAAGGGTAATGAAAGTATAGTTTATGGAGGAGGAAGAGAGCAGAGATGGCTGTTTCCATTCCTGTCAACATTCTGCACATTTAAGGGTTACTGTGATCGCCTGCAGTGTATCATAGTGAGAGAGAACAGGTGACAAGTTATTTCCCATGAACTCTCTTCCAAACCCAATAACCAGTAACTTTTTTTTTTTTTTACTGTGGTTGTCAGATCTTATGTAATGGTGACAAAAAAGGACCAGTTTGTATCTTAGGAGTTACTTAGGATTCACCTGAAATGAATCCTGTTGCTTCAGCATCAACAGAAATGGTTATCATGTATTTAACATCCAAATGCTGTTTATCTGGCCCTGATGATGAAAGGACAACTGCTCCCAAGGGCTTCATAATTTGTGGACACAATGACAGCCATAAGATGAAGGTTGATGGTCAAGAATGATGCGTGCTTACCTCACAGTGATTAAAGAGTTGGAGCAGAAAAGTGCTTTTTTTGAGATGACTGTGGTTGTAAATTGCTGTTTCCAGATGACCATCTTGTGGGATTGTAGGCTTCTTATAATTGGGCTCAGGCAGGTTCGGGCACAGATCTAAAGAGAGATGTCAATAAACAAAAGGAAAGGGAGAAAAAAAGGAAAAACAAGTTCTCCATCGACAAGCTGCCATTATAGCTGGAAAATGGAAAAACAGGTCTGGCAAACCCTCAGCTCTAAAGTGAACCTATAGCCAAACCCTAATGAATAAAGAAGATTGCTCTCCTTTTGACATAACTGAAGCGAGCACAGACTAAACAGACCACAAGTGGCATACAGGAGCCAGTACACACAATTCAAGTGAAATGCCAAACCCCTGAATGGCCTGAAGGCAGGTACATTGTTGTGCCCCATTAAGTGTGATGTTCCTGTGAAAACGACTAACAGGAAAAACATCAGTGGCCTTTGCCACTCGCACATGTGGCGCACGGTACACACGCATACAAGCGGACACATGTGGGCAGATACGCACGTACACATGCAAAGAAACAATAACCTGTGAATGTGGAAGATGTGGACAGACTGTGGTTGTTAGAGGGAATCAAGCAAACAAATGATGTCATTATCTCAAAGCACACTAGCTTGAATTTTATTACCATATTAGTGGGAGGCGTTTGGCATTCGTGCCTTAGATAGCTATGAGCTCAGTGGAGAGAAAGGAAAAGAGAAGGCATTGTTCTGAACTATTCTCATACATCTGACATTTTCACTGTCAAACATGCATCACTGTCAAATATGAAAAGTCACAGCAAGAAATTCATTCAGCTGTTTTTCATTTTTCTCACCATCCTCTCAAACAGTGTCAGGAATACCTGGGCGTGTTTCTACAAAAGGCAATCCCTGAGGGCACTCCCCTATGCTGCTAATGTTTTTTTTAAAACGTTAGCGTACAGGAGGAATACAAATGATCATGCAGAAACATGATGAGAGCAGGAGGAAGGCTGTAATACAGGGTCCCCATGGCAACCACACAAAACGGCATGTACTCACCATGGCAACAGAGCTGGCGAGGGAATATAACGGAGACAGTGTTGGAGCTGGTGCTGGCCTCTGGCTGTTTGAAGTGATGCATACAGTACCAGTCAAAAGTTTGGACACACTTTCCCATTCACTTGAATTGACTTCCTCCATCTCTGTGGAACGTTTTAGCATCTTTCAGCTTATTGTTTTGGTTTTACAGCCAACAGCTCTAATTTTGTGGTTCATTCATTGTGATGTTTTGTCATCAGTGCTTTATTGTTTATTGTATGTTATATTACTGATTTTATGTGATGTAAGGTGACCTTGAGAGAGACATCATTAAATAAAATGTGTTATCATAATCATTATTATTATAATTATTATATTCATCATTATTATTATGTGCTGCTATTTCCTGACTGGGAGCGATTGCCAGCCAACCAGTAGGGATCCCAGGAAGTTATTGCTCCCAGCCAAGAAGTCTGGCACATAAGCACCCCTAAAATGATGAATAGTTGTTTTTACACTTGATTTAAGCACATATTACACAAGATATAATGTGCTAATTGGTGATCTTTAGAGGTGCTTGTAGGCACCCTGTTTGTGTCCCCTTGTTTCCAGTTTTTATGCAAAGACAAGTTAATTGGCAATTGGCTGTAGCTTCATATTTAGCAGACAGATATGAGAGTGGTATGAAATGTCTTTCTGACAGAAAGTGAATAAATATATTTCCCAAACTGTTCTTTTAATCACTAACTCTACATTCTTCACCTAAACCACTATCCTAACCTGAACCTATACTGACTTTAACCTTAACTCAGAGCCTATTTAAACTTTAGCCCTAAATAAATAAAAGACTACAACTGAAACTCTTGCAGGAGCACACACAGAGACAATCTGTACAGTACATACAGTAGTGGCATGTCATGATATACAGTAGACCTTGGTTAATAGAGCCACAGATGGCTTACCTGAAATGACAAATAGCCCGACACATCTGCTGACGCTTTAAGGCCACAGCCGGCTCTACTGTAAACGATAATGGTTTCCTGGCCAGACAAGGAGAAACCCCTTACAGCATACATCATCGTTCTGTTACTGTTGCTAATGCTCCTGGGACGTGCAGCTGATTTTTCACCCAGAGGTTCAAATATACTACCCTGCTTGATCACACGTGTACAGTCAAATGCCATTTATGGTACAAAGATTACATTTTCTTTGCAACTGCTCCTCTCTTACTAGATCAGAGTAGAACCCTTCTCCTGAATTGAACTTTTGTATTTTTGATGCTGCATGAGAAGGGAAGACACAATATTAGGCTCGTTATCTACGGACACCTTGTCAAGATTCATAATTTCCTTTCATTTTGAAATAAAATGTTCTCCAAAGCTCCTGAAATCAAAATCGTTACCCCCAAACGAGGCATGATTAATGCTGAACGTGAAGTTGGGCATTTTACAAAAGAATCTCCCTAATGAGGTTGGCTGTCAATGGGATTTTTTTTGTCTTTAATTAAACACTAAAACACAAAGACACACAGATATTAATCACTCCGGTTTAAGCTGCTTTCCCATTTAGCAGCCATTAAAAGTTGCACTGCTTGACTGGTTTCGACGTCAGCTGAGGGTTGATGGGATTGTGTCACAGTGAACTCAGAGGACCTCTTCGTAAAATAAAATGTGAAGTGTCTGTGGGAGTTCAGGTTAGATCTCAAGTGCATCATATGCAAGATGAAAAATATAAGCTGCTCAAAACATTTGTCTTTAATGTTTCGGGAAATAGATGGCAAACCATATGCGTTTAAAATGCTTTGACTCGAAGATGTGCATAATTTCTGCACATTGATATTCAGCCCCCCTGGAGCGTGACTGTCTGCTGGAGCTGTCTGCTCAGTGGCATAATCTGAGCAGGTGGGTGTGGCAGAGGGCTTTAACTGGCAAAAACAACACCACAGACCTGACTCAATGTCTCCACCTAGTGACAAAAGGAGACTCAGCATTTACAGGAGGGTTATACCTCAATAATTAAACATTTGTTCAGAAGGTTAGAGGGACAGATTTCAGTTGAAGGATCCTCTATGGGCTGAGAAATGTATACGGCCCATTTGATTTATCCTGAAATATACACTCAATATATGCAAAATATCACAGTGATTAGCAAAAGAAAAAGATATAGATGAAGCTGCCATGCATAAAATAGACCCCCTTTAATTGCATGTGTTGAACTACTTATGTGTTACCAGTTATCTTCATTTTCATCTTTTCTAAGTATTGATCTTGCAACTAACTCCCTTAAAAAATAAACATTTTCATACTTTTCAATGACATATGTGTACTGTAACAATTTATTGTAATAAGGTATAAGGAACTTTTTCATTGCACATCTGTCTACAATGGATTACCTTTAAAGCCCAAACTGGCTACAAAAATGTCTAACAACGGTCTTGGACAGGCAGTGAGTAAAAGCAAACAAGACTTGTTTTATATACAGTGGTTTCTGCCAGACAGATCAGGCTGAGCATATCAGGTGTTTTGATACATCCAACAGATTCCTCAGAATGAAGTGAAAGGATAAATCATACTGGTTTGGAGTCTGAGGGGTCACTAGATGATTAAAAAGATAGCAGAGACAAACAAAGGCATATTGCAACACATTTTTTTCTAACTTCTCTGAAGTCTTTGTTTTTTTCTTGTAAAATAAAGGAGGGTTTTAACTCTTCAAGACAAGAATTAAAAAATACTAATATAAAACAATCTGAGAAAGAAACATAAATGTTTGGTTAAACTTCTCAGAGCTCATAGACTTATACAATCTTTCATGAGGGGTCATGAGTAAGCATTGCTTGGATGCTTCATAAAGGGTAACGAGCCAAGAAGGCCGGGAGTCATTTAGAGAATCCATGTCTTTCATTTGACTGTTTAAAGTCAGGTTAAATCATAACATATCACTTTAATTGTATATACATTGCTCATATGTATGTGTGATATAACAGTTTGGCTTGATAAATATAAGTGCCCATTTTAGCACAAGACTGCCATCATGTGGTTAAAAGCACCATCACAACAGTGTCGTGATGGTGTTTAATAATCATGGAAAGAATTTATACTGTTTGAGGGTGGCATCTGATCCATTATTACATTAACGGTTTTAAAATATGGTACTCTCATTTTTCAGAATAACTTTCATGTAATTGGATTATCTTTGTGAATTATTGTTTTTGGCACTGGCTGCATGGAAATAGCTTTCCAGTGCTGCAGATATTTGCATTTCTTCCTCCACTTTGAATAATAGAATACAAAGGTTATGGTAACACAACTCCAACATTTTTCTTCTTCAGTCTACTGCTGAACTGTAGCTAAATGCTGCTATTCAGGATAATTATGTAACCACAAATCAATTTCAATCAATATGCAATGTCAAACTAAAGGTTGACCATTATACAAAACATAGTCAATAGTTTTGGTCGCCTGCCTTGAAAAGTACAGAATCTTCATAATACCTCCTACGTGAAGCAAATGATTCAGTCAGCAAGTTGATTTATTTCACATATCAAATATGATTCCTTACAATTCATCATTAAGTTGTCCATGCAACAACTCCCTCATCACACCCATATACTATTATATCACTCTCAAAAATACATACACACAAATGAACTGACTCAACTCAGTGGTCATATATTATCAATATTATAATGCACAAAATATAAAACTAGCATCTGTCTCTGACATCAATACACAGTGGCTGCAATATCACTCCTCTTGCACAAGATTTTCATGAGTATGATTATATACACATAGTAGGTACTATGCAGTGCATAGTCTGTAAATTTCTCCTGTCGTGATATTGCATAATAAATATCATTAAACTTTTAAGACTCTTTTAAGACTTGTTATGGTTCAGATGTTTGCTGGCAAAGAAAAGACAAGTTCAAAGAAAGAAAAAAAGTCTTAAGCATGTGCATGTGTGTGAGAGCATGAAATGATGAAAGAGACAAATAGACAAGGGTGTGAAATGTGACCTCTTTAAAGGTCTTCTCTGCATCTGTGTATGTGCACGTCGGCAAATGTGATTAAAGTTTCATGTCATTAACAGAAGAATTCTCCTCACAGACCCTGAGTTGGCCCACCTAACCTGTATCCTGCCAAACAGCCCCGTCTATCATCAACAATGTACTTTTAGACATAAATGGGCCAAACCCATTCAAGATTTGGCTCATATAGTACCTGTCAGTCAGGCTAACTGCTTTGTTAAAAAAGCATTTTAAGCAGGAAAGGGTTGAGTCCCGCCACTTCCAGGAAACTGCCAAGATAACGACTGTGTAAGTCATGGTTGGTAAGTCATGTTCTTCAATTTTGATGTTGTAATTGTGACCTCTAGACCTTCTTGTGGAGTTAAATATAAACCTCTTTGCGTGTTTTGCATTCCTGTTTTCACTCCTATTGTATGAAGGAAAACTAAAAAAAAAAAAAACAGTCCAAGAGTGGTGGCTTAAAATTCTGTAAGAAAAGTCCTCTGCTTTAACCGGTTTGAGATGAAAACCTGACATATAACATGTCTTCATTGTCTCAAGGACCTGGTGCTTCATCCGTTTTACACATTAGACACCGTCTCTTACCAGTTATCAGGGTAAAGGTCACTGGTTATACTGTGGCCCATTTGCGTGTAGAGTGGCAGTATATGAAAGTGGAAAATATTAAACTGTATTTCAGATACAAGAGAGCTGAGAGTGCTTCCGTGTCAGCTCTGTTTTAAAGAAATAACCCACTTTACAGTTCGTCCACTGGACTTAATACTCTGTTTTTAAGATGTACTGTGAGGAAAGCTCTGACCTGTTTGGTTTCTGTATATTTTTCATAGGAAACCCCTGAGAGTTAGAAGTCTAACTCATCTGCCTTGAGCAATGACGCCTGTTTCACACTACGACAGCCATCAAAAAGCTATGACGCAAATGTCTCCCACTTTGTACTTCACACTTCTTCATTAATCAGCGTGCCATCGGGCTCAGTTCAGGTCGGTTCAGCCTAACACTGCTTCGAGGAGCAGTGACAGCCTTCAGATTATCTGTACAAATTTCATTTGTCCTCTCTTCTTCTCGTCTCCACCGTTCACTGCCTCCAACACCGTGTCTCTGCTTTGCTTTTTTTTCCTTTTTTTTTTTTTTTTTTTTGCTCCTCTGCTTTGGTTGCTTCTCTTGCTGCTTTCCTCATTCACATCTTTTCTTCTCATTGAGCTTTCTCTCAGTGTTGCAAGAGGAAGTTGGTTGCCATGTTGATGTCGTTGTTTGAAGCTCGGAGAGCCTCGAGGGCATCAATCCTGGAAAAGCCCATTTCTACTAACATTGCAACCTGCAGGGAAAAAAAACATCAACTGATTCAGCTTAGAGGGCAGAAACAGACAAATAATCACCAGGGAATATTTCATGCAGGTGCCCACACATTAAAAGCAGTCTGTCCTGTAAGTAAGTAAGTAAGTAAGTAAGTAAGTAAGTAAGTAAGGTGTAGGTGGGCAAGAAAAATCAGTAAGTAGTCTGTCTGTCTGTCTATGAGGATTTTAAGACATCCTGGTGATACAGTATGCAAAAGAATATCTAGAAATGAATACCAGAGTAGACAAGACTAGGAGACCAAGAATAAAGGCACACATGTGTTAACACACACAGAAACACACCTGCTCCTCTGCGACAGGAGAGTTGTCCAGTAGCGGTGGTTGTGTGGACGGCTGTGTCTGAGCCTGCGGGCGAGGCTGCACTGGAAGGCGGTTCTGTCCTCTGTGTCTGAGGGAGGGGAATAACCGTGTCCACTGTAACAACCCACCCTGCACAAAGACACACACACACACACAAAGGAAGAATCAAGTAGATTAACACATATGGTTGTGTAAATGCATGTATGTATGTATATGTGTGTGTGCTTTTTTTAATGAAAGAAAGTGTGTATGTTTGTTGAAGGTGAGCAACAAGTAACTGGAAGGTCTAATTAATTTCAAACAATGTGTGCATGTGTGTGTGTGTGTGTGTGTGTGTCAGTCAATATATAAGGGTTGCAATAAGCATGTTTCCATCTACCTGGGCTTGTTGTCTGGTGTTCCTCCTGGCCTCATTGTATTGTGCCAGCAGCAGTTGTTGGTCAAGCATATCCATCCTTTGCTGCCTCTGGATGTCCAGTGTGGCTCCCATCCCCAGCGGCGTCTCACTGGTTGGTTGAGAGCCTTGACGACCACAGATGTCAATAACACATTAATAGGCAATCAATAACAGACCGACATGGCTTGACAAAGGGGAAAAAAAACTTTCGTCCAGAGTTGGTAACAGTTTCCATGACATCTAACTGTTGCTTATGAAGAGAATTTTAGATGTCCTGCACTTCACATCTTTCCGTGTCCTATCTTTTGAACATAGCAGTAACTACAATAGATTCCTGTTACCATGCTTCAATTATGGGACAAAATGTGGAAAACCACATTGTTTGGTACTGACTATTTTCAGGCAGATAAACACTGTTTCACAGTTGAAAGGCTTTCAATGACCATGCAGGACACTACAGACTAGAGAGGAAGAGCTAGTTATGACATTTAATGTAAACTTCTCCTTTCTGAACTTTCTGAGAGAAATACTTCACTAAAAGAAAGGAAACATGAGTCTTGCTTTAGCTAATTAGCCTAACTGTAAATATAGCAAATTATACAATTTCATCAGGCAAAGTGTGAAAAATGTTGACAATAAGGCAACTTCTACCAACACTTAGAGAATCTTTTTAAGACAGTTGACAATTTCAACCTTACCTCCAGGTTGTAAATGCTTGTTATTAAAGATATTATGCTAATGCCATTAATCATTCTGGATCATAGCACTGGTTTAATGCCTTAAACGTATATGTTATTATTCCTCAATTAGACAGAGACAGATAATAACTCCATGTCAGGCCCTGCAACACCGATCAATATGCAAAGGATTTGTGGATGTGATTATTAACGGTTGGACTCACTTGAGAAAATAGGCTCCAGGATATATCGTCCAATACGAGACACCCAGGCAGGCACAAAGAGGAGCTTCTGTAACCGGAGAACATCTGAGTGGTACAGTCCACCTGAGATCTGAAAGGCAAATTAATAAAAAAAAAAACAAACAATGAGTGTATATGCTGAATATATATATAGCATTGAAGTCACAAGCCATAAATCACATTAAAACCTTCATTAAGCAACATCTTAATGCCAACCAGAGAATTAACACTCAACTCTACACCTGTGCAGAGCCTTTTAGTCACCTTTATCTCATTATTTTGGTTCTCTGTCCATACATTAGCGCTGAGTCTTGTGCTCATTAGTGGTTATAAATGAGCTCATGCAGTGCCAGTAAACTTCTTCGATACATGGTTAACAAAGACAGGAAGATGACTACTCACCAGTCCGCTGAGTGCAAGGAGCCACATGAAGGGGCTGGAAGTCAACAGCTGTACCAGAGAAGAAGGAGAGAAGAAGATAAAAACAATGAGAAGAGAGTAAGAGAGAAAGCAAAACAGATACATACATGCCCACTGCTAGCAAAGCACGGACTTACCTGCAAGCCAACGATGTAGACCAGAGACTTGTTGGTGATGTGGATCTGGCCCAGGACTTGGGTGACTGGCATCGTTGGGATCGACAGGTAGTAAGGCACAAACAAAGAGAAGACTGGAGCGAGCCTGCAAGAGGGAAAAGGGATAAGTCAAGAGAATGAGGATGACTGAAAAAAAAGGGATTGAGTGCATTTAAACAAGAACATAGACATCTCAAAGTGATCAGGTGATCTACAGAAAGAAAGACAGTGCTGGGTTTGGGGTGTTGAGCTTTTGGAACTAGTTTATTATCATTTTATTAAGTCTGTCAAGCTGTTTTTATTCCCCTCCTTCCTTTTGTGCTGCTGTCACAAATCATCTTAATGCTGTACATCCAAATATACATAAAACTCAATATGAATATTGCCCACGGCTAACAAAAAGACATGTGGAGGTGGAAATATATGTTTGTACAGTGACACATGGTTCCTTTAAGACTTTGTAACCCCAAGTAAATACCAGACTATTCATATTTTAATTACAGGATCCTCAGTAGCTATTAAAATGACAAAAAGCTATTTCCTTTTAAGAGATACAGAACATGCATCAGCAAAGCTCAGCATAAACTAAGTGTACTTAGGTGACCGTGCTACTCACAGTCCTGCAGGCAGCTCCTCCACTTCATAGTCAAACAGAAACTGGAAAGCCTGAGCCAGCAGGAAGTCCATCAGCGCAGAGAGAAACCAGGTGCCCAATAAAAAGGACTGGAATAAAGATAGACACCATTTATGACGGTTAGAAAAAGGCAACTCTAGATAACAAAAATCTCTCTTTGTGGCTTTAAAGTGTAGCTACATTTTCAGGAACATAATGTCAGTGTAAAATGTTGGTTACATAGCAAGTTACCACCAGATAAGGAAGTGTCCTTTCCTCTAAAAGATGAAGTTGACACACTTGTGAACCTCACACGGTTTCTGAAGCTGACAATAATTATCAAATGTTTTTTACTTTTGTTGCTTTTATATTCTGTCTTGATGCCTTATATGCTCTATGTAAAGCATTTTGAATTGCCTTGTTGTTGAAATGTGCTATACTAATAAACCTGCTATAACCTCCCACAACCCAATGATATATTCATCATTCTGTCCAATCAACAGTCCAAAGTCCAGATATTCAGTTTACTATCATGTGTGACACAGAAAAGCTTAAAATCTTTACAGTTGAGAAGCTACAACCAGCAAATGTTCGGCATTATTTGCTTAAAAAAAATGATTGAAACAATTATATGAAGATCAAAATAGTTGAAGTTGATGAATCAACTAATTGCTGCAGCTTTAATAGTTTCTGATTGATGATTATACTTGAGGATAATCTAGAATCAAAGTATCTGAACATTGTGATTCTGTTTATAAAAATAAGTGGACATGAGCCAACCCAGTGTCACAGATTATGTTCAATGTGATATACAGTGTGAAAACTGCAATTGAAGACATTATATACACTCATTCCTTTTGTTCAGATAAGGATATCTGACAGACTACTAAATCCAGATTTATCCATGGATATATCAATGTATGCATCTATCTACTTTATCAATTCACATATCTTACTTATCATACTTACAGCAAACTTCCTGGTGCCAAATCTCCTCTCAAAGATTCTGAAGTTATAGATGAGCAGGCTGCTACAGAACGAGTCCTTAACGTCTAGACAGACCAGCCTCCCACATAACAACCTCCACACCTGCAGCACAAGGGAGAGCACAGTTATATACACACACACACACACACACAGGAAAAGATAGACCACAGTATGCCTTCTTGTAATAACGGCTTTTGTGACTAACATAGTGTATAAAACTTGAATGTCATGCTGTATCTCACATATCTCACAAAGTCATGAAGAATAGCTTCATGGCAATACAAAAACATTTTGAAAACAAAATTATCTCAAAAGTCGCACTGTTGTCATCAGTGAGTGGAGTTTGTTTAGTTGTCATGGAGTGTCTGTTTCCTAAAATCCCACAGGTGGTTGTTTATGGAGCATCATAACCCCTTGTTTATTCAAGGACTATGAGATGTAGGTTGAAAGCTCCAGAAAAAGACTGTAAGTGGACCTTGACTTAAGATCAATTCGATCAAGTGAATAGTTGTCAGCTATTAAATTAAAATTAATAACTATTTTGTTAATTGATTTTTTTTTTAAGAGGAAAAAAAGTTTAAATTGCCTGATTTCAACTTCTCAAATGTAAAGATCTTCTGGTTTCTTTAGTCCTCTATGACACTAAAGTGAATATCTTTTGAAGATGTCACCTTGGGCTTTGGGAAACAGTCATTGACATATTTCACCATTTTCTGGACCAAATAACTAATCAGGAAAATAATCAGCAGATTAAATTATAATGAAAACAATCGTTAGTTGCAGCCCTATTTGCAATACTTCTCTACTTTTGGCAAGTCATAAAGCATATTGAGGATGGTTTAAGCAGTTTTTAAAATATTAAATTGCTTGGGTCTTCACCAAGTCTTGTCCTGATCATGTTTAATGTGTTATTCTTCATCAAAAGGGGGAAAAAACATGAATATTGGTGTGAAAGTAGAGGTCAGAGTATCACACTGATAAAGACACACATCTGGACACACTCTGTGTTGTTTATGGTCTCTCACAAACACAGACAGATGTTGTAACACGTTACCTGGTGCTGCTGGGTGACAGCATGCAGACTGTACACGAACAGGTCTTGGTACTGAGGCAGCAGGGTGAGCATCACAGTCAGCCCATTGAGCACCAGCAGGAGGCCTTTAGAGAGAGGAGCCTTGTCTGTGTACAAAAACAAACACACACACACACACAGCATAGTTTATACGATGACTGTCGCCTCCTACAATGAGCAGCTTTGTATATGTTAAGGTGTTTGAAATATTAGCCACGAGTTTTTGCTAATGAAAGAGAGAGAAAGAGAAAGAGAGGCGGGGCAGACACATATCCTGTTCAATAACACGGATTTGACTGGACATTCAAGAGCGTAAAGACACCAGTTCCGCTCATTTCGATTATATGTAACGCTGAATGAACAGACTATGAAAAAAAACCCCGAAACGTGAGTTATTAAATCAACTAAACGCAGCTGTGACCGACACATACAGCCCCGAGCAAATGAATGACAGCGCAATGCTAACAGGCTAACGTAGCTGCTACCGTTGAAACTGACAGGTCGATGCGGGGAAAGAGCTGCGACAGCCCGGCTGTGGTGTAACGGCGGATGCGGGATACTTACAGAGGCCCCGAGAACCGGTGGTGGTAAACATGGTGTCTTAGAGAAGTCACAGTGTCAAGACGGCGACGGTTAACCCCGAGGCAACATGAAACTAACACCAAACAACCGAGGTAAAGTTGGAGAGAGGATCCATGCTGTGACCGTTGCGAGAAAGAAACAGGGGATCTCCTACAGGAGCCCAACACGCCCAAAAATCACTAATTCGCAGTCAGCGTAGATTATATAGAAACTGGCCTGTAGAGGGCGCTGCTGCTCTGTGTTGAGGAGCAAAGCATGCCATTAAAGATCCCCTCCAGATATGTTTAATATGTATATAGAAGACTCCACTTTGAATAATAATTTGTGTCTGATACAGTTTTTTTTTTCACACCAAAAAAGTTAAGTTATTCTTTTAAACCCCTTAAAATGACATCTCCTCCTTCTCCCTCCTTAACAATTCAAGGATATCTGAATATGCAAGTGTACTTCATTTCTAACGTTTTCCTGCTTGACACAAGATGTCTCCTACTTCACTGTCCATTCTCAGTAGATGTGCACTGGAGGCTTCAAGTTTTCCACATCACGCTTGTGTAAATTGCATACTGGACCAGGATTGTCTTCCAAACTAGGTGTGATGTCCCAAATTCCTTCTCATAGATACAGTCCACACCTTAAACTCAGATTTGAGAAAACAGCCTTTTAGTCTCAAACTCTGCACATAATATATCATTTGGCACAGTGAAGCTCAAACGTCCAAGTGAAGTAAAAAGACTAAAAATATATTATTATATATTATTCCTATACTATAGTTTCTGTTTTAATTCATTTCAAACACATTTACATTACACCTCAAATTACACAAAATATGTAAGTAAATCAAATGTAGTTCTTTTGCTTATGAACAGTTAGCTCAGTCGTTGTGCAATAACCCTGTAACAGTATAACACCCAATGTACCTAGGTCTGCAAATGATACATATTTATTTTAACTTAAAATAAAAAAGATGAAGTCACATGTACACACATCATTCATTGCTGTATTTTTGAGCAGGCTGCGTATACTTTACATAACAACCAGCTGTATCTATATAAAGTCACTTTTTTACCCATTCAACATTTACTTCCACAAATTTATGCGGTCTTCACACCTTTGCACCACTTGCATCCCGTTTTTAGTTTATATATATATAGACATTATATTATGTTGTCCACTTGTTGTTTCTATATTTATGTATCTATTTTTTCACCCATTTGCTTGTACATAATAGTGAAATGTTCATGTTTAATTATCGTTTGTCTCATTTGTTGTCCCTGTGTATCTTTCTGAAGATTATGGTGTGTAAGTACTTTGAGAGCCACTAGAAACTGGAGTCAAATCCCTTGTATGCGTAAACAGTAGTAACATTAGGCCTATTATTAACAGTATTATTGTTATTATCATCATTATTGTTGTTGCTATAGCATACTTTTCAAGCAAGACGCCAAAGGTGTTGCCACAGCAGAATTAAATGAATACCATTGACACAACATAGCAGACAAATATAAGTGAAAGCAGTATACACAGAAAAAGGAATAAAAAAGAAAAAAAAAATGTTAGTACAGCAAAACTGAAACCACTGGAGAGCTTAGGTGCGACAGATTATGGTCCCTGTGCAGCACACCACAGTGCATCCTCACAGCAGTCAGAGCAGGTTCATCTCCATTTGAATACTTTTTCTGCCTGGTGACCACTAATGCTTACTTAACCCCCTGGGAGAGCATGTTGTGAATCACTGATCTAGCAACTGCAGCACCCCTGCAGCTGGGATTTAGTGACTTGCTCACAGGCATTTCAGCAGGGTATAGATGCAGTGGCCAGTTGATCCTCAGGATGAAGGGCAGTCTCCCTACCAGCGATGCCACCCTGCTGACAGACAGGGTATTCCCAGGCCGAAGCACCAGTCCGATCATGTTTGATCCTAAACCCAGTCATCTATGACCATTTTGTAATATGTGTTTATGTGTCGGATATGCATACAACCAGCCAAAAGGGAGTGTTTCATGTCTCGAAGCCATGTGGTCGGCTTTCTGACAGAGTGATAGCAGTGTTAATTATCCATGGGGGCCTTGAGCAGGATGTGTAGCTGCACCAAGTCCAGATTAATGGCTTTTTATTATGGTCCTCTGCCCTCACGCACACAGTGTCATATCTTGTCAAGGTCCAGACTTCCTTGCAGTCTGTGTCTTACAACACACACTGCCAGTTTTATTCACATCAAACAGTGTGTATACCTTCATGCCTGGCTGTGATTGCTCCTGAGACAATTGATCCAATGCTTATGTTACGTCCAAGTACATTTGAAAAGATATGGCGAGCAGCTGTCTAATAGTGTTGCATTTCCTCATCGTCCACAGATGCAGTAGCGTGTTAGTTCCCATTGGTTAGTTCCCACCCATTAAGTCTATTTGGCTGCCTGTGGTCAGATGTGACTGCAAAGCAGAGCTCAGGAACAGCTTGCTAATTGTGTTTCAGACCTTCTCTGTCACTGATGTAGGAGTAAGGTCTAAAAAGGTTGTTTTGCCCCTGTTCTCAATCAAAGATAATCAGATTAAACAACGCAGAGATGTGTGTGTGTGTACATATATATATATATATATATATATATATATATATATATATATATGTGTGTGTGTGTGTGTGTGTGTGTGTGTGTGCATGTGTGTGTGCATGTGTGTGCTTACCAATAAAGAGACTCCAGATTTGGAGACAGCCTTGACTCCTGCTGTTTGCTTTGTTCATTAAGAGGAGATGAGCAGATGGTTTGCTGGTCTGTTGTGCAGTGCACACATGCGGGCACACACACAGACACACACACACGCATGCAAATGCACATACACACATGCATGCTCAGTCCTGTCACCTTAGCTTTATCCTCCATTTATCTTTTCCATTACACATCTCTCGGCAGGACAATGCTACTCGGTGAATTGTGAGGGGTGTGTGTGTGTGTGTGTGTCAGAGAGAGAGAGACAGAAAGAGAGAGAGAGATACAAGGGAGTGTGAAACAGTAGAGCGGTGCTGAATGAAGTCACAAACCTTTTTTAGTCAAGGCAGCCTCTGAGGTGGTCATCTGAAAAGCTGATGACTCATTCACACATTCATTTGTGAATCATTGCTATTCACTTGTCAGCCACTCTGTATTCAGGAAGAATTGCTTGTAACAGAGGTATTGTTTTAGTCCCGCATCACAGCTTATCTGCCTGTGTCCAGGAAATGGCACACCGCACATTTAGACAAGGTTGCATGAGCAAAATCTGGCCCTCTGTGAAGATTTTTTTCGGCACTACAAATGATTTTAGAACAATGTGAAACATATTACTGAGGACTTTATAAAACTTAACATTGCTTGCATATGAGCATCCTGAGCTTCTACTGTATGTCTTAGAGAAAACTATCTGCTTAAAATATATCTATAAACAACCACAACCCCTCACATAATTTATTACATTCATCCCTCAGCTCTCTGCACCGGATGAGAAATGCCCGGTGCAGATTTACATGTCTCGAGCCACACTCTCTTTGCTTTCAGTGACCTAGAACTGTCCTGACTTCAGTTTATGATGCTTTCAAATATCTCTTATATGGATGCAGATTACAGATTCAAATTCGTAATTACAGGATGAACAATTGATTTATATTGCAAGACATATACAGGGCTTCAATCCAGACTGAGTCAGAAAATATTACTTAGTTTAATTAGAGAAGATGGTTCCATTCCCTGCGATGTTAATATTTGGCAGGCATATATTATATAATGGCTACAAATTTTCTTATAGCCAAAATATCAGTTCTTTTTTTTACATAATTCTTCATTAATGTCTTGTTTTATCTTTCTACAAATTTACTCACATTGTGCTCTTTTCTGTCTTTTGACCCTTGTTGAGCTTTTTAGGTCCGTCACACTTCTCTATCCTGTGCGTGGAGCAATGGGGGGGGGGGGGGGGGGGGGGGGTGGTTAAAAAACAAGCGCGGCCACAGAGAGATAGTGCAGCGTCAACATGTTTCAGTAAAGGACAGCTTACACGTGACCCTGCTCACCACCTTCCCTGTCTGTCTGTCAATACTTACGTGTATGTTTTTGGAGATGGAGCAGGAATCAATGTCACATCCCTTCCCCACACCCTCACATATGTAAAGACATGCATGCATGGATCCCACCTTCTTCCACCACACAGACACATTAAATGTTGAGGGTTTTTCACAGGCTTGTTTGTCTCAAAAAACAATCAATTAAACTATATATAAAAATCTACATTTCAGACGAGTCCAATATATTTCAAAGAAATCAATAAAGTTATACATTCACCTAGAAAAGACAATTAGACCAACAATGCATTTAGAGGCTGCCCGTATGAAATAAAGAAAGAAGCAATGACACAGTTTAATAAAAAGGATTTGTATTGTTTGTATTGTCAAACTGCACTACTGCATAACATACACAATACAAGTCATTTACTGACTGTACAACATGCCATTATGTTTTTTTGATAATAATAATAATAACAAAAAAATGATGACTATATATATGTACACAACTCTGTTACAAGTTATATTCATCACTTGTGTCCAGATAAACAGCACTGACAAAACAACTATGGTCATCTTCAGCTAGAATCTAAAAACCTTTGATTGAAAGAAACACGGTCAAAAAACACATCATTGGAATAAAATACTGTTCCCACTACGGCCGAGATTCTGTGATTAATGCAATAAATTAAACAAGAGAGGGATGAAAAAAGTTCTGATGTCACCCTTGAAATGCAGGGATGCCCCCTTGAGGAGGTGGGGATGTGGATCTCAGATGTCATTGCACGACTGAGCGTGCCTGTCTATTGTATATCTCATAAATGAGGACTCTTCATCACTCTGTTCTTCCATCCATCCACCCATTCATCCATCCATCCGTCCTTCCAGCTTCCAGTCTTCAGTACATCCCAGCAGTCTGAAGGAACACTCTGCCCTCTGAAATCCACAAAGAAAACACAGATTAATAATTATAATTTAAACATTTAAACTCTCAATTTACATAAACTGTAATCAAATTAGGCAGTTCACTTCTTTAGGGTAGACCACCATGACGGCAACCGTAAGAGGGAAAAGGTTTTACGCAGTTAATTCATTAATACAAATATTGTACAAGGTCCTATACAGCTTTGACCTAAGATCATTAATAAAAGATCATTAATACGTAAGGCTGGGTTGAAAGTGTTTTTCGGCCCCTGATCCCTGTTTTTGGCGATAAAACTTCCTGGCACAAAGGAACCACATCCTGCCCCGCTGTCTGACAGACAATTCCCCTTTAAATGATTTATTACTGGGTGTTAATTATGCAAATTATGTCCAAACAAACTCGTCACGAGGACAATTAAGACAGCCTTTAATTAGTGGCCAGTTCTCTTCTTGCTTCACTGGCATTCAATTAAAAATTGCCTTTGAACAAGCTAGCTGTCTGCTACAGCAGCCCTGGCACGGCGCGGAGCAGAGGTGGGCTGGAACCATGCACTCTTTTGATGAGGCCGGGCTAGAGATCACTGCTATTTCTTTTTCTGTCTGTTTAAGATGTTACATGTGGGATTTTCTCATTAATCTATCCCTGTGAAGACAATAATGTTGGCAAAATAAATATATTAAACGCCCGTCTCCATTAAAGTAGTAGCCTCAGTGAACTGCCTCTCGCTTCATTTAATGTTGTTCAATTTCTCAGGAGCGGTCTCCCTGTGAAATCTTTGAAAGCCCTTCCAGTAGACTGGTCAGTTGAGCATCAAAAGCAGCAGAGTAGGTGAAATAATGAAATATGATGTCCTAGCTCAGTTGATAGAAGCGAAATAAATCCCCACCAGCAGATATATCAGTTTATTTCACAATTCTATAGTAGGAAAAAAGAAAACAAACGCAAGAACCGAAGTATTTTGTTCCATTGTTCTAAGCATGACAGTCAATTCACCATCGATTATGAGTAAATTATTCACACGACCTTGGTGGCGTACCTTTATAAATGTTGAAAGACATAACTTTACTTTTAAACAAATGAATTCATATTTTTTTCACACTGTCAGTGTGACAGCAGCTTTTGTGCATCTTTTCTGACAAATAAATGTAAGACAACATAATTTTTATTCAGAATATCAGAATATGTCTTTGTTTTCACAACTTCCTGGTGAGGAAGCGGTATTTGTTATACCTTGTACTGTTGCCTTGGTGTCCAGCCTGTTGTCATCATGGTTGCTCCCATCCAAGTCCTGGGTCACGGACTCTGTGTGAGGAGGGGCTGCTGATGATTGATGGCCTGTAGCTTGGTCATTAATTAATAAAGACACTTAATTATAGGCTAATGAACAGGCAAGGCTATGTTGCACTGAAGGCTTGGTGACATTTAGTATGAAAATAAGACTTTAAACTCACTTATGAGTCGGAGCAGAAATACAGAATTCATGACATCTTTAAAAAAAAGAAAGCTTGTGTGTGTGTGTTTGACTGTCTGCTAGTGTACCTGTGTGTGTGTGTGTGTTTATCTGTCTGCTGGCATACCTGTGTGTGTGTTGGCAGTGTGCAGCAGGCTGTGCTCTGCCTGATCACGGAGTTTGACCTCCTCCTCCAAGGCCTCCTGTAGTCTCCTCTTACTCCTCTTTTCCTTCTTCAGGCGCTTCTGGATCAGAACTAAACAGAGAAGAAGAGGAGGAGGGACAGAGGACAAAGTATGTAAGCAAAGTAAACATGATTCAGACCATCCATTTTTATGCTTGACCTCATTTGTATCTATTGTTGTATGAACTGAACTTTATTACATTTGCATGTATTCTTTGTGCTTCCTGACCTCAATTGTTGCCCATTTCCTACATCTTCACATCAAGAGCTTTAAGGGTTTTTGAAGGTATTGTAAGCTTGGAGTGTTTGTTGTTTGGTTGTGGTTTAAATGAAATATTGATTTATAGTTAGTCAGTAAGGCCATTAAGCTCCCGGCTGATTATGTTTAAACCAAAGACCTTACTTACTGCTACTGAAAGTATAATATACCATGTGAATGTGAATGAAACCAAAATTGATGTGTTCGGAAAGGAAATGCGACAAGTTTGCGACAAAACCAAAGCATCACATTTGGGTTCAGTTGAGAAGAAGTCGTTTTGGGTCAATTTCCGTCACAACCTGCAAACTTCTGCATCTGGTGTGACCTCATTAAACCGACTGTCCTTGACTGGCCTTTGCTCTCAGAGCGCCGTGTGTGCCAAACTTGATTTACTTTGTAGTCTACTGCCAACTTCAGTCTAATTCACCTCTGCAGAAGCTCTTGAGGGGTAAAGTACAGTAGGTGTCCTCACTTCCTTATCTGATTTTCAAGTTCCTGTCACTTGGAAGTGGATTAGACCAACCTTGTTTAGCTGCACAGGGAAAAAACTGTCGTGCAAATATGCAAAAATGAACATCATGCTCGTGTTTATAAGTCACAACGGGAAATTTAACACTTCAGTAATAGTTCTTTTAGAGAGTAATCAACACTCCTATCAACACTTGTCAGCTCAAAATAAAAAATCTAAAGATAACACTGACATTTGAGGGTTTAACTCCACTGTTAAGCAATTTAAATCCATTAAGCCGCGAGATATGTTGCATACCTCTGTTTTTTTGTTCCATGCTAAGCTGCCTCTCCAATGTCTCTCTGAGCTCCCTCTCCCGGACCAGCTCCATCTTCAGCTCTGTCCTCTCCAGCTGGTCCTGCTTCTCCTGTGCCCGGGCGTTCTCTATGGCAACCCTCAGCAGACCCTGCTTGGAGACACACAGGCACACATCAACAGGTTACACACTGAACAGAAGCCAGGGGAGACGTTTGTCTTCTTCAGACATTTCTTAGCGTATACTACAAAAATATTTTTAAATGAGGTGCAGTTACCTTAAAAAGAGTGCATGTAAAACTCTTCCTAAGGCAGTGTTTTAGTCTACTGATTTACTCAGGTGTATAAATTCTGGATTTACTCAGGCAGGGGGGAAAAAAAACAAATAAATCGGATTTTTAACCTCATGAAAGTCAAAGCTGATCTTTTAACTGCCATCACATCAGAGTCAAAGGAGGTTAAAAACATGTTTTGTTTCCCCCGGTGAAAACTCAACCCTTTCATTGTGACTCCTCTATAACAAAGACATGTAAAATCCGAGAAACAAGTCAGCACATGCCTTTCCCAATTACTTCATATCCTAAATGTCTGCAATTTACCATTTCAGGAAATCCCAAAGAGCAGTTCATCTCGCTCCCTATTCATCTCAGAGTGTAATAATAATAAAACCCCGGCAGAGCCTCACCTGGATGTTCGTGAGCAGGGTCTCTATGGAGGACAAGCCTTCCGGGAAGATGAAGGGAGTGTGGTGGAGACCTGCTGGGAGCTTCTGCCCCGCAGGGTAAGATACCCTCTCACAGGCCTCCCTGCCTGATGGGGGTTTCTGGTAGACTTGTCTATCACCGCTCTCCCTGGATGTCTGGGTGGCCAAGGAGCTGTTATCTAGAAAGAAGAGAGACATTTTGATGTCTAGTCAGTATGGTCGATATTCTTCTGGCTCAATCAGTTTAACATCTTTTTCTTATTGTCAACAAATCCCATGAAAGCACCAAACCAACAATGAACTGATCCTTGTCTGTGTTGCCAAAACCTGATATCGTGATATACTTATTCCTCTGTTCCACAGAGCTCTATTGTTGTTCAAAACACTATTAAAAACACATCAATAAGCCACACCATTGCACTCAGTGACATACTCCTTAATTCTGATGAACAGAGGCACTGCAGGTTATTTCAACTCAATCAATCTGAAACTGAAAATATTCCCCATCAAATGCACTATTTCTACATTTTTTTTGTCTTTTTATATATTCAGGTATCTATTTGTGACGTGTTTTTAAAGATTTTTGTCTGGAACAAATGATTTTGGGGCTGAGTAAATGATGTCAGAAAGTATTATGAGAGGAACTAAAACATTGTTTAGGTCTTTTCATGGTACACATTTCTAAAAAGCATCTAAAAAGTAAGTAAAGTTTTCTTTGTCTTTTCTTGCTATTACATATTTATATTCCGTGGTTTGTGCATTTTGCATCTTTCTTTACTCTCTATATGACAGTACATTCATCTGGCAGATGCTTTTTTCCAAAACGGCTGACAATAAGTGCATTCAACCTCAGCAGCAACAAGAGATAGATGTCATCAAAAACTGCAAATGTTTTATTCCATCCCTCGAAAACAAAACATGTACGTGTCTTTCATTTTCTCTTTTTCTTCTCTGCCTTCTGCAAAGCACTTTGAGCGTTCTGTGTTTTGTAAATCAACTAACTGTCCTGTGCCTCTGACTAACATGAGCAGTTTCCACTATCACCACCAACATGAACATTGTTTCATTCAGGTGTTATGTTGGAGCCAAACAGCTAATGCGTCGGCCAGTGAAATATGTATGTGATCAAGGTTGAATGCAATTTCCTATAATTTGTACCTTACTAATACATTTACTTGATTTCTTGTAAACATATCAAGCCCAGCAGTAAATAGGTGTTTACACTAATTACTGTGTGCGTGTATACATACACAGAGGTCCTGGTTAGGGGTTTTGAAAATGTGGTTACCCTTTATTAGATGGCACTCTGCCTATTGATAATGCATCACAGCTTGACATCTCCCATAAAAACAGCTAAGAAGCTGCATTATGGATGACCATCTGTTTGTAAACCTGAGAACTGCGTGTTCCCGAATCGTGACAGTGAGGGAGATGAAGATTAGCCGTTTTTTCTGCATATTCTTTTTTTTTTTTTCACACATCAGGCAGTTGCTCACTATGCGTTTACTATCATCCGAGCCACTGAGGACGGAGACGTCCTGGGAGTCCGGCAGTTATTGGAGCAGAGACGAGTGTGAACGTGCGATGTGATATCTGGCACTTTTCTCCGTCTGTGACAAATGACAGTGTTTTCTCCACTTAGCTGACCACAGCATCTTCTGCTCCAAATCCACCCACCTCCCCTACTCTGCCTCGGCCTCACGTCTTGGCAACTGTCACATTCAAGGTGTTTCACAGATGAGAAGCAATACCCCCCCCTCCTCCCCTCTTTCTCCCTCTTTCTTGCTAAAAGCATTGCTCTGTAGAGAAAGGTAATTAGCAGGTGCTGGCGAGCTCAGCGGAGGGCATCCAACTACACTCCTGTGGCTCACATACAGACACACACACACACACATATACACACACACAAACACACATTCGTACCCGCTGAAGTGCGCAGTCAGCAGCGTGGGCTCCCCAGGCTCCTTGGATGTGACTGATCCTTTATTGAGTTACTGTTTTACGCCTACTTTACCTCACACTCACACACACGTTTGGCATAAATACACACACACACGTACACACGGCTGCCAACTCGTTTGATCATTTACCCATCTCCCTAACCAAGGTCACTGTCTGTTTTTCTCTTTTCTCCCAACTTCATCTCCCTTTTTCCCTTCTCTTATTCCTCTCCCACCCGTCCCCAGGGCTAATGAACATCACCACGTGAAGACTGCCAGTCAGCGGAAGAGAACTGGAGGGAGGGAGGGAGGGGAGAGAAAGACAGAGACAGAGAGAGAATAAAATTCTGCTGATGTTTGGTTAATGGGAGTGAGGTGTCAGGGATGGCCTCTGATCTTTGCTGCATGGATACGTTGTTCAAAGACCACTGAAACAGCACACACAGCCAAAACCGACTCACACACATGCCTTCATACACACACAAACACACACAAACGCACACACACACACAATGGATTGACAGAATGACAGCGCTGAAGTGCTCTTTGAAACTCGTATTCAATCCATGATAAACCTATCCTGTGATGTTCTAGGTCAAATACAAAAGCATGCAATCCAGCAAATGTACATGTGTTTCATTTGCATGCAGGAAAATCAATTGAAAATCAATTCCATAAATGCAATGTGTGATGCGTGGCATTCATGTTGCCAGCACTGCTGGTGCCATCACTGCTTTGTCAATATGTTCACAGATACCTGACAGCATCTGAAACCTTACCTGGGAGGCCTTTGTGATTTTTAGATTCGATTACTGAATAATGCGATTCAGTATTAGAATACATTTACACAGGCGCGTGCACACACATACAAACTCTCTGTTTCTCTCCCTCTCTCTCCCTCTCTCGCTGTAGATTTCTGCTGACTGTTTGTCCTTGAGCAGTCCTCATTAAGCTAATGCAAACCTCCCTGACAGAGAGAACCAAACAACTGACGTTGCAGCACCGTGGCAACGCGGGCCCTAACGACAGGGAGGCGGTCGTTATGCAGATGAGGTCCAGCTGAGAGCGCGGGAGGCCGCCTGGCTCGTTAGGCCGCGGCCCGGCAAATGGCTCGCTAATGTAACACCGCTTCCTGGTCTAATGGAGCCCTGTTTTGCAGAATTATTTGTCTTTGCTCTCCGTGGGAAGCCAGGGAGGCCACCGACAGCGAGGAAGAGAGGAGGAGGAAAAGAGGTAGAGAGAAGGGGTGAGTGAATCCTTATCGACCTGTTACTGAGATATTTCTCTCTTGTCAACCTATTAGACGCCCTTTCTCTTTTAAATTAAATACGAACCATCACACGGTTGCCACAAGTTTCGAAATCCAGAGTATTCTGTGGCAATGGAGATGGATGGATTGCTCAAAGCATTAAAACCTGAGGGTTCACTCAGCTCATTGAAACTGAATGCTTGTTGTACTGTATTGACAGGCTTTGTCCCATGGCAACTGCTCTGTCCAAGAAATAATCATTACTCATTAATAATCATTAAATGATTAATCACCGTAGCAAGAAATTTTCAGAAAACAGCAAAAACTTGACCTTTGAAGTGAAGCTGACACTGTCGTTCAGTAAATGAAAGTAATGTAAGACAACTCAGTTAGAAGACAGATACATCTAAATACAAGATGGAAGTTACATTTAAATTTGGGATAAAAAAGTTGTGCTGAACCGGAACCAAAGCTGACTTAACCTATATGAATATACCAGTGTGTCTCACCTCTGTCAGTGTGGCCCCTCTTGTGTTCCTTGCTGTACTCTACTGAAGTCCTGTCTGTCTCTCTGGCCCCCGCAACCACACCAGGAGAATGTCCTAACACGCTGTGACTGTGACTCGATGACAGGCCGTCATGGAGAGCGTCTGGAAAGATATGAAAATATGACGGCATGATATGAAAAGTCGAAAAGATGACACATTCTTAACAGGTTTTCTTCGGATGTTCAAAAGCATCCGTCATTTTCTACTTTTGAACTAGCTCAGAATGTGCAGATCACACAGGTAAGTACATACGTGTGGTTTCTGCAGTGCGTTCTGTGTGAGACGGCGAACTCGACACGCTGCTGCTGTGATTGGATGACATCTGAGCTTCCTCCAATGAGGGAGAAGGTGAGGGGCTGTCACGCACTCGCTCCTGCAGAACAACAAAAATGATTATAGGATGAAATGAATGAAATGATGGCTTAAGTGAAACTGAAATTGATGAAAAATGGGTTTAAACTTTTTTTAAAGCTTGCCAGCAAACTGTGTATCAGGTTGTAAGTTTGTAATTCTTCAATTTTATACTTTTTAAGGCTAATAATCCTTTCCCCAAAACATCACTAGCATAGACCATTCATGATACCTAAAAATGTAGATACATGCTTCGTCTTTGGATAATCTTCAGAGACTTCAAAAGGAAAATGCAGTATCTACAATTATGTGTTTTGTTTCAGCATTTGTGTTCATTTGAATACTGTTTTCAGAAAATACTATAAAATAATACTTTATTTCGATTTATTTTTATGAACAGTTCATAGTTATAGGGACTATTTTATTTTGTGTCTTTATGTCAATCCCATTTCACAATTTATAATGAAATCAAAAGATAATACAGATAATATATTTAAGTATGTGTTTTAAAGGTAACTTAAATACACCAAATTGCATGAAGAGTTCAAACCTGAGGCTGCAGTTAGTGCTGCTAGCTAGGCTAGTTACCTTATAGGAGTTTAGTTGCCTTTTTGTCTTCATCATGACTGACTACATAAGCTTATATAGTTATGTTGAATACTAAATTACCGACATTCATCCTCTCTGATATTTTTCAATTACCGCAAGACCTAAAAGGGAAAAAATTTAGCTTTAGCTATCAAAAGCTAGTTTTGATATCAGCTGATTAGCTGTGACCAAAATCACTCCCTCATTCAGTCATTCATCACTCAGTTTACACTAGAGTGAGCGGTACATTGAGATTTTAACCAAATATTTAGTTACTGCCCTCTGGCTTTGTAGAATCATCCACAAGAAAAGTTCATCTTTAGGGAGAGGCTTGGAAACATAATATAGCATTCTTTGGTTTTACCAGAACAATTTGGGCTCATTCCAATAAGCCTGGAAACTTTTTCCAAATCTTTGGGACCCAGTCGTTAGGAAAAACAATAGTCTGCATCCTTAAAATTATGACCTATGACTTCCTGCTACTGACGAGGACATGATGAGATATCACAACATGACATTTTTGGTAAAATATAATAATTCCAGATCCCAAAGAATTAGTCTTAAGAGTGACAGGATTGTTTTTAAGTAAATTGTACTCTTGGCCAAGAAGGTCCAAGTTTCTGTCTGTATGCAGGATACTCAAAAACTTATAAATAGATACAGGATTGGCCTTAAGCCATGGAACAACTGATTACATTCTGGTAGTGATCCAGATGTGTGATATCCACCAGGAGACAATTACCAGTTTTTAGCCATAACTGTGCATGTAAAAGAGATCAACGGTACTCTTTTAAAATTTTAAGTGATAAGAAAGATGTCTTTGGATGTTGGAAAATTATTTGATATAGTGGCTTTTTTTAATGTTGGTGCATATGATTTATGACTATGATTTTATTTTTAATTTTATTTTGAAACATCACAATTTTGTGCAACTAAAACAGAGTTCCCGAGTGTCTCATGGATTCAGACAATTGTTGGCAGGTGGTCAGACCCACCGGGCTGATGGGCCTCTGAGTTCACCTTAATGACGGAGGTGGGAGCCCTGGCAGAGGGGTTGCCGTGGAGCTGCGCCACGTTGGCCATGCTGGCCAGCGTGCTCAGTCGGTTCATCTGGCCCATCGCCATGGAAACGGAGGCTGGTGCCAGGCTGGCAGGGATCAGAGGATGTGACATCATCATGAAGGGCAACTGGTCCAGAACTGTGGGGGGGGGATAGAATAAAATAGAATAGAATAGAGCGTCACAGAAGGAGAGAGAGCACAGTAGAGTAAGAGACTGTTGCTTCTCACATGGCAAAGGTCAGACCAGCAGCTCTGTTTAAAGGCCATCAAAGTTGCACAATACATGCACCCAACATGAAACAGGTCTCGACTCTCTCTTCTTTCATTTTTCAGGTGTATTTATCTCTCACAGCTTACAGGCCTTCCTCTGCTGTAGTGTGCACTGAACTGAAAGCCCTGCGTGTCTCTGGATCTCTGATGACAGGATTGAAACTATACACCAATATCATTCCTCTGTGATGTCAATATTACCCGGATGACTGCTCTGCTTCTAAAGCACGACTCGAAAATATGTGTGTGCGTGTATGTCAAGGGTTTAGAGAACACAAAAAAGATGAGCACAGGAGGAATGCGATAGCAATAAGTGAGGAGAGAGAGTCGAAGAAAAAAGGGAAGGAAGTAGAAGAAGAGAGGTTGTCAAACTTTTGTCTTGCTCATTACAACACAAATATATAAAGACAGTGAAGGCCTAAAGTTTTTGTTGTGTCGCTTTCAACGCGTTTTTGTGTTTGAGTGTCACCTGCAAGAACACATGTGAGCCTTTCTGGAGTTAATAAAAACTGGCTGACTTTTCCTTCAGTGCCCCTGAGTTCTTGACGATAATCCAACACGTTTTCAGCAGTTGAAACCAAACTCTTATTATCTCGGCCAATCTGTTGTTCGCACTCCTCTCTTTAAGACAAGCATCCACTATCTTTAAAGAAAATCCTTCCTCTCAACAGCACCCCAGTGGGCTGTTGCGGTCCCTCTATTCATGAAACAAACAATTGTGTTGGATGGGGGGGAGGAGGGGGGAGAAAATGACATAAATATTTATCATTTAATAAAAGGAAAAACAAAAACAAAAGAAACACAGGGAGGAAGTGGAACAAAAGAAGCTGATGGCAGTCCTGGTGCTGGGCCAGCAATGCACGCTGGGTAATTATAAACACAAAGGAAAAAATCTTGGACTCTATTCCGCACAATTGTCACAAATAATAGAACGAGTGGATGGAAACAAAAAAAAAAAAAAAAGGCTATCCAAAGAGGAGAGATGAAATAGAACAAATAAAGAAGAGAAAGAGAGAAAAAAGGAGAGAAGAAGAGAAAGAAAGAAAAGGCAAACTAAGAAAATAAAGGGTGAGGCGTTGACTTTATGAGTCGAGCTCGCCGGACATATGCGCAGAGCTTTGTGCATTTGGCAGATTAGTCTCTCTCTTGCCCAGAGCAGAAACCAATCCAAACAAAAGATCTGTCTGAATGGAGCTAAACAACCAGATGCTCCGACAATTAACTAGCAGCCAACTCCAAATATTAAACCTCGGTTAGAAACCAGCGCTCCACTTTTGTCACCCACCCACCCCTCCCTCCCCTCCCCCCCCTATAATTTCATTTTCACTCTCATTCTCTCCTTCTGAACTCTGTCCACCACCACCACCACAACCGCCCCAGCACCCCCCCACCCACACCCACCCCTTCACTTTCTCTGCCCTCCCATCACTCGCTCTTATGTTTCATTAAAAAACATCAAAAGTCAAAGTGCTTCTCTTATGTCTATCCAAACAAACCATTACTGTAAACAAACAGTTAGTGTAAATTTCCCAGAAGATCTTGTTAAATGCAGAAATGGCCGCTCCCGCTTTTCCCCGGCCCATAAGGTGTCACACTCAGCATTTGTGAGTGTGTGCGTGTGTGTGTAATCTGAGATTGCCTTTGTAGTGGTTAAAGCTCCGGTAGGGGCCTATCCTTCCCATAAGGCCGTGGGTGGCGGTATGGAAAAAACAAATCGTGCTTATGTGTGTATGTATGCTTGTGCTCTCTCTCTCTCTCTCTCCCTCTGTGTGTGTGTGTGTGTGTGTGTGTTTCCACTTGACTCTATAGTGATTAAGCTTTACAGGTTTATAATGGCTGGTGGTAACCATGCCACCTAACTGCACACAGATGCTGGCAGTCTTAACTGAGTGTATACAATGGTAAACAAAGCTTACGACTGGGAGTGTTTACAGACAGGAAAAAAACACACAAAAAAGGAACAGTAGAGGGCTTAAAGATACACTTGTAATTTAAAAAAAAACACACACAAGGACAGTTTCTTCGTCATCATATCTGTCCCGCAGCCTTGCAGTGCTCTCCACATGTTCGTGTGTGTGTATATACGTGTATGTGTATCCCAGGTTCATAGCGTATTCCACACAGACCACCATAAGCCCTGTCATCTGTCTAAACACACTGATGTCGCTTTAACCTGTCGATAACTGTGGGGGCGGTGCATCCGACTCGTGTGTGTGTGTGTGTGTGTGTGTGTGTGCGCGCCCGCATGAAAGCGTGCATGTGTCCGCTCCGCCATCGATTGTCCAGCGTTTGTCGTTTGCATTCAGGATAGTGAATTAGAGAGAAGACTATTGATTTGGCTTCAGCCTCTCATCTTATTCATCTCTCTATCAACCCCGGTGCGCTTGCTGTCATCCTACTTTTGCTCCACTTTTGCTCCGGCTCGCTCCCCTTCGCTGAAAAGCCTGGGATCGGCGCAAGTGGAAGGGGACGGTTTTGTGTAAACGCGTGACTAAAAATGACGCCTGCGCGAGTAATGAGCGACTGGAAGAGGTGATTCTGTGCTTTTCAAGGGTAAAATAAAACTTCTCCATCTGTATCATCTGGTTTTTAACTGTAAATGAGAACACACTGTTTAAAAGGAAAGACTTTCTTTCATCCTGATTTCCTTTTACCATATATGAACATATGTTATTCATGTTGAGCATGAGTAATTTATGTTGAGCATGAGCAACAAAGCTGTTTTGGGTCTATGTTCTCGTGATGTGATGACTAATAAGTACTAATGATTTGCGGGGAACATTTTGAGGCTACAGAGCGGATGACCAACTGTGTTTTTCCAGAAACATTTCCTGAATCTCATCGGATCCCACAAGTATGCAAACAAATCCAAGCTGAAGCAAATATTCACACACAGGCGTTTATCATGACCTGAAAACTGAAAAAAAAAAAAAAAATGGTGATAAAGAACACAAATCTGCTCCTTATGTTTTGATGGTTTGGATTACCTGACCCAGATGTCTATTTCATCTGAAAGCCTGACTAATCCCTGCTGCAGTTTGTTTTTCATTCACTGTCTCTCGAAAGGAAACGCACAGGCAACAGAGGTGATGTCACATCCTGGTTTTAATCAGCTTGGTTCAGCAGCCGCACACGCAAACACAGCTGCTCAAGTCGTATTGACTTGGCATCGCAGATGTGTACGGACAACAACCGTGCGACGTGTTATACGACCGTAATTAAACATTTCGCACGCATGCATATGTTTGTGTGTGTGTGTGTGTTTGAGACCAATGAGACTCACCCAACCCGGGATTGTGATCACCGTTCTCTCCGTTTGGCCCGCCATGTTGTTGGTTGCTGTGGTAACCGGCCATCGCCTCAAGCTTGATCTTCTTGGCCAGGGCAGACAGATCTGAGAGGACAGATAGAAAGAAAGAAAGAAAAAAGAAGGAGAGAGAGAGAGAGAAAAAAAAAGAGAAAAAGAAAGAATCAATAAGAGCCAGATCAATGGCCCCGGTGGAGGATTAGAGCAGTGGGCAGGCAGGAGGTTGTCATGGGAAGACAGAGGCCAACCATTCATTCTGACTGCACCGCTGCACTGGCCATTTAGTTTTCCAGGGAATCAGCAGTGATAGGAACAAGCCAAGACATTCATCTCTCCCACACGGGGACATCACATCCCACAGCACAGCACACAGGACGACGCTCTCCACCTCTTAGCCAGAAAGTACTTCTTTATCAGTATAAATTAGAAGCATTAGAAAAAACTTTTTAATAGGGGTTGTGCTCTTCTGGATAATACCAAATGCAAAGTGACAAAATGTGGCAGGAGGGCTGAGCTGCATTTTAATTTGTGCCTTGAACCTCAGAAGGTAGTTTGACCCACAGAGCAACCTTTAAAACTCTTATCTTATGCCACAGAAAATTAAATATCTCTCGCACTAATACAGACAAACACGGTGAATTATTAAAGTTCGACAAACCACGCAACTGTGCAAACACCGCTGAGGAAATACAAACAAACCATAAGTCTTAATTTCCTGATCGTGGATACATCTAAACATTTGCAACAAATTGAACTGCTCAGTGTTTTTCTTTTTTTTTTCTGTCCCCCCCCCCCCCCGTACACAATGGGCGTCTGAGGTGAATAGTCTGGTCTGTCCGAGACGTCGACAACCACAACAAATTGTTCCTTTTCTTCTCATCTTCTCTCCTTCTCTTCCCTTCTCTCCTCCCATCCCCTCTCCTTACTTTACCTTTTCAAATGTCAGCATCACAGCAGGACATAAGCCACCGCGTCGTGTGTGTGTATGTGTGAGTGCAAGAGGGCGAGAAAAAAAGACTAAGGAGGATCACATCAAAGATTTTTCCTGCCTTTTACGCTCAAATGTCCTCCCTCTCTCTGTCTCTTTCTCCCCTCTCATGTGGCCAGTTCTAATCAGTAGCGCTGACATTGCCGCCGTGCCCTCTCCTTTGGTGGAAAAAGACTCTTTTCCCACTGAGAAAGATGCTCTTGAACACTCGCGCATACACAACACTGACGAATACACGCACACACACACACTCGAGCACCTTTGAACAGTGAGAGGAAGCGGAGGCTAATAGAAAATGGCTTCTTTTGAGGCGGGGAATGAAAAGATCAGGTTGCAGCGAAGAGCACAAAGCCAAGGGCAACTTTGAGAGCAGTGAGGTGCCAACAATTACTTTTCTCCCTTTCTCTGTTCTACACACACACACATACACACATACACACATGATAGTCTGCTCACACACAACTGTTTGTGACAAGAACAAGCAGTGCTATGGCCTTTAGCAGGCATTTGACTAAGACTGCTCTTACAAAGTCAAAATATAGAGCCAAAATATGAAACAGATTCTGACATGGCAAATAATAGATTTCCACCAGTACAACAAAATAGTTGAATTATCCTGAAATGGAATTTCATATGTAAAGAGACAATGAATGGGTTAGAGTGACATGTACAGAATAATAAAGGGAAATCACTTCATGTCACTTTATTAATTCAACAACAGGTTTCAAAGGTCTAAAGATTATAAATCTTACTCAACAGAGGACTACGTGTTCTTATAATTCAAGAAAAAAAAGGCCAAGCTTGCAACTTATGAGTTCTTTTCCCAGGTGTCAGCAGTGCGTATGCTAATTTTATTAATCAACACTCAGGTTGCCTCCCAGAACCCCGCCTCCTCAAACTATTGATGATGGGTACATGTGTCATCATCGGGAAAAGTAGTGAAAACCGCCCCGTCTTGTATCTATTCTGCAAGCAACCTGCTCTTTCTTTTCTACTGATGGCTGCCAGGTCGTCGCTTTCACAAAATTTGAACTTTGCCAACAGCTCCTCTGAGAGCTGGAGCAACAATGTGTCACTAATTCACTCTTTAAAGCAGCTCGTGGAGCCAAAAGAGGAATTTCTGCTGTACAGCACAGAAGAATTACGAGCCTTGATGTTATGAAAAAACGTGTGAAAATTGAGGATTTAGAGAGTCAGAGAGGCTTTATTCTCCTTTTAATGAATCTTTGATATAGATTAAACTGGCAGGCAGCTGAACTGAATGTATTTGGACAACTTTTAAAAATTGTCTGAAATCTGTTCACTTTTTTCAAATTTAAGATTTAACTATAATTTCTAGTTCTAGTTTATCTTTCTGGTTTATTTGTAAGTAGCGCTGAGCATTACTCTGGACTACATTGACATGAAAGTCATTTTGCGATAAGCAGCAGTAGCACTTCTTTTTTTGGCATTTTTTAAATGTACAGTTGACAGTGAAGTGACAGGAAACAGGGGGGAGAGACGGGTATGACATGCAACAAAGCTCCCTTGCTGGAATCGAACCAGGTTGTTCGCAGTAACCATTCGGCTCCAGCAGTAATAGTTTTACTGGCAGCAGCATTAAAAACATTAATGTCTAATTACTGACAGTCACTGACAAAAAGTATTAGAAAAGGAGCAGAGCCTAATTGACTTTACATCATTTACTGAAGTTGTCTTAAAAACTTCAAAGTTTTAAAGTGTCTCAATTATAAATTTAAAATAATTTCCAGTCAAAAGGTTTTATTAAATGGAGAAGGGCATCTTTATGTATTGTTTTTATTTTTAATATTTTCTCATAAATCAGCTTTTATTATTTTATTATTTTACTTATTTTGACTAATTAATTGTGATATATTTACACATTGTACATAACTACTTCACTTAACTCCAGTTTTATTGTCCTTATGCTCCTTAACTGCTACGTGGTTTGACCACAGGCTCTGATGTGTCACTGTCCATCACTGATGAGGTTTGACTACACTAGCAGTGTTGCTTTTTTTTTACCAAGCTGCTGTATCTTCAGGGCAGCAGATAAACTTCTGAAACGTGAAGGTGCAGGTTACTGATGTGACCGTAGCCTAAAAATGTTTGAGATTCTGATCGTGACTTCCCTGTGATCATCAAAAAATGACTAAATACAAAAAGCAGAAGTATCTCTTATCTACACAAAAAAAGGAAATCTTAAAAATGGTGAAATAGATGAAAAACTAAACAAGATAACACTGACTGGAATTCAAAAATATCACTTACTGTATGTTGTGTTAATCAAATTATTTTTCCACACTTTTTTTTTAAAGTGCAAACTTTTGAACTTGAATATGATGGATTCAATTTGAGGCTAAACTAGTCAGTCTGACAAGCGCTGTGGACATCATAATTATATGCTGTCAGCAAAACATTTTCTCAGCAGTGGTAGTTGAGCATGTCTGTGTTCCTGTTGTTTCTCAAGTACACATGTGTACTCGGAAAATGTACTGTATGTACTCGGGAGAGTCCTGGGTGGTCACCTGCAGAAGGCATGATCCCAGCGTGCATCAGACCGCTGTGAGACAGCATGTGGTGAGTCCCGCCCTCTGTCACACTCTGCAGCCTCTTGGGCGGTCGGCCAGGCCTCGAACTGCGGGCAGAGAACACAAGCCAACGTTAGTTATTAGGCAGTTTAATACTTTACTCTCTCAGTCTGTGAGTTTTCATGCTGAGACTGAGATGGGTGGCCTGGTTAGAGAAACTGCCCTTCAGTCTGTAAACCTCTGATCCTGCTGAAGTGTCAACAAGCAAAAACACTGAAACCTGACCGCTTCCAGGAAGGCTGCTGTACAGCAAATCTGACCTCCCTGTGGATACGAGCAAGCAAAAAAGGAGTTTCCCTATGGCATCAATAAAGCACCTCATTACTGTTCAGCTTACTCATTCATTTGTTTGCTTATTAAATGTGTTTGCTCGCCTCCCTCCCTTTTCTATCCTTTTCCTAAGTTGGTCATTCATTCCCTCTTTCCCGCCACGCCACAAATTTACTCAATAGAAGCTGTGACTACAAGCAGATTCACATGCTTTGATTGAGCCAGGCATGCTCAATCAATCCTGGAGGAAGTACGTGAAAAGCTGTCAGACATCACTTTGGCTCTAACTAAACGGTGTGAATGTCCTGACAGGGGGAATGACACGGGCCACATCAGGCTTAATGACAACCAGCGCAGCTCATCTCCTTTCATACTAGCCTGACATCGGCTAACATGAGTCTGTGGGCATGTGTGCATACGTGTGTGTGTGTGAGTGATATTAAAAAGACAGAAGAGTGAGAGAAAGAGGGGGAAAAGAGAGACAGAGAGAGGGTGAGAAAGAGGAGACGAAGAAGGAGAAGAAGAAGAAGAAGGCGCGACCGGGAGCGGAAGAAACAGACAGAACAATAAAGAAGATGAAGAGTTAGACTGGAGGGAGAGATGAGGAGATGTAAAGTGAGAGGAAAAGATGAGGGGGAGAGTCTTAGAAAGTGAGAAAAGGTGGGAAAGAGTAAAAAAAAAAAAAAAAAAAAAAAGGAGGGAGAGGAGAGATAGACTAGCAGCAGCAGCAGCAGCTTCCTAGCGTGGGGTGTCTTTGAGCAGATTTTAATTAGAATCTAATCCAGCCGTCATTAAGGCCCCATAAACGAAGCTGTCAGTCAGGAGATTAATGGCGCCTCATTTGCATATTGCATATAATTCATCAATTACCCAGCAGAAAGGACCAATCCCCTGTT